>CM060386.1:78884174-79516744 GCA_030545235.1 Helianthus tuberosus
CCAAATAGATCTATCACTCATGTCCTCGGTCCTTATACGAGGATTAATGGTCTTAAGCGTTGTACCCACAACTCACATGATCTAACAGTTCATTCCTTAGCTAACCATACCATATGTAATCGTTTGTAAACAATTGTAACATGTATTTCACCCCCGAAGTTATAAAACTGAAAACAATTAAAAGAAAAGGGGGACATGAACTCACAATATAGCGTCTCGTAACTCGGTATAACTCAAAGCGTCTTCTCGGTCGCACGACTACCTACACACGTACTATGGTTTATTAGACGGATGGGCCGTGCCTTGACTTTTAGTCTTATTTGTTATGACTTAGCATCTTTGAGTTATATTTCTTAGTGTCATAAATACTATTCCAAAGTATATAATTATTTGTTAAAATAATAATATTTTAACTTAAATTATATTTATTAATTATTGGAATATTTGTTAAAATAGTATATTTCAGCTTGGTACATCAAGTATTTATACATGTATATTTCCCCCCAAGGATGGGTATACTTATGCTCGTATTCTCAGACTTGTGTATTTTTACCAAGTATTGGTGGCGTATTCTGGTGTATTTATACGTACGAGAATACGTATTTTTATTGTATTTATTAAGCATTCTTATACTTAATTTTGTATTTAATTTTCCAGAATAACATTTCTAATAAAAATTCACCAATATATATATTCTTAAAATATATATATTTTAAGAAAACTTTTATAGAAAATTATCTATAACTTTTCCCTTGGCAAAAATAATTGTATTTTCATATATAACTTCAAAATAATATATTTTCAAGATTAACTTAGAAAATATTTATAAATCCATTTTTCACCCCAAAATAATATGTTCTAAATTTGTTTAAGAAAATATATATTTTCTCCAAAAATATTATATTTTCTAATTATTCAAGAAAACATATATATTTTTCTTTACCCAAAAATAATATATTTTCTTCTTGACAAAAATATAATATATTTTGTAATAATTATAAGAATCATATTTTTCGTTTCCTTGATTCCCAAAATATCGTTTAATTTATTTGTCAAAATAAATATAAATGTAATTCCGGGATATTTTTGTAGTTATATTTCTTGTTCGGTGTGTTCCAATTTTTGTGTGTAGTTTATAAATTTATTTTCTTGGAATTTTGGTAATATTTTGTGTTATAATTTTTGGTATTTTGGTGAGTTATATTATTTTAAGTCCTAAAATAATATAACTAATACACATAATATACAAGTAATCACACAAATTGTTCACTTTTAATTATCAAAAACCAGCCTCCAATATTTGTAATTTTTGTAACAAAAATTATGGCAATTTTTATATGAAAACTCATGGTTAAAAACACTTTTTTTAAAAATATTTTTCTAAGTGTTTAATTTCTAGAAAATTTTTGCCATAGTTTCTCCTTAAAAATGGAGGTTTCCATGCTTTCAAAGCATATCATTAACAAATCAAACAATACTTACCATAAGCCAAAATCATGCCACTTACACTACTTCATGAACTTGAAGATTTATAAAAATTTGTAGTAACTTAGTATGGCGTTAAGTAAGCTTAGTTACCCTTTTAAAGTGTGGTTATTTATTTATAAATCACATTCTTGCAAACTTTAGACTTTCACAACTTGTAATTTAATTTTCTAAAAATATTTCTTTTTGAACTTTTCTTGTTAATAACATGTTTCTATACTTGATTTAACACTAAAAAGTGATTAATTTCTTTAAAAACCATGGTTATGTAAATCTTGTAATTTAACTTGGTTTCTTGAGAAAACTAGTTTTGAAATCATTCATTTACAAGATTTATATTATACTTTGATCATCATCATTCAAGAAAACATCTTCATATTTCAAGTCCATGTTTACATAAAGTATGATCATCTTGGTTTTTCACAAGATCATCCACTCACTTGCTAGATCATGTGTTTAATAACAATCTAGCAAGTTTCATATGATGTTTAACATCATAAACACAAATAACCAACAATCAAGAAGCATACATACACTTTAACAACATAGATCATTATGATTTTGAGCTATATATTAGAGATTATGTTCTTGATCTTTGATGTTCTTCATGATTAGTTACTTATATCATCCTTTAACCAACATAATAAGAAGTCAAATGAGATTAGAAGAGTCTTACTACTAGCACAAGGCTAGGGAAGATGATGATAAACTTGGTGGTTAAAAGCACTTGAGAGAGGTCCTTCACCTTCCAATGGCACCAAGCTCCTTAATCAAGCTTCTTATACCTTTGTATCACTAGAGAATGGATGAACAAGAGTTGAAGGTGATGGTAGTGTGGTGGTGGTTCTCGGTCGTGACCAAGAGAGGGAGAAGAGAGAGTTTGAGTGTGGTGATGTTTGTGAGAAATGAATTGAATAAGGGACTTGTGGGTTTATATTATAACCTTCCACAACATGACTTAATCCAAAGTGTATTGTGTTGCAAAAGAAATAGACATGATCTAATAAAATATGCAAAGAAAATCAAGGGTGGGGGCCACCCTTAAACCGTAAACATGAGGGGGTATAGTTAGTTTGTAATGGATAGTTAGGGAACTAGTTAGATTCTAAGTGATTAAGTTAGTGTTATTTGTATGTTATATGATTATAAGGTGTGTTATGATGTTCGGGGACCATAACTAGCTCGGAAATGATAAAACAATGCTTCTAGTGAAAATTTGGTGTTTCGGGTAGTGTCCGGTTGTTCAGTTGGTTACCTGTTCGTTAAGGTTCTAAATTACGCAGTTTAGTATGCTATGTGTTTCCTTTTATGACAGTTTTGATTCCCGACACTTAGGAAAGTATTATGGATCATTAAACCATAATTTTGCATAATATTAAGTTGTTTAAAAGCTGATTTTTGCTGAATTTTCTGCAGTTTTCGTGAGTTTTAGGCACTTTCCGGCACTTAAACTATCACTAGGAAGACAGTTTTATGACCGTTACTTTCCTACACACTATACTAGTGTAACTCTTGGTTTCTGGCTCATTCTGTGCTTTAACATTGTGTCTATCTGAGTACTGAACTCTCGTCAGTACTTCTGATTTGTCTGATAACTGTGCTAACTTTTCTTCGTGCATCATTTGAATCATAAAGTGTTGCATGCAATAATGATATGACATCATGCAATATGTGATGCACAAGTATGTATTATGACAATAATCAGAAAGCATTCATGTCATTAATTTAAATCAGCACAGTCATTAAGTCATAAATTACTGTTTAATTATTGTACGAATACATGGAAATTTGGCAATTGTCACAGTGAACGTGAGGTCATGTTAAGTTATTCATTCATTATACTTGCGGTAATCAGAGGGTTGACTTGTTAATCGTATGCCAGGTTTACGTTAATCTTGATAACTAGGTGTGCCATGTGGATTTGTTTCAATCATTTTATACGTATGCTATGTATCAAACTTGTATACTCGCTAATACTTTGCATTGAACTATACATTTAAACAATTTACTAAACGTGTGAAGCCTACTGACACATCCTTTGTGAGACTGTTTAAAAACTTTTAAACTTTACATTTCTTTAGCATGTATTGACAGTCACTGATGTACTATCATTTTCCTTTTTTTCACACCAAAACTCAATTTTGTCATTTTATATGTTTTTGGATTTTCACTTTTCCATGTGTTTTTTGGATTTTCACTTTTTCATATGTTTTTGTATTTTTCCCAAACCATTTCTCCCCCTAAAATCAAAAACATATTTTTAGATTTTTGAAATTAAAAGGAAAAAATAAAAACAAAAACAAAAAATTGACTTCCGATGAGGTCTACTTTAGATCTTCATCCATCACGGTTTCACTCTTTTTATCCCCTCCTGATGACAAATCTTTTATACCATTTAGTTTCAAAAGATATTGAAATTTAGTTTTATCAAATGGTTTTGTGTAAAGATCAACTTTTTGTTCATCAGTGTGAATTTTCTCAACACATATCAACATTTTTTCTGAAGCATCTCGAACAAAGTGATAGCGGATTTCAATATGTTTAGTTTTTGAGTGATGAATCAGATTTTTCGTGATCGATATTGCAGCCTCATTATCTACATAGATAGGGGTGTTAAGAAGCTGCAAACCGTAATCCCTCATCTACTGTTAGATCCAAAGAATCTGAGAGCTGCAACTGGAAGCAGACACGTACTCCGCCTTGCAAGTTGAGAGAGAAATAGTTGTTTGTTTCTTACACTGCCATGTCTAAGCGTGAACCGAAAAATTAACACCAGGCTGTAGTAGACTTTGAGTTCAGCTTGCAACATCCAAAATCAGAATCTAAGTATCCTTTGATCACAAAATCATCATCCCTCGGGTACCAAAGACCGGTTCCTAGGCAGCCCTTAAGATAACGTAGAATCCTTTTGACGGACATCCAATGAGATACTCTCAGACTTGACTGATATCTTGTGCAAAGGCATGTTGGGTACATTATATCGTGCCTTGAAGCAGTGAGATACATTAGCGATCCGATCATAGAGCAGTATAATGTTTCGTCAACTTTTTCGCCTGTTAGATCTGGACTGATTCCATGATTTTGAGCAAGAGGAGTAGACATCGGAGAAATGTCCGTCATCTTGAATTTTTCTAGGATATCATTCACGTATTTGGTCAAGTGTATGAAAATACCGTCGGGCAATTGATCCACTTGAAGACGTAGCAAAATTTTCATTTCCCCCCATTAAACTCATCTCAAACTTTTGCTTCAAAACTGCTTCAAACTCTTTGTAGAGTGCATCATTCGTTGACCCAAAAATAGTGTCGTCTACGTAGATTTGAACAATCAGAATGTGCCCGTCTGTCTCCCTCGTGAATAAGGTACAATCCACGGTGCCTCGAATGAACTTGTTATCCAACATGTGTTAGGATACCATTTCGAACCAAGCACTCAGGGCTTGATGTAATCCGTAAAGCGCTTTGTAGAGTAAGTACACCTTATCTTTGTGGATAGGGTCGACGAACCCTGGTGGTTTGCTAAGATACACTTCTTCTTTAACCTTTCCGTAGAGGAATGCAAACTTAACATCTAACTGATACACCTTAAAACCCTTCCAGGATGCAAAGGCGAGAAAGATTCGAATCATTTCAAGTCGTGCAACCGGAGCATAGACTTCTGTAAAATCAATGCCTTCCTGTTGACAGAATCCCTGCACAACTAGACGAGCCTTATTTCGAACGATTACGCCTTGATCATCTTTCTTGCATTTGAAAACCCATTTAGTGTTAATCTTTTTATGGTTTTCCGGCAAGTCAACCAACTTCCAAACGCCTAACTTCTCAAACTGTGAAAGCTCTTCTTGCTTTGCGTTGACCCAACTTTCCTCTGTTAAGGCCTCTTTATAGTTCTTTGGTTCTATCTGAGATATGAAACACTTAAATGAGAACCAATTCTGTAACGGTGAAACTTGAGTATAAAAGTAGCTTAAACCCTGATAAACTTGACTGCAGGTCTTCAATGCACTTTGCAACTCGCCTATTATGTTTTCAGAAGGATGGTAAGATAGATTCATGGCATCACCTCGTTGGAAACTCTCCCTTCTGATTGTAGATTGGTGACATTTTGGTCAACACCTTGATTATCAACCGGAGTAATGTTCTGAACACTGGTTGCTTCATTTGGATCTTCTGGTAGAACATCAAAGAGAGGTTCACCATCAGACGTTGACCCACCATCATCAAAAGTTGGCTCAGCTTCAGAATCATTAGATACATCAGAACTCAGAGCGGGTTCATTCACCGTTGGGATCATTTGTTCCTTGACTATGTGGTTCTGCTGGTTGAGTACTCGGACCTGCTTCTGCATCACGTGTACGAGTGTCGGTATAACAACGATCGGTCTAGGCACTTGTTCTTGTGAAAACGATTGCTGATGTTGATATAAGATTGCTAGTTCAGCAGGTTCAACAGGCAGGTTGAATGAACTCCAGAGACTTTCATAGTCGAACAGCCAAAAATCTCCTGGTTTTTGTATAGGAGTTGTATAACGTTGACAATCCACATGTTGAGCTTGCACCACTCGGTGTATGCTCGCTTCTGGGGACTAGCATAGCCGACGAAGAAACCCTCCAAAGATTTTGCTCCAAACTTACCGTCAGGATCTATAACGGTGCACGGAGACCCAAATGGCTCTTGCCATTGAAGATTGGGCTTCCGGTTGTTGATCAGCTCGAAACATGTCTTCTTGAATTTCTTGACCATTAGAACTGTGTTTATAGTGTAGCATGTAGAGGCAACTGCTTCGCTTCAAAAACTGGCAGGCAGCTTAGAATCTGTGAGCATTGTGCGTGCTGTCTCTCTGAGGGTTCTGTTCTTTCTTTCAGCAACGCCATTTTGTTTCGGTGTATACGGCGCACTGAATTCATGTAGAATACCCTGTTCATTGCGGTAGTCTAGCATTTTGTTCTTAAAGTCAGTTCTGTTGTTGCTTCGAATATGTCATATCGGCAAACTGTATAGCTTCTTGATCTTCTTGAACAACACCATCAGATAGTCGAAGGTTTCATCTTTGGACTCTAGAAACATCACCCAAGAAAATATCGAATAATTGTCAGTGACCACCAGACAATACAAATCCCCCGAAATGCTTTTTACATTATCGGGACCGAAGAGATCTATGTTCAAACGTTCTAGTGGTAGTTTGATCGAATTTAGGAGCTTTCATGGATGCGACTTCTTTTTCTGTTTACTTTTCTTGCAACTCAGACAATTGTCGTTCAGATGAAAATTCTTCAAGTTAACTCCTTCCACCAAATTGTTATGAACCATAAAATTCATCTTTGGTAGGTGAATATGCCCCATCTTCTGGTGCCATAATATCAACTCCATTTCTGTAGCTTTTGACACGAAACACTGTGCAGTTTTTGAGGTTGTGGTTCTGACACTCACATCAAGTACATATAAGTCGTTTTCTGTCGGAGCTTGCATTAGAATCCACTCCTCCAAAATAACAAACCCAGGCTTCAGAATCAAACACTCCTTGTCGGTAAAGTGAGTTGTGAACTTTTTGTCGTAGATTTGCGAAATACTCAGAAGATTGTTTTCCAGTTCAGCGATATAGTTGACTTTATCGAACGATACCATCCCGTTTGATAAGATACCCTCTCCATCTATTTTGTCGCCTTGATTACCCGCAAACCCAACGTAGCCCCCTCTAATAGGTTTAACATCGTACAGCAGGGCTAGCATTCCCGTCATGTGCTAAGAGGCCCCACTATCCATGATCCACTTTGATATAACGTATCTTGGAAGCCCCTGCACATGCAAAAAGATATTACTTAAAAAGCGAGACCCAAGCCTTAGCGGTCTTGGGTGGGTTTACAACAATCTTCTCTACACTCACACTCTAACTAACTGATTTTAACTCACTCTTAATCTCAACTTGATCAACTTTTTCAGTTGATTTCTTTTCTTGAACCACTTCAGACGACTCAATCTTTTTCGCTACCCAAGCATGATTCTTAAAAATAGTTTTCTTCGTGTAAAACTTTGAATCATTTTGTTCTTTCATTTTTGAATACTTTCCGATTTTGGGTTTTAAAACATTTACCGGTTCAAATTCCTTTCTAGATTTAACTTTCTTTTTAAGAATCACTTTTGGTTCAATTATCGGTGACTTCATTTTGACATCTTCTGGAATTTTCTTTTGAACATGAACAGGCTTAGGATTTTTATGTGGGCAGTTATACGAAATGTGTCCAACTTCGTTACATTTAAAACAAATTCTTCTATCAATTAAGGTAGAAGGTCCTTCAACCTATTCACGTTTGGCCTTTTGTTCAAGAAATTCTTCATTCGATTGATTTTTATATTGAACTTCCTTTTCACTTTCCAAGCTTGTTTCAGACACAAAAGCCATTTTCTTCACATATTTTTGAGTAAATTGCCATTTTAGTCCCTGAGTTTTGTTCAAATTTGCCAGTTTAGTCCAAATAGTTTTTTTTTTTTGCATCTGGGTCCCTGACTTTTACATTTTGTTGCCATTTTGATCATTTTGTCTAACTCCATCCAAAAACCCAGTTTGTAACAGTTTGTACTTAATCACTAATTCTTTCATTTTTGAATACTTTCCGATTTTGGGTTTTAAAACATTTACCGATTTAAATTCCTTTCTAGATTTAACTTTCTTTTTAAGAATCACTTTTGATTCAATTATCGGTGACTTCATTTTGACATCTTCTGGAATTTTCTTTTGAACATGAACAGGCTTAGGATTTTTATGTGGGCAGTTATACGAAATGTGTCCAACTTCGTTACATTTAAAACAAATTCTTCTATCAATTAAGGTAGAAGGTCCTTCAACCTATTCACGTTTGGCCTTTTGTTCAAGAAATTCTTCATTCGATTGATTTTTATATTGAACTTCCTTTTCACTTTCCAAGCTTGTTTCAGACACAAAAGCCATTTTCTTCACATATTTTTGAGTAAATTGCCATTTTAGTCCCTGAGTTTTGTCCAAATTTGCCAGTTTAGTCCAAATAGTTTTTTTTTTTTGCATCTGGGTCCCTGACTTTTACATTTTGTTGCCATTTTGATCATTTTGTCTAACTCCATCCAAAAACCCAGTTTGTAACAGTTTGTACTTAATCACTAATGTTTTTCAGTTGCCATTTTGATCCAATTCCAAAAAATAAAAAAAATTCCAAAAAATTCAAAAAAATCTAAAAATAAAAAAAATTTCTAAAAAATCCAAAAATCAATAAATGTTTCGGCACGAACCGTTTCGACCCGTACCGTTTCGAACCGAACCGTTTCGACCCGTACCGTATCGAACCGAACCGTTTCGACCCGTACCGTATCGAACCGAACCGTTTCGACGCGAACCGTTTCGAACCCGTACCGTATCGAACCGTACCGTTTCGACCCGTATCGTTTCGAACCCGAACCGTTTCGAGCCGAACCGTTTCGACGCTAAGCGTTTCGAACCGTACCGTTTCGACCCGTACCGTATCGAACCGAACCGTTTCGAGCAGAACCGTTTCGACACGAACCGTTTCAACCCGTACCGTTTCGAACCCGAACCGTTTCGACGCGAACCGTTTCGAACCCGTACCGTATCGAACCGTACCGTTTCGACCCGTACCGTTTCGAACCCAAACCGTTTCGAGCCGAACCGTTTCGACGCGAAGCGTTTCGAACCGTACCGTTTCGACCCGTACCGTATCGAACCGAACCGTTTCGAGCAGAACCGTTTCGACCCGTACCGTTTCGAACCCGAACCGTTTCGAACCGAACCGTTTCGACCCGTACGTGTCGAAACGGTTCGGGTTCGAAACGGTACGGGTCGAAACGGTACGGGTCGAAACGGTTCGGTTCGAAACGGTTCGGGTTCGAAACGGTACGGGTCGAAACGGTTCGGGTTCGAAACGGTACGGGTCGAACCGTTTTGGGTCGAAACGGTTCGGTCGAAACGGTTCGGGTTCGATACCGTACGGGTCGAAACGGTACGGTTCGAAACGGTTCGCGTCGAAACGGTACGGGTCGAAACGGTTCGTGTCGAAACGGTACGGTTCGAAACGGTACGGTTCGAAACGGTTCGGGTTCGAAACGGTACGGGTCGAAACGGTTCGTGTCGAAACGGTTCGGCTCGAAACGGTACGGGTCGAAACGGTACGGGTCGAAACGGTTCGTGCCGAAACATTTAATGATTTTTGGATTTTTTAGAATTTTTTTGATTTTTTAGAATTTTAATGATTTTTTAGAATTTTTTTTGTTTTTTAGATTTTTTTGGATTTTTTAGAATTTTTATGATTTTTTAGAATTTTTTTGATTTTTAGATTTTTTTGGAATTTTTTTTTGATTTTTTGGAATTGGATCAAAATGGCAACTGAAAACATTTTTTAAGAAAATCCCCAAAATACCCCTGTTACAAACTGGGTTTTTGGATTGAGTTAGGCATTGTGATCAAAATGGCAACAAAATGTAAAAGTCAGGGACACAGATACAAAAAAAAAACTATTTGGACTAAACTGGCAAATTTGGACAAAACTCAGGGACTAAAATGGCAATTTACTCCATATTTTTTTTACCAAACTTCCCATTACCCCTAAACCTTTTCTCTTGACCAAAATCATTTCTTGTTTGATTTTTCTCAAAATGATTATTTCTTTATTGAGAATTTCTTGATTGGTAATAGTTTGACTTAACAAATTTCATTTCATTTTTTGAATTGTGAAAACTTTTGATCACTTGAACACTCATGTCAATTTCAAACACATCGACCTCAACAAGCTTGAAAACTTTTTCCACCATGTTCATGTTTACATTCCTTTGTGGAAAATCAGAATCAGAATGTAATTTGTCCGATCCATTCATTTTATACATAATCACACCCGGATCACATAAATTACTTCGAGATTTTGGAATGTATCGCTTGTGTAAACTACCATTACTATCAGAACTCGACTCAATTTTTCCAAAATTAGTTGACTGTTTTAAAATCAATTATACAACAAAAATTATCTAGGTCAGTGCCAAAGGACAAAACGTGTAATATTTCAAAACTTAAAGTACAAAACTCATCAATTTTAAAGGCATGGGACATTGCTTAAAATTTGGTATAAAGTTAAAGGACAAAACTTGTAATTTACTCATTTTTTTGCAGCTCTTTGCGTTTATTTTTTGTATTATTTTATAGAGTAAATTACCATTTTAGTCCCTGAGGTTTGTCCTAAATTGTCATTTTAGTCCAAATAGTTTTTTTTTCTCCTCTGGGTCCCTGAGTTTTTCATTTTTTTGCCATTTTAATCACATTGTCTAACTCCATCCTAAAAGATCAGATCAGCTAACTCACAATAAATAGTTTAGCAGTTGTCATTTTCATCCAAAAACATTTTATATCCTTTTACACATATAAATAATATAACAAAAATATTAATAAAACACTATATAATGTGTGTATATATCAGAATCTTCCACCACCACCACAACCAACCCACCACCATTACACCCACCCCACTACCATCGTGTAACACCCCAAAAACCCGAATGTTTATATTCGTTAAAATGTTATGATATGGTACATCTAGAAATAGATAACTAGGCTATTTAACCTACTTAATTGTATGGTTAAAATTATAAAAAGGTAGAATGTAGTAGAATGTTTAGCAAAGCAAACAAGGGAACAAACTTGAGGGACCAAAGATGAATAAGGGGGAAAGCTATGTTTTAATTAACAAAACACACACACAAACACACATAGTGTGTTCGTGAAAAGAGCAGGAAGCTCCCATGGAGCCAAGAACCCTAATTTCATCAATTCCCTCAAATTGGAAGGCTAAACGAAGCTCAAATTCATAACCGAGCATAGATTAATGATCACCTTCACAAGGGGATCGTAAGGTATGTCTTAGATTCTAGATTGGTGATGGTGCACGAAATGGGTTATGTTGTAAATCCCGAATTCGTATGAAATTGAGCATGAGAATGTGTTAGATTCATCATTTGGAACATGGATTATGCACGAATTAGGTTAATTTGATGTTTAAGGGTGAAACCCATTTGTTATGGTGAAGAAGATGACATGGGTAAATCATCTATGTCTAAGTTCTTGCTTAATATTGATGTATTTTGAGTTGTATGATGTATTCTTGTTAGAAGAATTGAAAGAAATGTGATACTAGTATGTTTGATGTTATGCATGTATGAATCATGTTGATTAGGAAGAAGAGATTGATGAATTGTGTATGAGATTAGAATGATATGCATGAACTAGTTGTACACTATGCTTACGAGGTAGTACATATATCAAAAGTATGATGAGTTATGAAGAATTTTAGATTAGATCACTTGTAAGTGATTAACAAGTGGTTATGAAGTGGGTTTTAGATGATGTAATGTAATATGATGATTCGCTTATGTTAATAATGTTTGGAATCATACATGTGTGTGAATGGTTAAAGAAATGGGATAAGAAATGATGAATTGTTATAGATGAAGTGAATGAAATGTGATGATAACATGTTTGGTGTTTAATTTAAATACCCCATGTTGGATTGTAGAAGCATTTGATGAACTATGTATGAATTTAGGAGATTTTGTATGAATAAGTTGTACGTTATGCTTAAAAGGTAGTACGTACATCAAGTGAATGATAAAATGTATATAATGTCGTCCGTATGGTCGATTATGATGTTACGGGAATATGTTGATAAGTCGATAGATATGTATGGTGAATAGTTGACTTTTGAAAGTCAACTAAGTATAAGAAACATGAGTTGACTCGTTGTCGTAAATGTAGGTTGATGAGAAGTCGTATGGTACATGTAATAGCAATCCGTGTTAAATGTAATGACATGATGAGTTACATGAGTTAAACGTATACGGACATGATTATATGAGTTATGTTTGTTAGAAATGATTAATGAAAGTTAAGTGTGAAATATGGGATTGATACGATTGTTATCATGTACAAATGAGTATGCTAGTGATAGCGTGATTTCGATGACATGAAAGTATAGGAATCATGTGGAGATGGACTCAAGCGCGAAAGGCTAACGGGTCAAGAAGAGGCGTGGAAACGGATGTGAACACGGATGCATGAGGTAAGTGATTCCCGTAATCACTTCTTGGTTTGTTTAAGTAATATAGCGTTTTAATTAAATTAAACATGATGTTTGAAGTTAAGTATATGTTGAAGTTTTTCGTCGTAAATGATGGAATTAAAGTTGACCAAAACGCCCTTGATGGGTGTTTTGGGCAAATGATCGTAAAAGTAGTTTAAGAAACAAGTTATTTGATTAGTGTAATGTTTTGGTCAAGTATGAAAGTGAGGAGTAGGGTCTTGTGAGCCAGAAACGTTTTAATGCGCAATTACCCTTAACGGGTCAAAATAAGCTTATGAACGCAAAAGAGTGAAATAAGATGTAAAGTGTCCGGGAATGAATCTTTTATGACAAAAGTCCTTGATATCATCAATTCATATGAAGTTAAGGTCTAACAAACAAGTTATGTAGTAGAATTATGAATGGGTCAATTAATGGTAAAAAGGGTAGTAAGCCGAAGACTTAAAATCTGGAATTTTGTTAATCCGGATGTCGGATCTTAACACCATAAGATGGGGAACTAAATTACGGACGCGTAGGAAAAAGAATCGGGTAAAACGGACCAATAACGAAGAAGTTATGACCGTTTCCGTGAAACGCGGACGTGCTGGAAATCTGCAGCAACCAGCTGCAACTTACTGATCAAATTAAGGCAGTCGCGTAGCGCGACTGGTAAGGCCCCTGGCCGTCGCGCTACGCGACGGTGGCACGTTTCAGTAAAAGTTGTTTTCAGGTCTCGTTTTGGCTTGGGAACTCGTTTAAACGCGTTTTAAGTTGCGTACGACTGTTTTAACATACATTTTATGACCATTAGAGTAAGCGCACTTGTAGATGGGTATGTATGCATGTTTGTAAATCTATATATATGTATGTAGAAATGTATGAAAGCATGTGTGTATCTACATGAGTATGTTTATAAGTATGTGATCAAGAATACGCGAATGTGTGATGGTATGTATGAGAATAGGTATGTATGAGTTGGGTTTGATGCACGTAGGGTTGTATGTATGTAAGATGTATAATGTCATGTGGGCATTATTATGATGTTGGTATGTGTACATATAAATGCGTATAAAGGTTTGTATGCATGTAGATGTGTATGTATGTATGTGTAAAGATACGTATGAGGGTATGTATGTATGCAATGATGTAGGAAAGGTTTGTATGAATGTAGATGTGTATGTATGTATGTGAAAGATATGTATGTTTGTATGCATGTATGTAATGATGTAGGAAAGGTTTGTATGAATGTAGATGTGTATGTATGTATGTGAAAGATATGTATGTTTGTATGCATGTACGTAATGATGTAGGAAAGGTTTGTATGTATATAGATGAGTATGTATGCATGTATGTATACAGGCATGTAAAAGTGTATGCACGTATGTAAGATTGTAGAGAAGATATGTACGTATGTAGATATGTATGTGAGTACGTATGTAAGCATGATTTAGAGACGATGAAGGTTAACATTATTAATGGTGTACCTTAAGGATGAAAAGTAATGCAGGTACATTATTGAAGCCTCACCAGGAAATGGATACGCAGATGAAATGCTTAAAGTTTGTTAAAGAAGGAAATGGGAAGTGTACATGAATGAGCTTCTTTATATAACGTGTGCTAATGTTTCGAATGTATGTGGTGAATGCAGGTTGTGTGGATAACGGGCGATTATAACAAGGATTAGAGATCGAAGATCGAGTCACAAGATAGATTGTACGGGGGACGTTGAATGTAAAATGTAGCAATCACAAGCTATGTTTTTAATTAGTAAATAAGAGGAAGACGGATTTATGAATAAGAACTATGTTAAAGTTAAAAATTTAAATAAGTTAAGATATTTATAAAGGAAGAAATTTTATGGTTCGTGTTTTCCGCTGCGACTTTGGTCATGTACGATTTAGGGTGTAACACATCGCCACCTGCAACCACCACATTCCACCACCGTTAACCATCCTCTTTAATGTCTCTACTGCTCAATAGCTACCTATGATTACCCACCTGCAACTCCCATCTGATTTACCATTAAAGCGCCCTAATTAGAACCAGCCCTCCACCAAAACAACCATCACCACCTTCACACCATCTCTACACATCAACCACAAAACCCGCTCACCACCACGGCAAACCACCGTCTGCCACCATCTTCATTCCTTTTGTTCAACCTCCACCGGCATTGCACCACCGTCTTCCAACAACCACCACCTTCCTCGGTCTGCACATACGTTGTCGGATAAGGAAGTATTCCCGGCAACGGCGTTATGATTTTTTTAGGTTTTAAAAAAGAATGGAGTTTCTGGATTATTTGTTGTAAGATGAGGAAGAAGAGATAGGTGTTGGCGGCTGTATTACTTTTCAAATTTTAGGGTTTGGGGTGTGAACCTTGATTAGCTAGAAAGAGACAAAGATAAATCAACGACTGAAAAATTATTTAGGTTATTTGTGGTCGTTAGATGACTTGTGTCTTGGGAATATTAACGGCTCGCAGTGGTGGAGGTGGGGACATGTGCACAGTGAGTATGGTGGTTGTGGTGGTGAATTGCGATGGTAGTGATTGTGCACGGTGGTGAGTGGTTGAGGTTGTATGAGTTTGTTTAAATACATTTATTTATTTTTCTAAAAAAATTACTTTTTTTTTTTTAAATTACTTTTTTTTTAACGGCCAACAAACTCAATCCCGAGCACTCTCTGGGCACCCACTGGACAAACGGAGTAACCCGAGTCCACCACCAATTCCGGGGAAAATCCGGTAACCCACCCGCCCGTAGGCACGACGGTGAAATTACCGATAAAACCCGTTTAGCTCAAGGATCCAACCCAGGTTTCCCTGGGTCTCCTATCATTGCCCACCAGTGCCTCACTCTGCACCAAGTGGAAGTCGAACCTGCATCTCTCAAGAGAAATGCAAGCCCCCACCAATTGATCTAGAGATCATTGGCTTAAAAAAATTACTTATATATAGATACACACACATTTATTATTTATATGTAATAAAAGGGGTAAAAAGATTTTTGGATGAAAATGGCAAGTATCAAAGTATTTAGTGAACTGGTGAAATTATCTCTGACTTAACTGATTTTTTTGGATGAAGTTAGTCAATGTGATCAAAATAGCAAAAAAAAATGAAAAACTCAGGGACCCAGAGGAGAAAAAAAAACTATTTGGACTAAAATGGCAATTTAAGACAAAACTCAGGGACTAAAATGGTAATTTACTCTATTTTATATTATATAATCATGACATGATGTTAAATAATTTAAGGTTAATTGTAAAAATATCATCTTAAATCAAGGTTAATTGTAAAAAAAATACATAAATTAACAACTTTATTATCCCTCTAAAATATCATCTTCAGTATCTACTTAAAAGTCTTATCTCTATTAACATGTTTTCTTCATCAAACTAATTATCTTTATGTGTCTTTTATTTTGTGTATGTGATGGAGAGTGTGAAACCCGGGTGTTAAAGTGTTTATATTGTATGTTTTATTGCATTTTAAATGATTATATATATTGAATGTGATAACTACGAGTACTTATGGTTTTGCAAGTTAATAACATAAAATGATGAAGTTAAGGTGCTCGGTGACGCTCTTTCCAAACGGAATTGTTTTAATGGTGATAATTCTTGTGTCATGTGCGGTGATGGCAACGAGACTGCAGAACACCTGTTCTGCTCGTGTGCGGTAGCGTCGGAGGTTTGGTTTCTCATAAGTCGATGGCTAAAAATTAGTCCGATCTTTGCTTTTTCTCTTACAGATATGCTCGAAATTCATGAAGTCTCCGGTTTAGGGTCTAAGGCGAAGGACATTCTTAAAGGTGTCATCATGGTTGGTTGGTGGTGTATTTGGAAAGCGAGGAACGATTCTAGGTTTTCCAATAAGACGGTTTCGGTCACCAGAATTGTTGAAGATATTAAGTCTCTTGGCTTCTTATGGTATAGCCAAAGATCCAATCGTAAAGGCGTCTCTTGGGCGAATTGGGTTTCTTTTTCTTTGATGTATTTGGTGTAGTTAGTCGTTGGGGTTTGTTTGTCGTTGTTTGGTTTTTTTTTTGTAGTGCTTGGTGCTGTTTGTCGTTGTTCGGTTGCCCTTGTTTTCGGGGGTTGGCCTTTGTGAATAATAGTTAACTTTAAAAAAAAAAAAGGTGCTCGGTGACGAGGCATAACACCCAAAGATGATATGCAAGTAAAACATGTTGATTGGGATGTATTTCACACTTGCGGTTAACATGGAAGCACAAGAAATAAAAGGCAATGAAGTTTAGGGGAATAATTTGGATTCACCCATGAATTGAAAAGAGTCACGTGAACTTATCAAGGGAAATTAATTTCCATGATAAAAAGATAATATTCATCATCATTCACAATATAAAGGGATCATTAATTGCATGATATATATTAGACTATCAGGTATGGGCTTCGTCGGAAGGCCCATCCCCCCCTTTAGCTGCGTCACACACCGCCCCTAAGGGGCCCGGCTCGGCAAATGCGTCGGATTTCCGACGGTGAAGACGGGGCAAGTGGTGGGCCACCTTCATTGTTTCTCTCTCTCTCTCTCCTGAATATATATTGTTTTTTATTAAAGTGGGGTAGTCCCCACACCCTTGGGTAGTCACCAAAGAGACTATCCTCCTCCCGTGATTACGTGACGCCTACGTGGCGGGTAGTCCTTTGGAGACTATCCTCCTCCATACCCAATGGTCTTAGGGTGAGGGGGGCACTCCCCTAAGAGGGGAGTCCCCTCTCTTACGCATAACCAATCCTCGTGTGCCACGTCAACTCCCCTCTTAAACTCCCCTAACACCCCAATTTGATGGCGGCACTCCCCTATTAGGTGACTTGTTTTTTTATTCAAAAAAAAAAAAAAAAAAAAACATTTTCATTGGTCCATGAGTTCCCTCTCTCCTCCCTCTCTCCTTCCTTTCTTCGTTGCCTCCCCACCGATTTGGCCCCCCGATTTCCCTCCCCTCTTGGTTGGCAGCACATCACCGAGCGGTGACTTTGGTCCCCGAAGGGAGTCACCGAGGGTGCCCCGGACAGCCTTATCTTTATCATTTACTAAAAAGTCACGCAGACTTTTGAAGTACATGCAGCCAACATAGGGGATGGGATGTGAACATTGAAGGGATTGATCTACATCATCATTGTTTGGCTGACTTTGGAGGAGGTGATTGGACTGCATGTGTGGAGCATCGAATTCAACACAAACAAAGAAAAGAGGATTCATGTGATTTAGGGGCACGCACAAACAAAACAAACAGTAACATCAATATGTCAGTTACGGAATTGAAACCGTAAATTACGGTTTCGTGCATGGCCTCACATGAAAGAAACAGCACATGGGGTTTACGGTTGGATCATGAGGCTTACGAAATTGGCAGCAACATTAATTAATTGTGGGCTCTTAAACCCAAATAAAAGAGGCAGCAACATCACGAAAGTGGAGGCCCATTAACACACTTCATTATTATCACGATTTTAAGCAGCCGCATATCACAACTTTTGGAGCTCGAAAATCATTCAACATCATCATTCATCATCCAGTTTCCGCGCGTACCGGTTCGATCATGCCTTCAACATTCTACCAAGCTATGGAAGATCGTTCGAACATCATGAGCGGCTAGTCGTCCCATGACCGTCTCCGAGACTAGGGTTTATGTTTGAACATTGGGTTTGCGTATGTTAAGACTTTTTGGATTAGGATTCGATTAAACTTTCGGTTAGTCGTTCCTATTGTTTTTGTTTCGGTTAAACAATATTTGGTTATCATATTCATTCTTGTTCATCAATTATTTGGTTTGTTCATCAACAACCGGGATTAAATTCTAGGATGTCATTGTTTTAAACCTTTAATCATTGAACTGGTTAATGTTTATGAAATCTGAAATTGATAATTAACTGAATTACTATTCATTTGCATCAATCTTTCGGTTTCGATCGTGGACCATTGCAATCAAATATATTATTCGTTAATTATTTATCAAAACAAATTTTCAAATCATGTCTATGTGATTTCCAAATTGTCATTACTAAGTAACCTGATTTTCTGCATAACCTGAAAACCCGGAGATTGGTCTTCTTCTCACAACTGTTTACAATTTTAATTTATATCTTTGTTTTCACAATCATTCTCAAACTGCAAAAAGCAATTAGTTAGAAATAGATGATAATTAAAACAACGAACTTTTACACTTTCCACTGATTCCCCGTGGATTCGACACCCTACTTGCCCTTTACTAGTAAAAGGTGAATAGGACACTTTAACTTTATTTTTTGACCGACCTTACGACATCGATCAGTATGTTATTTAATTTTATTGTAATATTCTTTTATTTTATATGTTTTTCATTTTATTTTAATATTTGATATTAACTGAATCTAAAGATTTTTTTTTAACGACAAAATTCTTTATTCCTAGGGGGACTTGAACCCAAGACCTCCTACTCCCAAGGTATTTAAAGGCTTTGCCATTGCCAACGGACCACCACTCCATTTGTCACACCCCAGCCGATGGCGGAAACATCGGTGAGATGAAAACAAGATTGCAAGAGACTTCATAATGACTAATTGTGACAATATTTAAATAATTCAGTTTCATTGATGCTAAAAAAGACAAGTACATTGTTTCGGAAATAAAAGTACAACAAGTCTCAAATAAATGACATGAAATGGAATACATAAGTTTAAATCTAGATGTGTTTCTAATCCACCCTAAGTAGTGTTTTTCATCAACATCAACTAGTTTCCTGCAACATGTATTAAAATAATTATCAATAAAAGTTGGCGAGTATACAAGTTTAATTACATAGCATAATAGTGAATAAAAGTTGTCTCATATCCAACATGGTAAATTGTATACATTGTTACTAACATACTAGCATGTATTAACTATAAGTCAAACCAAAGTGTAATGCAATCGTGCATACCATTGTCGTCGAAACGACAAGTTTGTAAAATAGTTTACTTAACAATACCACAAGAATACGAGCGGTGCGTTAATCCTATAGCGCTATAATTGTTAAGGTAGGCTTGCAAAGTTAATGAGCATATAGAACACAAGTTTAACATAGCATGTGATAACAAGAATAATACAAGTATCATGTTATTAACAGATAGAGTATATGTGTAAACAAGTTTAATCGTGATTTGTATAAGTGTACATGTTGCACCCAAAGTGTATAAAATGGAAAATAGGATCCAGTATACTCGCGGTTTTGCATATAAATCCCGCGTGCGTGAGTGAAGCGTTGAGAGTCGAGAACACCGAAGTTACCCTACATTAGGGAAACGGAGGTGTGTGAGTATTCGGATTTGGTAAAGAGTTCGGATTCGGAATTTTAAGTATAAAAGTATAAATACGCGAAAGTATATCTTGTCTAAATACTCGTTTTGATACTAAGTTTTTAATTGATTTCATGGGTCCTAATTTGCCCATTGGAATCAAAACCGAGGAGTTTAGAACAAAGATAGTATAACCTATGTTGATGACATATAACCATAATCCAGTTATCATCAAGAATTTGGTTAATATATATTTTATATTATATAGTATATAGTTTAGATTATTGGTCCATCATGTAGTGTCATATAAGTCAAGCATGGAGGCATGAATAACGTCCTTGTAAGATTCACCAAAGCACAAGGTTTATCAACATAGTTGATAAACCCGGTTGGTTATGAATAACAAAAATGTAAACTAACTAATTCGTCAAGTAGCCAAGTAAGAGCAACCCGGGGGTTTCATGCCCATCATGGAAAATGTTGGAGATGCGGCGAGGTTGTGTTACTTTAGGTCTAGGAAACTACTTGGAATAATGTGGTAAAATATCAAGTGAGGTGGTGGAACAAGTTTGGAAAGCCCAAGCTTCCATGGTTCACACCTTTACCAAAAGATAAGTCTTGCCATATGAACTATGGTAGACTTGGATAGTTTCATCACTTGTAGGTTGTATAAACCTTGTCAAAACAGAACGTTTAGAGGTGCTTGGACCTTAAACTTGATGGAGAACAACCACACACAAGCCCCATAGTTTTTCACAAGAAATGAACTTAAAAGATGAACATCTATAAAGTTTAGTGAAAACAGAAAATTAAACCCACTTTGGACACCAAAATCGTAGTTGTACTGTCACACCCCGAAATATCAGAGCTGGCGTGACTGGACCGGTATCTTCATTGCACAGCGGAAGCAAAAAGCTAAGACTTCTAAACAATGAACGCCCGCTAAGTACTCAAAATCCCGTGGGTTCTCCTATTCCAACCGTTCCATAGTTTTGAAAATGCAACCTGAGAAAGAACATACGAAAAAGTCAACATAAAGTTGAGCGAGTTCATAGTTTGTTTTGAAAAGATTTAAAATAAATCTTTTTGATGACCGGTTTAAAAGTTGTGGAGAAAACATAATAGAATCATTTTTCTCGATATATCATATGAAAACTGTGAGTCTAGCCCATTAGAGTCTTTGTAAGTAGGACCAACTCGTCCTCTTACTTGTACATGTCACACCCCGACCACGTAGAACATACAAAACGTGACGGAAAACGTCGGGGAGTGTTGTAACAGAATTAATTGTTTCATAACCATGGCATACAAAGTTGTATTTTATTTATCAACATAAGAGTTACATTGTTTTAAACAGGAATCAAAGAGTTTATAACATAATTAAACTAAGTCTATCTTCGTTTTATGTCTCTAAGGCACAGGTCCGCCCTAGTGTCACGATCATCGTCCTACGCAAAAGCTCCTGAAAACACATGTGAAAATAGGTACGTCAGCATAAAAATGCCTGTGAGATACATAGGTTTTGTGAAAATAGGATTCATGACTTATGTTTGAGAAAATGTTTAGTCATGGACCTTGTAATTTGCTTTGTCTTGTAAATCATTTGAAAAACGATAAGATCAGATGATATGTATAAATAAGAGAATAATGTATGGTTTAAATGTATAACCAAGTAAAATGAGTTGTATAAAGTAAATTGTTTGTAAACCAAAGTCTTGTGAAAATTGTGTTACTTGTGTAAAATGTATAAGTCCAAATTGAATGATTTAAATAACGCTATGATATGTAATATAATACAAACACTTATATATAGGAAGTACCAGCGACGTATCCACCATGCTTGTATCATATTACTCGCATCGCGTTACTTAAGTCACTTAAACAAACCACCAATGTATGAAGTCTATGTTTAAACCAATAGTCAAAAGTCCTTGTATAAGCCATGTCAAATGTTTATAAGTCCAAAAGTAGTCAAGTAATGTGTATCAAATGTTATGTATTGTAAGTAAAGTATTGTCCCATAATCCAAATGTAGAAATGTACAAAACAAAGTATTTTGAATATATCAAAAAGTTATGTTTTGCAAAGTAATGCATGTTACATTGATACAAACATTTATGTGGTAAGTTAACGCATACATTCAAGCCTTGAGACAGTCGGATAACCCTTTCAGTCAAGGTTATCAAAAGAAATGTTTTCGGATTCAGTCATTCCTTACATCCAAACAAACCCGAGATGTCAGGAATGGGATTTGTCAAGTCCTATGGTACCAGTACTTACTACCGAGCGGCGTAGCTAATGTTAATGAACGTATATAAGTCTCGTTTGTGCAACCCAAATGTTATAGCAATTGTATACATGTCATATGAAAACAATGTACTAAGTATTCTAAGTTAACATACAAAGCAGAAAAGTCATGTAAATCAATGTGCTAGCATGCTATCAGTCAACATACATAGCAGAAATGTAATGTAAAACGATGTACTAAGTACGCACACAATGGGCATACATAGCATGAAATGTAATGAAATCATGTACTATAATGTACTTAACGAACATAGCAGGTATATGATGTGAAAACAGGAAAGCATGAAAGTAACAAGTAGGCACATGTGTTCCACCCCAAAACAGTTTGAAAACAGTAAAAGAGGGGTCTATGTACTCACTTGAGATTGCTCAGAAGTCCTAAGATAACCACCAAGCAATGCTAGAGATCACGGAATCAAACGGCACCTAATATAGGTAACTATGTTAATAAACCGGACCTATATCGGAGGATCGGATAGAATGAGGATTCGTAAACCAAACGAGTATGGAGACTCGTGTAATATGGTTTAACAAAGCCTACATACTAAATGAAACCTAACATAAGTGCTTACGACCCATTACGACCCGTTTACGTAGCTTATGCTACTTTCGGACTCGAAAAGCAATAAAAGAACGAAGGAACACTTACAAAGGGTCCCCGAATGCTAATCTTGATTCAAGTAGCTCAGGTATGAAACAAAGGTTTCAACTTAGAGCTTCTCAAATCAGATTCTTGTGAGGAATGAGTGAAAATGTGATGGGTATTTATAGATTTCGGTTCACCGTTAGGATCGTTTCTTGGAGAAGAGGGAATGATCTCGCCCGTACACTTGTCGGAATGTTGTGGTAACTCATATTGCTCCACCACAAGAGTTGGACACATGGCATTGGCCTTTGGAGGGTGTTTAAGGGCTGTTAACAGCTGAGAAAAATGATTTGCTGTATCTGGCCCCTGCTTGCGCACCGCAACACTCACATTGTTGAGGTGCGCAAGGACCTAGTTTGGCAAATTTACAGTTTTGGTCCCTGTTGTGTTATAAGGTCATTTCCGACGCGTTTAAGGACCGTTAACCCCATTTCAAAGCTCTAAAATGAAGTTAAAGTATAGGGAACTTAAAATGTGCTCAAAAATATCTCGGATGTCGGTTCGTTTGACCGTACGATCGCGATGTTCGGTTAATTACGACGGAATGCGCATAAGCGCGAAAAACGATCCAAATGGCGTGACGAATGGATTTTTCTTATGCCAAATACTAAAATAAAATATTTTAGTGCTTACATAAATTTTTGGATGTCCGGATGTATTCAGAACGTAAGTTATGCGCGAAAATGCAAACTTGTGCACTTTTTTTTACGCTTTTAGTCCCTGAATGACCCAAAAGTTTATTTTAGCACACCGAACCCCTCAAAGCCTATTTCTAAGCTATGTGAAGGATATTTATGGTATGTTTAACTTATGGTCATGTTCTGGAATGTCTGTTACAGTTCAAATTGGCATACTTTCGTAGTTTGTCAAATTTAGTCCCTGTAGACGAATTAACTTGTTTTTGCTATACCAAAGCCTTCAAAACTTATTTCTAAGTTATGTAAAGGTTATTTAAGGTATGTTAAGTATATGTTGATATTCCGTAGTATTTGTCGCATTAAACTGGTTACGTTTACGCACCAGTTTGCGTATAACTCTCCAGAAAGCGATATATAGTTAGAAATTAATAAAAGTCAAAACATGAAAAATGTAAAACACAACCAAACAAACATTGGGATCAAATAACATTGTTTTATTGATAATTGTACTGTTCACAATGATTACAAGCACAAATGTTACAGTCTCCCCTACTTATTGAAATTTCGTCCCGAAATTTATTTAGAGGAAACTCGAGGGAAAAGATGCGGATATTTCGCCTTCATTTGATCTTCGCGTTCCCAAGTAAACTCGGGTCCACGTTTAGCTTCCCAGCGAACTTTGACCAAAGGAATGCGCTTGCGTTTAAGCCACTTGACTTCACATTCCATGATTTCCACTGGCTTCTCAACAAATTTCAGTGTTTTATCAACACGAATTTCGTCAAGTGGTATGTGGAGGTTCTCATCAGCTAAACACCTTTTGAGATTGGACACGTGAAAAGTTGGATGAAATTTCCAACTTCAGGAGGCAACTCAAGTCTGTAGGCTACCTTACCGATTCTTTCGACGATCTTGAATGGTCCAACGTATCTAGGTGCAAGTTTTCCTTTCTTTCCAAATCTGATCACACCTTTCCAAGGTGAGACCTTAAGTAATACTCGATCACCGACTTGAAATTCCAAGGGCTTGCGTTTTGGGTCTGCGTAACTCTTTTGACGGCTTCTAGCTGTCTGAAGGTTATCACGAACTTTCTTAATCTTGTCAGTTGTCTCTAAAATGAGGGCAGGTCCAGTAAGTTGAGCCTCGCCGATCTCATTCCAGCAGACTGGTGAACGACATTTTCGACCATAGAGAGCCTCGAAAGGAGCCATTTTGATGCTGGAGTGATAACTGTTGTTGTAGGAGAATTCAATCAATGGAATATGTGAATCCCAACTACCACCAAAATCGATCACACAAGCTCTAAGCATATCCTCCAGAGTCTGGATTGTTCTTTCAGATTGACCATCCATTTGCGGATGATAAGCTGTGCTCAGATTAAGTTGGGTCCCCATAGCAGATTGCATGGTTCTCCAAAAATGAGAAGTGAAGCGAGCATCTCTGTCAGAAATGATGTTCAAAGGAACACCATGTCGAGCTACAATTTCATCCACATAGATTTTAGCAAGTTTGTCAGCAGGAAAATCCTCACGGATTGGCAAGAAATGCGCTGACTTAGTAAGACGATCAACAACTACCCAGATGGCATCATGACCTTTCTTTGTGCGCGGGAGTTTAGTAATGAGATCCATAGTAATGTTTTCCCATTTCCAAACTGGGATCTCTGGTTGCACCAATAAACCCGAAGGACGTTGATGTTCAGCCTTAACCTTAAGACAAGTAAGGCATTTCGATACATATAAGGCAATGTCTTTCTTCATACCAGGCCACCAATAGTGAATACGAAGATCCTTATACATCTTATCTGAGCCAGGATGAACAGAATAACGAGACTTATGTGCTTCATCATAAGCAAGGTGCGAAGGTTATCTTGGCTTGGGACCCACAAACGGTCCATGAAGTAATATGATCCATTGTCCTTCAGTTCCAGATCAGGTGTTATGTGATAGGGAAATTCCTTATCCATCAAACCTTGTGAAACACAAGATTGTTGAGCCTGAGAAATGCGTGCTTGGATATCAGATTGAGCTTGAATAACAGATTGAACACGAACACAATGAAGCTTAGTACGTTCCTTACGACTCAATGCATCGGCTACGACATTCGCCTTACCCGGATGGTAGCGAATTTCGCAGTCATAGTCGTTTAAAAGCTCAACCCAACGTCGTTGCCTCATGTTGAGTTCTTTCTGATTGAAGATATGCTGAAGACTTTTGTGGTCCGTGAAAACCACACATTTTGTACCGTACAAATAGTGTCTCAAGATCTTTAGAGCGAAAACAACTGCACCCAACTCAAGATCATGAGTGGTGTAGTTCTTCTCATGTATCTTCAACTGCCTCGATGCGTATGTTATGACTTTGTTCCTTTGCATCAGAACACAGCCAAGACCCAATTTAGATGCATCACAATAAACGACGAAATCATCATTGCCCTCAGGCAAAGTCAGAACAGGCGCGTCACAAAGATTTTGCTTCAAGTTTTGAAAAGCTTCCTCTTGTTTGAATCCCCAATCAAAGGGTTTGTTCTTCTGAGTTAGACCAGTTAGAGGAACTGCAATCTTCGAGAAATTCTCAATGAAGCGGCGATAATAACCTGCCAGACCAAGAAAAGAACGCACTTCAGTAGGAGTAGTAGGCGTATCCCAATCCTTGATCGCACTGATCTTGGAGGGATCTACATGAATACCTTGTTCGTTGACAATATGTCCTAAGAATTGAACCTCTTTAAGCCAGAATTCACACTTGGAGAATTTGGCGAAAAGTTGCTCTTTCTTTAGGAGTTCCAAAGTAAGACGAAGATGTTGCTCGTGATCAGCTCGCGTCTTAGAGTAAATCAAGATGTCGTCAATAAAAACAATGACGAACTGATCCAAATAAGGCTTGCAGACCCTATTCATTAAGTCCATGAAAACAGCAGGAGCATTAGTCAAACCGAATGGCATGACTGTGAACTTATAGTGCCCATAACGAGTGCGGAAAGCTGTCTTGGGAATATCTTCTTCATGCACACGAAGTTGATACCCGGAACGCAGATCAATCTTCGAAAAATAAGAAGCGCCCTGTAACTGATCAAAGAGATCATCGATGCGAGGTAGGGGATATCGATTCTTGATGGTAAGCTTGTTAAGCTCACGATAATCGATACACATCCTAAAAGATCCATCCTTCTTCTTGACAAAGAGAACGGGAGCACCCCAAGGTGAAAAGCTAGGACGAATAAAACCTTTGTCAGAGAGTTCCTGAAGCTGCTTAGACAACTCTTGCATCTCAGACGGTGCAAGACGATATGGAGATCTGGCAATGGGATTTGCACCAGGTACGAGATCAATACGGAACTCGACTTGGCGTGCTGGGGGTAGACTAGGTAAATCTTCAGGGAATACTTCAGAATAATCCCGAACAATGGGAATATCCTGGATAGACTTACCTTTGCCCTTATCTGCTGTAACTTGTGCTAAGAAGGCCACATAGTTCTTTCGCAGATACTTCCGAGCTTTAAAACAGGACATGAGCTTGAGGCCACCAGACGGTTTCTCACCTTGAACCTGTAGGATCTCGCCTGTCGAAAGCGGCACACGAACGATCTTCTCGAAACAAACTACCTCTGCGTGATGCTTGGATAACCAGTCCATACCCACAATGACGTCAAAGCTTCCAAGTTGCATAGGCGTGAGGTTGATAGGAAAAAGATGGTCGTTAAGGTTCAACTGGCAGTTGCGAAGAACAGAATCAAGAACAATGGGTTCACCACTAGGAACTTCTACTATCAAAGGTTTACCTAGTTTCGTTCTAGACACGCGAAGCATTGGCTCAAAAGACAATGACACAAAACTCTTATCAGCACCCGAATCAAAGAGAATAGATGCAGGCTGATTATTAATAAAGAACGTACCGTTCACCACTTCATTGTCTGCTTGTGCCTCTTGAGCATTCATGTTGAAGACTCGACCTCGAGCCTGAGCTTGATTCTGATTTGGATTCTGATTCTGGTTGGCTAGCCTTGGGCACCGGTTCCTGTAGTGGGTCAGATCCCCACAATTGTAGCACGAACCAGGAGGAAAATGAGGTCGTGCAGCTTGACCTTGTTGCTGAGCAAGAGGCTGAGCAACTTGTTGGGCTTGGTTCTGAACTGCCTGGTTCTGGTTAACAGGAATGCGACAAGTAGCGACAAGATGACCAATTCTCCCACAGTTAGTGCAATGACGACATTGGAGATGTGGTAGGTGATGGCCGTTACACCTGTTGCACAAAGGTGCAGTGCCAAGATATGGCTTCTTGGCTAGTGGTTGCGTAGGCTGATTTGGTGCAGCTTGAGCCTGTGCAGTAACGGCATAGTTTTGGGAAGCCTTTCGCTTCCTTGAACCCTTTGAGGAACCAGAATTCTTCCCATTCTTGTTTTGACCTTTCTTGCTATCCCCCTTGTCAGACGCCTGCTTCTTACCCTTGTCACCCTTTTTATGCAGCTTTCCCTTTCGAACCTGCGACTCAGTCAATGTCGCTGCTAACTCGATAGCCTGACGGAGTGTGGTAGGGTTACTACCAGTAATGATGTCTTGCACTGAGTCAGGTAGGCCATCGATGTACCTTTCGATAGCCTTGTCAAGTGGGGTAACCATTGTTGGGCAAAGCAGACTCAACTCCTCAAATCTATCAGTATATGCCCTGTGCTCGCCACTGTCTTGTTTCAAGTCATCAAACTCTTTCTCCAACGCTCGTTGTTCATGACGAGGATAGAACTCCCTCATCATAAGGGCCCTAAGTTCAGCCCAAGTTTGTGCTAGAGCAACTTCTGCACCACGGTCTCTCATAACCCCATTCCACCATGTGAGAGCCCTCTTCTGAAACACACTCGAAGAAAACTCGACCTTGCGATTTTCAGGACACTGCACGTGGCGAAAAGTATTCTCAATGCTCTCGAACCATTGAAGAAGCCCAGTCGCTCCTTCAGAACCACTAAACTTGAGTGGTTTAGCCGAGTTAAAATCCTTGTATTTGCATGGAGCATTGTTATTGTTGTTGGCTTGGTTCCATTGAGCAAAGAGGTTTGGGAATTGAGCAGCCATCTGCTGCGCAATAATTTCTGCCAGTTCGACAGTCGCTATCTGGTTTTCGCGTCGAGGAGGCATTCTAAAAGAGGAAAACATGAAAGGAAACGAGTGAGATGATTGGATGAAGAGAATGAGATGAAACAAAATCAACAAAAGCAAAGATGGTGGTCATTCGTCCGCATTACCAAGCTAACAAACGACACACAGTGACCAATCAAAGTAAATGGGTCAAAAATAATGTATCGCGAAGACATGCTCGCCTATAAGTGAACACTCACCCCAAGAGTTCCCAAGTAAGAGTGACTGGTACGATTATGTGGATTTGTACGAACACTCTAGCCTTAGACAGAAAACCCAGGGTACAGGCATTCACTCTTCCAGTTTGCACGTGTTCACACTATTTAGAACCCAAAACTTTGACAAGATTTTGAAAATTTGAAGGCACAAGGCCAAAAACCAAACTAGAAGGGTTCAAAACCATATAACAGAGGGTTCAAAACCATATAACAGAGGGTTCAAAACCTTACAATAGAGGGTTCAAAACCTTGTAATAAATCATCCAAAAAACAGATGATTGTTTTTCAAAAATCATTTCGGAAAAAATTGGTTTTTGTTTTGATAATCACCTAAGGATAGGTGATGTGCATGTTTTAAGATCTAAACACAAGATAACTTGTGTTAGGGTCTTAGAAAAGTTATAGTCTAGGTCAAAGAATTACTAATAACCTAATTCCCTATAACCATTGGCTCTGATACCAACTCTTTTGTCACACCCCGACCACGTAGAACATACAAGACGTGGCGGAAAATGTCGGGGAGTGTTGTAACATAATTAATTGTTTCATAACCATGGCATACAAAGTTGTATTTTATTTATCAACATAAGAGTTACATTGTTTTAAACAGGAATCAAAGAGTTTATAACATAATTAAACTAAGTCTATCTTCGTTTTATGTCTCTAAGGCACAGGTCCGCCCTAGTGTCACGATCATCGTCCTACGCAAAAGCTCCTGAAAACACATGTGAAAATAGGTACGTCAGCATAAAAATGCCTGTGAGATACATAGGTTTTGTGAAAATAGGATTCATGACTTATGTTTGAGAAAATGTTTAGTCATGGACCTTGTAATTTGCTTTGTCTTGTAAATCATTTGAAAAACGATAAGATCAGATGATATGTATAAATAAGAGAATAATGTATGGTTTAAATGTATAACCAAGTAAAATGAGTTGTATAAAGTAAATTGTTTGTAAACCAAAGTCTTGTGAAAATTGTGTTACTTGTGTAAAATGTATAAGTCCAAATTGAATGATTTAAATAACGCTATGATATGTAATATAATACAAACACTTATATATAGGAAGTACCAGCGACGTATCCACCATGCTTGTATCATATTACTCGCATCTCGTTACTTAAGTCACTTAAACAAACCACCAATGTATGAAGTCTATGTTTAAACCAATAGTCAAAAGTCCTTGTATAAGCCATGTCAAATGTTTATAAGTCCAAAAGTAGTCAAGTAATGTGTATCAAATGTTATGTATTGTAAGTAAAGTATTGTCCCATAATCCAAATGTAGAAATGTACAAAACAAAGTATTTTGAATATATCAAAAAGTTATGTTTTGCAAAGTAATGTCTGTTACAGTTCAAATTGGCATACTTTTGCAGTTCGTCAAATTTAGTCCCTGTAGACGAATTAACTTGTTTTTGCTATACCAAAGCCTTCAAAACTTATTTCTAAGTTATGTAAAGGTTATTTATGGTATGTTAAGTATATGTTGATGTTCCGGAGTATTTGTCGCATTAAACTGGTTACGTTTACGCACCAGTTTGCGTATAACTCTCCAGAAAGCGATATTGAGTTAGAAATTGAATAAAAGTCAAAACATGAAAAATGTAAAACACAACCAAACAAACATTGGGATCAAATAACATTGTTTTATTGATAATTGTACTGTTCACAATGATTACAAGCATAGATGTTACAGTACATAAGTTGGAAACGTTACCCAAGTTTGTAAATCCATGTAGTATGAGTTCGCGTCAAATGAATATTAAAAACATATGAAAGTTATAGTGTTGTGAGTTGGTATGTAAAGCGTCTATGAACATTTTGATCATTAATGTTTCGCGAGGACATTAATATATGCGACGACATAGGAGGTACTCAACCCGCGTAGGCAATTTAAGTGTCGAACTCTCGACAGTGGACACAACAGCACTCTAGTGGTCACCTTTGAACCGTGAGTGGGGCTCGCCCGTACCCATTAGATCTAACCTTTGTTCCTTGGTCCTCAAAAGGATTAATGGCACCTCAGTTACAGCCTATGCTCACATGATCTAAGAGTTCATTCCATATCTTAATCATACCTAAGTTTGACATGTATTTTCCCCCGAAAGTTGTAAACCGAAACGTTAAAAGAAAAGGGGGACATGAACTCACTGGGTGTCCTGTTCTTTAAACGCAGACTAACACAGTCCCGTTGTTATAACTAGGACGATCCCATCCCTACTCATGAAAATCATGCACGTTTCAAAAATACGCATTTTTTTTTGGTAAAACCGGTATATTTAGTATAAATCGTTCGTAAACCATTTAAGTTCCTTGAAATCCATTCGTAACATGGTTTAGAAATGAATTTTCATTTATCAAAAGATTGTTTAATTCCGAAAAACTTGCATGTCTTTCCACCCCGAAAACATTAGTAAAAATGTAAAACTAGAAAAAGTGGGGGTTATGAACTCACCTGGATATTCCTGTGCAAAGCTAGCTTAGTGTGATTCCGTAGTGCCATTCCAAGAACGTGAATTAGCTAGCGTGCAGCTATAGTATTCCTAACATGGAATAACGTATCAGTTTCCTAATTTAAGCGTAGCTAAACTACGTGTCCGAGCTCTACCGAGTCGTAAATAAAACAACTCTACGAAGGTGTTGCTAGTTTGACTTAGAATAACCGATCGATGGTTATTTAATCCCGTTTATATATTCGGGATAAATCTAAGTCTCGAAAACGACTTAGTTTTCAAATGATTTAGAATGTATATACATTTATATATTTAAATATAAACATACTTATGGCGTCATGTTAGTTGTCGCGAATAGAAATACGTAGGTGGATAGTGGTACGCCTCTTCGTAGTTTTCATAAGACGTAAGTGAATAAGATGTGTGTGTGTGTGTGTGTATATATATATTCGAAACCATTGACATTTGAAATATAAATTTCGACGTAGAAATAAATATAACTCGTTATATTTATTTGATAGAAAATGTATGTCGTCGTGGTGTGAAATAAATATTCGAACTTAAAGTGTTTGAAATAGGTATACACGTTATATTTATCGTATAAAAGTGTTCGAAATATCGATATTTGAATAAATATAGAACATTATATTTATCTAAATAAGTGTCGGAAACATCGTTGTTTGAAGTAACTATAAGCGTTATATTTATTCTAAATAAATATCGGTTTCGAAATCTTATAACGTCGTCAATTTAGGTGTACGTTTATATTCACCGTAAGAGAAAACTTGTACCTCGAAACATGTCGCTTTTAGGATATAATCATTTGTCTTGTTTCGGATTTTATGAAAATCGGGCAGAGTTTCCTCTGTTTTTGGACGATCCCGACAACTAAGTGTCGATTTATTTTTCAAAATTCAACCAATAATTCAATCAATTCATACTATATATACTAAAATTTTATGAAATACGATAAAATAAAACGTAACTAATCACTAATAGACTCGGGTCGAGCTCGGTCACGTAACTAAAAATCTACGAATCTATATAAAAAGTTTAACGCATCGTTAAAACTTTACCGGGTCCTGAGTTGACCGGGCGTTGACATGTTTGACCGTTGTTGACCCGAGTTGACTCGGGCGTTGACCGAGTCAACCGGGTTTGACCCGAACCCAAAATAATCCTCAAAACCGAATCCGAATCTGGACTGAATGAACAAGAACTCGAACCGAGTTGGTTGGATGTTGGCCGAGTCGACTCGGTTTAGCCGGGTTGACTCGGGTTTGACCCGAGTATTTGACTCGTCAACGCGCAACCAAATCTGTTGTTTCCTTGTCGAACCGAAGTCCGCACCAAGAACCACTACTTCGTCTTCATCATCTTCAACAGCAAATCACCGTCATCTTCCACAATGATCCATCATCATCAACAATACAGTAAATCATCAACATCCATGATAGAGAATAAAAGAAAACAGAGAGGGGGGGGGGTCTTTACCGGGAAATCCCGTCGGAAATCAAGCATAGGTCGTCGCCACTGCTGTCGTGAAGATCCACCTTCGCCGCCACCGCCGCCGCGATGCCAGAATCCTTCGATGTCTCTCCCTCTCTCTTCACTTCTCCTTTTCCTCCGATCTCTCATCACTTCGATCTGTTGTCACCAGAAAACGAGGGTGTGGGTGTGGTGGTTGTTATCGGAGAAGAAGGGTGGAGAATAACCATCGCCGCCGCCTGGTGGCGCTGCTGTCGTTGTCGTTCGACGGTGAAACAGAAGGAGAACGAAGGGGGGTGTCGGGTGAGTGGGTTACCAGAGAAGGAAGGGCATGGTGGCTCGCCGGAGCCGGTACAATCCAGATGAGAGAGAGACAGATGGTGTGCGTGTAGATGTTAGGGTTTCAAATGAGATATCTGATGTTGAGATGCTTTTATATTAGGGTTCCTTAATGGGCTTGGCTTGGGCCCCAGGCCCACAAGCCCGTTTCGTGCGGCCCGATACATTTTCGAAGCCCATTATTACTCCCGATTCTCATAAAATGTCGTAAAATATTTAACGAGGGCTTGAAACTCTAAAACTCATTCGGTAATCGTTTATTAGACGCGTTTGTTCGTCGGTGCGTTTAATCACGTAAAACGTTGCGTTCGTCGTTTCTTGTGCGTTTTTCGATCCGTTTCCAACTACGGATACTAAAATTTGAAAACGAAATTAAATATATCAAAATATTTCAGTTTTTAAGTTAATACGCGTGTCTGATGTTTCCGTTTCGTTGTCGGTGCGTTCCTGCAGTCGCGTTTTCGTTCACGTTTGCGCTTTGTGCCATTCGAAAGCATGATGTTTTCACAAAACCACATTCATATGTATAGGTTATCTGTATAAATTCCGTATTCGTCTACGCTGTCAGTATTTCGTACGGTGTCGGTTCGTTACCGCGTAACATTCAGTCATCTTCTCGCAAATCCACATTCGCGTGCCGTAAAGTCGAATAGGCGTTCCTAGGCATTCCAATAGACTAATTAAGTTAATTCGTGACTTAAACACTATTTATCATCGCCTAAAACGTTTGTTAATCACGTAATTAGAGGCCGTTAATTACCGGTTGTCACATGTACCACCTTGTTACACCTTAGTGAACATTGGGTAACAAACCTTGATGTTATCCAAGTGTTTTAAAGTAAGAAAACTCAAAGAATAAGTAGTAGAAATGAGTTAAAACTCACTTTGAACTTCAAAGATATTCTGCCCAAAATCAGAAATTCTTGAGAGATTTTAGAGGATTTGAGAGTGGATTTAGCGTTTGGAAAGTGTTTAGGAGTGTATGGAGGCTCCTATTTATAATGGGGTTAATTAGGGTTAGAGTTAAATGAGTTAGAATGTGATTTGAGGTGAAAAAGGTGACAAAAATGGACAAACCCGCGAGCTGGCAACGTTCTGCTGCAGATCGACCTCTCCCGCGCGTCGCTGGAGATACCTGGTATCTCCCGTGTGGTGCTAGGGAGTTGTGACAACCCTCACTAAACCAGGTATCCGTACGACTTAATTAATAATTAATTACTGCCTAATTACTGTGCTTGTTTGAAATTACTGATGAACTGCTACTTGATTTCTGATACATGCATATACCTGCATCATACTTTACTTACCGTCACTACATTATTTACATGCTGAACCTTAGTGACAAACATGATGCACAAAAAGCACAGTAGCACTATAAACGGATAACCTATTGAACATGCTGATAGAGCCAGCACCAGGCAGACACTGCCTCTAAGGCCTGTATGAGCCAGAAATATTTTGCTACACTAGTGGTGAGTGTAGGGATACAAGGGTTGAAGAACTGCGTCTCTAGGAATAAGTTTCAATGACTGGATGTGCCTAAAACGTACTCTAAGTACAAAAATTCAGCACTTTACATAATAATTCAGCTTTTAGCTACCTAATAAAGTGCCAAAAGATGAGAAAAATATTACTAGACACTTTCCAAAGTGTCAGAAAAGAGTTGTGTCACTAAAAAGGGTATTAACGACACTTTAAAGCTTTGTTAACGCTTTAACGGATTACTATCCAACCGAACAACCGGATTCTACCCGGAACATGAAAATATTGTCAATTTCATTATTTATCTTTTTCTGAGCCAGTTAGGGTCCCTGAATACCCTAACACCCATTGTAACACACTACACACTAATAACCGGGTTAAGCACTTAACTAACTTACTTAACCTAACTATTATCCTAACTAACTAGTTAGAATCGAACTAGACCACCCCCCCCCCCCCTTAACCAAACCGTCCCCATGAGGGGGACACACTTGTCCTTTTTGTTGATTATTATATTAAGTGTGCTTAATATCTCTAAGACATAGTATCCATTGGTTAATGATCTTGTGATTGTCTATAAGTTAGATGCATAACCCAACATAACACACACTTAACACCTCAACTCACACACACTCCTCTCTCTCCCTCCCTTTGGTTCTCGGCCGAAGACACAAGCAACACCACCACCTTTCGATTTTGATCATCACATTCCAATCATCTACAAGTGTTAAGGGTCGCATATAAGGATTCTTGGTGCAAACGGAAGGCGAAGGACCTCATTCTCTTGCTTTTATCCACACATTTTTCGCATAGATTCTTCCCTAGCCTTGAGCTAGTAGTAAGTTGCTTAAATCACCTACTCGAACTATTTTGAAGTGGTTAATACGATGTGTAACGGTTAAAACTCGAAATCTTACAAGATAATGCTTTAAAGTCTACTTAAAACACTAAAATGTTGGTTAATAGCTCATATGTTGTGTAAATCATGTAGTATTTGATTTGTGTGATTATTTGGACCCGATCTATGTTGTGGTAGCTCGGATCATCATTTAACCCGGTTTAGTCATGATCTTGGATTATGACATAAAGCTTGTTTAAGTATAACAAGGGTTAGAAGATGAAACTCTACCACACTCGAATCATGAACTTGTGTAAAAGTGTTTTAGCTTGTAAAATAGTGATTAAAACTAGTAGATCTACGGATCTACAGGTGGTATTTTTAAAGGACCGAGTGTCAAGAAATCATGTTTTTCTAAAGACGGATCTTACACTAACAAGAATGGTTTTTAGAACACACAAGTGTGTAAACACTTGTGTAACACAAAGTTTCGACAAAATAACTATTTTTGGAAAAGATGACGAGAAGTTGTAAAGATGGGACTTCCATAAAAACGAGGTTTTTACAAAATCGGATAGTCTTATATAAAGATCCACTAAAAGTAATGGGATTTACTTCATAGTTTGAATAAATCACAAGTTCATGAAATTTACGCGATTTATATATATTTTGACTAGTTTGTGGTTTGAACATTGTTTTGATTGAATAATAAAAATGGTTGGTTTGATTTATAAAAGAAAATGATACGCTTGAAAGCGTGGCCACCTCCAGTTACAGAGGAAACTCTGGCGAAATTTTTCTAAAAACCTAACACTTAGAATTATTTTCACTATAAGTGTTAGAGATACTTGTCGACTTGTTTTCAAACTATGAATTTCGCCACGACTTTATTTATAAAATATCGGAGGTGGGATTTCACAAAATAGAACGTGATACATAAATATATTTAGTATATATTTTTCACAACATCACTTGTATAAGTGTTTATGATTATTTTGTGAACTACATAAATATTATTTTTAGGGTAAAAATAATATTACTAAGTATTATTTTGGGAAAATCACGTGTATTAAAATATAATATTTTTGGGAAGAATATTTATATTTTGAAGTTGGAAATAAAATATATTAAGTGAGACTTAATAGTGAAATCCGAATGTTACGAACACACATGTATTAAATCCCCCATCCTTGGGAAGGAGAATAACTACCAAGTATACAGAATGTAAACACGAAATAGTTGCCTAACTATTTCCCAAAAACTTAAACCATAAAGCTAAGGCACGGCCATCCGTCTAATAGAGTTAGCACGTGTAGGTCGTCATACAACTGATCGATTTGGAGGCATACTTGGTAGAGACGCACCACGGTGAGTTCATGTCCCCCTTTTCTCTTAACTGTTTTCAGTTTTCTAAACTGCGGGGGTGAAATACATGTTACTATGATTACGAGTACTTTTTACATGGTATGGTTAGCGTAAGGAGGTTTACTACTTAGATCATGTGAGTGGGTAGGCGTGAACTGGAGGCCATTAATCCTCATTATAGGACCGAGGGACGTAAGCGGTAGATCTATCTGGGTGTAGCGAGCCCAACCCCAGGTCCAACAGTACGGACCTCGGGGTGACTTTGTGCCCCGACGCAAAATCGCAAGGTTTGAGTCTTCCTACTTGCACTTCACACATATCAATGGCCTTGCAAACCGTTGGTGATCTCTTTTTTCCTTATTTGCTACATACCAGGATTTTTATACATACAAGGTTTATTTACTCACTTACACATGAACTCGCTCAACATTATTGTTGATTTTTCAACTTACATGTATTTCAGGAAATTAAAGATCTGGCGCGGTATGTTATGTTTTCCCGCTGCATAAGGGTTCCAAGGTCATCCTAGTTTAGGAAACGTGACTCTTTCCTGGACAAGTCACAAATCTTAAACTGCGTTTATTTCATGTCGGTGTTTATGTTTTTCAAGACATGGTTTTATGTTATGATGTTGTAAGTCCCTAAGACAATGTTATGTTACTTCAGTTTTAAAACTTAAATCTATGGATGATCTTGCATGATTTTATTTCATATAGCTTTGTTATGGTTAAGCTATGGTATTAAGAAGTCACACCAAATTAACCACGCTTCCGCAAAGCCAGGGTGTGACAGCTTGGTATCAGAGCTCTGATCATAGCGAACTAGGATTCTTTCTCGAGTCTAGACTATGATCACTAGGGCTCTCAAGAAAACATTTTTACTGCATACCACTTAAGTCCAGATCCAAAACGTTTTTACAAACAAATGTTGAGCACGTTTTTTTTTTTTATAGGCTCAGTCTAGAAAGGCTGAGGCTCGGTCTGAGAGGCCGAGGCTCGGTCTGGGAGATCGAGGTAGTTGGCTAGTGGGACTAGGAGAATTGGCTAGTGGGACTAGGAAAATTGGCTAGTGGGACTAGGAGAATTGGCTAGTGGGACTAGGAGAATTGGCTAGTGGGACTAGGAAGAGCAGTCTGAGAGGCTGGGAGGCTAGTGGGACTAGGAGAACTATTTGAATGCTTACTTGGTGACTTATGTGATTATCTGATTGTATGATTGACTGTTTGTGCATGTTTGTGTTTATGTTACAGACACCATGGACACCTCTGGCACTGGTGATTCAGACACCACAGGACCTAGACCTATAGTATCGGACGACCTAGAGTCTTCTGAGCGCGAGGTTCACACATCCGACGTTACTAGCACAGACGAGGATGATTTTCAGCCCTTTGCTTTACCTGATGGTGCTGATGAGCTCGCTGATGGCCCATTGGTCGGGGACCTACCGTTAGTGGAGATCCCTGCTCCCATACCGCTTGCTTCATATCCTGCTTACGATTTACTCATCGACGCCGACGCTGACGACGACGTCGATCTTTTTGATGACGAGCCCTTAGAGGAGGAGGTTCAGGGCGAGGCCCTTCTTGCTGCTGGAGATCTTTTGATGATCGCAGATGCTCCCGCTGAGGAGTCACCTGCTCACTCTCCGGTCCCAGGCTCTTTCGAGTCTGTGGCCTCCGCACCTTCACACACTCAGAGTGCGCAGCACTTTTCTCATGGATCAGATCCCGACCAGATATCCTCTGTTGCCCCTATTCCTAGCTTTGCTTTCGACCACGATGATGTGGAGGATTCCGATTCTGTCTTTCCCCCAGGATTCGACCCAGATGAGGATATAGAGTTTATACCCATGGATCAGCCTATGGAGGATCCAGTCGACCCAGTTGATCCCATCGACCCTGAGTTTGATTTTGAGATGGCCTTTGATGAGCCCGAGCAGCCACTAGACCCTGCTCCTGACCCAGTACTTGGGCATGACCCAGTTCATGCTGACGCACCTATTATTGAGCCTGTCATTGCTGACCCACCTATTGATGATCATCCTATAGATGCTCCATTGTTGGAGGGCGATCATGTCATTGCTGCTGATCATGTTGATCCCCCACTCATTGCTGATGCACCAGTTGACCCCCTTGCTGCACCTCACCATGATCCTATGCCAGTTCAGTTTGATCGTGCTCTTTTTAAGGCACAGGTGGACCCACGAGACGAGCACGCCCAGTGTGGGTGGATTCCTGCTGATGACGAGGTCCCACCTTTTCCCCCTCTGATCACTGATACCCGTCACGTTGATACCTCCTTTTCATTTCCTCGGTTTACACCTCCAGCACGAGCTGGAGAGGGTTCTTCGGCTCACCCTTTTGGACATGTACCAGTATCTATCCCTGCTATACCACCATCTGCTACTTTTCCCCCTGTTTCTCCATTTCATGTGGCACCTTTTGATCCCACCAGTGAGCCGTTCCTTTGGACATCATCTTCTGCTATGCCACCGACTGACCCCTACCATTCTTTCCATATGGGGTATACTATTGAGGACGTTTTGATGTCTTTTGTCGCCCAGCACGAGGCACACACACAGCGCATTCAAGAGCTTGAGAGAGCTCAGACGCCACCGTGTCAGTGCCAGGGTCAGACCCACTCTCCATTGCAGCCCTCTCGACCTGTACCACCAGACTATGCTGCACGCCTTTTTGCCCTGGAGCAGCAGGTTGCTTCATTCTTGCGTACCCAGAGAGCCATGGAGGAGGACTGGCTCCACTTGCGCCGCTTGTTTTACACTCACTTTCCCCCTCCTCCACCGCCATCCGTGTAGAGCTCTTCAGTACCGTATAGGTAGACATTGGTGAGAAGACGGCGAATGCTTTTGACTGCACAGTATTTTTGGAGACTACATTTGATTCTGACTTTTGTTGACATGTATTTGATGTATAGACACTGATTTAATACAGTTTTTGGACTAGGGCGATGTAGCCCTTAGTCGACTGATGTTTGTGACATGGGATATTGTGTGATTGATGTTTGTGACATGGGATGTTGTGTGATTGATATGATTATAACATGAGATGTTATGTACTATTACTATCATAAAGCGTATGTATTATAACTATGGCCTGACCGACGTAAACACATCTTCTAGAAGATGCCACCGAGACGTGAGACACGCATGCCTACCAATGAGGCGGAACTCCAGCAAATTATCGCTGCTGCCATTGCACAATACGCCGCCTCTCAAGGAGGGACTAGTGGAAGCAACACTGGCAACAACAATAATCCACCTCATGGTAATACTAAGTCATTTAGACCTACCATGACCGAATTGGATATCTTTAGCAATGATGCTAATGCCGATCGTCTGTTATAACGTATGTGCAGGGTGCACCTACAAGCAGTTTCTAGACTGCAAACCGGTCAACTTTGATGGCACAGGAGGTGCTGTCGCCTTTGTTCGTTGGGCCGAGAAAACCGAATCTGTTCTTCGCATGAGTAAATGCGCACCAGACCAGCAAGTCACCTATATCTCAGGGCTATTCTTGGATGGAGCCCTCTCTTGGTGGAATCTGCAAGTACAGACACTTGGTGAAGCTGCTGCCTACGCGCTAACCTGGACCGAACTGAAGGAACTTATGCGCAGGAAGTACTGCTCTCGCGCAGAAATCCAAAGATTGGAAACCGAGTTCTGGCATTTGAAAATGGATGGTCCAAAGATCGCAGAATACGTTCAAAGGTTCCATGACTTATCGCATGTGGTACCCTACATGGTCACTCCGGAGTTCAAGAGGATTGAACGTTTCATTTGGGGATTAGCTCCTCAAATCATAAGCATGGTAACCTCATCCAAGCCTGCGACCATTACTGAGGCGATTGATTTGAGCGTGGCTCTCACAGAGGAGGCTATTCGCCTAAACAAGTTTGGTGATGTTGAGCAAAAGAAGAAAGAGACTCACGTCGAGTCATCAGGAGGTAACAAACGGAAGTTCTCGAACTTCAAGCAGGGCGCCAGTGTGGTTGTTAAGAAAGGAGAGCAAAACGTGCCAGCTCAGGATACAGCTGGTGGTAGGAGGAAAGGTAAGGGATATATGGGTGCACATCCCAAGTGTAACTCTTGCCAACGCCATCACTCTGGCCGATGCGGGCCAAAAGTATGTGAAGCTTGTGGAAAGACTGGTCACTTGAAGGATTCTTGTTGGGCTAGTGCTGGCCGGGGAGGCCAAGGAGGATTTGGGAATAGAAATAATAATCGTGGTGGTATTGGGAATCGCCCACAAGGAAACAATGGAGGTAATGGAAATCGAGGCAACATTGTGAATCAGGCTGGTAATGCGAACCAAAACAACAACCAAGCTGGAAATGGAGGTGGAAACGGGCAAAGACTTGGATGCTTTAACTGTGGCGATATTGGGCATTTTAAGAGGAACTGCCCAGAGTTGAACCAAGCCCGTGGAAGAGTGTTCCATATTGAAGCAAGGGAAGCGCGCCAGGATCCCAATGTTGTTACTGGTACGTTCCCTGTAAACCAACGCTATGCATCCGTTTTATTTGATACTAGTGCCGATTATAGCTTCGTGTCGTTAGAGTTTAAGAGTATGCTTGGTTTAGCCGCTAATAAGTTAGATATTCCCTACTCAATCGAATTGGCTAATGGGAAGTTAGTAGAAGCCAATGAAGTTATCAGAGGTTGTGTGATCGAATTGGGAGAGCGTGAGTTTGCTTTGGATCTACTACCAGTCCAGTTGGGAAGCTTCGACGTGGTGGTAGGAATGGATTGGTTATCAGGCAACAAGGCTGAGATAGTTTGTCACGAAAAGGTTGTTCGTATCACAACCGAAGATGGCGAAACAATTGTGGTTCACGGTGAGAAGCGTGATACGCCGTTAAGATTTATCAGCTGCCTGAAAGCGCGAAAGTGTTTGCAGAAGGGATGTGTTGCCTTCCTGGCACACATTGTGGACAAGAAGGCTGCTGAGCCGAGAATCGAAGACATCCCTGTCGTGAGGGAATATCCAGAAGTCTTCCCAGAAGACTTACCTGGACTGCCACCTCAGAGGCAAGTAGAGTTTCACATTGACTTAGTTCCAGGCGCCGCGCCTGTGGCTAAGGCACCTTATAGACTTGCTCCGTCTGAGATGCAGGAACTGTCGACACAACTTCAAGAGTTGTTAGACAATGGTTTTATCCGACCAAGCTTCTCGCCTTGGGGAGCTCCGGTCCTGTTTGTCAAGAAGAAGGACGGTAGTTTTCGTATGTGCATCGACTACCGGGAGCTGAACAAGCTGACGATCAAGAATAGATATCCTCTGCCAAGAATTGATGATCTGTTTGACCAACTGCAAGGCTCAAGCTTTTATTCAAAGATCGACCTTCGATCTAGATACCATCAGTTAAGGATACAAGAGGAAAGTATCCCGAAAACAGCCTTCAGAACTCGTTATGGACACTACGAGTTCCTTGTTATGCCGTTTGGTTTGACAAACGCACCTGCAGTTTTCATGGATTTGATGAATAGAGTTTGCAAGCCGTACTTGGACAAGTTCGTGATTGTGTTTATTGACGACATCTTGATTTATTCAAGGACAAAGGCTGAGCACGAGCAGCATTTAAGAGCTATTTTGGAGCTGCTAAAGAAAGAACAGCTGTACGCCAAATTCTCCAAGTGCGAGTTTTGGCTACGCGAAGTCCAATTTCTTGGACACGTGGTGAATGGAAATGGAATCCATGTTGATCCCACAAAGATCGAAGCGATCAAGAATTGGGAAACGCCAAAGACGCCAACCGAGATTCGACAATTCTTGGGTTTGGCTGGCTACTATCGAAGGTTCATTGAAGATTTTTCAAAGATCGCTCAACCATTGACGCTCCTCACACAAAAAGATAAGAAGTTTGATTGGGGAATCAAACAGGAAGAAGCCTTCTAGATATTGAAGGATAAGCTCTGCAATGCGCCAATCTTAGCACTACCGGAAGGTACAGATGATTTTGTGGTATACTGCGACGCTTCGCGTCAAGGATTGGGTTGTGTGTTGATGCAACGCCAAAAGGTTATTGCTTACGCATCACGTCAATTGAAAGTGCACGAAAAGAACTATACCACACATGATTTGGAGCTTGGCGCAGTGGTATTTGTTTTAAAGATCTGGAGACACTACCTTTATGGTACAAAGTGTACAATCTTCACAGATCACAAGAGCCTACAACACATATTCAACCAGAAGGAGCTGAATATGAGACAGAGACGATGGGTTGAGTTGCTGAACGATTACGACTGCGAGATAAAGTATCATCCAGGGAAGGCGAATGTAGTCGCCGATGCCCTAAGTCGAAAGGAGAGGATCAAGCCCATAAGGGTTAGGGCTTTAGAAATGATTATTCAAACCGATCTTTCTTTGCGCATTCGTGTCGCGCAGAAAGAAGCTCTCAAGGAAGGAAACCTTGAAGAAGAATATCTCCGTGGGATGGAGAAGCTTTTGGTACCAAACGAGGAAGGAACGCTGTGTTTTGAGAATAGGATTTGGGTTCCTCTGTTTGGTGGTTTAAGGAAAGTTATTTTCGATGAAGCTCACAAGTCGCGGTACTCTATCCACCCAGGAGCGGATAAGATGTACCAAGATCTCAAAGATTATTATTGGTGGCCTAGGATGAAAGGCGATGTTGCTGTTTATGTGAGCAAATGTTTAACATGTGCTAAGGTTAAAGCCGAATACCAGAAGCCTTCAGGACTTCTGCAACAACCTGAGATTCCCAAGTGGAAATGGGAACAAATCTCAATGGATTTTGTTACAAAGTTGCCAAGAACGCCAAGAGGTCACGACACTATTTGGGTAATAGTGGACCGATTAACGAAGTCAGCACACTTCTTACCTATCAGAGAGAAGGATAATACGAGCAAATTGGCTGAAATTTACATGAGAGAGATCGTCGCACGTCATGGAGTACCTCTCTCAATCATCTCTGATAGAGACGGAAGGTTTGTGTCAAGGATATGGCAATCCTTCCAAGAAGCCTTTGGCTCACAATTGAATCTGAGCACTGCGTTTCATCCGCAAACTGACGGTCAAAGCGAGCAAACGATACAGACTTTGGAAGACATGCTGAGAGTGTGTGTTATGGATTTGGGCGGTAGCTTGGATAAGCATTTGCCTTTGTGTAACACCCCGAAAATTTACATCCTATAATGTCTTGACACGTGTCATAACCTTTGAACGTGTGAAAGAATGTTCTTGAAGGACTAAAGTTGACAAACAATGAAACTATGTAAATATAAGGGTTCAAAGTGTCAACAATGAATAAATATACTTTACGATAACCCTACATGATGTTTATAACCTTAAACAAATGGATCATGGATCATACGAAGCGAATTGTGAAAGAAAGTGAGAGATTACAAACTACAGGGGTTAAATGTGTCAACATGTTAAGATGTACCTCTGAGTGACCTTTTAAGCAAACCGAAGCCTTGTAACGATTAAATATGCTCACAAGAATGTACCATAAAAATTTCACCAAGTTTCGTTACCGTATGAGAAAGTTATGATAAAATCCGTGTGTGAGGGTTAGAATCGTCAACATTGAAAATTAGGGCTTTTCGGGTGATCACAAAGTTACCCGAGGACTTCACAAAGATGGTATAAGTCTTAAAGCCCCTATATGTCAATATTAAAGCCCCTTAATGCAAGAAACCAAGTGAAAGCGATGTTTTTAAGGATCAGGGACTGAAATTGCAATTAATGAAACTTGCTTAGCTGGTCATCCCCACCCTCGCGTAGCGCGAGCCTGAAGTACCTTGGCAGTCGCGCTACGCGACTGCCTTATCTGGACAGAAAACATGCACAGATGTCCTGCATGTTTGTTAACCGACTTTGATCGATTTTTGGCATACCTTGGGCTGCCCTAAGATGGTTTTTAGCTGGTAGGACACTTGTGGATGTTATTGTTTCCTCCTAGACTTAGTTGTCGATCATCTAAGAGTGTTTGAAGCCTTATATTAAGACCCACATGTTACCACATTGTTCATTCATCACTTCTGAGCATTTGCAGAGCATTCAAGCAGGCCACAAGCATTCCAAATCATCCATTAGTTGTGTGTAAGTATGTTTAACCCTTCCTAATTCATTTATACTTAGTTAAAAGCCTAGAAATCAAACCGTCGTAACTACGGTTTGACTTTGTGATAAATCACAATCAGTCCAGAGATTTGTCGAATCGAAAGTTGTTATAAGTTGGTATTTATATGGTTAATAAATCCCTAAAAGGGCACTAACTGATTCGAATCCTAACTAGGTCGTTTGACGAGTCAAAGGTTGTCCGAAAAAGTCAACAGAAACATTAATCGCATATTTAATGATACGGAAGGCGTGTAAACTGTTTTATCAGTCATATAACTTGAAAATAAGTATAAAAACTTGTCTACGCTTGTTTGATTCGACAACTTTATGTTTTGAACCGATTCGGAACCGAGAGACGCAAAAGTTTGACTTTTGCTTTGACCTCAGTTCTGACCCGATTTATATAAGTTTAGACATGCCTTAAAGTTCCATTAGGACCTAGTTGCATGTGTGTACAAGCCTCTGCGTTTATACCACTCGAATCCCTAATCGTCCGATGTTTCCGTTAAACGCCTAAATATTGACCGTAATGCCCTTATGACCATAAAACGAGATTTTTGGAAATATGAAATGGCCATAATCTTAGTTACTTATTTTTAGACATGTACCTAAAATTTCACATCAGTTGGAGGTCTAGATAAGGAATTATGCTTAATGACGTAATTTGAATGCTTTTAAATAATTAAACGGCGTCATTAGCGTAAAGCCTATCTAAACCAAATTTTGGACACCAAAACTTTTACCCACTGATGTGATATAATAATTTGGGATTTTTAAAGATTTTTAATTATTTTTAAACTGATCGTAAGCTAGGTTTATCGCCTCGATTCGGTTAATACCAAAAATACCCTTTTCGGCCATAAAATGAGTTTTACAAATCCTTTTAACGCCAATCCAATTGCTACTGATTTTAAATACTAAATGGAGTATTTTGAGCCTGATTATTTGATCAGAAAACTCAGAATCGTATTTTAACCCGCACGTCGCTTAAAACGACTTTATACGCGTATTTAACGCATAGTTTGGGTTTAAAACTATTTTAGTATATAAGACTTATTACCAAAGGTTATAACCTGTTAAAATAAGCTATTTTACTGATCAACTCAGACCCGGATCACAGGCGTCTAATTAAACCCTTTTATAATCTTTAAAATGACCAAAATACCCCTATGGGGTTTAATATGAGATTAAACTCGTTTTGGGCATAACGGAAGGTATCCTACTGATATCACAACATATTTAAGGCATGTTAACTTAGGAAACCTGTTTAGGACTCTTACGGTTACCCGTTACGCTTCATACGCGTTCGGTTCGGTTTATGTAACTAGTTTGCATAAATTAGCCGAAACGGGTCAAACCTTATCGTTATTATCTCAAAATCCAGAATGTGTTTAGATTACCCATATTATACAAGTCTTCAAACTTGTCGGGTCTAAATCACATTCTTTTCCGGTCTCCGCTTTATCATGCGTTTGAACCGTATCTTCTTCTTCTTCTTGAAAACTAACCGGTCTAAGTCAAGGCTTAATTAAAAGACCCGTTAGGATTCTAATAGGTTATTAAAAACCTTCGTTCCAGATTTAGGAGCCCAGTAAAAGCTATCTGTACTTGCTGATTTGATACGGCTGGGATTGAATTTATATTTAGCTCAGGTAAATACTTTTAACTTATTTTCCCTATACGGGCTTGGGGTACGGTATATAGAATACCGCTTGGTCCAGCATTGAATCTTTAATCGAATAGAGGTTAAATCATTGATATGCTCTGTTTTGAAATGTTTTGTTTGCTTAAAGCCTTTGGGGGGTTAATGACCATGTCCCGGATATCCCTGGCATCATTTTACGAAATGGCCACGACCTCAGCACTCAGGTGTAGGCGTACACCTGTCAGTGTCTCATTATATAAAGTGGTGTGTCCATTGATCTTTAACCCGGTCTACGGATCGGGCTACTGAACGCATAAGAAACATGTAATTCGTTTACAAGTTTATATTTAAATAATTATCCCAAGTTATAAAAATATTATTTGTGCCATGTGCATTCAAATCAATCATTTTCTTAAACCCTTTTCAAAATGAGTCAGTTGATTGTATTTACCAGTGTAAACTGACGTATTTTCCAAAAAGGCTAAGTGCAGGTACTAATTGGAATTGGCTGGCTACTCCTAGCATCAATAAAGAGTCTCGCAAGCTTAGATGCCTAAAGTCTGTTGAACCATGTTATTTTATTTGCGATCCGCCTGTGGATCCTTTACTTCCGTTGTAATACTTTGATGTTACACTATTACGGATTTTAATATATTTATCCTTTTGCTTCCGCTGTGCATTTATATATTGTGTTGTCTGACTATGATGTTGCCAACCACGTCACGTTACTCCCCTACCGGGCCCACCGGTAACACCTGGAAATTTGGGGTGTGACAGGTTGGTATCAGAGCCAACATTGAGTGAATTAAACCCTAGCTTATTGGTGTTTAATCTCAATGACACATTTGCACATTCCTTGACCTTCTGAGTCTAGACTTAACATAGGAATATTCTAAATCCTTATTTGGAAATTCTGCTTCCAAATTTTTTTTTATATTTTGGATACGTCGCCAAGCGAAGAAGCCGTAATAATAATTCTCCACACCAGGAGCCTTGAATTGCTGACCTTCGTACAGCGGCTAGGAAGAAACATGCGACCAAGGAGAAGGCATTCAGAAATAAAATGAGGAAGAAACTCCTTTTGCTAAAAATCGTTTCCTTAATAGTCCTTATAAGGACATAATTACCTTTCAGTTCCTTTGAGGACAACACTATTCCTTTCAAGTCCCGTCTAGGGCACATCTGTTTTTTTTTTTTTAATTTTATAGTGGAATAATTAACTTTAAATTTCCATTCAAACATTCCTTTTATAAGATCTACCATTATTATAAAATGGCAAAATCTAGAAAGGACAAGACCTAGCCACATGTCATTTTAAGACCGGGCCAAGATGGTAGTTCCATAATTAGATTCAGATCCATATTTAACACCTCAATTTAGGATTGTTCTGCGTTAAATATTAATAAGAATCTTAAGAGTGAAACCTAGCCTTAGGGTCATTTTAAGGCCGGGCCATGATGGTAAGACCTGTTTTAAAAGATTCGAATTCCTGTTAACATCTGTAAATGTGTTAACACTCCCGACAACCGTGATGCGATAAAATCACCCTTGTCACCCTTATATTAGGAATTTTCCCAAATTTTTTTTAGCATAACTGATCAATAGGAATCATGGCTGGAAAACGTCGAAAATGAAGTACGCATCAAAACATCCATTTAGGATGTATATAAACGAGTAAAGATGAATACATGAAAAAGATAGTTTTATTTCATAACTTCTTGTCAAGACAATGAACTATGAAATTTTCCGACCCAAAGGAATCATCGATTATGTTTTAAAATTTCCCTAGTGACAAGGTCTCTGAGCCATTATCAGTCCTTTGGAACAAGCCCTTGTGCTATATATAAAAGATGTCAGTATGATATTGGCAGTCGTGACTTATGTCCCCTGTCTAATAAATATGAAGGATTATATTCCGCTTAAATGCCAAAGATGGTTATTTAAACTTAGGCAAAACATAATCAAATAAATTAAATTCTATCTATTGGCCTATATGGTTTAATTACGCCATGGCTATTTATTCATCAAATTCGACAATTCACTATATGATTAAACAATTTGTTTCTACTTGGATAGTAGCCTTCAAAGCTTCACCATGGCTGACTCCTCTGAAGCTCACCATCATCCAGTTAATCAGAATGATGATGCAAGACTAAACTTAATAAGCACCGAGTTACAGGCTGTGATAAATACCGCCGTAAGCAACGCCATGGACCGTGTGTTGAAGGATTATAAGCGAATGTGCGATGATGCCCCAAATAAAGGTTACAAAAAGAGTAAGACCGGTTCAAGCTATAACCAGTCCAAGCCAAAGGAGGCAAAACCCACATGTAAAACCTGCAAAAGAAGACACTGGGGTCAGTGTCGATCAAATCAAAAGATAAAGCAATGTGGCATCTGTAAAAGAGCTGGCCACCAGTCCCACGAATGTAGGGATATAAAGAATGCAAATTGTCATGGCTGCGGCCAAAAGGGCCACATCAGTACTAATTGCCCTAAGGCTGCCAAGAGAAAAGCAGCTAAGCCTGGCAAGGATTTAAAGGACAACTAGCAGTCAGGTGAAAAACCCAAATGCACAACCTGCAAGAAGCAGCACTTCGGGAAGTGCAGGAATGGATCGAACTCGCCTACACAGTCGAGAACTTTTGCATGTGGGATCTGCAAGTCCAAGGAGCATAAGACCTTGGACTGCAGGAAGATGGAGGACGCAACCTGCTATGGTTGCAAAGAAAGAGGGCACATTAAGACCAACTGCCCTAAGTATGCTAAAAAGCTTGAGGAAGTTAAAAAGACCAAAACCGAAAACTCCCAAATGGATACTCAAGAGGCTATCCAAGATGACAAGGTCACAACAGGTACTTTCTATATCAATAACGCTCATGTTAGAGTATTATTTAATTCAGGTTCAGATAAGTCTCTCATAGACAATAGATATTGTAAATCATTAAACCTGCCTGTTAACAACTCTAAGCGTCAAGTATAAAGTAAAATTGACCGATAACACCTCGGAGACTAATTCAGCAATATTAGATGGATGTTTTATGTTCATTAGGAATTACCTTTCTCCGCTGTCCTTGTTCTGTTAATAAGAGGACACTATATAGAAATAGGTGAGGATTTGTCGCCTTGTGACCAAGCCCATATGGTGGGTGATAAGAAGCAGTTAATTATCAAGACTGTCATTTTGAAGGTTTGCTTAGGATCAGAAGATCCAAGCGGCCCGCGTAAGCCCTAGATGATACCTTACGCGGCCCGCGTCAAGCTCCCAGAAAATAAAAATGGTGAAATCGGCCGTCCCCGGAATCGAACCCGGGTCTAGGCCACACCCTTTCGCGCGCCTAGCCAACCGAGCTAGGTGCCTAGTTTGTGAAAATTTCCATTCTAATTAAATATAAGCACTTGTACAATAAACTTCCTTATCAATTATCAATAATAATTTCCGTTAAGTGTCCTGTTTTTAATACAGGCAATAATAAATCTTCATGAACCATAAACTTAGCAAAATTTTATTATCATCCATAAGGTATAACTACTAAGGAGACCATAGTAACCGATTCTTATAGATCGGCAAGGAATCCTTCCGAAAATATAAGAGCACTCTTTCTCTGCATAGAGTACGACAACATATGTTATTTTAATTATTATTTTTTTCTCATTGTTTTTATCGCCTGCGAATGCCAAACTATGTTTAATAAAAGTGCCATATGAGGATTGGTGTATCCTAGTGAGTCCCATAGATTACTTCCAGGCCTGATCAGTATGGAGGTTTAATGCATGGAACCCCTGAGATATCTCAATGGTCATATTGTACCAAAGTCGACTAGTAGTATTCAAAGAAGATATCCGGAATAGAACTATCCAAATAAATATTCCTTGGTAACGGAATATGTGGACTCATAACATGAATGTGTCACTTATTAGACACAAGCGTTGATGAGTGAACTGGAGCCTGAGATATGGAAATCTCTGTAACCTCCTTGTACTTTGATTATCTTCTCCTAAGTTTACCCTGTTTACCTCCCTAGAGGCAAGTAGAGTTAAGATTAACATCCCTCTTTGGGTTAGAGTGTTGTAAGAACTCCCTATTGATTATGGAATAACCGAAAACCTGATTAAGTAAATTATTAAGATAGGAGATTCATATAGCCTAACTCAATATCCTGGGAATCCGGTATAGTCAAGTATGAAAGACGGTTCATTTTGCTTATGCATTATCACCGCAACCCTATTTAGGCAACAATTAAGAATCGATATTACCTACCCAGGATCGTCGATCTGTTCGACTAACGGCAAGGATTAGCTATTCCCTAAACATTAGCTAAGCAGTGGTTGGAATAACCATCTCACCTTAAAAATAAAGCTTTTCTATAATAATGGATATGTAAGTATTAAGGCTACTCCTTGGGAGACCTTGTATAGATGGAATGTTAAATGTCTAGTGTTAGATAAAGAATTGGTAAGTCCAATTATCAAAATCTGAAAGTTGCCTGGGGGACAACAAATAAGATTATACAAATCCAAAGTCGATTGTAGGTTGCCAGTATATGGCAAGAAATCGAGGAGTTATGAAAATAGCAAACTTCCTTGGTTCTTGTTAAAAAATAAAATGCAACAAAAGAGATCACCCTGGAAGGGTGTGCCAATTTGTTAAATTATCAGGCTAAGTAAGCTCTGAATATATATAGAATCATTCGAAGGAAATCGAATGTATCAAGATCAAGTAGCTTGTAAGCTAAAGCCTATTTAAGGAGCTTGGCGGAAATCGCAATACATTGCCCACTAGTGACGGAAAGAGGTGTTCCGCCAATAAGTCAAGAAGCACTATCACATAAGGATACAGATATATGATATGATAAGCAACCTGTGTCGATTGAGGATCGACAGGATTAGAAACTCCAAAAAGATACATGTACTTATTATTAAGGCCAATTGGAATGCCATAGAGGCTCAAGAGTACCAGGAAAGATTAAGCCCAATATAAAGGCAGAAAATACTTCCTTTACTTTAACAAATCTCGAGGTCGAGATTTCTTTTAAGGGGGTGAGGATGTAACACCCCGAAAATTTACGTCCTATAATGTCTTGACACGTGTCATAACCTTTGAACGTGTGAAAGAATGTTCTTGAAGGACTAAAGTTGACAAACAATGAAACTATGTAAATATAAGGGTTCAAAGTGTCAACAATGAATAAATATACTTTACGATAACCCTACATGATGTTTATAACCTTAAACGAATGGATCATGGATCATACGAAGCGAATTGTGAAAGAAAGTGAGAGATTACAAACTACAGGGGTTAAATGTGTCAACATGTTAAGATGTACCTCTGAGTGACCTTTTAAGCAAACCCGAAGCCTTGTAACGATTAAATATGCTCACAAGAATGTACCATAAAAATTTCACCAAGTTTCGTTACCGTATGGGAAAGTTATGATAAAATCCGTGTGTGAGGGTTAGAATCGTCAACATTGAAAATTAGGGCTTTTCGGGTGATCACAAAGTTACCCGAGGACTTCACAAAGATGGTATAAGTCTTAAAGCCCCTATATGTCAATATTAAAGCCCCTTAATGCAAGAAACCAAGTGAAAGCGATGTTTTTAAGGATCAGGGACTGAAATTGCAATTAATGAAACTTGCTTAGCTGGTCATCCCCACCCTCGCGTAGCGCGAGCCTGAAGTACCTTGGCAGTCGCGCTACGCGACTGCCTTATCTGGACAGAAAACATGCACAGATGTCCTGCATGTTTGTTAACCGACTTTGATCGATTTTTGGCATACCTTGGGCTGCCCTAAGATGGTTTTTAGCTGGTAGGACACTTGTGGATGTTATTGTTTCCTCCTAGACTTAGTTGTCGATCATCTAAGAGTGTTTGAAGCCTTATATTAAGACCCACATGTTACCACATTGTTCATTCATCACTTCTGAGCATTTGCAGAGCATTCAAGCAGGCCACAAGCATTCCAAATCATCCATTAGTTGTGTGTAAGTATGTTTAACCCTTCCTAATTCATTTATACTTAGTTAAAAGCCTAGAAATCAAACCGTCGTAACTACGGTTTGACTTTGTGATAAATCACAATCGGTCCAGAGATTTGTCGAATCGAAAGTTGTTATAAGTTGGTATTTATATGGTTAATAAATCCCTATAAGGGCACTAACTGATTCGAATCCTAACTAGGTCGTTTGACGAGTCAAAGGTTGTCCGAAAAAGTCAACAGAAACATTAATCGCATATTTAATGATACGGAAGGCGTGTAAACTGTTTTATCAGTCATATAACTTGAAAATAAGTATAAAAACTTGTCTACGCTTGTTTGATTCGACAACTTTATGTTTTGAACCGATTCGGAACCGAGAGACGCAAAAGTTTGACTTTTGCTTTGACCTCAGTTCTGACCCGATTTATATAAGTTTAGACATGCCTTAAAGTTCCATTAGGACCTAGTTGCATGTGTGTACAAGCCTCTGCGTTTATACCACTCGAATCCCTAATCGTCCGATGTTTCCGTTAAACGCCTAAATATTGACCGTAATGCCCTTATGACCATAAAACGAGATTTTTGGAAATATGAAAGTGCCATAATCTTAGTTACTGATTTTTAGACATGTACCTAAAATTTCACATCAGTTGGAGGTCTAGATAAGGAATTATGCTTAATGACGTAATTTGAATGCTTTTAAATAATTAAACGGCGTCATTAGCGTAAAGCCTATCTAAACCAAATTTTGGACACCAAAACTTTTACCCACTGATGTGATATAATAATTTGGGATTTTTAAAGATTTTTAATTATTTTTAAACTGATCGTAAGCTAGGTTTATCGCCTCGATTCGGTTAATACCAAAAATACCCTTTTCGGCCATAAAATGAGTTTTACAAATCCTTTTAACGCCAATCCAATTGCTACTGATTTTAAATACTAAATGGAGTATTTTGAGCCTGATTATTTGATCAGAAAACTCAGAATCGTATTTTAACCCGCACGTCGCTTAAAACGACTTTATACGCGTATTTAACGCATAGTTTGGGTTTAAAACTATTTTAGTATATAAGACTTATTACCAAAGGTTATAACCTGTTAAAATAAGCTATTTTACTGATCAACTCAGACCCGGATCACAGGCGTCTAATTAAACCCTTTTATAATCTTTAAAATGACCAAAATACCCCTATGGGGTTTAATATGAGATTAAACTCGTTTTGGGCATAACGGAAGGTATCCTACTGATATCACAACATATTTAAGGCATGTTAACTTAGGAAACCTGCTTAGGGCTCTTACGGTTACCCGTTACGCTTCATACGCGTTCGGTTCGGTTTATGTAACTAGTTTGCATAAATTAGCCGAAACGGGTCAAACCTTATCGTTATTATCTCAAAATCCAGAATGTGTTTAGATTACCCATATTATACAAGTCTTCAAACTTGTCGGGTCTAAATCACATTCTTTTCCGGTCTCCGCTTTATCATGCGTTTGAACCGTATCTTCTTCTTCTTCTTGAAAACTAACCGGTCTAAGTCAAGGCTTAATTAAAAGACCCGTTAGGATTCTAATAGGTTATTAAAAACCTTCGTTCCAGATTTAGGAGCCCAGTAAAAGCTATCTGTACTTGCTGATTTGATACGGCTGGGATTGAATTTATATTTAGCTCAGGTAAATACTTTTAACTTATTTTCCCTATACGGGCTTGGGGTACGGTATATAGAATACCGCTTGGTCCAGCATTGAATCTTTAATCGAATAGAGGTTAAATCATTGATATGCTCTGTTTTGAAATGTTTTGTTTGCTTAAAGCCTTTGGGGGGTTAATGACCATGTCCCGGATATCCCTGGCATCATTTTATGAAATGGCCACGACCTCAGCACTCAGGTGTAGGCGTACACCTGTCAGTGTCTCATTATATAAAGTGGTGTGTCCATTGATCTTTAACCCGGTCTACGGATCAGGCTACTGAACGCATAAGAAACATGTAATTCGTTTACAAGTTTATATTTAAATAATTATCCCAAGTTATAAAAATATTATTTGTGCCATGTGCATTCAAATCAATCATTTTCTTAAACCCTTTTCAAAATGAGTCAGTTGATTGTATTTACCAGTGTAAACTGACGTATTTTCCAAAAAGGCTAAGTGTAGGTACTAATTGGAATTGGCTGGCTACTCCTAGCATCAATAAAGAGTCTCGCAAGCTTAGATGCCTAAAGTCTGTTGAACCATGTTATTTTATTTGCGATCCGCCTGTGGATCCTTTACTTCCGTTGTAATACTTTGATGTTACACTATTACGGATTTTAATATATTTATCCTTTTGCTTCCGCTGTGCATTTATATATTGTGTTGTCTGACTATGATGTTGCCAACCACGTCACGTTACTCCCCTACCGGGCCCACCGGTAACACGTGGAAATTTGGGGTGTGACACTTTGGTCGAATTTTCATACAACAACAGCTACCACACCAGTATTGGTGTCGCGCCATTTGAAGCCCTTTACGGACGCAAGTGCCGATCACCCCTATGCTGGGCTGACGCAGGTGATAGGCAGCTTGCTGGTCCCGAAATCGTCCAAGAGACGACAGACAAGATTGCGCAGATTCTTAAACGCATCGAAGCAGCTCGCCACAGACAGAAGGCCTATGCGGATCCAAACCGAAAACACGTGGAATTTCAAGTGGGAGAAATGGTTTTATTGAAAGTTTCACCCTGGAAGGGTGTGGCACGCTTCGGAAAGCGTGGGAAGTTAAATCCACGCTACATTGGTCCTTTCAGAGTTTTGGAAAGAATAGGGCTAGTAGCATACAAGCTGGACTTACCTGCTGAACTCCATTCTGTTCACGATACATTCCATGTATCCAACCTGAAGAAAAGTCCAACTCAAGATGACATTGCCATTCCCATCGACGAGATTCATGTTGACGACACGCTCCATTTCGTTGAAGAACCGGTTGAGGTTACGGATTGGAAGGTAAACAAGACCCGCCGGAGCAGTGTCAATCTCGTCAAAGTTCGTTGGAATGCCAGACACGGTCCTGAATACACCTGGGAGCGTGAGGACCGGATGAAAGAGAAGTACCCCCACTTCTTTCCTAAGAACCCTGCATCTACAAGCAGAACTTAAAATTTCGGGACGAAATTTTTCTAACGGGGGGAGAATGTGACAACCCTCACTAAACCAGGTATCCGTACGACTTAATTAATAATTAATTACTGCTTAATTACTGTGCTTGTTTGAAATTACTGATGAACTGCTACTTGATTTCTGATACATGCATATACCTGCATCATACTTTACTTACCGTCACTACATTATTTACATGCTGAACCTTAGTGACAAACATGATGCACAAAAAGCACAGTAGCACTATAAACGGATAACCTATTGAACATGCTGATAGAGCCAGCACCAGGCAGACACTGCCTCTAAGGCCTGTATGAGCCAGAAATATTTTGCTACACTAGTGGTGAGTGTAGGGATACAAGGGTTGTAGAACTGCGTCTCTAGGAATAAGTTTCAATGACTGGATGTGCCTAAAACGTACTCTAAGTACAAAAATTCAGCACTTTACATAATAATTCAGCTTTTAGCTACCTAATAAAGTGCCAAAACATGAGAAAAATATTACTAGACACTTTCCAAAGTGTCAGAAAAGAGTTGTGTCACTAAAAAGGGTATTAACGACACTTTAAAGCTTTGTTAACGCTTTAACGGATTACTATCCAACCGAACAACCGGATTCTACCCGGAACATGAAAATATTGTCAATTTCATTATTTATCTTTTTCTGAGCCAGTTAGGGTCCCTGAATACCCTAACACCCATTGTAACACACTACACACTAATAACCGGGTTAAGCACTTAACTAACTTACTTAACCTAACTATTATCCTAACTAACTAGTTAGAATCGAACTAGACCCCCCCCCCCTTAACCAAGCCGTCCCCATGAGGGGGACACACTTGTCCTTTTTGTTGATTATTATATTAAGTGTGCTTAATATCTCTAACACATAGTATCCATTGGTTAATGATCTTGTGATTGTCTATAAGTTAGATGCATAACACAACATAACACACACTTAACACCTCAACTCACACACACTCCTCTCTCTCCCTCCCTTTGGTTCTCGGCCGAAGACACAAGCAACACCACCACCACCTTTCGATTTTGATCATCACATTCCAATCATCTACAAGTGTTAAGGGTCGCATATAAGGAGTCTTGGTGCAAACGGAAGGCGAAGGACCTCATTCTCTTGCTTTTATCCACGCATTTTTCGCATAGATTCTTCCCTAGCCTCGAGCTAGTAGTAAGTTGCTTAAATCACCTACTCGAACTATTTTGAACTGGTTAATACGATGTGTAACGGTTAAAACTCGAAATCTTACAAGATAATGCTTTAAAGTCTACTTAAAACACTAAAATGTTGGTTAATAGCTCATATGTTGTGTAAATCATGTAGTATTTGATTTGTGTGATTATTTGGACCCGATTTATGTTGTGGTAGCTCGGATCATCATTTAACCCGGTTTAGTCATGATCTTGGATTATGACCTAAAGCTTGTTTAAGTATAACAAGGGTTAGAAGATGAAACTCTACCACACTCGAATCATGAACTTGTGTAAAAGTGTTTTAGCTTGTAAAATAGTGATTAAAACTAGTAGATCTATGGATCTACAGGTGGTATTTTTAAAGGACCGAGTGTCAAGAAATCATGTTTTTTCTAAAGACGGATCTTACACTAACAAGAATGGTTTTTAGAACACACAAGTGTGTAAACACTTGTGTAACACAAAGTTTCGACAAAATAACTATTTTTGGAAAAGATAACGAGAAGTTGTAAAGATGGGACTTCCATAAAAACGAGGTTTTTACAAAATCGGATAGTCTTATATAAAGATCCACTAAAAGTAATGGGATTTACTTCATAGTTTGAATAAATCACAAGTTCATGAAATTTACGCGATTTATATATATTTTGACTAGTTTGTGGTTTGAACATTGTTTTGATTGAATAATAAAAATGGTTGGTTTGATTTATAAAAGAAAATGATACGCTTGAAAGCGTGGCCACCTCCAGTTACAGAGGAAACTCTGGCGAAATTTTTCTAAAAACCTAACACTTAGAATTATTTTCACTATAAGTGTTAGAGATACTTGTCGACTTGTTTTCAAACTATGAATTTCGCCACGACTTTATTTATAAAATATCGGAGGTGGGATTTCACAAAATAGAACGTGATACATAAATATATTTAGTATATATTTTTCACAACATCACTTGTATAAGTGTTTATGATTATTTTGTGAACTACATAAATATTATTTTTAGGGTAAAAATAATATTACTAAGTATTATTTTGGGAAAATCACATGTATTAAAATATAATATTTTTGGGAAGAATATTTATATTTTGAAGTTGGAAATAAAATATATTAAGTGAGACTTAATAGTGAAATCCGAATGTTACGAACACACATGTATTAAATCCCCCATCCTTGGGAAGGAGAATAACTACCAAGTATACAGAATGTAAACACGAAATAGTTGCCTAACTATTTCCCAAAAACTTAAACCATAAAGCTAAGGCACGGCCATCCGTCTAATAGAGTTAGCACGTGTAGGTCGTCATACAGCTGATCGTTTTGGAGGCATACTTGGTAGAGACGCACCACGGTGAGTTCATGTCCCCCTTTTCTCTTAACTGTTTTCAGTTTTCTAAACTGCGGGGGTGAAATACATGTTACTATGATTACGAGTACTTTTTACATGGTATGGTTAACGTAAGGAGGTTTACTACTTAGATCATGTGAGTGGGTAGGCGTGAACTGGAGGCCATTAATCCTCATTATAGGACCGAGGGACGTAAGCGGTAGATCTATCTGGGTGTAGCGAGCCCAACCCCAGGTCCAACAGTACGGACCTCGGGGTGACTTTGTGCCCCGACGCAAAATCGCAAGGTTTGAGTCTTCCTACTTGCACTTCACACATATCAATGGCCTTGCAAACCGTTGGTGATCTCTTTTTTCCTTATTTGCTACATACCAGGATTTTTATACATACAAGGTTTATTTACTCACTTACACATGAACTCGCTCAACATTATTGTTGATTTTTCAACTTACATGTATTTCAGGAAATTAAAGATCTGGCGCGGTATGTTATGTTTTCCCGCTGCATAAGGGTTCCAAGGTCATCCCAGTTTAGGAAACGTGACTCTTTCCTGGACAAGTCACAAATCTTAAACTGCGTTTATTTCATGTCGGTGTTTATGTTTTTCAAGACATGGTTTTATGTTATGATGTTGTAAGTCCCTAAGACAATGTTATGTTACTTCAGTTTTAAAACTTAAATCTATGGATGATCTTGCATGATTTTATTTCATATAGCTTTGTTATGGTTAAGCTATGGTATTAAGAAGTCACACCAAATTAACCACGCTTCCGCAAAGCCATGGTGTGACAGGAGTACTTTATGAAAATGTTCATTTTGGCCCCTGAATTTTGTAATTATGGTATTTTATGCCGTAAACTTGTATTTTAGCCCGTTTTTAGATATTCAAAGTCTATTAAAGTATAGTATGAGTGTATGCATATATGATTAATACATCAAGTGTTTCGAGTCTCGATTTATGCGTATAAACATGTATTCGACGTGTGGCTGCGGATAACACAGGTATGTAACAAGTATATGTATAAAAACGAATTTCCATTAAGATTAAAGCCTCGGATTTCAAGGTTGGAAATGAATTATAGATACGATACGATTATAAGTTTCCAAAAATAGAAATACGATTACAACATTCTAAATAAAGAAAGTACAAAAATGCGAAGTGTTACACCATTGGTAACTGAATCTAAAGATTTAAAAGAGATTTTATAGTTATGTATGATAGGTTACTTTTATAAATTCTTTTTATGTTGTGTTATTGTTACATTTCCGGGGTACTTATTAGTCATGTATTTTTTTTAAAGTTTAGATATAATGTATTACATATATATGTTTTGTAATTAAAGTAGATAACATCAAAGGTAGACTGATAGATCATTTTAATAATACACTGATTTAAAAATAAAAATACAATAATTTGTTATTGGGTAAATTACTTTTTGAGTGTTTTATAGGTTTAACCACTTGAGTCCAAAAGCAAAAAAGTTTAACGACCTGAGTCCCCATAACCATTTTCTTTAACCATTTGAGTCCAAATTTCTAACACAGTTACAATTTTTTTGTTAAATTTTATTAAAAGACCAAATTACCCCTATAATTAAAAAAATAAAATAAAAAATAATTTATCACCCACACACATCACAGATTTGTCATCTCCCTTATCTCTCTCTCTAAATCTACATCTCTCTCTCATCTCTTCCTTTCTCTCTCCAAACTACCTCCATCCCCCAAATAAAATCTTATATGATCTGCAGAATCACTTTGGCATACCAAGGGTGTGTTTGGCCTAGCTTTTATTTTTTTGGCTTATGCTTATATTTTAAAGTAGCTTATGCTTATTTTCTTTCATTTGATAAGCTCTTTTTAAGTGTTTGGATTAGCTTATATTCTACAAGTTGATAAGCTCTTTTTAAGTGTTTGTGTTAGCTTTTTTTATTTAGCTTATGTTAGTAAAATGACCAAAAGGGGCATGGTTACATATTATCACATAACTTATATTTTATATGTATCTACTTTGTTTTTATGAGTTATACCATCATTTTTTGATAAATTTATGTCGAGGATGACGTAAAACTTCTACAAAAATACATAATATTCGATAAACATTCATCTTGGTTTGGTTAGATCTCCTGCAATCATATCTCTAACTGCACTCATGTATAAATCATCTATTCTACGTTGTGCACTTGTGTCTTCATTTACTTCATTAATGTCATTAGATCCTCGACCATTATATCTCTAATTGCACTCATGTATATCTCTAACTGAGCTTTAAATTCATATATTCTGACATCAGCAATTAGTATATGATGCGTTACTTGTTTGCATTGTTTGCATGTATAACAGAGTTTTAAATTCATATAGCCAAAATAAGTTTTTTTTAACAATAATCTTACATAAGCAATTAGCAATTAGGACTTATAGCCAAAATAAGATTTTTTTAACAATAATGAAACGGATTAAATGGTTTTTTATAACGACAGTAATTGATGCGTTTTCATTTGTATAAACCCGTGGATAATGAGTAACGACGGTAAATGATGCGTCTTAATAAGTTGTTAAATTCACCATTCTTCAATATTAATCCACTACCATTTGAGGGCAAATGAGTAACTTACACCCTACATAAATAAGCTTCTTCAAAATAAGCTAAATAACCATCATCACACAAGCTTCTTCAAATTAGCTTATATAAGCTAATAAGCATAAGCTTAAAAAGCTAAACCAAACACAAAGTTAAGCAAGCTAAAAAAGCTATAAGCTTGGTTAAAAAAGCTAGGCCAAACACCCCCCAAATCTCACAACAGAAAAAACAATATCAGAGTACATCTTCAACTGGTAATCTCCTCCTCCTCCTTTTAATCCCCAAACAGATCTGAGCAAATTAAACAGGACAAATTGGTTTCTGCTCGTAACTGAACCATCAGACAATCAATAGCAAGCAAATAACTTCAAGCCACTAAACATACGATCTATTAAAGGTAAAGACATATTATACTACAGTCTACTAAAAGGAATCAAATTGAGTACCTGATCACCGTTGTTGCGAACAAGGTAATCTCTTTCGGAAGAAGATAAGAGCGATTGAACATCGTGAATGTCAACTTCGAGAGTATCCGCCATTGTTAGAGCACTGAAGAAATTAGAAATTTGATTGTGCCGATGATGTTGCAGTTTGGGGTTTTAATAAGCACAAATTGGTAAAGCTTCTAGAAATTCTTGGTTACCATTGTCGTCAGTGATTTTGGTGGGGATGATGGTGGCAGTGGGGCAGCACTGGTGGTGGAGGTAAGGCAGTGGTGGAGATGGTGGCACTTCGGTGGTGTATAGAGTGAGAGAAAGTGTACTGATGTGTGTGTGCAAGTGTGTGTTATATATATGTAATTTATTTTTATATTTGTTATTTATTAAAGCTTTATGCATTAAAGATTTGTACTTTGTGTGTAAATGACTAAATTACCCTCATAGTTAACAGACTTAGTGGATGAAGTTAGAAATTTGGACTCAAATGGTTAAAGAAAATTCTTATGGAGACTCAGGTCGTTAAACTTTTTGCTTTTGGACTCAAATGGTTAAAACCCATAAAACACAGGGACTCAAAAAGTAATTTACCCTTTGTTATTTATTGAAGAAACATGAATTTCGAAAGTAAACAATATAGCAAATAACATACTTTATTTTTGCGGATAATTTTATTAGTTGTTTTGGACTCTTTAAATAGTTCCTTACTTGAAAATTGTTCGGAAAAAGCTTGTTTGAGCTTGATTTAAATTACAAATAAGCCGAGTTAATCCAAGATCAAGCCAAGGTTAGCTTGCTTAAATTAAGCCCAACTTTTAATATTTTATAGCTTAAATAGAAGACATTTAACTTTAAATCTAACTTGCTATTATTAGTTATTCCACTTCGCATCAAGACCCTTTTCTTTTTTCTAAGTTATAACAATCCAACTGAGACGAGTCAATATTTAAAAAAACCGAACCAAGCCGAGTTAACTCGGTTAAAAACCAAGCTAGCTCATTTAAAAAAACCGAACCAAGCCGAGTTAACTCGGTTAAAAACAAAGCTAGCTCAAGTTTTCAACTCGGTTTATAATTTGAGACGAGCCGAATTAATTAATCGTTTGAGCCGAGCTTGAGCTAATGTTGACTCGGCTCGACTCGTAAACAACCTTCAAAAGGATTATGAAAATTAGAAGGCAAGTCGAAAATTAAAAATAAACGAAAATATAATCACACATCATCCTGATTTTGTTTTATTTTATAAACATCTAACAATAAGCAGAAAATCGTATAACAAAAAATATTAATATTTTAATCGTGTACAATGTAGATGAATATAGCTAATTAAGAATATTATTTTTGGATTATAATTAATTAGTCAACCGAATGGGCTAATTAAACCCACAAACATTACAATTGATTTACAAAAAAGTTCCACCAATTAAAAGATATGCCTACTACACTTTTTTAAGAGCATTAGTTAGTTAATTTCTTGCCACAAGGCACCATAACCATGCTCCTCAATATTATTTGCATAAGAGATTTGGGAATAATCTTTAACACCACCAAACTCTATGACACCACCCATCTCATCTTCATACCTTTGGATGTACATATCATCCATATCCATCCAATTATATTCGATATCTTGTGATTTTATGTAACTTTGATTGGTTAAAATTTGATGAGAATTTTCCCAATCAACATTCCATTCAAGCTCCATACTCATATCATGGTCGTCAATTACAATTGGACTAATCTCAGCCTCTAAAGAGCGGATTACACTCGATAATTTCTCGTTGTCACACTCGCCTTCAACATGTGGTTCATCGAGTATCGACATCAAAAGGGCATCATCAATTTCCAAGTTCTCGAAACTATCAAAATCATATTGATCATTGATAGATGCCCAATTTTCTTTGATTAAAGAAGCCATCAAGCAAATCAAAGTGATAGAAAAAAAAAAGGAACAAATGAGATGAGAATATGAGAACACAATGAGAAATTGAAGAAAGAGGGTGAGTTTATATAGGCAAAGTTCCCACAAATAAATAAATTCATTAGTGGGCCATAATGATATGATGGTACAATTATCTTTAGATCTACAACTTAGAGGTTGCTGAGTAGGATGGACCATGGGTATGTTTGGCAAAAGTAGCTGGTGGCTGCTAGCTGTAAGCTGGTAGCTGGTGGCTGGAAGCTGGTAGCTGTAGCTGGTAGTTAGTAGTTGTAGCTTTTTAGATATATTTGGTGTTTGGTAGAGTAGCTGGAGCTTTTAATAAAATGTATAAAATGACCAAAATGGACATAACTAAAAATTTAGAAAGTTGATGCATTAAAAAGTTTCCTATTTTTAGAGGTTAAAATAGTCATTTTTTCCCTAAAAGCTTGTAGCTCCTTCTAAACGCTACTAGTAGTAGCGTTCAACCAAAAGCTTCAAGCTCCTAACCTAAAAGCTTAAAGCTCCTTCAACCAAACAAGACTTTTTATTGAGTAGGAGCTTTTTCTTAAAAGCTTAAAGCTAGAAGCTCCTAAAAGCTCCTAAAAGCTCCATGCCAAACATACCCCATATCTCCAAAATCATAATCACCCATTCTTTCTCCACTTTGGAATACTTTTGGTGTCAAACAAGTATTAAACAAGTAAATTTTGATTAATATAAGGTTGGTTTATCAATTCCTTTTGTTCATTTATTTTTATAAATAACTAATATGTTAACATAAGTACGTAACTTATAATAACTTTTTTTTATATAGTTAATATGTGGGTTATTGGATTTTAATAATCCTAAGTTTCACCTCTATTGGTCGATAATAATACCAACTTTAAATATTCCCTCCAACAACCCCAACTTATAAGAATTTGGCCTCCATTGATCATTTTCCAACATAGGTGCACTTAAATCATTCAAGCAGTTTGCAGGTGTACTTGAATCTATTGAGGATGCCAAATTTTTATATGTTAGAAAAAGATTAATGGGGGCAAATTTCTTACAAGTTGGGATCGTTGAAGAGAAATTTTTTTAATTGACATTATTATAGACAAATTGATGAAATTTAGGGTTATTATGTTAATATACAATGCTTTTCTTTTGTTAGGGACATTAGCTAAGAGATGATACCCAACATGAATGATGTAAGTGCAAGAAAGGCCCACAAAAAGGAGACAAATAATGGAGCATTTAAGATTGTGTTAGATATGGTAGAACCAGAGTGGTAATGAGTTTGCAAACTATATCTCCCATGTTTTTAATGGGGTGACCCCACCTCCAACTGAGTTTTCCATGAATCCTAAACTCTATTTTAAACCTAGTTACCTTTAAACCAAACTTTGGTTATCATTTTCTCTAATTTAAACCTAGTTACCTTTAAACAAAACCTTTGGTTATCATTTTAGGTTTATTTAATAAAAGCTTGTCTAAAGAACCTCTAGAAATTATAAACATTTAAGATAAAAATGGTTCAATTTTAAAGTTTCAGTGATGTTTGTTTTGACACTTCAATTGTTTTTTTCATTGTGTTGTTAGATTAAACCTTTGATTTAATTAATAATTTAACCATAAACTTTTTCCATTAAGATTTTACTTTTGTTTCTCTACTCTTTACCGTCTTAACTGTTGTCATCTTTTAAAATCCTTTAAAGAATTTATAAATTTAGGGGTATTGGATTTAAATAACATTAACTTTCATTAATTGGCCGATAGTACTTTTGACTTTGGATTTGTACCGCACCACTCCCAACTTTCAACTTATTTTTCTCTGGCACTCGCAAACTAAATGAACCCTAACTCAGTTAGTTTGTTGCTGATGTGGCATTTGTTTAGTGGCGTGACATATTTTGACGACGTGACGTCTGATGGGGCACTTATTTGGCGACGTGGCATCTGACGTGGCTTTGTTGATGACGTGGCATCTGATGTAGCACTTGTTTAGTGACGTGGTTTTTGACATCAGCTAACTGGGTTAGTTTGAGAGTGCAAGAGAAAAATAAGTTAGTTGAGAATGATATAACACTTGTTTAGTGACGTGACATTTGACATCAACTAAATGGGTTAGTTTGAGAGTGTCAGAGAAAAAGAAGTTAGTTGAGAATGATGTTGTATAAATCGAAAGTTGAGAGTGCTATCGATCAATTAGTAAAATTGAGGTTATTTAAATCCATTATCCCATAAATTTGTTATAATTATTAATAAAAAAAAGTTGGTTAAAGACACCGCCAACTCCTTATTTGTCATGACCCAACACCTTTTTTTGAACGGCAAATTTCTTTTGTTTCTCTTGTTTGTGAGCCTTGAACTTAAAATTTTCCTCACTCAAAGTGTTTAAAGGTTTTGCTTTTGCATGGACCATCACCCCGTTGGTGTCATGACTCAACACTTAACATCATGATTTTGTTGTCATTGTATATCTATTAGACCATGTGTAGTGAAAGGGGAAGATAATGCCTCCACCATAGGGCATTTTACGCCATGTGGCGGTCCAGTCAGCAAAGGGGCATTATTGGGCGTTTTCTAAAATGGGTGTAGTGGGGATGGGACATTATTGGGCATTATTGGGGCATTAAATAAAATAAAGAAAAAACACCTAAAAATCTTATTGGATAACAAAAAGGGAGATGAAAGATGATTGGACAAGGAGAAGGGGGCAAGGCGTGCTTTAAACCACGCCAAGGGGGCTTTTTTTGAATTTAAAAAAAAACGCCGGGTGTAATGATTATTGGGCGTTTTTAGGCGTTTTTTTTATTTAAAAAAAAAACGCCCCACTACGGGGGTCTTAAAATGGATTTTTAATGGTTGGGGTCAAGGAAACTTTTTGCCAGAATAAATCAGGTCACTAAAATATCTATGTTTCTAGTATAGATTATGGGTTTTTAACTTTGTATTGATTTCTAAATATGATTTCAGATTTGTTCATATGTAATTTTGATAGGCTCACACACGAACTCAAAAACCACAACAAATATCCCAAAACGATTCAAAATCTAGAGTTCAAAAAAAAAAAAAAAAAAAACAAAGCCCTATACACAACTAAACCTAAAAGCCTCATAGCGGTTTCACACTCACATTCATACCTGCTTATCTATATTCCGAAGAAAATGTTTGATTTTGCAAGTTGTTGGCGATATAGATGGTAGGATGAGGGGCATAGGGTCGAGGAGCGGAAGGAAAGAGTCTTGATGTTTTAAAGCAACAATCACGATGCATATGTCTTTAAAGAGAGTAAACAAACAATATAAGGGTGTAACGAGTGGTTAAACACTTGAGAGTGACAAACCAAAAAAACAACCAATCAGAGTGCGCCATGTCAATCAGTCAAAAATGTTTAAACTTTGCTGAAAAGTGTTGGCAATGGTTTAAACACTTGCTGAAGTGGTAAACTTTTTTTTTATTTTATGTTTTTTTTTAATTATAGATAAAATGGAAAAAAATCAGACTTTTATAAATAAAAATAAAACATTACATTTTAAATAAAATCTAACTTTAAAAAAACTAAAAATCACAAGGCCATCCATATTTTTTTGCGATCTCACGTTTTCTAGCGAGTGTGATTTCCAATATCGCAGGGTGAACATTGTCGGTAGGCCGATTAAACGTCTTCAAGTCCTTGTAGAACATTGTTTGTCGCAACGCCTCTCGTTGTTCATCCGCCAAGGTCAAGTATTTTTCTTCCCGTATACGTTTAATTTCCATTATCTCTTTTTTCATGGCCTTGTACTCTTCGAATTTGTGTGTTATATCTCTTGGATCTTCGTTTCTTGAAGATGGCCCTTTGTCCCTTCTCTCCTTTCTCGTTTGTCGTCTTGGCGAGAGATCCTCGTTTATGTCGGAAATACCGAATCCGCTCGAGATTTCGACATTCGGTGTATCCGCTCTATAATTTACCGAATACGAAGACTTTCTTTTTGACTCGAGCCGGAGCTTTCTTCACCCAACAAAGGTACCGGCGACCACTTTTGATTTGTTCTAACAATCTCCCAAGCCGCAATATGTCCAAAATCAAAATTTTCTTTGTTTTTGGGGTTATTGGATTTTAATAATCCTAAGTTTCACCTATTGGCCGATAATAATCCCAACTTTAAAAATTCCGTCCAATAATCCCAATATTTAAAAGTTTGGCCGCCATTGATCATTTTCAAACATATAAGAATTTGGTCTTCTCAATAGATTCAATTACACCTAGAGACTCCTTAACTGATTTAAGTGCACCTATGTTAGAAAAGGATCAATGGCGGCCAAACTTTTACAAGTTGGGATTATTGAAGGGAATTTATAAAGTTGGGATTATTATCGGCCAACAGATGAAACTTAGGATTATTAAAATCCAATATCCCTTGTTTTTGTAATCCTTTAGTGCTTGCTTCATTACAAAATAATCGTCACTCCCGCTAGGACGTAAACGATCCTAAAATAATAGATTATCAACAACTTAATCCAAATATTTCGTTAAAAAATAATCCGTATAAAAAAAAAATAAAGTATACCGCTTGATGATATAGACCGTTGAATGTGTTCAATTTTGTTTGCATCGTGATCCATTTTGATAGAACTTGGTGGTGGGTTCGGTTACTTCCTCCGACCGTGTAACAACCCGCACGTTCGTGCGTTGTTATTACTCGTTACACTCGTTACGCCTAGCACCAGAGATTCGGATCATAATGTAGCTATATCGCATACATCGTCATTTCGCAGTATTTTCGCATATTACGCATACATTATCGCTATAACACATCGCATCACACACTAACGCTCACGATGATGTTGAGTGAGGACCTATTCTACCATCCTCGATAGCCGTGATGCGTCGCAGAGAACGCATATTCGAAACAAAACCCGGTTATTGTATCGCAACTTTGAAATATGGATATTTATACAACCCTATGTGACTAATTATAATAAATATATGAATATGGGTATGAAAATGTGTAACCAAACTATCGCGACGCTTAACGAGCAAAACAAAACATCGAAACGCCATTCGCCGGAGACCACCGATCGAGTGACCACTCGATCGGGTGGCCATCCGATCGAGTTGCCACCCGATCGGACAGCCATCTGATCCATGGCACTCCCTCACCTTTCTCCTCTTCACCTATAAATAAGCACTTGTCACATCACTTGAACAGTGATGTGACAGCTCTCACTCGACCAGCACGCTTTTGGGGCTTTTCCTCTCGATTCCTCGCGATTCTTGTAAGTTTTCAACTCAAATCTTGTACTTCTTTGATCTACACACACTTCTTCATCTTTTTCACCCTTGAATCTTAACTTTTAACCATGAAATAAATGGATTTGAGGTGTTCTAGGATGATGTCATCATGGAATTCTTATGAACTTCAAATGTTTGCCTCATTCCACCAAGAATAACTCAGATCTGAAGGATTTCCACATGATTTCACTACGATTTCGCATAGATCTAAACATCTTCAATGATAAAAGGATTGAAAGAAGCTTTTCAACTTTCTTTAAACTCTTTTACACTCAATGCACTCAAAACCAATGGAATCAGAGCTCGTTCTGATCTTCTACTCATTCTAAGTGAAGTGTTGATTCCGGATCTGATTCTGTCTAAAGAGACAACCGATTTCGGGTTAAGCACGAACAACCATTATGGACTGTTAACTGATCGGATCAGGGTGATTCTTGTTCAATCGGATGACTTGGTTCATGATGGAGTTTCTGTTGTTTAGCACGTTATCACATCGTCTCGATTAAAACCATAAAACTTCCAAAACGAACAAGTGTCAAGACGATCTAGGCCACCGGAACGGATTGTCGTCCGATCGGATTGCCACCCGATCAACTTGCACTTAGTTCCTCACTTAAACTATCATTTCAACTTTTCAAAGTCTTGAACGTCGAACGGATTGCCGTCCGATCGGATTGCCACCCGATCGAACGACCATCCTACCCTGTGATGTTTTGAACTTCAAACACTTAAACAACTTTCAACATGTTCAATACGGATTGCCAGCCGATCGGCTTGCAATCCGATCGAGTGACAAACTGCTGTGAACTTGTTCTCACTAAGTGTAACATCTGTGTCTAAAATCATTGTGAACAGTACAATTATCAATAAAACAAAGTTATTTGATCCCAATGTTTGTTTGGTTATGTTTTACATTTTTCATGTTTTGACTTTTGTTCAATTTCAAACTCTATATCGCTTTCTGGAGAGTTATACGCAAACTGGTGCGTAAACGTAATCAGTTTAATGCGAAAAATACTCCGGAACATCTACATATACTTAACATACCTTAAATAACCTTTACATAACTTAGAAATAAGTTTTGAAGGCTTTGGTATGGCAAAAACAAGTTAATTCACCTACAGGGACTAAATTTGACAAACTGCGAAAGTATGCCAATTTGAACTGTAACAGACATTCCGGAACATGACCATAAGTTAAACATACCATAAATATCCTTTACATAGCTTAGAAATAGGCTTTGAGGGGTTCGGTGTGCTAAAATAAACTTTTGGGTCATTCAGGGACTAAAAGCGTCAAAAAGTGCATAAGTTTGCACTTTCGCGCATAACTTACGTTCTGAATACATCCGGACATCCAAAAATTTATGTAAGCACTAAAGTATTTTATTCTAGTGTTTGGCATAAGAAAAACCCATTCGTCACGCAATTTGGATCGTTTTTCGCGCTTATGCGCATTCCGTCGTAATTAACCGAACATCGCGATCGTACGACCAAACGAACCGAAATCCGAGATATTTTTGAGCACATTTTAAGTTCCCTATACTTTAACTTCATTTTAGAGCTTTGAAATGGGGTTAACGGGCCTTAAACGCGTCGGAAATGGCCTTATTACACAACAGGGACCAAACTTGTAATTCTACCAAACTTGATGGCTTACGGACCGTAAGCCATCACCCTTACGGTCCGTAAGCTGGGGTCAGATGCAGAAAATCATTTTGGCTGCTGATTAACGGCTTTTAAACACTCCAAAGGCCAATGCCACATGTTAATCTCTGATGGTGGGGGCAAAATGAGTTACCATAACATTCCAACACATGTACGGATGAGATTCGATCACGTTATTCGATAAAAGATCCTAACAGTTGTCCATTTACTATAAATACCCAACCCATCTCAACCCCAAAACCCACAAATCTGATCTCAAAGCTCTAAGTTGAAGTGATTGCTTCATACCTGAGCTATTCGATCAAGTTTTACTAGCGGGGACCCTTTGTAAGTGTTCCTTCGTTCTTTTATTCGTTTAGCATTAAAAGTCAAACTTTGTTTGACTTTATGCGTTGACCAGTTTATGGTCAATGCGAAGTTCATTTGAACTTCATAACGTGAGCGTAATCACGATGGTTATAGTCTCTTGTGACTATACCTACGGATTACCACGTTATCTAGGCTCAGTGACGAGTCGTAGTTTCGGTCAAAATGCGCATTTACGCATATTTTGTAACCAAACTACTCTTAGGTATCAAAACCGTTTGTTTTGATATCAAACCTGTTTTCTAAACTTAGTTAAGCATGTTTTAACATGCTTAGCTCGTCATTTTTAGTTTAGTGCTTATATAGGGTCGTAAGGTAAGCGATCTAAACAATCGCTTATACTTTCGAACCCGACCCGTTTGGTCGGTCATTAGGATCCGACCAAACACATTAGGTGACCATAGTATGTAGGGAATAACCTTCTGAGGTTATACCTTATGGTCACGACGTTTAGTTAGTTGTATGATAGGTAGTATATATGCCTTAGGTAAATTACCAAAATGCCCTTTTTACGCCAAAATTCATTTTAAGCATATGTAACATAACTTTTGGTATCTAAACTGATTTGGTAACAATATTAGACATGTTAAGGCATATTTTACTTATCATAGGGCTAGTTAGGCGTTCTGAACGCGATTCACGCGAACGACGCGTTAAAGTAGCATAAGCTACCTAAACGGGTCGAAATGGGTTGTAAGCACTTAGGTTAGGTTTCATTGAAGTATGTAGGCCTTGTTAAACCATATTACATGAGTTCCCCTACTCATTTGGTTTACGAGCCTCATTCTATCCAATCCTCCGATTTAGGTCCGGTATATTAACATAGTTACCTATATTAGGTGCCGTTTGATATCCGTGATCTCTAGCATTGTTTGGTTGTTACTCAAGGACTACTAAGCAATCTCAAGTAAGTACATAGAACCCCCTCTTTTAAATGTTTTCAAGGTGTTTATGTGAGTACATAGACCCATCTTTTACTGTTTTCCAAACATTTTGGGGGTGAAACACATGTGCCTACTTGTTACTTTCATGCTTTCCTGCTTTCACATCATATACTTGCTATGTTCATTAGTACATTTATAGTACATGATTTCATTGTGTTTTGCTATGTATGCCCATTGTGTGCGTACTTAGTACATCGTTTTACATTACATTTCATGCTATGTATGCCCATTGTGTGCATACTTAGTACATTGTTTTACATTACATTTCATGCTATGTATGCCCATTGTGTGCATACTTAGTACATCATTTTACATTACATTTCATGTTATGTATGCCCATTGTGTGAATACTTAGTACATTGTTTTACATTACATTTCATGCTATGTATGCCCATTGTGTGCATACTTAGTACATCGTTTTACATTACATTTCATGTTATGTATGCCCATTGTGTGCATACTTAGTACATTGTTTTACATTACATTTTATGCTATGTATGCCCATTGTGTGCATACTTAGTACATCGTTTTACATTACATTTTATGCTATGTATGCCCATTGTGTGCATACTTAGTACATTTGTTATTCATCACATGCTTACATTTTGGTATGACATTTGGTTTGTTCAAATGGGACAATATACATTCATTAACATTAGCTACGCCGCTCGTTAGTAGGTAATGGTACCATAGGACTTGACAACTCCCGTTCCTGAACCCTAGGTTTGTTTGGGTGGAAGGAATGACCGAATTCGATAAACATAACACAGATAAACCTTTAATTTGTTTAAAGGTCTATCACCACAGTCACAAGGCTTGGATGTATGCATTATAACAATACCGCATAGATGTTTGTATCAGTATAGCATGCATTTGTTCCACAAAACATAACTTTGACTTAAACTATGTTTAATTCAATACCCTGTTTTTGTGCATTTTACCTATGGTTTAGTTGATATATTTCACATGCCATACATGATATTTTTTGATACACATTATATGGTTTACATTAAACATAAACATTTTGACATTGACATACACATTTGGTGATTTACATTAGACATGGACATTTGGTTTACACAATAACACTTGACAATTGATTTATACATGAACAATTTATATTGGTGGTTGGTTTGGGTAAATGATTTGAGTAACGAGGCGTGTGTAATATGATACAAACATGGTGGATACGCCGCTGGTACTTCCTATATATAAGTGTATGTATGATATTGCATGTCGTAGCGTTACTTAAAGCATTTCAATATTTGACATATTACATTTTACATAAACAACTTATTTTTCACAAGACATTGTATTACAAAACAGTTTATTTTATAACAACTCTTTCTACTTGGTTATTTCATTAACCATACACCTTTCTTTTATATAATCTGATTTCTTATCGAGTTTTCATATGATTTATAAAAGAAAAACACTTAACAAGATTCATGACTAATTTTTATTAAACTTTTCTTTTAAAACCCAAGTCATGAATCCTATTTTCACAAAACCTATGTATCTCACAGGCATTTTTATGCTGACGTACCTATTTTCACATGTGTTTTCAGGAGCAGCCGCTTAGGATGATGATCGTGACACTAGGGCGGACCTGTGCCTTAGAGACTTAAAAATAAAGATAGAACTAGTTTAATTATGTTCTGAACTCTTTATTTCTTGTTTTGAGACAATGTAACACTCTTGTTTGATAAATAAAATATAACTTTGTATGCCATGGTTGTGAAACAATAATTCTGTTACAACACTCCCCGAAGTTTCCGCCACGATTTGATGTTCTACGTGGTCGGGGTGTGACACTAAGTGTCCAACCTATTGGATCGTCACCCGATCGAACGGTCGTTCGATCGATCGACCTGAAGGGTAGAGATACTTCTCTGTTTTCAAATGCTACAACGAAAACTTCAAAAGGAAAACCATCATACACAAACACATCTTCACCAAGCAAGGTGACAATCCAATCGAATGGCCATCCGATCGGATGACCATCCGAACGGATTGCCACCCGAACGACTGGCAATCCGATCGGATGACCATCCGATCGGATTACCATTCGACACTTGGTTCACCCTCCACCGTTTAACGCACTATTCAACGCTTACGCTATCGATCTGTAATCAGGCTAACCTCAGACGCGCTCCCTTCAATCCAGCCAAGTTGTGTTTGCTTGCCGAACACCGACTGTGAGTATACTCGAACCATTTTTATCGCATTTTGGTGTAACATACGTTTCTATCAAATCAAACTTATCAAACGAATTATTCAATCAAACTGATTATCACTTGCGAATAACTGTTATGCATATTTACACGTGATGCTAGTTACATATGTGTTGGACTTATACTCGCAAGGTCCCGCCTTAACTAGTATAGTACTATAGCACCCGACGGGGTCTAGTTAGGATGAATAGCAATCGCAATCGTAGCTCGAGTGACTTAGCTGGTAGTATCTGTCTTGTATGCATATGTGTTGAGGTATCTCATTTATGTATTTGGTAATTCGCAGCACTTTTAACTATTTACGCTACACTATCAAACTTGTATACTCGCCAATACTTTTGTATTGACGTTGTTTTAATGTATGTTGCAGGTTTAGTCGCAGTCTACATCAAATCAAGCTAGGAAGTCTAGAAACACACCTAAAATCTAGGTTGTCGGATTTGTATTGTTTGAGAGAACAAGAAATTCATGACAGCTTGTGTGACTGTAATTGTTTATTAGTATGGGATAATAAACGCATTAAATACTATCGCAATGTAGTTATTATGGATTCTCTTGAGCAATCCGATTCGCCTAGTGTCGTGCCCCGATGATTCCGCCATCGGTTGGGGTGTGACAGATCGTTTGATTGAAGTGGTTTAAATCTTTCTTCCAAAACCCATCCGGTTTTTGGTGATTGCCTTTCTTTTTATTCAAAGTGCAATGAACAAAATCCTTTGCAAACGCCTCTTCTTGTCTAGGCGTCCAAGTTTCCCGTTTTGCTTTTCATTTTCTTTCCGGTGCGGCTTCATTTTCGTTCACGGGATTTTCTTCAACCGCAACATCTTCATCCTCATCTAAATCTTCTTCTTGGGTTTTTGGCACGAACTCCTCATCGGAGTCATCTTGTACGTCTCTCAGTGATTGTGACCTTGGGGTTTGAAAAGGTCTTGGTGATTGTGAGCTTGGGATTTGAAAAGCATAAGTCTTCTAGGGCAACGTGCATGCATCAACTTGTTGGGTATAGTTGGGTTACCTTAGGCAGTCGACGCCTAAACACCCGAGGCACTCTATCTATTTTTCTAGCATACGACTCGCCAATTTTACGCTTGTTGGAACTTATTTACGCTTATGTGTTACAATTTAAAACTTTACGCTTTATCGATTTCTCAATTTATCGATTTCCGCTCCCTGCTTATTAAACGCACAACTCGCACAGCCATCGCAATCTAAAATGAAAATCGAATGTTTGCAACAAATCTAATGTCTAAATTACTTGCTTTCACTCTCGCTCTCACTCTCCCTCTTCATCGCGTCCTCGCGCCTTCTACACCGATATGTATGTGTGTAAGCATAAACTACAACTAATTATATATATATATATATATATATATATATATATATATATATGCAGCAAATCAATTGTGTGGGAATTTAGGAATCTCGTGTCTCCTATGTGGCTCCTATGTGAAATCTATTATATTACTCGCAACAAGTTTTGATCGCGCTCAATCGCATCGCAAAACTCAAAAATCATTATGTTCGAATCTCACTCCAAATCTCTCTCTGTCTAGATGTCTTCCAACGACTCTACCTCGAGGCAAACAGCTAGGAGAAAAGCCAAACGAAGCGCCGAGAAGAGGATTGCCTCGCTTGTGGCCAAGGAAGTGGCCAAGGTCATTCCTCAAATTGTCGCTCAAGTGCACTCTCTCAGCAACTCTCAAACCCCGGAAGACATTAAGACGGAAGCGCCGCAATCCGCTTTCCTCTATAAACACTTCAAAGCCTGTGGCCCGATGGAGTTCACAGGTGAAGGAGGTGTGTCCCAGCTACTCCAGTGGTTCGATTCTATCGAAGTCACCCTTTGTTAAAGTGGGTGTCCCGATAGTTTCCGTACTACTTGCGCTACTGGAGTATTTCAATCGCGAGCACTCGACTGGTGGACAGCCGAACGTAACAAACGTGGGATCTCCGCAGCTTACGCTCTCTCTTGGGATGAGATGAAAGAGCTCATGAAGAAAGAGTACTGCCCTCCCCACAAAGTCCAGAAGCTAGAAGACGAATTTTGGGAAATCAAGCAAGTCGAAGGTGACAAAGCTGACTACACTGCAAGGTTTAAACAGCTTAGCATAATCTGCCCAAGTCAAGTAAACACTTCAGAAAAAGCCATCACGAAGTACATTCGTGGCTTGCCTGAATATGTGGGCGTATTTGTCGAAGCTACAAGACCTGCTACCATCGAAGAAACCTACTGTAACACCCCGTGTTTTCGGAAGTCAAAGTCAAAGTCAAGGTCAAAGTCAACGGCCGATTGTACGAATTTGACTTATAGTAATGTCCTTATTTTAATTGTATTATCTGGAGTAAGTGTTGTTAATTGCTAAAATCGATGTGTGTTAATCGTTATCTAAGCGACTTACGACTGTGAATTATAGGAAGAAACAATGCGATAAAGTTAATTTACCGATAATCAAGCTATACTACTCGACATCGAATCGCGATACGAACCGCAACTCGACTTAATCTGGTTATTATACATGTGTGTGTGACTTATGTGTTACTTGTGCGTGTTATATATATATATATGATTGTGGAAATCAATCGAACTCAATCGAAACTCGAAACGTAATCGAACTCGAATCCGAATCGAAAATCGAACTATGACAATTAGTGGTTAGGACTGAAAGTAATTTGACTAGGAAACCCTATCGCCACGAGCCGCTCGCAATCGAAATCAAAACATAAAAAATCATCACGTCAAACAATCGAACCAAGTGCCACCCGACCGGATAGCCACTGCGCTCCAGGTGAGGCGTCATCCGACCAGGATGTCATCCGACCGGATCGTCATCCGGGCGGTACGTCATCCGATTGGATAACCCTTTCCTCTTTTGGAATCCTATAAATACCCCTGTCATTGTCATTCTTTCCACTTTTGGAAGTCCTTTGTCCGAACCTTTCATGCTCATCACCTTTTCTTCGATTTCTCTCAATCCAGGTAAGATCTCGTCCTAAATCTTGTACTTTCTTGATCTACACGCACTCCTACACCTTCCTATCTTTTAAATCTCAACTTTTAACTGTGAAATCACAAGATTTCGGGTGTTCTAGGGTGACGTCATCATGTGTTCTTCAAGAACTTCATGTTTTGACTTCAATCCACCAAGAACAACCGAGATCTAACCGTTTTCCACGCAAACATACAAAGATCTTGTAAAGATCTCGACACAAGAATGGTGAAAAAGGATTGAAAGATGGTCTCTAACTTTCTTTCAACTCTTTTACACTCATTACACTCAAAACGATAGAATCGGACCCGGTTCTAGTCTTCTACTCTATCGTAGTGTCGTACGAGCTCAAGATCCGGATTCTACCCACGAGACTACCGATTTCGGGTTAGTTAAGAACAACCGTCTCCAGCCGGTAACCGGCCGGACTAGGGTGATTCCTGGTCGGGTTGGTCATCTGGGTCGAACTAGGGGTTCTGTTGGCTAACACGTTGTCAAAGTGTCTCGACATAATGACAAACCATCAAAACGACCAAGTGTAGGACGAACTGAACAACCATAACGGATTGCTATCCGACCGGATTACAATCCGATCGGATAGGTCATCCGAACGGATCACACTTGGGTCCCACATTTAAAACAATCTTAACTGAAGTTTGAGTATCGAACGAATTGCAATCCGATCGGACGACCATCTGACTGGATTACTCTTCGGATCATGAGATACTAAGACTTTAAAGACTTAAACAATTTTCAACATGTTCAATGACAAGGTTGCCATCCGATCGGATTGCCATCCGATCGAATGACGCTTCTGTTATGAACTTGCTTTCAGTAAGTAACCTTATCACCAAGTCGCCGTCCGACCGGATCGTCATCCGACCGGACAACTGTCCGACCGGATGACCATCCGAACAGATTGTTATCCGCACAGATTACCATCCGATCGAACCACTATCTGACCCTTTCACACTTTGTGACGTTTTGCGCATCACTTATCGTTATGCTATCAAATCTATTCAGGCTAACCTTACTCGCTAAGCGCTCCCTTCAATCCATCAATCGCAGTGAGTATACTCAATCCCTTTTTGCTTTAAGCACTTTTGGGTGTTACATACGTTACAACTATTCAAATCACATCAATCACACTACTCGATACTATTTGAACGCTAACCGTTAATGCATGTTATACGTGGCTTATGAATGCTTGTTTGTTATGTTTACACATGGAATGCTGTCTACCTGCCTTAGCAACGATAGTACTATAGTTTGGACTCAGCACCCGTTCACACGGGGGTTGTTAAGGACCATTACTTGCATGGATTACGGTGGTAATCATGTATTGCGAACTGCCTCGGGCAGTCAACCCGCAGTCATTGGTATCGATGGATCTATGTCGATAACTAACGTGCTTCATTTCACTATGTGTACATGCTGGTTATGCGTAAACGAATTCGAACTCTATATGCTATTATCAAACTTGTATGCTCACCTTTACATTTTATGTATTGACATTATTTTAACGTATGTGACAGGTGCTTAGGACGCACACATGGTAGAAATTTGAAGCTAGAATAAAGCTCTAGAGCCCAACAAATAGTTGTCTGTAGGGGTCAAACTAAGGGTCTCTAGAAGCAGATAAACAATTGCTGTCTACTTAAATCTGAGTTGTCGGAACAGAATATTTGCCTGGATTTTTTTGTCTGTAATAATTATTTTGTTGTTTGAGATACGGTATGGGACGTATTATTTAAATTGAATAGTATTGATAATTGTTATGGAAACTTCTGGACAATCTGTTTCGCTCAGTGCCATGCCCCGATGTTTCCGCCATCGGTTGGGGTGTGACAGATTGGTATCAGAGCCATAACTATAGGGAATTAGGCATGACTCGACCTAGTCTGGGTCGGTGTCATAAAAACCTAGTCTATAGTTAGGAACCAACTGACCAATTTGTGCATAACCAGTAGGGATTATGTACGAGATTATTTCCTCACTATTCTCGCTTATGCTACACTATCACTACACTCGAATTTTCAACTATAAATAGGCAATAAGGTCGAGATTAGGTGTGAAGACCACAAACTCTTAACTAAATTGCTTGAATTAATACTGTTTTATCAACTTATCAATGATTTCTTCTTTCTTTTTCAATAACGAATGCTTGTTCAACGGGGGAATTATGCCAAACCAGGAGTGAAATCCATAATTTGATGAATAATCTCCTCTATTTTATCAAAAACATGGACGAAGTTGTTGAGACAGGTGTGAAACCCTAACCTTGACAACTTGTTCCGCACATTCTACAAACTCCCACCAAAGTCTCGACGGACTCCAACGACCTGAAGTCACGACATGACTAACGGGAAATGTGTCAAACGCCCAAGAATCGAGGCAAGGACACAGTCCCGAAGGTCAAACGTAGACGACAAGTCCTTGAGAATAGTTGAATCGCTTTGGTAAGTCGAAGTCTACTAGCCGCAGACAGTCTATCTCTCGATTTTGCGTATTTCAATTCTGAGCCCGCAAATGCTGACTCTGATAATTCGTTGATTTTATGAGTTTATATGTGTGTTTACCTGTTTATGTGTTTAAATTTTTGGAATTTACTCGATTTCGCTTTCACTTCGATCGACACATACGACTCGCACTGCTCTTCTATCTCAAATCGCTAACAAATCGTTGAATTGTGGACGACCTTATGCTACGATGTACGCTTATACTATGATATTCGATATACTAAAACGCGATCGCTATATTCGAACAATCGCAGACTTTGAATGATAGGTTTTGTATTCTGAGGTAGTCAGAATGCTCTACGTGTCTCTATATGTACCTCTCAATGATAAAGGAACACGCATAATCATAAGAAAGTGGATACACGCAAAATATGTGTTTAAGTAAGTTATGTGCCTATGTGCCTATGTGTTTATGTGTTTATGTGATTATATGGTTCTGTGTCCTACATGGTTATATGTCTATGTGTTTACGTGATATGTGTTCCTGAGCTTTAGTAGTAGTAGACGTGTGAGGTGAGATTCGAATACATGTGTTGAGTCATGTGACGATGTCTGTTGCAGACAACGTCGTCTGGATCCCGTCACGCACTTTCTCGTCAAGAAAAGAGAGACAAACGTCTTGCTGTCATCATCGCTAAAAGTGTAGCAAAGGCCGTGAGTGATGTTTATGAGAATGCCAGCAAATCGTCTGAGGAATCGAGAACCGAAGCTCCTAAGGCTACCGCGAAGACCTTCAATTTCAAGCAATTCAAGTCGTGTGGGCCAAAAGAATTCACTGGCGAGGGAGGTCCCACTGCATTATTCCACTGGTTTGATTCCATTGAGGTTACTCTGCGACAGAGTGGTTGCCCTGATGACCTCCGTACTCTGAATGCTACCGGCGTTTTCCAGTCCCGTGCACTAGACTGGTGGACAGCCGAGAGGAACAAGCGAGGGAACGACGCAGCCTACGGTCTGTCGTGGGACGAGCTCAAGGAAGTTATGCTAGAGGAATTTTGCCCCCCTCACGAACGTCAAAAGCTAGAAGATGAATTTTGGCACATACAGTAAAAGGATGGTGACAATGCTAGTCTCACTGCTCATTTCAAACAGCTCAGCATTATCTGTCCCGATCAAGTCAAGACTCCAGACATGGCAATCAAGAAGTACATTGGGGCCCTGCCCGACTGCGTTGCTGATTTCGTGCAAGCGGCTAAGACTACGATGATCGAGGAAACTTATCTACTGGCCGCTGAAATCAACGACAAGCGGGTTAAGGCTGGTGTCTGGGACAAGACTTTGAAGCATCTATATCAAGCTACCGCTACCGCACCAACTGCTGAAACCACGACCACATCGAGCAACAAAAGGAAGAACAAGAGGAAGAACAGCTCCAGCAACAAGAACTGTGCGATCACTGCTGCACCAGTTCAAGCCGTACCAGGTTAACAGCGCCAAGTAGCGGCGCCTGTGGCCAGTGCACCTCTTGCTAAGCGTGCATATACTGGGCCACATCCGCTCTGCCCTACTTATACCTACCATCACCCAACTGCCATTGCTTGCCGTTTTTGTGCTCATTGCAATGTGTACGGCCATTTTACTTCTAACTGCCGTATTCGACAAGCTCCTGCTCATAAAGCTCTACTTACCACCCCACAGGGTCAACAAGCTCCTCCGGCACCCGCGGTCAAAGCCAGAGCCTGCTTCGCATGTGGCGATCCTAACCATTTTGCCAACATGTGCCCAAACAGGGTTGTGAAACAAGAGCCCCAACAGCAACAACCTCAACAGCAGCAGCAACACCAGCAGCAACAACAACAACAGGCCGCACGCGCCAGAACCTTCAACATCAACGTGCGCCAAGCCCAAGCCGACAACAACGTGGTTAATGGTACGTTCCTTGTGAATGGTATTTATGCTTCATGTTTGTTTGATACTGGAGCCGATAATTGCTTTGTGTCGTTCGAATTCGAGAAACTCCTTAAACGTAAACGCTCCCAACTCTCCTCGACGTTCGATGTAGAAGTCGCCACTGGGAGAACTGTCGCCGTAAATTCCGTTATCCGTGATTGTACTCTTGAGCTCAACAATCACATCTTCCCAGTCTACCTTATTCCGATGCAACTCGGAAGTTTTGACGTCATAGTAGGCATGGACTTTCTACGCGAAAACCATGCTGAAGTTGTGTGTTACGATAAGATGATTCGATTCTCGCTCGCGAATGGTGATTTATTGTGTGTATATGGTGAAACTGCCTCGAAAGGGCTCAAGCTCATGTCATGTGTCCAAGCTAGCAAGTATCCCTGCAAGGAATACAAAGATTTCTTGGCAAACATTGTAGTAGCGGAGAAGGAAAAGAAAGAGAAGAAGGAAGTGAAAGACGTTCCTGTGGTTCGTGAATTTCCTCATGTGTTTCCTGATGATCTTCCAGGTTTACCGCCAAGTCGTGATATCGACTTTCATATTGACCTCATTCCTGGAGCAAATCCTGTTGCCAAAGCTCCTTATCGACTCGCGCCATCCGAAATGCGTGAACTCTCAAACCAACTCCAGGAATTACTTGAGAAAGGCTTCATTCGCCCGAGCACCTCTCCATGGGGCGCTCCAGTTCTTTTCGTCAAAAAGAAGGATGGGTCGTTCCGGAGGTGCATCGACTATCGGGAATTGAATAAGTTAACCATCAAGAACCGTTATCCCCTACCCCATATCGACGATTTGTTTGATCAGCTACAAGGTGCTACGTGTTTCTCGAAGATCGACCTACGTTCAGGATATCATCAATTACGCATACAAGAGGAGGATATACCCAAAACCGCGTTTCACACTCGTTACGGACACTACGAATTCGTTGTTATGCCCTTTGGTTTAACCAACGCACCAGCGGTTTTCATGGATCTGATGAATCGCGTGTGTAAACCATATCTCGACCGGTTCGTCATCGTATTCATCGACGACATCTTGATCTATTCCAAATCGAAAGCCGAACACGCGCAACATCTACGTTTGGTTCTCGAGCTACTCCAGGGGAATCAACTCTATGCCAAGTTCTCCAAGTGCGAATTTTGGTTGGAGGAAGTTCAGTTTCTGGGTCACATTGTTAATAGTCAAGGCATTCACATCGATCCTGCGAAGATTGAAGCTGTCAAGAGCTGGGTTACGCCTAAGAACCCGTCTGAAGTCCGCTCTTTTCTCGGACTAGCGGGCTATTATCGACGATTTATCGAGGGATTCTCAAAGATCGCTGTGCCGCTTACCACTCTCACGCATAAAGATCAGCCTTTTGTTTGGGGAACTAAACAAGAGACTACCATTCAAACCCTCAAGCATAAGCTTTGCAATGCTCATGTTCTCACATTGCCCGATGGAAATGACGATTTCATTGTCTACTGTGATGCTTCCAACCTTGGTCTCAGTTGTGTCCTCATGCAACGGAACAAGGTTATAGCTTACGCGTCTCATCAGCTCAAAATCCACGAGAAGAACTATACAACCCATGATCTCGAGCTAGGCGTGATTTTTTTTGCATTAAAGATTTGGCGACACTACCTGTATGGTACCATGTGTACGATCTTCACCGATCATAGGAGCCTACAACATATCTTTAATCAGAAGGAACTTAATATGCTTCAACGCCGATGGGTAGAACTTCTCAACGACTACGACTGTGAGATCCGTTATCACCCAGGCAAGGCGAATGTTGTTGCCGACGCACTTAGCAGACGGAGTTATCTGCTTAGCACTCGTAATGTTCAAGCCCAACACAATCTCGAAACCCTTATTCGTGAAGCCCAGCATGCGTGTTTTAACGAACGCACGCTGAAGAGGGAACGAATCTACCACGATGGAGCCCAACTTGTGAGCAAATCCAATGGGATATTCCACTTTCTGGACCGAATCTGGATCCCTAAGCGGACCAATTTGCGAAAGATCCTGATGGACGAAGCCCACAAATCCCATTATTCTATTCACCCCGGTGCTGACAAAATGTACCAGGATCTTCGCTACAGGTACTGGTGGCCCGGCATGAAAAGGGATATTGCCCTCTACGTTGGAAAATGCCTAACTTGCGCAAGAGTCAAGGCAGAACACCAAAGACCCCCTGGCTTACTCGAACAACCACTAATTCCTATGTGGAAGTGGGAAAGTATAGCTATGGATTTCATAATGAAGCTTCCGCACACGTCATCAGGTCACGACAACATTTGGGTTGTTGTTGACCGTTTGACTAAATCAGCTCACTTTCTGCCGATACGAGAAGACTACAAGGTAGAACGATTAGCCCGAATCTACACCGACGAGATCATTTGTAATCATGGGACGCCTCGTGACATCATCTCTGATCGTGATGCTTGGTTTACCTCACGACCGTGGGAAACGTTTCAAAAAGCTCTTGGTACGACGCTCAATTTAAGTACCGCCTTCCACCCTCAAACCGACGGTCAGACTGAAAGAACGATTCGTACCCTTGAAGACATGCTTCGCTCGTGTGTCTTAGACTTCGGTGGTAATTGGGATAAATACATGCCATTAGTCTAATTCTCGTATAACAACAACTATCATTCTAGCATCCAAATGGCACCATTCGAGGCATTATACGGAAGAAGATGTCGATCGCCTATTGTGTGGCACGAGATTGGTCACTCGCAACTAACCGGTCCTGAGCTACTGCAAGAAACGACAGACAAAATTTTCCGTATCCGGGATAACCTAGTGAAAGCTCGGGATCGACAGAAAAGTTACGCCGATAAGAAACACAAGCCCCGTGAATTTGACGTTGGTGACTACGTACTACTAAAGGTATCACCTTGGAAGGGTGTAGTCCGATTCGGCAAGAAAGGGAAACTAGCGCCTCGATATGTTGGACCTTTTAAGATTCTGGAAAGGATCGGAAAAGTCGCCTACAGACTCGAACTACCGGAGGAACTTAGTAACGTCCACTCGACTTTCCACGTGTCAAACCTCCGAAAGTGCCTAGCCGACCATGACTTACATGTCTCTCTCGATGACCTGCAAGTAAACGAAACATTACCCTTCGTGGAGAAGCCTGTCGAAATCATGGATCGCCAAACCAAGCAGCTAAGACGCTCTCGCATTCCTATTGTGAAAGTCCGATGGGAAGGTAAACGAGGTGCAGAGTTCACTTGGGAACTCGAAAGCGACATGAAGGCGAAGTACCCACAGTTGTTTAAAGAGGAAGTCTAGAGAGAGAAAGTGACATCGTGATTCAAGTGCTTTGTACGATTTCATATCAATCAGTAGAATCACCGATTATAATACGTTCTTGTGTGTTTGGTCACGTTCGTGTACGGATTCCGCAGGTCACACGTTCGGTTCGCAGTCGTTTCGGAGTCAAAACCGATCCGAACCAAAAGTTCTCAAACGTGATTCACGGAGTTGTACAGCTTCCAGCTTAATTTCGGGACAAAATTCCCTAACCAAGGGGAGGCTGTAACACCCCGTGTTTTCGGAGGTCAAAGTTAAAGTCAAGGTTAAAGTCAACGGCCGATTGTACGAATTTGACTTATAGTAATTTCCTTATTTTAATTATATTATGTGGAGTAAGTGTTGTTAATTTCTAAAATTGATGTGTGCTAATCGTTATCTAATCGACTTACGACTGTGAATTATAGGAAGTAACAATGCGATAAAGTTAATTTACCAATAATCAAGCTACACTACTCGACATCGAATCGTGATACGAACCGCAAGTCGACTTAATCTGGTTATTATACGTGTGTGTGTGACTTATGTGTTACTTGTGCGTGTTATATATATATATATATATGATTGCGGAAATCAATCGAACTCAATCGAAACTCGAAACGTAATCGAACTCGAATCTGAATCGAAAATCGAACTATGACAATTAGTGGTTAGGACTGAAAGTAATTTGACTAGGAAACCCTATCGCGATGAGCCGCTCGCAATCGAAATCGAAACATCAAAAATCGTCACGTCAAACAATCGAACCAAGTGTCATCCGGCCGGATAGCCATCCGATCGGATTGCCACTGCGCTCCAGGTCAGGCGTCATCCAACCAGGATTTCATCCGACCGGATCGTCATCCGGGCGGTACGTCATCCGATCGGATAACCCTTTCCTCTTTTGGAATCCTATAAATACCCCTGTCATTGTCATTCTTTCCACTTTTGGAAGTCCTTTGTCCGAACCTTTCGTGCTCCTCACCTTTTCTTCGATTTCTCTCAATCTAGGTAAGATCTCGTCCTAAATCTTGTACTTTCTTGATCTACACGCACTCCTACACCGTCCTATATTTTAAATCTCAACTTTTAACCGTGAAATCACTAGATTTCGGGTGTTCTAGGGTGACGTCATCATGTGTTCTTCAAGAACTTCATGTTTTGACTTCAATCCACCAAGAACAACTAAGATCTAACCGTTTTCCACGCAAACATACAAAGATCTTGTAAAGATCTTGACACAAGAATGGTGAAAAAGGATTGAAAGATGGTCTCTAACTTTCTTTCAACTCTTTTACACTCATTACACTCAAAACCGATAGAATTGGACCCGGTTCTAGTCTTCTACTCTATCGTAGTGTCGTACTAGCTCAAGATCCGGATTCTACCCACGAGACTACCGATTTCGGGTTAGTTAAGAACAACCGTCTCCAGCCGGTAACCGGCCGGACTAGGGTGATTCCTGGTCGGGTTGGTCATCTGGGTCGAACTAGGGGTTCTGTTGGCTAACACGTTGTCAAAGTGTCTCGACATAATGACAAACCATCAAAATGACCAAGTGTAGGACGAACGGAACAACCATAACGGATTGCTATCCGACCGGATTACAATCCGATCGGATAGGTCATCCGAACGGATTGCCATCCGAACGGATCACACTTGGGTCCCACCTTTAAAACAATCTTAACTGAAGTTTGAGTATCGAACGAATTGCAATCCGATCGGACGACCATCTGACTGGATTACTCTTCGGATCATGAGATACTAAGACTTTAAAGGCTTAAACAATTTTCAACATGTTCAATAACAAGGTTGCCATCCGATCGGATTGCCATCCGATCGAATGACGCTTCTGTTATGAACTTGCTTTCAGTTAGTAACCTTATCACCAAGTCGCCGTCCGATCGGACCACTGTCCGACCGGATGACCATCCGAACGGATTGTCATCCGCACGACCAGTCATCTGATCGACCGACTTGATGGATAGAGATACTTCAATGTTTTCAAAATACTACAACGAAAACTTCAAAAGACAAGCCATCATACACAAACACATCCTTCTTATAGGAAGAAACAATCCACTCGAATCGTCATCCGACCGGACAACTGTCCGACCGGATGACCATCCGAACGGATTGTTATCCGCACGGGTTACCATCCGATCGAACCACTATCCGACCCTTTCACACTTTGTGACGTTTTGCGCATCACTTATCGTTATGCTATCAAATCTATTCAGGCTAACCTTACTCGCTAAGCGCCCCCTTCAATCCATTAATCGCAGTGAGTATACTCGATCCCTTTTTGCTTTAAGCACTTTTGGGTGTTACATACGTTACAACTATTCAAATCACATCAATCACACTACTCAATACTATTTGAACGCTAACCGTTAATGCATGTTATACGTGGCTTATGAATGCTTGTTTGTTATGTTTACACATGGAATGTTGTCTACCTGCCTTAGCAACGATAGTACTATAGTTTGGACTCAGCACCCGTTCACACGGGGGTTGTTAAGGACCATTACTTGCATGGATTACGGTGGTAATCATGTATTGCGAACTGCCTCGGGCAGTCAACCCGCAGTCATTGGTATCGATGGATCTATGTCGATAACTAACGTGCTTCATTTCACTATGTGTACGTGCTGGTTATGCGTAAACGAATTCGAACTCTATATGCTATTATCAAACTTGTATGCTCACCTTTACATTTTATGTATTGAAATTATTTTAACGTATGTGACAGGTGCTTAGGACGCACACATGGTAGAAATTTGAAGCTAGAATAAAGCTCTAGAGCCCAACAAATAGTTGTCTGTAGGGGTCAAACTAAGGGTCTCTAGAAGCAGATAAACAATTGCTGTCTACTTAAATCTGAGTTGTCGGAACAAAATATTTGCCTGGATTTTTTTGTCTGTAATAATTATTTTGTTGTTTGAGATACGGTATGGGATGTATTATTTAAATTGAATAGTATTGATAATTGTTATGGAAACTTCTGGACAATCTGTCTCGCTCAGTGCCATGCCCCGATGTTTCCGCCATCGGTTGGGGTGTTACACCTACCGCTTGGCCGCAGAAATCAACGACAAACGCGTCTTGGACGGATTTTTCTCCAAGAATCCTGTCAGACAAGCTCACCAAGCAATCGTCATCGACTCTTTTGACGATTCTTCTAACGATTCTTCAAGTGAGTCCTCGGACGAATCCTCCGACGACAACGCACCGCTTCAGGAAGCTCAGTACAGCCGAAAACGAAAGACCATGAGCCCAAACTCTTCAACAACTGAACTGTCGCAACCAGAACCTCTCCAAGCAATCCCAGTTCACTCGAAGCGTGACTACAACAGAGCTCATCCCCTGTGTCTCATGTGTACGTATCATCACCCGCCAGAAGCTAACTGTCGCTTTTGCGCAAATTGCAACTAGTATGGTCATCTTACCCAGCACTGCCGCACGAGGCCGCAAACTTGAGGACTTTCAGCAACAATCGCAGTCTCCGTAGAAGTCCTCCACAGCAACATTAATTATGTTTCCAATGTTGTTGTAATGATACTATTTTCACCGTAAATTTCTTTTGCATGGTTGAACTTGTTCTATTTCTCGACGCAATGTGGACTCTATTTATCTCTCGCTCTCTCTCGCACTCGTGCACGGACTATATATTAGCACTATATACTATTTAATGTGTTTTACCCCAGCTATGCATTCTTGAAGCGAGTTACGATAAACGTGCAAGGGGCAACTTAATCACAGGTGCACACGGGATTATGTTGGTCAGTGCACGGGGATCGTGATAAGTTTCAATGATGCCATAACGTTAAAAGCATGGTTAAGCGTGGTGGATACACAGCTGGTACTTCCTATATATAAGCGTCTTGACCATGTCGACAGAGTGTGACACCTATTCACGGGGCAGAGGCGTGTGGTTGAAGCATGGTGGATACGCCGATGGTACTTTCTATATATAAGTGCTTCGCCATGCCAACCAATGTCTTTTGAAGAAAGTGCCATACAAGTTGAACGTTATTAGACCAAGTACACTATTTAATTCTATTTTCGACACACTACACTACATCGCAAGGCGTAACAATCTCAATCGCAACTCAAAGCGTGTAATCGCTAGACTTTTCGTAAGTCAACACGCTCGCAATCGCATTATCGCTGGAATCTATCTCGCAATCTCAATCGCTTATAGTGTGTTCGCTCAATCGCTTACTATGTGCATCGCGCTATCGCATATCGTGGGTATCGCTCTATCGCTTGTGTATCGCTCTATCGCTTGTGTATTGCTCTACCGCTCATCGTGTATCGCTTAACGTTTATCGCCATCGCTATCGCTTACCATTATTTATGTTATTTGTGTTATGTTAGCACACATGACCTCGCTTCACGAGGCGAAACTGATAGGGTTAAAACATGGTGGATACGCCGCTGGTACTTCCTATATATAAGTGTTTTAGCCGTATCAGCAGGTTTTCGTGGAAAAAGGCCACGTGGGGCCTAATGTCAGTTAAAACTTGTGGTGTCGTTTAGTCTAATCAAATCGCATATTCCCATCGCTTGCAACGCCTCGATCTTCGCCTATCGCTCGACGGTTGTCGCTACCGCTCGTTGCTTATCGCATATCACTTTATGCTTATCGCCGCCGTCTTCGCTTATTATGTACTATCGAATTTTCGCGTCCCGCTTACCGCCTATCGCACTCGCTCGTGTCACTAAACTGAGTTCGAAAACGACTTCATCACTCGGTTCGCCTTTCAAGACTTGATCCAACCCTCTCTCGTTTGGATCGAGTCATCGCAAATCTGTCTGTACTACATTGACACGTATGACACCGCCTCACGAGACGGAAGCCATATGGTTAAAACGTGGTGGATATGCCGCTGTTACTTCCTATATATAAGCGTTTTAGCCATATAGTCGAACTTTCGTGGAAAAGTGCCATGCGGGGCCGACCTTAAAAATTAAATTTTTGATATTATTAAAAAGATTTGCTTACCCAAAATTTAAACCGACCTTTTCTTACAAAAATTTTTCTAAAAATTGGATCAAAACAAGATTATCTTGTAACGATGGTGTGACAATCGACTCAAGTTACTGCCGCGTGACGAGAAAATTTCGTAAAACGAGTTTTAAGCACCCTAAAATCTTTTAGTAACCTAATAAAACCCCACTCATAGCACTGGTGTGAACATCGAAATAGTTTAACGCCGCACTGTGGAGGATTTTTCATAAACAAGCTTCTTCAAACCTTTTCGAATTAATCAACTTTTCAAGAGTACAAAACACTTTTTGGATCGCTTTTCGTGTGTTGCCATATTTTGTTATATGAATCGTCTTACTCACTGCCATCGTTGGTCCTCGCAATGCTCTCGCTCGTCGAGTTTCAATCGATCGCTCGTTTATTTCTGACGCTCTTAATCGCTACACCCACTCGCATCGATCCTCGCAATCCTTCTGGTGGATTATTTCGGGACAAAATTTCCTAAAGCAGGGGAGACTGTAACAACCCGCATGTTCGTGCGTTATTACTACTCGTTACACTCGTTACGCCTAGCACCAGAGATTCGGATCATAATGTAGCTATATCGCATACATCGCCATTTCACAGTATATTTGCATATTATGCATACATTATCGCTATAACACATCGCATCACACACTAACGCTCACGATGATGTTGAGTGCGGACCTATTCTACCCTCCTCGATAGTCGTGATGCGTCGCAGAGAACGCATATTCGAAACAAACCCGGTTATTGTATCGCAACTTCGAAATATGGATATTTATACGACCCTATGTGACTAATTATAATAAATATATGAATATGGGTATGAAAATGTGTAACCAAACTATCGCGACGCTTAACGAGCAAAACAAAACATCGAAACGCCATTCGCCGGAGACCACCGATCGAGTGACCACTCGATCGGGTGGCCATCCGATCGAGTTGCCACCCGATCGGACAACCATCCGATCCATGGCACTCCCTCACCTTTCTCCTCTTCATCTATAAATAAGCACTTGTCACATCACTTGAACAGTGATGTGACAGCTCTCACTCGACCAACACGCTTTTGGGGCTTTTCCTCTCGATTCCTCGCGATTCTTGTAAGTTTTCAACTCAAATCTTGTACTTCTTTGATCTACACACACTTCTTCATCTTTTTCACCCTTGAATCTTAACTTTTAACCATGAAATCAATGGATTTGAGGTGTTCTAGGATGATGTCATCATGGAATTCTTATGAACTTCAAATGTTTGCCTCATTCCACCAAGAATAACTCAGATCTGAAGGATTTCCACATGATTTCACTACGATTTCGCATAGATCTAAACACCTTCAATGATAAAAGGATTGAAAGAAACTTTTCAACTTTCTTTAAACTCTTTTACACTCAATGCACTCAAAACCAATGGAATCAGAGCTCGTTCTGATCTTCTACTCATTCTAAGTGAAGTGTTGGTTCCAGATCTGATTCTGTCTAAAGAGACAACCGATTTCAGGTTAAACATGAACAACCGTTACGGACAGTTAACTGATCGGATCAGGGTGATTCTTGTTCAATCGGATAACTTGGTTCATGATGGAGTTTCTGTTGTTTAGCACGTTATCACATCGTCTTGATTAAAACCACAAAACTTCCAAAACGAACAAGTGTCAAGACGATCTAGGCCACCGGAACAGATTGTCGTCCGATCGGCTTGCACTTGGTTCCTCACTTAAACTATCATTTCAACTTTTCAAAGTCTTAAACGTCGAACGGATTGCTTTCCGATGGGATTGCCACCCGATCGAACGACTATCCGACCCTGTGATGTTTTGAACTTCAAACACTTAAACAACTTTCAACATGTTCAATACGGATTACCACCCGATCGGCTTGCAATCCGATTGAGTGACAAACTGCTGTGAACTTGTTCTCACTAAGTGTCCAACCTATCGGATCGTCACCCGATCGAACGGTCGTTCGATCGATCGGCCTGAAGGGTAGAGATACTTCTCTGTTTTCAAATTCTACAATGAAAACTTCAAAAGGCAAACCATCATACACAAACACATCTTCACCAAGCAAGGTGACAATCCAATCGAATGGCCATCCGATCGGATGACCATCCGAACGGATTGCCATCCGAACGGATTGCCACCCGAACGACTGGCCATCCGATCGGATTGCCATCCGATCGGATTGCCATCCGATCGGATTGCCATCCGATACTTGGTTCACCCTCCACCGTTTAACGCACTATTCAACACTTACGCTATCGATCTGTAATCAGGCTAACCTCGGACGCGCTCCCTTCAATCCAGCCAAGTGGTGTTTGCTTGCCGAACACCGACTGTGAGTATACTCGAACCCTTTTTATCGCATTTTGGGTGTAACATACGTTTCTATCAAATCAAACTTATCAAACGAATTATTCAATCAAACTGATTATCACTTGTGAATAACTGTTATGCACATTTAATCGTGATGCTAGTTACATTTGTGTTGGACTTATACTCGCAAGGTCCCGCCTTAACTAGTATAGTACTATAGCACCCAACGGGGTCTAGTTAGGATGAATAGCAATCACAATCGCAGCTCGAGTGACTTAGCTGGTAGTATCTGTCTTGTATGCATATGTGTTGAGGTATCTCGTTTATGTATTTGGTAATTCGCAGCACTTTTAACTATTTACGCTACACTATCAAACTTGTATACTCGCCAATACTTTTGTATTGACGTTGTTTTAACGTATGTTGCAGGTTTAGTCGCAGTCTACATCAAATCAAGCTAGGAAGTCTAGAAACACACCTAAAATCTAGGTTGTCGGATTTGTATTGTTTGAGAGAACAAGAAATTCGTGACAACTTGTGTGACTGTAATTGTTTATTAGTATGGGATAATGAACGCATTAAATACTGTCGCAATGTAGTTGTTATGGATTCTCTTGAGCAATATGATTCGCCTAGTGTCGCGCCCCGATGATTCCGCCATCGGTTGGGGTGTGACAGACCGTTTGATTGAAGTGGTTTAAAACTTTCTTCCAAAACTCATCCGCCTTTTGGTGATTGCCTTTCTTTTTATTCAAAGTGCAATGAACAAAAGCCTTTGCCAACGCCTCTTCTTGTCTAGGCGTCCAAGTTTCCCGTTTTGCTTTTCCTTTTCTTTCCGGTGCGGCTTCATTTTCTTTCACGGGATTTTATTCAACCGCAACATCTTCATCCTCATCTAAATCTTCTTCTTGGGTTTTCGGCACAAACTCCTCATTTGAGTCATCTTGTACGTCTCTCGGTGATTGTGACCTTGGGGCTTGAAAAGGTCTCGGTGATTATGAGCTTGGGGTTTGAAAAGCAAACGGGTCATAAGCATTTTGGGCTTCTAGGGAGTAATCATAATAACCGGGTCGAGTCATCGTCGGACCGTGTTGCATCCAATTTTGGATGGGTTGGGTATCATAACCGAAAGGTTGATGCATGGGTTGGTTAAAATAAAATGGAGGTTGGGTTTGATTCGCAAACCCAAGGTGGGGATGAAACGGGACACTAGAACCACCCGAACCACGTTTGTCTTAAGCCCTCGACTTCGAACCGGACCCTACCATTTTTTTCTTGCCTTCACCGTTGTTTGAGCCTTCCATTTTTTTGAAAAGATTTGAAAAAAAGAGAGTGAAATGTAGTAAAAATGTATTTGAAATTGTTTAATTTATAAAGGTAAAAAAGATTTTTTTTTAATACCCAACGGCATTATAGCCGTTTGAAACACAAGTCCCCGAGTCGGCATGCACTCCCCGATCCACACAAGTCACGGCATCGGCAAAGGGTTGGCGGCGGTGTTTGCCGCGCGGCAACCAGCTTTGCCACACCCTTTGCCGACTCCACTCCGAAGGTAGGATGTCAAATCATAAAATAAGAACACTATATAAAATTTTAACTTACATTGTTAGGTTAAAGATGGTAATGTCAACAAAATGCTCAATGTAACATATTACAAAAAAGAATAAAACGATTGTCTACTCTAGTGTTTAATAATAACAATAACTAGAAGATTGACCCGTGCGCGTTGCGCCGCGGCCAACGAAATTGACATGCTGTTGATCAGATTCACATTTACAATACGTTAAAGATGTTTTTGTCTGTTAAGTCTGTATTACTATCTTATACAAATAAGTAATTCACTAAATAAGCTCAATACAATTAATGGTATCATAGTTACTACATTACATGACTTGTATCCATATAAGTAACCTATCGTATTAAGCTCCCCACGTTGCGATGGGGGCGTAAAACCGTGACAAATAGCACCAATGCCATACTATAGCCGACGACCACCAACATTGAAGTTGCAGCGTCTTAACGTGAAAAAATTAGACTGACATATAAAACATAGAAAATAATAACTAACTCGATTTAGGACTCGCGCTTTGTGACGAACTTATTAAACGGAAAAAAAATAGACGACATAAACACACTGAACCAGACACGTACGTTGCCTCATGTTAACTCGCAAAATTTAGAATTATGCGTATAACAAAACGTAAAATCATTGAACCACACACGCATTGTGCCGTGTTAAGTCGCAAAATTTAGATCTAAACGTAGAACGAAAAATTTTGCAAAATATGAAAAACATAGGTGATCGAAGTTGAAAGTAAAAAAGTTGTGAGGTTAAATTGGAAAAACTAAAAACTTTATAGTTAAAACTACAAAATCAAGTAGTTTTGGGTTTAAAGTGCACATAATTTTTTTATTTAAAAAAAAAACCCCAAAACATGAGATACAACACCTTAATACCTCAACTTGTTATAAATTTATATTATGTAAATATTTATTTATAATGAATAATAAAAAAATAAATGAAAGTCGTGATGGATTGATAGATACAAGTGGTGGTACGTATGAATCAAGGGGTTGTGGGTCTTGTGGCACATGCGTACACGCATAATCGTGCACAGCTTTATATAAATACAAATACGATTGTCATATGTCGGCTTTGATTCGGTGAACTCAATTATATATGTTACGGTCAAGTCTCTCTAATCACCAGCATTTGCTCCCATCTCGATTATTAAATTATTAAAATAAACTAGGGGGACCTCTGGCGTGATGCGATGTGATTTCGGTCAGTATTAGTTTAGTTTATTACGGTACTAACACTCGCTATTACAATCGAAAGAGAAACTTAAAAATTAAAGTCATGATATGTCTAAAAGAATACCGACACGTTATTTTACATTGATTAAAAAAATTATAAAAACGAATATCGGTACTTGCTCCAATAACACCGATGCCGGTAATGACGTTATTCGGTCTAAATAGATTCTGTTTGTTACGATACCGGTACGTTACCGGCACTCGTATAATCTCCATCACCAAAAATATATTATTCCAAAGGGAAATTGGTTTTTAATAAACCAACCTTTGCCAAATTGGTAATTAATAATCCCACCTACAGACTTGGTGTCTAATAATCCTACGTTTCATTATGTTGGTACTCAATAGACCTCCGTTAGTTTTTTTTTAACTCAAGTTAGTTTTTAAGTTTTATTTATTACACAAACAGTCCCTGTAGTTATAATTTACTAGTTTTAAGTTTTATTTATTACACAAACAGTCCCTGTAGTTATAAAAAATTCATAAAAATTCAAAAAAATTCAAAAAAATTCAAAAAAAATCAAAAAAATTCAAAAAAATTCTAAAAAAATCAAAAAAATTCTAAAAAAATCAAAAAAATCATAAAAATTCAAAAAAATCAAAAAAACTCTAAAAATCATACCGTTTCGACCCGGACCGTTTCGACCCGTACCGTTTCGACCCGTACCGTTTCGACCCGGACCGTTTAGACCCGGACCGTTTTCGACCCGGACCGTTTTCGACCCGTACCGTTTAGACCCGGACCGTTTTCGACCCGTACCGTTTAGACCCGGACCGTTTCGACGCGTACCGTTTAGGTGATACACACCTCAAAATTCAACATCCCTAACTTGAATCTACAAAGAAAAACACCTGCTTCTAATGTCTGTCATCCTCTTCTTTCTCTTTGTGATACCAAACAACAGCAGCCTCCAATAAACACAACAATCAAACCCTAACTAGACTAACAGTCGCACTATTATCTCACTGATTCACCCAATCCAAAACCCTAACCCTTATCATCGGCGCCGGATATGTGGAGATGCAGTGCGTTGATGGAGATGCAGAAGATTCACCGGCGATTTGTTGACGGAGATGGTGTCCGGTCAAAAACCCCCAACCGCCAACATCTCCACCTCTGTCTCTTTCCTCGAATCTCTGCGATACATCTTCAGCCGTCGCCGGTAGGCTCCGCCCTCTGCCGTTTCTTCTCTATCTTATTATTATTACACTATCGTTCTTATCCGCGGCTCTACTGATCAATCCCCATTCAAGTGAAAAAGAATCACCGGTCACCTGAATCTTCGGTTCCAGATGAGCTGGTGTCTGATTTTGGGATAAAGAGTATCACAAGCAAACAATCCATAGCCCAAGGATGTTTTTCGTAGGACCATTATCAGCAAACAGTGAAAGATGTTCGTAGCTGATGTAAGGTTCTTCGTTAGTGGTTCGGTGGTGGTGGTGGTGGTGGTGGTGGTGCGGTGGTGGTGGCGGTGGTGGTGGTGCGGTGGTGGTGGTGGTGGTGCGGTGGTGGTGGTGGTTTGGTATCACAAAGAGAAAGAAGAGGATGACAGACATTAGAAGCAGGTGTTTTTCTTTGTAGATTCAAGTTAGGGATGTTGAATTTTGAGGTGTGTATCACCTAAACGGTACGCGTCGAAACGGTACGCGTCGAAACGGTCCGGGTCTAAACGGTACGGGTCGAAAACGGTCCGGGTCTAAACGGTACGGGTCGAAAACGGTCCGGGTCGAAAACGGTCCGGGTCTAAACGGTCCGGGTCGAAACGGTACGGGTCGAAACGGTACGGGTCGAAACGGTCCGGGTCGAAACGGTATGATTTTTAGAGTTTTTTTGATTTTTTTGAATTTTTATGATTTTTTTGATTTTTTTAGAATTTTTTTGATTTTTTTAGAATTTTTTTGAATTTTTTTTACTTTTATGAATTTTTTATAACTACAGGGACTGTTTGTGTAATAAATAAAACTTAAAACTAGTAAATTATAACTACAGGGACTGTTTGTGTAATAAATAAAACTTAAAAACTAACTTGAGTTAAAAAAAACTAACGGATGTCTATTGAGTACCAACATAATGAAACGTAGGATTATTAGACACCAAGTCTGTAGGTGGGATTATTAATTACCAATTTGGCAAAGGTTGGTTTATTAAAAACCAATTTCCCTATTCCAAACACAACTTCGTTTTCAACAAAATATATATTGGAGTGTTGAAGAAAAAAAATTAAATACAACTATTTCTTTAGTTTTTCTTAACTAACGAATACCATTTCCAAACTATAAATTAGCAACATTTTGTTGCTTTATGTAGCTGTAATATATGTATTGGGAGTTTTTCAAAAAAAAATTTGCATTTTTCACTTTTAATCCAAAGGGTTTTTTATTTTTACAATTTAACTCTTTTGATTTTTTAGTTTTAACCCAAAGTTTTTCTATCTTTCAATTTAAGTCCAACACTTTTTTATTTTCAACTTTCCCCCCCCCCCCCCCCCCCCCCCAAACCCCAATTTCGTAAGTTTTTCGTTTCGTTCGAAAATTTGCGAGTTAACACGCAGCAACGTGCGTGTGGGGTTCAACGTTTTTTCGTCGGTTTTTTTCCCATTGAGTTCAATCAGATATGTTGAAACGCATGTTTTCATATGGTTAATGTGTCACATAACGTTTAGACTAATCCATTCAATGTTGCAACGCGCGCGGATGTTATTGCTAGTTACCAAAAAAAATCAAATTAGTTGAAAATTCAATTAGTCAAATGTGTATATTATTTTATTGTATAGTTGTTTAAGAGGTAAAATCGAAAATTAAAATAAACTCTTGACTTAATTTTTAATAAGGGTGTACGGGGTGGTCGCGGCAAGGAGTGCGGCAACCCCCTTTGTCGCTCGGCAAACACCGCCAACACCAAAAGAGGCCGCACGGGTATGGATCAAAGCGGGGAATGGTTGCCGCTTGCGGTGACTTGAGGGAGATGGGGTAAGTGGTGGGGCCAGTATCTACTTCAACCAATCATGTTTTGTTATTTTTTTTAAAGAATGATTTCATGAGGGGAGAATGGGTGGGGAAATCACATGGCACAATATGATTGGGTGGATGGTTAGTTTGCCCCATCCCATTAGGCATGCATCGCTTACACCCTAGGTAAACTAGTAAAACTCCCTCGCGCGTTGAGAATTTGACGGTTTAATGTATTTTGGTATCGATACCGTGTCGACACTCTAATAGCAATCAAAAAGAAAACTCAAAAAATTAAGTCGTGATTAACCCAAAAAAGAAATTGACACATGTTCTACATTGATTTAAAGACATAAAAATGGATATTAATAACGGTTCTAATTGTACCGATGCCAGTATGATTTTCATATAAAAGAAAGAGTAAATTGCCAAAATCGTCCCCGATGTTAGGTCATATGTAAGACCCTAATTCGTACATGGCAAAAGTCGCAGCGGAAACACGAACCATAAAATTCCTTTCTTTATAAATACCTCAACTTATTTAAACTTTAACTTTAACATAACTCTTATTCATAAATCCGTCATCCTCTTATCTATTAATTAAAAACATAGCTTACGTTTTCTACATTTTACATTCCACGTCCCCGCACAATCTCTCTAGTGACTCGATCTTCGACCTCTATTCCTTGTGATAATCGCCTGTGATCCGTACAACCTGCACTCACCACATACATTCAAAACATTAGCACACATTATATAACCAAGATCATTCGCGTACACTTCCCATTTCGATCTTTAAGAAACTTTAAGCATCTCATCTGCATATCCATTTCCTGGTGAGGCTTCAATAACGTACCTGCATTACTTTTCATTCTCAAGGTACACCATTAATAACGTTAACGCTCAACGTGTCAAATTCATGCCTACATATGTACTTACATACATACATACATACACATCTACATACGTACCTACCATCCCTACAACTTTACATATGTGCATACAATCATTCATGACTTTATACATACCTACATACACAACTACATACATACATACCTTTCCTACATCTTTACATACATGTATACACTCATACACATCTTTATACATACATACATACATACGTACATACCTCTCCTACATCTTTACATACATGCGTACACTCATACATATTCTTATACATACGTACATACACATCTACATACGTACATACCCTTCCTACATCGTTACAAACATGCATACACTCGTACATATCTTTATACATACATACATACATATCTACATACGTACATACCTCTCCTACATCTTTACATACATGCGTACACTCATACATATTCTTATACATACGTACATACACATCTACATACGTACATACCCTTCCTACATCGTTACAAACATGCATACACTCGTACATATCTTTATACATACATACATACATATCTACATACGTACATACCTTAACAAACACGTATTAGATCACGTGTACCTCCTACATAATCATTCATTATTTACATGGGTCTTAGACTTAGCTTTATAACCCATAAACATCTAAGGAACCATCAAAATCATGTTTGGAAGGTCCGCCGAAGTCCACGGATAACAAACCGAAGCCTACGATACATAAATCAACTTAGAAACAAGATTTCAGCTTTTTAGACTTGGGGAGGTCGTCGGCGACGGCCCTAGGGCCCGTCGGCGACGGCCCGTAGTTTTTCCCGTCGCCAAAAACCCCGTAGACAGGAAGATAACCCGTCGGAGAAAAACTGACTTTCCCTTGCCCGTCGGCGACGGCCTCCTTGCCCGTCGGCGACGGCCTCTCTAAATTGCATTTTCCTGCAGATTCGTTTCGTCGACCGTACGCACTAAAACGCGCGTAACTTTTGAACCGTTTACCCGTTTAACCTCCCGTTTCTTCCTACATGCTTGTAAATTCACATTCTATCATATAAACTTAAAATCCCACATCCGGATTAACGAAATTCTTATCTTACGCCTTATCGACTTATTATCACATTCCAATTATTTGACCCATTATGGGTATTTGCGCATTAATTGGTTTATGACATACCAAGACCATACTCTTCACTTCCATACTTGCTCAAAACATTATACTCATCAAATAACTTGTTCCTAAACTACTTGTTAAGATCGTTTGCCCAAAATACCCATCAAGGGCATTTTGGTCAACTTTAAATTCCATCCTTTACGACATAAGATTACGTCACATATTTGACCTCAACCATCATGTTTAGTAAATTAAAACACCATATCACCTATCCGAACATAAGAAGTGATTATAGAAATCACTTACCTTATGCGTCCGCGCTCGTATCCGATTCCTTGCCTCATCTTGACCCGTTAACACCTCCTACTTGAGTCCGTCGCGACGTGATTCCTATACTTTCATTTCATCGAAACCACGCTCTTATTAGCATACTCATTTGTACATGTAACATTCATATCATTCGCATAATTCACACTTAACTTGCCTTAGTCATTTTTAACAAGCATTAAAATACATAATCAACTTCATATAATCATATCCGTATACGTTAAACTCATATAACTCATCATGTCATTACATTTAACACGGATTGCTATAACATGTACCATACGACTTCCCATCAACCTACATTTACGACAATGAGTCGAATCATGTTTCTTATACTTAGTTGACTTTCAAAAGTCAACTATTAACCATACTCAACTATCGACTTATCATTGAATACCCGTAACATCATAATCGACTATACGTACGACACTATATACATTTCATCATACACTTGATGTGAGTACTACCTTTTAAGCATAACGTACAACTATTTCATGCACGATTCTTCTAAACTCATACATAACCCATCAAAACCAACTACTAATCATCATGTATCATTCCAAATGAACATTAAACATAACATCATCATATTCCTATACTTTCATCTAACAATAATTCATCATACCCACATAATACATCAATCTTTCAACAAGACTTGAACATAGGAGGTGATTCTAGTCATCATCTTCACCCTAACTAACGGGTGTCACCTCTAAACATCAAATTAACGCAAACCATTCATAACCCATGTTCTATATGATGATTATAACACATACCAATGCTCAATTTCACTTAAACTCATGGATTAAAACATAACCCACTTTACACATGATCACCAATCTTAGATTTTCGACATACCTTATGATCCCCTCGTATTGGAGATCATTAATCCATGCTCGGTTATGGATTTGAGCTTCATCTTGCCTTCCGATTTGAGCATAAAGATGGAACTAGGGTTTGAGGCTCCATGGGAGCCTCCTGCTCTCTTTCTCGAACACACGTATGTGTGTGTTTGTGTGTGTTAGATATTTTATAACTTAACTTTCATTTGTTCCATTTTAGCCCCTCGGGTTTACTTTTAAAACATAACTGACACTACCTTAATCATTTAAGACTTTTGACCATACCCTTAACTAGGTTAAATAGCCTAGTTATTTATTTCCTGACGTGTCACATAATAACATCCAACAAACAATAACATTCAGATTTTGGGGCGTTACAAGTCTACCCCCCTTAAATGAGGTTTCGTCCCCGAAACCTTTCTTATTTCCTCTTACACGCACACATCAATGTTTGACTTCATAGTCATATCATAATTATAATTAATCATCCTATCTCACTTCGTAATTATTCATACAATTGGCCTTTTCCCCTTAACGAGTCTATACTTTCCATGGCATACTTTCACATAACATTCTCATTTCCTTTGACCCGTTATTACAGGTTTATATACATACTTATTCAAACTTATAATAAGGCTTACACTCATATGATCCTTTTATAACGGGTTTAGTACTTCCATCTCATCCTTTAAGATTCCATTCTATAGACACATTGTATAACATTTAACTCTTGTTTTGTTATCACAACAAAACTGTTATGTCATCGTCATACCTACGTGCTTAACTCCGTAGCTAACATCATTCTACATTTCTATAATCTTTTGTACCATACATATCCTCACGTTACTTGCACATTCGGATATTTTCATTCCTATCATTCTTTTGTTCATTTGCCTTACATTTACTTATATGACTTGTTTGACGCATACATGGTCAAGCTATTGATTTCTTCTTACGTAGACTAGTTTCGTCTTTTATATCTTAAATATGTTTCGCGAATTCGAACACATTCAGCATAAGTTGAACATTTCACTGACCTCGGTTTCATTTCATAACTCAACGATCCGTAAGCCAGATCGATCCACCTCTTCACGAGTACTAATCGTACCTGGCCATGGTTCATTCATCCTTATAATGAGCTTCCGCTCATGCACATTTCATTCCAACATTTATTTTATTAGGTGATTACGCACCCATAATTCTTCTACAACTTCCTACGTACATGCTATAACACATTCCATACTTCATTCCTTACATACAATTCTTTTACTCTAGTTACTTATTTCGTCACCCTTGCGGTTTGGCCTTTCAAGTCCAACTGACATTTCTTACTTAACAGAGATGCATCGAGGTACACGTTCGTGCTTCTTTCCATTCAAGCTTACTTGCAAAGACATTCATTACATTATTCCGGTACTCATGACCAAACTTACCCTTCCTATTCATACTTAACTTATTGCCCGGGTCGTAGCCCGCCCTACATTATGACTCCCATGCGTCGATTACTAACACATCTAACACCTCGCGGGTTCAAACATTCCATTCATGCCTTTCATACCTTGAATCCATCTCACGAATTCAAACATACCATTCATGCCTTTCATCCTTGAATCCATCTCACGGATTCAAACATTTCATTCATACCTTTCCTTCTTGAATCCGTCTCGCGGATTCAATCATTTCATTCATACATTTCATCCCTTGAATCCGTCTCGCGGGTTCAAGCATTGCATTCATATCTTTCATTCTTTGAATCCGTCTCGCGGATTCAAACATTGCCTTTACGCTTTTCATCCCTTGAATCCGTCTCGCGGGTTCAAGCATTGCATTCATATCTTTCATTCTTTGAATCCGTCTCGCGGATTCAAACATTGCCTTTACGCTTTTCATCCCTTGAATCCGTCTCGCGGATTCAAGCATTGCATTCATACTTTAACTTCTTTCATGTTTCGAATCCGTCTCGCGGATTCTAACATAGCATTCATACTTTCATTCCTGAGAGTCTTACATTTCTCTTCACCCTCACGTCCACCTACTACTTAATTCTAACGGACATACCTGTATCAATTATCACGGTCCCACGAACGTCATATGCTTCACGTGTACTGGCCAGGTACACCATCCACATACTAGTTTCGTGTCTTCGTGTAATTGTCACCTTATGTCCAAAGAATTAGGTTTCGGCACGTGTATCATTTTCAAAACATGTTTACTATACCATTATGGTCCTTCATTTAGCATTTTTCTTTCCTTAATGCATTTTACCATTTCATATACCCACATATTGAATTTACATACCTGGGTTCAACTTTATCTTATTTCATGCCTTGGTGTCGGTACTTGACCGCATTCGCGGATCATCCTCTTCAAACACTTATACTTACCTTGCATATACAAAACCGTCAGTTTCTTTATACGTATACATAAGTACATACTTACATTCTCTTTTACCTTTGGATCTTGACCGAGTCTTGGATTGTACGGGTTTCTTATCACAAGAGCACACAGATTTGAGTTCAAGCACTTACCTTCTTACACTTGATTCTCTCAAACCAGGGCTCTGATACCAACTTGTAAGACCCTAATTCGTACATGGCAAAAGTCGCAGCGGAAACACGAACCATAAAATTCCTTTCTTTATAAATACCTCAACTTATTTAAACTTTAACTTTAACATAACTCTTATTCATAAATCCGTCATCCTCTTATCTATTAATTAAAAACATAGCTTATGTTTTCTACATTTTACATTCCACGTCCCCGCACAATCTCTCTAGTGACTCGATCTTCGACCTCTATTCCTTGTGATAATCGCCTGTGATCCGTACAACCTGCACTCACCACATACATTCAAAACATTAGCACACATTATATAACCAAGATCATTCGCGTACACTTCCCATTTCAATCTTTAAGAAACTTTAAGCATCTCATCTGCGTATCCATTTCCCGGTGAGGCTTCAATAACGTACCTGCATTACTTTTCATTCTCAAGGTACACCATTAATAACGTTAACGCTCAACGTGTCAAATTCATGACTACATATGTACTTACATACATACATACATACATACATACACATCTACATACGTACCTACCATCCCTACAACTTTACATATGTGCATACAATCATTCATGACTTTATACATACCTACATACACAACTACATACATACATACCTTTCCTACATCTTTACATACATGTATACACTCATACACATCTTTATACATACATACATACGTACATACCTCTCCTACATCTTTACATACATGCGTACACTCATACATATTCTTATACATACGTACATACACATCTACATACGTACATACCCTTCCTACATCGTTACAAAGATGCATACACTCGTACATATCTTTATACATACATACATACATACATATCTACATACGTACATACCTCTCCTACATCTTTACATACATGCGTACACTCATACATATTCTTATACATACGTACATACACATCTACATACGTACATACCCTTCCTACATCGTTACAAACATGCATACACTCGTACATATCTTTATACATACATACATACATATCTACATACGTACATACCTTAACAAACACGTATTAGATCACGTGTACCTCCTACATAATCATTCATTATTTACATGGGTCTTAGACTTAGCTTTATAACCCATAAACATCTAAGGAACCATCAAAATCATGTTTGGAAGGTCCGCCGAAGTCCACGGATAACAAACCGAAGCCTACGATACATAAATCAACTTAGAAACAAGATTTCAGCTTTTTAGACTTGGGGAGGTCGTCGGCGACGGCCCTAGGGCCCGTCGGCGACGGCCCGTAGTTTTTCCCGTCGCCAAAAACCCCGTAGACAGGAAGATAACCCGTCGGAGAAAAACTGACTTTCCCTTGCCCGTCGGCGACGGCCTCCTTGCCCGTCGGCGACGGCCTCTCTAAATTGCATTTTCCTGCAGATTCGTTTCGTCGACCGTACGCACTAAAACGCGCGTAACTTTTGAACCGTTTACCCGTTTAACCTCCCGTTTCTTCCTACATGCTTGTAAATTCACATTCTATCATATAAACTTAAAATCCCACATCCGGATTAACGAAATTCTTATCTTACGCCTTATCGACTTATTATCACATTCCAATTATTTGACCCATTATGGGTATTTGCGCATTAATTGGTTTATGACATACCAAGACCATACTCTTCACTTCCATACTTGCTCAAAACATTATACTCATCAAATAACTTGTTCCTAAACTACTTGTTAAGATCGTTTGCCCAAAATACCCATCAAGGGCATTTTGGTCAACTTTAAATTCCATCATTTACGACATAAGATTACGTCACATATTTGACCTCAACCATCATGTTTAGTAAATTAAAACACCATATCACCTATCCGAACATAAGAAGTGATTATAGAAATCACTTACCTTATGCGTCCGCGCTCGTATCCGATTCCTTGCCTCATCTTGACCCGTTAACACCTCCTACTTGAGTCCGTCGCGACGTGATTCCTATACTTTCATTTCATCGAAACCACGCTCTTATTAGCATACTCATTTGTACATGTAACATTCATATCATTCGCATAATTCACACTTAACTTGCCTTAGTCATTTTTAACAAGCATTAAAATACATAATCAACTTCATATAATCATATCCGTATACGTTAAACTCATATAACTCATCATGTCATTACATTTAACACGGATTGCTATAACATGTACCATACGACTTCCCATCAACCTACATTTACGACAATGAGTCGAATCATGTTTCTTATACTTAGTTGACTTTCAAAAGTCAACTATTAACCATACTCAACTATCGACTTATCATCGAATACCCGTAACATCATAATCGACTATACGTACGACACTATATACATTTCATCATACACTTGATGTGAGTACTACCTTTTAAGCATAACGTACAACTATTTCATGCACGATTCTTCTAAACTCATACATAACCCATCAAAACCAACTACTAATCATCATGTATCATTCCAAATGAACATTAAACATAACATCATCATATTCCTATACTTTCATCTAACAATAATTCATCATACCCATATAATACATCAATCTTTCAACAAGACTTGAACATAGGAGGTGATTCTAGTCATCATCTTCACCCTAACTAACGGGTGTCACCTCTAAACATCAAATTAACGCAAACCATTCATAACCCATGTTCTATATGATGATTATAACACATACCAATGCTCAATTTCACTTAAACTCATGGATTAAAACATAACCCACTTTACACATGATCACCAATCTTAGATTTTCGACATACCTTATGATCCCCTCGTATTGGAGATCATTAATCCATGCTCGGTTATGGATTTGAGCTTCATCTTGCCTTCCGATTTGAGCATAAAGATGGAACTAGGGTTTGAGGCTCCATGGGAGCCTCCTGCTCTCTTTCTCGAACACACGTATGTGTGTGTTTGTGTGTGTTAGATATTTTATAACTTAACTTTCATTTGTTCCATTTTAGCCCCTCGGGTTTACTTTTAAAACATAACTGACACTACCTTAATCATTTAAGACTTTTGACCATACCCTTAACTAGGTTAAATAGCCTAGTTATTTATTTCCTGACGTGTCACATAATAACATCCAACAAACATTAACATTCAGATTTTGGGGCGTTACATCATATTTGCTTACTTTTATCCAAAATGATTTTTTTGTGCATTTGAGTTATTCATGTTTGCGTTTAATTGTCTTTTTCATCCAAATCACTAACTTGGATTATTTATTATGTGAAAGTGAGACATTTTTGTTTTTGGATGGAACAAACAAATATGAAACCTTAGGGACGATTTTGGTATTTTACTTTTATATTTTTGTTATATATATATATATATATATATATATATATATATATATATAGGATTGAGTTAAAATGAGAACCACCTCGAGTTGTAAGAACCGCGCGACCCGCCACGGGGCGTCGGCGACCATTTTTTTTTTACAACTAGATGTGTATATTTTAACAACGTACGTAAAGTTTGGGTTCAAACGGCGCGCCCGAGGGGGTAGTTTTTTACACCCAAAGTTTGGTTAAAAAAAAAGAAAAATTAAAAAAACCCAAACTTTGGGCGTAAAAAACTACCCCCTCGGGCGCGCCGTTTGAACCGAAAATTTACACCCGGTCCTAAAATATACGGATCTAGGTGTAAAAAAAATTTCGTGGTCAACAGCCATCCGTGGCACTTGGTTCTCGCGGTTCTTACAACTCGAGGTGGTTCTCATTTTAGCCATCCCCTATATATATATATATTATTACTTGTTCCCCATTATATATCTTAATGTTTATTATTTTTAATAACCTCTTCGATATATATATGTTTCACTAAAGACATTTTCATAAGAAAATGTTATATTATTTATCAAAATCTATTTAAATACTCATTAAAAGTTTATACGCCCCGATCCAACTCAAACCGAACCGAAAAACATTATCACATGGTAATATCTACATTGACATCTTTAATGTCATAGTTTTTAGTCATGCGTAAGAAACAAATTGTGAATAAAGAGATAAATTCTACTAAAAAGTAAAAACTATGACATTAAAGATGTCCATACAGATAACACCAGGAGTGGAAATTTTTAGGTGTCATTTGTCTAACCCTTTGTGATAATATTCTTCGGTCTAGTTCGAGTTAGGTGGGTCGTATAAAATTTTACTGGGTATTTCAATGGATTTTGATAAATAATATAACTTTTTCTTTTTAATCAAAATGTCTTTAGTAAAAAGGAAGACTATAAATTAATGATATGTGTGAGTTTACCAATACACCCTTACAATAACAGTGAAGGGTGGAGATATAATAGGAAGTTAATTTGGCTAGGAAGGCTAGGAAGTGATCTTGACCATCCATTAAGTAAATCAAGGGCTAAGATTAAATCAGGGAAATTGAAAGTAAGAAAAGAGGCGCGTGACTTTTTTCAGGGGCATTCTAGTCAAGTAAGCCAATAGTTTCTCTCTCCTCCAATTCCCCCCCATTTTTTAAACGTTAATAACTCTTTCATACGACATTATTTTTTTATAAAAATTGCACCAAAAAAACGAGCGTTTTTTTATCTTTAAAACGAGTATACTATTGCTATATTTTGAAAAAAAAAATTTAAAACCCAGTTGCGTAAAACACAATAGAAAAACCCCCAGTATTGTAAAACGCAATGAAAAAAAACCCTAAAAAATGACATTTTTCTAAAACGCAATGCATCAAAAACACAAAGAAATGACTTATTTGTAAAACGCAATGGCCAGAAAACACAAAGAAATGTTTTATTTCTAAAACGCAATAGCCTAAAAACTCAAAAGAAAATGTACTTTATAAAACGCAATGGACTAAAACCCATAAAAATGTGTTTTACCTAAAACGCAATGCACCAAAAACACATAAAAATGTGTTTTACCTAAAACGCAATGCACAAAAAACACAAAGAAATGTTTTATTTGTAAAACGCAATGGCCAGAAAACACTTAAAAATTACTCATTCTAAAACGCAATGGACTGAAAACACCTAAAAATATGTTCTACCTAAAACGCAATGACTAAAAACACTTCAAAAATGTGTTTTACCTAAAACGCAATAACTAAAAACACTTAAAAATGTGTTTTTTCTAAAACACAATAGCTAGAAAACACATAAAACTCTCTTATTTCTAAAACGCAATGGACACATAAAACTGTCTGAGAACTGTCTGTGAATTGTCTACGAATTACTGTCTTCGAAATAGCTCAACCCCAGCCAGGGGCTCTGCCCCTTGGACCCCGCCAGGGGCTGCCGCCCCTGGGACCCCGCTACCGGGGGCTGCCGCCCCCGGACCCCAGCCAAGATCGTAAAACGCAATGACTAAATCAAAAACCCAGTTTGTAAAAATGAAATTAAAGAATTTGTTACCTGGATCGAAGTGATTTCTTCAACAATTGACGAATTTTGAATGATTGAAACACTTATCGGCTCTCGAATCGAACGAATCGAGTAATTATCTTCAAAATCACCCGAAAAAACGAGATTTTGTATGAATTTAAACTGGGTTTTCTTCAAAAAAGCTGAAGAACACGTTGATCGGGTGTTTGAATCATTGATTGGTGATGAAAATCGCACTATAATGTAGTGATTATTGAGATAGAAAGTGAAGAAATGGTTGAAGATGGTGGGTTTTGAAAATGGTGGGTTTTTGAATTTACTGGGTTTTGAAAAAGGAAGAAGAAGGAGTTGGATTGACTAAAATACCCTTTCTCTTTATTTTAAAATTTGCCACATGTCATAATCCTATGGCTTCCTATCCTTCCTAGCGAAAATTAACTTCCTATTTCATCTTTACCCTAACAGTGAATACATATATTAAAAGAAACAAAATGAAAACTTCTTATTATTTAAAATATTTTCTTTTTTCTTTTTACAAAGAATTTCTTGTCATTTCATTTGAATCTTCTCCTTTATTTATATTTGGTACAACATGTTAAATATTTGGTAAAGCTTTTAAAACATTTAAACCGAGTAACAAAAGGTAGGAAAAAACTCAAAAAGTTACGAATGAACCGATTAAACTAGTGGGTCGTGAAAGTTTCCAATCGTTTTTTCTATGTATAAATAAGGGTGGAGATACAATAGGAAGTTTATTTGGCTAGGAAGACTAGGAAGTGATCTTGACCATCCATTTAGTTAATCAAAGGTTAAGATTAAATGATGGAAATTGAAGAAAAAAAAAAGGCGCGTGAGTTTGTTTAGGGGCATTCTAGTCAATCTTAGGCAATAGTTTCTCTCTCCTCCAATTCCCCCCATTTTTTAAACGTTAATAACTTTTTCATACGACATTATTTTTTTTATAAAAATTGCACCAAAAAAACGAGCGTTTTTTTATCTTTAAAACGAGTATACTATTGCTATATTTTCGAACTTTTTTTTTGAAAACCCAGTTGCGTAAAACGCAATGGAAAAAACCCAGTTGCGTAAAACGCAATGAAAAAAAACCCTAAAAATGACATTTTTCTAAAACGCAATGCACTAAAAACACAAAGAAATGTCTTATTTGTAAAATGCAATGGCCAGAAAACACAAAGAAATGTGTTATTTCTAAAACGCAATAGCCTAAAAACTCAAAAGAAAGTGTAGTTTGTAAAACGCAATGGACTGAAAACACATAAAATTGTGTTTTACCTAAAACGCAATGCACCAAAAACACAAACACATGTCTTATTTCTAAAACGCAATGGCTAGAAAACACTTAAAATGTCTGTTTTCTAAAACGCAGTGGACTGAAAACACATAAAAATGTGTTTTACCTAAAACGCAATGCACAAAAAACACAAAGAAATGTCTTATTTATAAAACGCAATGACCATAAAACACTTAAAAATGTTTCATTTCTAAAACGCAATGGCCTAAAAAACAAAAGAAAGTGTTCTTTGTAAAACGCAATAGACTTAAAACACCTAAAAATGTGTTTTACCTAAAACGCAATGACTAAAAACACTTCAAAAATGTGTTTTCTAAAACGCAATGACCAAAAAACGCATAAAAATGTATTAGTTTTAAAACGCAATGGCATAAAACACCAAAGAAAGTGTTCTCTCTAAAACGCATTGAACCAGGACAATAGTTGTCTGTGAATTGTCTGAACCAGGAATGCAGTTCTAAAACGCAATGGCATAAAACTGTCTACGAATGCAGTTTTCCAGAGACAAATTTATAGAAAATTAATTTTTCTCAACCCCAGCCAGGGGCTCTGCCCCTTGGACCCCGCCAGGGGCTGCCGCCCCTGGGAACCTGCTACCAGGGGCTGCCGCCCCCGGACCCCCCGCCAAGATCGTAAAACACAATGAAATGAAAAACCCAGATCGTGAAAATGAAATTAAAGAATTTCTTACATGGATCGAATCCGATTTCTTCATCGATTGACGAAATTTGAATGATAGAAACACTTATCAGTGATTGAATCGAACGGATCGAGTGATTATCTTCAAAATCACGGGAAAAAACGAGACTTTGAATAAAATTAAACTGGGTTTTCTTAAAAAAAACTGAAGAACACCTTGATCGGGTGTTTGAATAATTGATTGATGACGAAAATCGCACTATAATGTAGTGATTATTGAGATAGTAAGTGAAGAAAAGGTTGGAGATGGTGGGTTTTGAAAATGGTGGGTTTTGAAGTAACTGGGGAGAAGAAGGAAGAAGAAAGGATGAGATTGACTAAAATACCATTTCTCTTTATTTTAAAATTTGCCACATGTCGTAATCCTATTGCTTCCTAGCCAAAATAAACTTCCTATTTGATTTTTTCCCGTATAAATAATATCACAACAATTTGCTAAACCAACCATTATATAACAGTTTTTACTACAACATATAAATATCACTCCTTTTCTTAAAAATAATAAGTTAAATTAGTGGAAAAAATTGGTTATGAGTTCGTTAAATTAATATCACAAGTGGTGGTGGCGGCAATAGTAGGGTGTGGTGACGATGATAGGCTAGCAGGTGATGGTCAGTGTTAGGTGCTGTTTGTTTTTTTTCTGTAGGAAAAGGTCTGCAGTCTGCGGACCACATCTGCAGGCATCTGCAGGATAAGAGGTGGACCAAATGTCTGCAGTCTGCAAGGAGAAAGGGGTTTGTTTTTTTTATATAAAACATCTTCTAGGTTTAAAACACACACAACACACATCTCTACTCTCTCTCTACAATCTGCACCACCGCCATCATCACCACCACCGTCACAACCTCCGCCTTCACACCTCCACTTCTCCAGCGAGCACCACTTCACCACCGCCACCACTTCACCACCGTCACCACCGCCACCACTTCACCACAGATCTAGGGTTTCCGATGACGATTTGGGGGTTTTGTTTCTGATCAATTTGTGGTGTTTTCTTTGCCATCGATTTAGGGTTTCGGAGATGGAGGTCGATGGGTGTCGGCGGAGGTGGGGGTTTCGGAGGTGGAGGTCGATGGGTGTCGGCGGAGCAGGGGTGTCGATTTGGGGGTTTTGTTTGCCATCGATGATGATGATGATGATAACAGATGATGACGATGACGATGATGGCGTCGGAGCAGGGATGTCGGAGGTGGAGGTGGTGGCGGAGCAGGGGTGTCGGAGGTGGAGGTGATGGCGGAGTGGAGGTGGTGGCGGAACAGTGGTGTTGGAGGTGCAGGTGGTGCCAAGAAGAGGTAAACGTCTGCGAGAAAATAAACAAGCTGCAAACATCAAACGTTTGCGCGCGTCTGCGTCGCGCAGACATAAGTGGCCAGAAGTACTTCTGGCCAAAAAACAAACAGCACCTTAGTGATGAAGGGTGAAAAAGGAAATGAAAAAAAAAAAAGACAAGGGGTGATGAAATGAATTTGGATTGTTTAGGAGCGATGACGGATGGGTGGCGAATGGTGGTCGGTGTTGGTGATGAAGGGTAAAAGATAAAATGGAATGAAAAAAAAAAAGGAAAAATTACAAGTTTTGTCCTTTATCTTTAGGGTACTTTACAGGCGGTGTCCTTTTTTTCAAATGTTGACAGGCGGTGTCCTTTAGTAGGTATTTTGTTGCAAGTTTAGTCCTTTATACCCAACCCAGTTAAAAAACCATGTTAATTGTTGGCACATGATAAGCACATGAGGGTAATTATGTCTTTTCCCCCATCCTTTACACCAACCCCATTTAATACCCTCAGATTTAAAAAAATATTTCAAAAAAATTATAACAAACAATACACTGATATTTATCTCTCCCCCCTCTCCCTTCAACAACCACAACCACCGTCTTCTCCATCACCATATGTTGCCACCACCACCACCACCGTCTTCACCACCACCATATGCCGCCGCCACCACCGTCTTCACCATCCAACCACCGCCTACTCCACTACAACCACCGTCGTCTTCACCATCCAACCACCACCACATCCTCCATTGCAAACTGGAGATACATAACGGAGGCCCAGGCAAGAGGTGGGGCCACACACACGCCATCGTTACCTAATCGAATCAACACGAACCACATTACTAACATCAATCTACTCACTAAATGTTGTATATTGCAAATCAGGTTATAATAGCAACACACACGCCATCGTCACCTAATCTGATCAACACAAACCACAAAACTAGCATCAATCCACCTACTAAATCCTTAATCAAAAGCCTATTCTAAATTAGGTCAAAAATAGCCACAAAGTTAAGGTTACAAAAACTCACAGGCAGCAAACTCTAAATGTGTCTGGTAAATAACATCCAAAACTGCAGACATATCTCTCTCAAACTGATGAAACGGTCCTGTATCAAAATTCAACTTCCGTAATTGCATAATCCTTCACCAATCTCCATCATCGCACCTTTATGATTCTATTTTTAACAAAGTTTAAACTAATTAACAAACAATTGTTGAAACTAATTGAACATTAATTCAGAAACTGAAGCAATTCGTTCGAACAGAATTGAAGATAACCTGATTGAATAGATGATGAAAACCTACAGAGCACTGCAAAATTCTGTAAACGAGATATCAAATCGGATCTTTGGAATCGTTCCAGATTTCTTCTAGGTAGTCATGGCATCGGTGGTAATCTCTGCTGTTGAATAACGCCACCGCTTCCGTGAACTTACTGTTACTGCCGGTAACGATGGTGAAGACGATGGTGGCGGCGGCGGCAACATAGGGTGGTGGTGAAGACGGTGGTGGTTGGTAGGTGAAGGGAGAGAGAGAGAGGGAGAGGGGGAGAGTAAATATCTGTGTATTTGTGTATTGTTTGTTATACATATATATATAATATTTTTGAAATATTTTTTCAAAAATAAATTACAAGTTTTGTCCTTTAAATAAGTAAAAAGACTAAATTACCCATATGTAATAAAATTTAACAGAAAAATGTAACTGGGTTAGGCTTAAAGGACTAAACTTGCAACAAAATACCTACTAAAGGACACCGCCTGTCAACATTTGAAAAAAATGACACCGCCTGTAAAGTACCCTAAAGATAAAGGACAAAACTTGTAATTTTTCCAAAAGAAAAACTAGGAGGGGGTGGAATGAGTTTGGATTGTTTCAAAGGAATTAGATTTCTTCTTAATAATTCAATTGTTTTAACCAATCAAACATCGTTTTTTTTTCATTCATTCACAATAATCTATTTCATTCCGTATCGCAATCATTCATGCATACTAAACTAGGGATAAGCGAATGGTATCAGGTACCGGTACCGAATTTACCAAACCGAAACACCAGTTTAGTAATGGTATTTACCAGTTTTTTCCCTTAAACACTGGTACCAAACCGTACAGGGTATATTCGGTATCAATACACATTTTTATGGATTTTCGATACCGATTGATACCGAGCTCATCCCTGTACCAAACATTTCTAAGGAACTTATTATTTTTCGATACCGATTGATACCGAGCTCATCCCTGTACCAAACATTTCTAAGGAACTTATTATAAAGTTCAATGTATTATCAAGTACACGATGGGAAATAAAATTATGAATAAAATATGTTTCCGAATTAGTATCCAACAAATAATGCGGTTCATAATTCCATAATTATTGCAAAACAAGGAAGCATCCTGGAAAGCAATGGTCCAAGTGTAACACATGGGGTATCTCGTACAATTATACAAAAAGTGGGCTCCTATTTGATGGTGTTCAATACTTGTACAAATAAATATTCACATTTTTTTTTATATCATAAAGTTTTAAAAAAGCTATACAATGTTTAAAATTTTTATATATTTTAAGAACATTTATTCGTATCATTTACATTTTACACCAAATCACCATATAGCATCGAAAAGTCTAACGATTCTAGTCAATAAAAATGTGTCAGATATATATAACTATCCCCCACCCCAGCTCAGTTGGGAGTTGGGCCGGTTTGTTTCCATGGAGACTCCGGTTCGACTCCTGGGTGTAGCAAAGGTGTGGGGACCAGGTAATGATGGTAAGTGCTTGTTAGCCAATGTTGCGCAAGTTCGAGCCTGAGCCGCCCCGGTTTTAATCCGGCCGTTACTCCAGCGAGGTGTCTCGTGTGGAGGCGGTACGGTTTCCGGGCGAACGCCGTAGCCAAGTCTGACCACTCCCAGCGCGGACCCGGTTAAGACAACGTAAGTCTGGGACAGACTTGGTTAGGGTCCCCGTCTTGGGGATGTAAATATCTTAAGAAAGTTACTGTTCAAAAAAAAAAGATAGAGTAAATTGCTAAAATCGTCCCTAAGGTTTGACCAATTTTGCTAGATCCATCCAAAAAAGTTTTTTTTCTCACCTGAACCACTAAGGTTTGTAAATTATTGCTAAATCCATCCAAATCTCTAACACCATTAAAGTTCAAGGTTAAATGAGGGGTAGTCTTGTCATTTTACCTGGGTTGCAAATTTATTCTTTATTCTTTTATGTCATTTTACCATTAAACAATCCTATTCCGGGTTTTTTTTTCTGTTTTTTTTTTTTTTCTGTTTTTTGCAGTTTTTTTATTTATTTTCTGTTTTTGTTTTTTTTTTTTATGTTTTTTCCATTTTTTTATTCTGTTTTTTGCAGTTTTTTTATTTATTTTCTGATTTTGTTTATTTTCTGTTTTTATTTATTTTCAGTTTTTTTTATTAATTTTCTGTTTTTATATATTCTGTTTTTATTTCAGTTTTTTTTTTTAAATTTTAGTCTAATTAATTATATCTTTTTTTGTAGCAAACAATCAAAGTAAAACCGTTTTTTGGGGCCGAATACGAGATCTTTTTTTCGATCTCATGGTTAAAGGAGACGAATACCGCCCACCGGACTCCATATCGGGAAAGTGGACCGATATAAACAAAAAATGCACGAACTTTCAAACCGTGTACCAACGCACTTTTGCCGGATGGAAAAGTGGAAGCAAGGACGAGGACATTACGCAAGCGGCGTTGGTCGAGTATACAGATTCCCAAGGCCATTTCTCGTACCTAAGGTGTTGGCAAATCCTTCGCCATAGCCCCAAATGGGCCAATGTCTTTGACGGCCGTAGGAGTAGAGACATTGGCCCATTTGGGGCTATGGCGAAGGATTTGCCAACACCTTAGGTACGGGAAATGGCCTTGGGAATCTGTTTACTCGACCAACGCCGCTTGCGTAATGTCCTCGTCCTTGCTTCCACTTTTCCATCCGGCAAAAGTGCGTTGGTACACGGTTTGAAAGTTCGTGCATTTTTTGTTTATATCGGTCCACTTGCCCGATATGGAGTCCGGTGGGCGGTATTCGTCTCCTTTAACCATGAGATCGAAAAAAAGATCTCGTATTCGGCCCCAAAAAACGGTTTTACTTTGATTGTTTGCTACAAAAAAAGATATAATTAATTAGACTAACATTTAAAAAAAAAACTGAAATAAAAACAGAATATATAAAAACAGAAAATTAATAAAAAAACTGAAAATAAATAAAAACAGAAAATAAACAAAATCAGAAAATAAATAAAAAAACTGCAAAAAACAGAATAAAAAAATGGAAAAAACATAAAAAAAAAAAACAAAAACAGAAAATAAATAAAAAAACTGCAAAAAACAGAAAAAAAAACCCGGAATAGGATTGTTTAATGGTAAAATGACATAAAAGAATAAAGAATAAATTTGCAACCCAGGTAAAATGACAAGACTACCCCTCATTTAACCTTGAACTTTAATGGTGTTAGAGATTTGGATGGATTTAGCAATAATTTACAAACCTTAGTGGTTCAGGTGAGAAAAAAAACCTTTTTGGATGGATCTAGCAAAATTGGTCAAACCTTAGGGACGATTTTAGCAATTTACTCAAAAAGATATATATAACTGCATAGACATAAGGTCAATAGAATTTCTGATCTTGATTCCCACATTTTTTATTATAGCATAAAGTTTTCAAAAGATGATAATATTTTAAAATGATTAAGGGCATGTTTGGCTAAGCTTTTTGAAACAAATTATTGACTTATTGGCTTTTTGGAAAAGTTAGGGGCTGTTTGGCTAAGCTTATTTTTTTTACTTATTTACTTATTTGCTTTTTGAAAAGTTAAAAAGTGTTTGTGTTAGCTTTTTATGTGAGAGGAATAAGTAAATAAGTCATTCCATTATGACTTATTTGCTTTTCAAATAAGCAAATAAGTAAATAAGTAAAAAAAAATAAGCTTAGCCAAACAGCCCAGTATGGAGTGACTTATTGACTTATTGGTTTTTTCCCCTCACATACACCCTTATTGCCAAACACCATTTTGAAGCTTATGACTTTTCAAAAAGCCAATAAGTCAATAAGTTGTTTCAAAAAGCTTAGCCAAACATGGCCTAAATATTTTGATAAATTTTATTCGTATCATTTACACAATATAAAGATGATGTTAAGATTTTGATATTGAATTTAACATCAAAAAATCATACGGTTCTAATCTGTAAAAACGCATTAGATATATGAACCTTATAAACATAAGATCAGTAGAATATTTTGATCTTGATTATTTGAGCGTAGGATTTCAAATTGATTCATGCTTGTTTGACGCGAACTAATATATTAAAAACTACATATCAACTAATTTTATCAAATGTAATAACCAAATAGAAAATTTCTGAAATAGTTATTTTGTACTAAAAGGCTAGTTTTATTGAAAAAAATAATAATCTGAAACAAGGCGCTCAAGCTGGTACAACGTACAAGTACAACATTGGAAAATAAAAACGTTAAGCAGTACTCGTGCACAATAGGCGAGGGTAGTTACATAAACAAATTACACAGGAAAAGGGTGTTAATTCACACACCCCTTCCCTCTATACATAGATATATTGAGAGAGATAAAGTAAAAAGGATATGGGAATAAGAATTTAGGGGTGTAAGAATAGAATGAGCTTTACTTTTATGATATGAGCATTATGACCTACGATTAGGATCTTTTAATCTTATTTTACATTGATAATTATGAGTTAAATATAGATCTAACAACCGATTTAAGGGTGTCATTAGGTTTGAAAATAATATGATGTTTTTGTATGTTTTTTTATTTATACTTTTTATAGGAAAAAGAAGATACAAAGTTACGAATTAAGTGCACATGGCGTGGGTGGGGTTTTACCAAAATAGGTACACCAATAACACATGTTGGGTGGCGTCGGTTTGTTCATCTTTTGCATATAATAGCTAACCCACAGGAACCGCATCTAACCCCATGTGACTCTCGTACCAATACCTTCTTCAATTGATTAAAATTATATTGATATAACTAATCATCCTATTTATGTATATACTAATAAAAAAATATATAAAATCTTTATCATGATTTTGATTTTAATTTTGTAAGATCCAAGTTCACTTTTAATAAGATATAATATAATTACAAGAGTTAAATGCCCGGATAGTCCCTGTGGTTTGGCCTTTTTCACCTTTAGTCCCTAACTTTCTAAAATTACCTCTATAGTCCCCAACTTTCTAATTTTCGTTCCCGAATAGTCCCTGAAACGGATGGTGGTTAGTTTTATCAGTTAAGTTAGTATAAAATGACTATAATACCCTTAATATAAAAAATAACTATTAAGTCATTAAAATAAAATAATTAATAATATTACTTCAGGTGGGACCCACCAAACGCATAAAACCCACTTTCATCTCCTTCACATGCCAAAGCAAACCCTAACCCATCTCTCTCTCGTCTGTATGATACCAGCCCGGCGACCGGAGAGAAGTCCGGCCGGCGCCGGCCGTGAACGTTTTCCGGCGACTGATGTTGAAGACGACGACTGTGTGTGGAGAATCTTGAATTTTGCTACCCATTTGTGCCCTGTCATGGTTGAAAAGCTTGCTTATTTTACATTCAAGTGTAAAGAGTATATCTGGCTGCTCTCAATTCTTTTATCAAGTAAAAAAGCATAGTATGTTTGACTTTTAAAAGACAAAATTGTCAATAGTTTTGAAAGATGATTACAATCATCCAAATGTTCAACATCAGTCGCCGGAATCCACCATCACCGTCGTTGTCTTCAACATCAGTCGCCGGAAAACGATCAGAGCCGCTGCCGCAGACGGCGGTGTTGCCGCCGGATCTCCCTCTCCCTGTCTTCGATCTCCGCCGCTCACTCTCTCCTTCGAACATTCTCTCTCTACAATCAGAGGTGTGTGTGAACTGGTACATAAAGGTGATGAAGAGGGGAGGTTTAGGGGGTGTTGTCAGCCGGTTAACATGGCCGGTGCCTGCCAGACTTCTCTCCGGTCGCCGGGCTGGTATCATACAGACGATAGAGAGAGATGGGTTAGGGTTTGTTTTGGCATGTGAAGAAGATGAAAGTGGGTTTTATGTGTTTGGTGGGTCCCATCTGAATTAATATATTAATTATTTTATTTTAATTTAATGACTTAATAGTTATTTTTTATATTAAGGGCATTATAGTCATTTTACACCAACTTAACTGATAAAACTAACCCTCATCCGTTTCAGGGACTATCCGGGAACAAAAAGTGAAAAGTTGAGAACTATAGAGGTAATTTTAGAAAGTTAGGGACTAAAGGTGAAAAAAGACCAAACCACAGGGACTATCCGGGCATTTAACTCTAATTACAAGATATACAATAACGAGATTCTCGTTATTCGTAGGACATGTAATAGTACAATACAAGCTACAATAACTAAATAAAAGGAATATAAAGTATAATCTTTATATATCGAACTTGAGTCAAGACGCATCTCTAGTGAGTCCTTCACACACATTTGGTAGCATCATAGATTCGGGTGTTCACCACGTTGAGTATTTAACCTTGCTTCTTGACTGCAACCATGAACATACTAAAAGGATGACGGTTTTGGTTGAGGATTGTGTTTGACACGGAGCCCTTAAAACAGATTACGTACCTCCTCTCAGGCGGTCTGTCTCCCAGGGTACAACAACCGGAATAGTATGTGTACTGCCGGAGATGGCTCTTGTGCCCGAGATTGCATAGTTTGGTGTTCATAAAATATAGGAAAATGTGAAATTGAGAAAAAGGATAATTTAGAGAGTGCTCAACTCTAAATTTCCATGAAACAAAAGACATATTTCGTGTGTGTATTTCACATCCCAGAGCATGAACTACAATGTTCATATATATACACGTAGAGATTAATCTAATTTAATCTTTTAATAAACAAGACATTTAATTTGTAATAAACATCGTAATTAATATTGTAATAAACAAGATAATTAATTGAGTTTTAATCTCTAATAAAGTGTATTTAAGTGGTTTAGTCAATAGTGTCATTTTCATTCATGATATGAATTAAACGACTTGAAACAACTTGTTTGACCAAGTCCAACCAACTTTTCTGTTACCGTTGCAAACACGTGCGCGCGCCTGAACTGGCCCGCCAGTCCGCACGCCACGCTTTTTGGACCTCACGCCACACTGTATGGAACCTGCACTTTATATCCGCCATTAGCGAACCACTCATGTTCTTGACCACGCGCACATGGACAAAAATACAAAAGCGGCTCACAATGTTGCGAGTGTGCGAAGTGCGCCATCAAAGTGCCACATTGCGCCGACGCCACACGCGTGTTCGCCATCGCGAGTAAGGGTGTCGCGCACCCTTCAAGGTTCGCACTAGTGTTTGCCTTTAAGGAAACAATATACAAGGAGTGCTCCTCCTTATAAAAGCACTTTAAGTTTTGCCATCCTTCCTATGTGGGACACGTTGACAAAGTTCAATCCAATTTTCTCATATTTGTTTGTTCTAAACATACAACTTCAAGTTTCGATATCTCATTCATCCTAGCTCTATTTTGAGCATAGTTTGGTTCGTTCTGATGATCTCACAACATAGAACACAAACCCACAAATAATTATTTATACAACATATATATAAACATTATTATTGGTGTCCAAAATATTTAGTGAAAAACTCATTTTCATAAAAATTTCCAACAATCCCCCACATGAATGGAGATCGATTAAAAACACACAAAATTCCCCAATGAAACGTCGACAATCGAGTATCGCAGGATATGTAGGTTTTGCCTTTGAACCTTTCTTTATGAAGCATACTTAGCCTACTAGGGTTTTATATACGTGATGTCCTTGAACAACCCCCCATTTGTGTAAACGACAATACACTTCACATAATACTTTCCTTAGCCGGGCCATCCCTTCATTATCGTGTCCTATTATGGTCTTGGAACACTAGCCTGGTTCTGCGAGAGCGCTAGAATTGTGCACCCCACAATGCCATTCGAAGCGACCCTACTTCTCTCTCACATAGGTGATTCCCATGAATCATTAAAAACATCATGATTATTTGATTTCCTCAAATCATTGATCTCAATATGCTTAACCCCACTTCAATGTCATTGAATATTATAGGAATGAACTAGGACACATTTAAACAACCTTTTTATAGTTTAGGGAATTATATAAACATAGAGATGGATCATGAGAAAACTAAAAAAAGCCTAAAAACATACTATTTTTTAAGTTAAAAAAAATCGCTATATTTTATGTATAAAATTTAAAAAAAAAAAAAAAAAAAAAGTTGAACTGCACATGTACATTAATATGAAAAAGCCTAAACCACCTAACCCACCCTCACCGACACCCCCAAAAACCTAACCCCCCCCCCCCCAAAAAAAAAACCTAAATCCACCGTCCCACCAAAAGCCTACCCCCCCCCCCCCCCGAAACCCCCTCTAACCGAAAAACCTAATCCTAAACCCCCAAAAAGCCTAACCTTAAAAACTAAACTAAACTCAAAAGAGGAGTTCATAGCCCTAACCTTAAGGTGCCTTTCCTTAAATATCATAGCCGTAAAGCCGTCATTAACAATATCAAAGAGGAGTTCATCCAATTAAGACAAAATGGTGAAACAATTGACAAGATCACAGGAATATTCCTTGATAAGCTGAGGTTTTGTGACGAGCTGGTACAGACTAAGGAGCAAAAGATCTATTATTATTATTATTATTATTATTATTATTATTATTATTATTATTATATGTTGAGTGCTGAATACCGGGAGTTTATGACTCCCTCAAAATATGAAACTCTCATGGAAGTCATTAACACCACTCGAGAACCTGAAATTGAGTTGAAGAAGCAAGTGGAGAGGGGAGAAAAGAGGGTATTGGATGCGAATCCAAGCCCCATGAAGAAACAAAAAATGACTGAATCCTCGAAGAAACGAATGTAAAAGGGGGATCGCCTAATTGTAAGACATGTGGCCGAGCCTGATGCGTGTGTGGTGGTTATATATTTTATGTATATTTTTAGCCCTTTTTACACTTTAGTCAAGTTTTAAATTTATAAAACACGATATTTTACTAACACCAAACACACATATGGGCAAGTGCACCCATCGTGAGCGTTGTATAGTGTTGGTAAGATACCGAGGTCGTCCAAGGACACAAGAGCTTTTAGTATCGATTTATCCTCAACGTCTAATCAAATCAAAAATTTAGAAAAATGTTTTAAACTTGAAAATAAAAACTAAAAATGCTGAAAAATAAAAATAAAAAGAAAAAAACAGACAGACAAGATGAATCACTTGGATCCGACTCGCCTTTAGTGTAACCTTTGATTATTTTCGCACTTTTGCACTTTTTAAGAGATTATCTTAGTTATAGTAGTAGACCCCTCTTTTGAAGGTGATGTTACCCTCAACCTAGTAGTTTGAGTCAGCAAGGATACAATCCTAAATGGTTGGATTATTGAAAGATAATTAATTAAGTTATTAATGCATAATATGGTAGGCCCCTCTTTTGAAGGTGACGTTACCCTCGGCTAAGTAGTTTGAGTCAGCAGGGATACAATCCTAAATAGCCGGGTTAAAGTTTTAATAGTAGTTTACATATGAGGGGGTCAAGGAGTTCGGACCCCCGCCATCCAATACCAGTGGGTATTGAAGGAGGTCCTAGTAAACTTTACCCATGTCCTTGCAGGATCTATACACTAAACAAGGCAAGACTCTTACCAAACCATTCCTTTAACCCCCGACCAGGTAGCCAACATATCTCCATATAGACCGTGGAGATATGAATGGTGTAAATCTTTTATTTTATATAGACAGTAAAATAACGCCAAGACACCACGGACAAATGATAAGGAAGATTCACCTTCAACATAAGAAACTAGTTATTAAAGTCATTAATACATAACCAAATAAAAAGTGCGAAAAGATTAAAAATAAAAAGTATTACACTAAACACTTGTCTTCACCAAGTGATGTAAGAGACTTAGGCAAACATGGCCTTTGATTGTCAAGAACTCTTACGATCAATCTTGGATCCCGAGACTACTCACACACTCTATGATGGATGATGGATGATGGTGGTGGATGTGGGTGGGTGAAGTGTGAGAGAGGTGGTTTGCCAAGGGATGGTTTGCAAGTGAGCCAAGCACCCCTATTTATAGCCTGCACAGAAGCCCGGACACGGCCCCGTGTCCACCCATCTTCTCTTTCTTCATTAAATGCTGCGTTAGTTGACCACGCCCCCGTGTCCGCTGGGCACGACCCCGTGTGCAGAAGCGTATCTGTACTATCAAGATTTGCCTAGATTCTACGAATCTTAGCGTTGACCACGGCCCCGTGTCCGCTGGGCATGCCCCCGTGGTGGGTGATAGAAGCTTCTACAACTTTGTCTTTTCTGCAGACACTTGCGCATGCCCCCGTGCTCATTAAGCATGGGGCGTGTTCAGCCTTCTATTCTCTTGTTTTTGCTTGGGAGGATGCTGTCGAGGGGTCGGGCATGCCACGTTTATTCATTTTCTTGTATTATTGTTAGATTTGGCTGTATTTTTGCTTCTTTTGTTTATTTGAGCTCATTTAATCCTGAAAATACAAAAGGAAGACAAAAACAAACTTTTTCCAACATTAGTACTAAAAAAGGGTTAGTTTTATGCCACATTTGATGTAATTTATATGTTTCATTTTTCACACATCAAAGCCCATAAAGGCGAGTGTTATTTCAAAGATAAGCCATGCGCTATATGTGGAAATACGGGGCATGTAACTTTAATTTGCCCTGTATGCTATAAAAGTTACCAACCGGGTCACAAGAAATCAGAGTGCCTGGAGTTGGTAGGAAGGAAGGAAGTACCCGACACGAAAACGGAAGTTCCAAGATCAAAGGCCAGGTCATTCCATTTAACTGCGGCTGAGGCCAAAATTGAACACGATGTGGTTTCAGGTACATTTACTGTAAATTCTATTCCCGCATGCATTTTATTTAATACAGGTGCGAATAAATCTTTTGTTTCACATGGATTTATTCGACATCCTTCATTTGTTTTATCAAAATTACCTATGCTTTTAGAAGTAGAAATAACAAAAGTTTTATTGTTTGTGATATGTGCCGGGATTGCAAATTGAGTATTGATGATGAAGAATACTTAATAGATTTGATACCCATGTCGATGGGAGAATTCCAAGTGGTCGTCTGGATGGATTGGTTGTCTCGACATCACGCTAAGGTCATATGCTTCCGTAAGGAGAAACAACTAACATCTCTGAGCGAAAAGCGTGTTAGTATTTATGGGGAAAAGAGTTGTAATCCCACAGTGTGCTCGATGATGGAAGCCCATAAACTCATTCAACATGGGTGTAAAGCGTATTTGATTTACGTGTGTGATTCGGAAAAAGAATCGCCGAAGATTGGGGACGTACCGGTGGTATGAGAGTTTGCAGACGTATTTCCAGAGGATTTACCGGGGATACCACCTGAACGCGAAGTGGAGTTTGGGATCGAATTAGTTCTGGGTGCAAAACCGGTAGCCAAGGCCCCGTATAGGCTAGCACCGTCTGAGCTTCAAGAATTAATGTCGTAGTTACAGGATTTACTCGAGAAGGGGTTTATCTGACCGAGCGTTTCCCCGTGGGGAGCACCGATATTATTCGTAAAGAAGAAAGACGGGAGTATGCGTATGTGTATCGATTACCGGGAGTTGAATAAACTTGCAGTGAAGAATCGATACCCACTTCCAAGAATCGACGACTTGTTTGACCAACTACAAGGTGCGAGTTGGTTTTCAAAAATTGATTTGAGGTCAGGATACCATCAGTTGAGGGTCAAAGAAGAAGATGTACCAAAGACGGATTTCCATACGCGATATGGGCATTACGAATTCCTCGTGATGTCCTTTGGATTAACAAATGCACTGCAACATTCATGGACCACATGAATCGGGTTTGCAAACCCATGTTGGATAAATCGATGATAGTGTTCATCGATGATATTCTGGTATACTAGAAGAACGAGACGGATCACATTCGTCATTTGCGAGAAGTGTTAGAAACACTTAGACGAGAAAAACTTTACTCTAAATTCTCGAAAATTGCTTTTTGGCTACGAGAAGTGCAATTCCTTGGGCACATCATTAATGCCGATGGAATATTAGTTGATCCATCCAAAGTAGAAGCTGTGTAGAATTGGAATCCTTCGAAAAATCCTTCGGAGATCAGAAGCTTTCTAGGACTTGCGGGTTATTATAGGAGATTCATTCAAGATTTCTCCAAAATTGCTTCTCCATTAACCAAATTAATCTGCAAGGATGAGAGGTTTAACTGGGGTGATGATCAAGAAGAGGCATTCTAAACAATCAAAGAACAGTTGACCCATGCTCCGGTGTTAACTTTACCGGATGGCACAGATGATATGGTAGTATATTCTAATGCGTCACATTTGGGCCTTGGGTGTGTTTTGATGCAACGAGGCAAGGTGATTGCCTATGCCTCGAGACAATTAAAGGTTCACGAAAAGAGATACCCTACACACGACCTTGAATTGGCGGCCGTGGCATTTGCCTTAAAAATCTGGAGGCACTACTTGTACGGGGTGAAATGCACAATATTTATTGACCTAAGAGCTTGAAATATTTCTTTGATAAAAAAGAATTAAATATGAGACAAAGACGTTGGTTAGAGACGGTGAAAGATTACGACTGTGAAATACACTATCATCCGGGAAAAGCCAATGTAGTGGCGGACGCGTTAAGTCAAATGGAAAAATATTCTCCCATTCGAGTACGATCGATGCAACTAGTAGTAACTTCGGGTTTACTTGGGCGAATCCGAGAGGCACAAGCTGAAGCGGTAAAAGAAGAGAATTGGAAAAAGGAACGAATAGTAGGCCAACTAAAAGACTTAGTAGATGGTGATAACGGGTTAAAGACCCGCTTTGGTAGAACATGGGTTCCAAACACGTGTGGTGTTAAGAAGCTTCTTCTTAATGAAGCACATAAATCATGTTATTCTATACACCCGGGGGCGACCAAGATGTATCGTGACTTGAAACAAAATTATTGGTGCCCCGGGATGAAAAGGGATATAACCAAGTATGTTGAAAGATGCTTAACTTGTTTACAAGTAAAGGCAGAACACCAAAAGCTGTACGGAAAAATTCAACCGTTAGACATACCGGTGTGGAAATGGGAACATGTCACCATGGACATATTAACCAAACTACCGAGAACAACTCGTGGATTCGACGCCATTTGAGTAGTCGTAGATAGACTAATGAAGAGCGCTCACTTTATTCCTATTTGCGAGACATATACATCTGAGAAGATGTCAGAGGTGTATACGAATGAAATCGTGGCATGCCACGGAGTGCCAGTATCCATCGTGTTTGACAGAGATACCAGATTTACTTCAAACTTTTGGCGTGACTTTCAAGAGCAAATGGGTACTAAGTTGTTTATTAGTACGGCATAGCACCCTCAAACAGATGGGCAAAGTGAACGGACGATTCAACTTTAGAAGATATGCTACGAGCATGCATCATTGATTTTGGAGGTAGCTGGGATGTTTATTTGCCGCTAGTTGAATTTTCGTATAACAACAGTTACCATTCAAGCATTGGAATGGCCCCATACGAAATGCTTTATGGCAGAAAATGTCGAACCCCGGTATGTTGGGGTGAAGTGGGTCCAAGCAAACTTGCCCACAAGGATGTAGTCAGAACCACTAACGAGAAAATTGATGCGGTTCGGGCTCATTTGAAAGCGGCCCAAGACCGACAGAAATCTTATGCTGATAAAAGACGAAGACCAATCGAGTTTCAGATTGGTGATAGGGTCATGCTCAAAGTATCTCTGTAGAAAGGAATCATTCGATTCAGAAAAAGAGGGAAGTTGAGCCCAAGATTTATTCGGCCATTTAAAATCGTTGACCGGGTGGGTAAAGTAGTCTACCGACTGGAACTACCGGTGGAATTGATCGGTATACATAACACGTTTTATGTTTCACATCTCCAAAAGTGTTTGGCTGATGAAACGGCTATCGTCCGCTATGATGATATTGAAGTGGATGACAAGCATAACTACGTGGCAAAACCCATCGCAATTCTTGACCAAAAGGTCAAGGGCTTAAGAAATAAAGAAACTGACCAAGTGAAGGTTAAATGGGAGCATCGGAAGGGATTGGACACCACTCGGGAGTCCGAGGAAGAAATGAGACGACTCTACCCTTCCTTATTTGGTACATATCTTGGTTTCAGGGATGAAACCTTCTTTAAGAGGGGTGGACTTGTAACACCCCAAGAATATTAAATTATATATATATATATATATATATATAATTATGTTGATTATAATCTTGTGAAATATAACTAGGAATATTTAACTTAGTTAATTATATGTTGTTAAATAGTAAAGAATCAAGAAATCTAGCCCCTTTTGATAAATTTTTAAATAGAGGGACTAAAAGGGACAATTTAGAAAACTGATTTTTAATAAAAATAAATTAGACCAAAACACAAACTGGTGTGTGTGTTTTGGTCGATCACATCAGAGGAACAAAATGGGGGATTGCCTCAAACCCTAAGTTCATCAAATCTTCAAAATCAAAGGAGAAATCGAGTTAAAAATCAGTGCTTTAGCTAAATTCGTGATCACCAAAGTTAGGAGATCACAAGGTATGTTAAAGTTTGATATTTGGTGATGTTATGATTTTGTGATGAACATTCATAGATGAAATTCTAGTGTGAATGTTAGATTTTATAACAAGATTGAAATGAATACAAGTCTAGGAACAAGCCCTAGATAAGAACTTAATGATTAAATGCCATAATCCAAGTGTTTGAATAACTAACCATGTTTATGCTAGATGGGTTATAGTTTGAAGGGATGAACACTTGAATTATGGTAGAAAATTAGTGGAATTTGATGTTATGACGTAAACTCTAGATGTTAACAACACACACATAGAGTAGAAGCTTCCGCGATTGTCTTAGTTCTTTTGCTAGTTAAGACTTGTGTAAACGTTTTAGAAGCGTACTTTTAAATGTTTTGAATCCTATATAAACATCATTTATGTTTGATGTTTAACAATGACATTATTTTTGAATGAAAAATGTAAGCAAAATTATATGAAATATTTAAAATTTTAGTAAGGGTCGTACAACGGTGAGAACGCCCCTCATCAGTTGGATCAAAACAATCTATGGATTAAATTGGCACGGTGGTGTTTTCATAAATAACATCAACTTTATTACGTGGACGTGCTTCATTAAGGGTAAAAGGGTCTTTTGACCGCTCTAATACAAAACGCCAAAATCATAAGTAAAACGCCATTAAAATTCCCACCTTAAACTACGAGCCATACACATCAGTCTCTTCCAGATGAAACGCCATCTTTATCTAAAACGCCATTCATACAAAACGCCAAACTTAATGATGAAACGCATTACAACTTTAACAGATAAAGCTGAACAAACAGTAATTGAAACGACGAAAACTTTATTACTAACATTTATTATAAAAAAACCTAAACTACGCTCAAAAAACATCTTATATAAACTACGTCTCAGGCCCTTCCATTGATCACACCAAAAACAAATGACATATTTTACTAAATACTATTTAACTTAAAACGCCAAAAAGTTCAAAAACCACAGATGACAAACGTCGTTTCTTAGAGAATCAGTTTTGTTCTCAATTTATTCATAATCATCTTTGATACCAGAAGAAGAATCTTTGTAAGAACAGTTAGCGCTATACTGAACTTGGACGAACACGCTCAGAGGGAGATCCTTGCCTTTGGCATTCCTATTGATAACCTCTGTGAGAAAACACAGATGGTTATACGAAGATTAACCAGAAAATTTGGACCGAACAATGCAAATATAATTGTCGACCCAGTCATCCAATCTTGGCGTTTTGATGAAGAAACTGATTTGGTGACTATTGTATGTGACAGCGGGCATAAGGAAGACTACACTCTTGAAAACATCATGACCAAACAATGTCTTGGGTTCCTATAGGAGTTATGCAACTCAACATGTTTGAACATAGACATGACCCCAAAATTGGCGTTGTTGGACGACATGTTCACATGGAGGTGTCAAAATCTTCAAGACGAAGACGAAGACACTGACTATGAAGGTTTAGATCTGATTTTTGACCAAGAATCTGAACAAGAAGACGAAGGGAGCGATGGATGTGACACCCCAGAAAAATCAGGAAAACAACGCAACTTAACTAGCTTCCTCAGTAACCACGCACTAAATTTCGGGACGAAATTCTCTTAACAGGGGGAGAATGTGACAACCCTCAATTTACATGTATTCCGTACAATTAATTAGTGATAATGAAAGTGCTTGATGACTGTGCTGAATCATTTAATTGTTCTCTGACTACTGTGTTATACTTACATGTGCGTGTTAACATACTAGTAGTATATAGAAAAGTTACTAAATAGTCCGGTATGTTTTCCTGAGTGTTAGGAATTAATCGTGTTACAAAAATATATATAATAGACACTTAACGGAATAATTAAACACTTTAACGAAACAGTATCCGACCGAGCAACCGGACATCACCCGGAACACCAAATATTTGCCAAATACATTGTGTTATTATTTTTGTCTAGTCTTGATCCCCGTTTACCATAACACCCACTAAAAACCCAATAACTAGCATATATCACCACATTACTTACCATCTAACTATCACTTACCAATTAGTTGAAATATTGCAAACATACCCCCCCCCCCAAACCGATTTTTAGTCCCTCATGGACCCACACAATCGTCCTCCATGCATCCAAATATTTGATTTGATTTTAACTCAATATTATAATTGATTACTTACTTGCATATCTAAACAAAATATTATAAGATGAAGTGTAAGCATGGCCAACATCTCTACATGTCTTTCATAAGATTCATCCTACTCTCTCTCATCACTCTCTCCCTCTCTATTCGGTTCACCACAACCGAAACCACCACCCTCACTTAAACATCTTCATCTTCTTCACATTATGTGCCATTCAAAGCTTCAAGGTTGAATCAATGGAGGTTGCAACTTGAGGGGATTTCAAAGGAACTTGTTTCTAGCTTTTCACCATCTTTTTCGCCACATTTCTTCACTAGATTCATCCCTAGCTAGAGGCTAGTAGTAAGTCTCATTTTACCTTGGTTCATCTTGTTCAAAGTTATGATTTATAGTAAGATGTGTTGTTGTTAAATCACTAAAGATCAAAAAGACTAGAAGATGTTAAACAATAGTAAAGAATATAAAAGTTACATAAAAGTTTACTTGTGTCTGAAATATGAAGCGGAATCTTGTTGGTTTGAGGGTTGGTTAGATCATACTTGATAATTGATTTTTGGTTTCTTGTTAAATCCATTGTTCGGACACTCGTTGATGCGATTTAGTAATGTTTAAACAGCGAAATAACATGCTGATGTACTTTTTCAGCCGTCTTCAACAGGCTGTAAACAGACTTTAATAAATCGAAAAACGGAATTTCTGAAGCCCAAATTGTGTCTTTTCGAAAAACGAAGAAAATGGCGCTGGAATCACATTTTTTAAGGTCGTTTACTATTTTAAAAGTCTGCTTTCATGACAGCAGCTAAGGCTGAGTTTTACTGCAGTAAAATGGGCTGTACGTTTTCGGTCGTAACTTAAAACCTGAATTGAACCAGCCCCAAAAATTCATACCATAGATGGTAACTGATGTACTTGTGACTCTCGAATTGGAATTTTGTCAAACGGACTTCCGAGGAATTTTAGACGAATTATTCCGTAAACTGCAATCAGAATGTAGTAAATCTGATTGCAGTCCGGTAAACAATTTTCTATAAATCACTGATAACGAACTGGATCTCGATATTTTTACACAATAACTTTTGGTTCGTTTAATACATCCTGTAAAAATTTGGGAATTTTTGGAATAATTTGACTATTTTATTAAAATATCCGAAAACAGCCGGTTTTGAATATAAATGCTGAAAAGACATAAGTTGTGACTCGCGTGTCTAAATGTCGAGTATGCTATCTGTGAATGATCTAACATGTTATATATATGTTATGTGCATTATCGTATGTTTGATTTTGAGTGGGGAATGGATGGGAAGTATATATGGGCATAAACCGTTAAAGTAATGCATGTTATGTGATAGATACGTGTAGGAACTTTGTGTTATATTTGAAGTCACTAATAAACTAAGTGGTAATCGTACTAGGACGTGATTGACCGACCTTGACTGTTAGCTACTTTTGAGAGTCAAACCGAGCAACCGAGGTGAGTTCACACACTTTCTAAGGCATGGGATTCCCGGTGGGTTGGGAATGGGATTTGAATAACTACTCGTAATATCATTACTATTAAACTACTTTTCACCGTCCTCGGATTGAAGGGCACGTACGTAAAACCTACGTACACTCACACTCGCTACGGTCCTTGGATCAAGAAGGGCACGTACAAACACGACTAGTCGACACATGGGAAGCCCCCACTAATCTTCGCACACATGTTTGGGAAACCGCGATACGGCCACTAATCATCGCACACATGTTTTGGAAACGTAATAATTGATATTTGAACCTTGTGTGCTTACTCTTTTCTGTCACTCCACACTTACGCACTTGCGACACCTTTCTTACATGTGTCCCTTCGATGTGAAGATCATGAGTGGACGTCTCGACATGACCCAGGGTCAGCTGACGACCTTGATTAACGAACGGATTGCTGAAGCCTTAGCAACCCAAACAGGGAGTCAACCCATGCACCTTCAAACACGCATGGGCACCTTCAAGGCGTTCCTGGAATGCAAACCTCCCACATTCGACGGCACTGAAGGGACAATCGGCCTTCTACACTGGATCCGAAGAATCGAATTTACATTCGAAGAGAGTGAAAGCCCTACCAACAAACGAGTGGAGTACGCTACTGGCATGTTGCAAGTGAAAGCGTATTCTTGGTGGAACGCACAGGTTCAGATGCTCAGGTTGGCAGACGCGAATGCCACCCTCTGGAGCGACTTCAAGGATTGGATTAAGGAAGAGTTCTGCCACCTGGACGACAAACTGAAACTTGAGATAGAGTATTATGGTTTGAAGATGGAAGGATCAGAGATTGAGGCATACACAAAGAGGTCCAACGACTTGGCTGCCTTATGTCCTAACATGTCACAACCCATATCTAGGCGAATCAAGCTATACCTCAGAGGCTTAGTCCCGGAAATCCAAGGGTCTGTAAGTGCAGCCAACCTTCCCACAATCCAGCAAGTCATTCGTTTGGTACACCAGCTCACCGATCAGGCGGTGGAAGAGGGCAAGCTGCCCAAGCGTATTAACGCTACTACTACTGATGCTCCCAGTAATGACAAGCGCAAGTGGGATGGAAATTCGGGCGAGGGTTCTACTCCAGTTCAGTCTCAGTCCCAGCAGCGAAAGACAGATGAACACAAGAACCCCAGTCAGCAGCCTTTTGGAAATCAAGGTCAGGGTAGATACAGGGGAAATCACCCAAAGTGCAATCGATGTAGTTTGCACCACAGCAGGCCGTGCAACAAGGGTCGTTGTCAGAGATGTAGCAAGTTAGGACATGAATCCAAAGATTGCCGAGGCTTACGTCCTGCGAAGCAGAACCGACAACAGCGGCCACAAACTCCCTAAAACCAACAGCAACACCAGCAAGGTAATAAGGGATGCTTCCAGTGCGGTGCTGAGGGTCACTTCAAGAGGCACTGTCCTCAGCTGAATCAGAATCAGAACAACAACCAAGGAAATGAGAACAACAATGGAGGCAAAAACGGGGGTAACAATAACGGCAAAGGTCGCACCTTCGTGATTGGTTAGGCTGACGCAAGGAACGATCCCAACGTTGTGATGGGTAAGTTTCTTCTAGATGATTTCTTTGTTACTGTTTTATTCGATTCGGGTGCCGATACTAGTTATGTGTCCTTAAAAGTTAGTCAAATGATTAAGCGCACCCCAACACTTTTGACTGCCAAACACACGGTAGAGCTAGCAAACGGTAAAAGTCTCGAGGCCACACACATAGTTAAGGATTGTAACCTCGTCTTAGCTGGTCAGACTTTCTCTATCGATCTCATCCCTATCACACTTGGTAGTATCGACGTCGTTATTGGGATGGATTGGCTATCTCATCATCAAGCGGAGATTGTTTGCAAGGAGAAAATCGTCCGCATTCCTCGTTCTGGTAAAGAACCTCTGGTGATTCAGGGCGATAAGAGTGGTGCTGTTCTAGGCATTATCTCTTTCCTTAAAGGCCCAGAAGTGTTTGCATAAGGGCCACACTACCATTCTAGCGCTCGTTACTGACACATCAACGGAAGAGAAGAAAATTTAAGACATTCCTATAGTGCGCGATTTTCCTGAGGTATTTCCTGAGGAATTACCTGGTCTTCCGCCTCATCGACGAGTCGAATTCCAAATCGAGCTAGCTCCTGGAGCAGCGCCCATAGCTCAAGCACCTCATCGCTTAGCCCCAACCGAACTGGAAGAACTGTCCAAGCAATTACAAGAACTTTGAAAAAAGGTTTTATTCATCCTAGCTCCTCGCCCTGGGGAGCTTCAGTGTTATTCGTAAGGAAGGAAGACGGTACCTTCAGAATGTGCATCGACTACCGTGAACTCAATAAGGTGACCGTAAAGAATCGTTATCCTCTCCCGCGCATTGATGACTTATTCGACCAGTTGCAAGGGTCGAGCTATTACTCCAAGATTGATTTGAGATCGGGATACCATCAGCTGAGAGTCCGAGAGGAAGACGTCTCCAAAACAGCATTCAGAACTCGCTACGGCCATTACGAGTTTCTGGTCATGCCTTTCGGGTTGACGAATGCACCAGCGGTTTTCATGGATCTCATGAGCCGAGTATGCAGACCTTACCTGGATAAGCTCGTTATTGTGTTTATCGACGATATCCCGATCTATTCTAAGAGTCAGGGGGAACACGAGCAGCATCTATGACTTATGCTGGAACTTCTTCGAAAAGAGCAGTTGTATGCCAAGTTTTCAAAATGTGACATCTGGCTTCGCGAAGTCCACTTTCTAGGCCATGTGGTAAACAAGGATGGAATTCGTGTGGATCCATCCAAGGTTGATTCGATCAGGAACTGGCCTGCACCCCGTACACCAACAGAAATCCGCCAATTCTTGGGTTTGGCAGGATACTCAAGGATTGCGCAACCTCTCACTTCACTGATTCAGAAGGGTGTCACCTATCGTTGGGGTGATGCACAGGAGTCTGCATTTCAGCACTCGGAAGATAGACTTTGTAGCGCGCCTATTCTCTCATTGCCTGAAGGCACATATGATTTTGTGGTTTATTGCGACGCATCCATACAAGGACTGGGTTGCGTATTGATGCAACGTGACAAGGTCATTGCCTACGCATCGCGCCAACTTAAGGTTCACGAAAGGAACTACACTACGTACGACTTGGAACTGGGAGCAGTTGTTTTCGCGCTTAAGATATGGAGACATTACCTGTACGGTACCAAGTGCACCATTTACACCGATCACAGGAGTCTCGAGCATATCTTCAAGCAAAAGGAGTTAAACATGCGACAACGCCGATGGGTCGAGCTCTTAAATGATTACGAATGCGCGGTCAAGTACCATCCAGGCAAGGCCAATGTTGTGGCCGACGCCCTCAGTCGAAAGGATACTATACCTAAGCGTGTACGTGCGTTACAACTTACCATCCAATCTAGTCTTCCTGCTCAGATTCGCGATGCTCAGGTTGAAGCATTGAAAGCAGAGAACATCAGAGCTGAATCCTTACGAGGATCGAGGCAGCGCCTGGAACAAAAGGAAGACGGTGCCTACTATGTTAACGGACGCATCTGGGTTCCACTGTATGGAGACCTACGCGAGCTTGTGATGGATGAAGCACATAAGTCTCGTTATTCGGTACATCCTGGTTCGGATAAAATGTACCACGACCTCAAGACTACGTATTGGTGGCCTGGCATGAAAGCCCATATAGCAACCTACGTCAGTAAGTGCTTGACTTGTGCGAGAGTCAAGACTGAATATCAGAAACCATCAGGCCTACTTCAACAACCAGAGATCCCTAAATGGAAATGGGGGCAAATTTCCATGGATTTCGTTACCAGCCTGCCTAGATCTCAACGCGGAAACGACACCATTTGGGTGATCGTAGATCGACTGACCAAGTCTGCACATTTTCTGGCTATCAAAGAAACGGATAAGTTTTCTACTCTTGCAGACATTTACCTAAAGGAAGTGGTATCAAGGCACGGAGTGCCAACCTCCATCATTTCTGATCGTGACGCGCGTTTTACTTCTGAACTGTGGCAAGCAATGCACAAGTCTTTTGGCTCACGTTTAGATATGAGCACCGCTTATCACCCACAGACGGATGGGCAGTCTGAACGCACCATCCAAACCCTTGAAGACATGCTTAGGGCATGTGTAATCGATTTTGGTAATGGCTGGGAAAAGCACCTCCCGCTAGTGGAGTTTTCGTATAACAACAGCTACCACACCAGCATCCAGGCTGCTCCATTCAAGGCATTGTACGGACGCAAATGCCGATCACCTCTCTGTTGGGCAGAAGTTGGTGACAGCCAAATCACTGGCCCAGAACTTGTGGTAGATACCACCGAGAGAATTGCTTAGATACGACAGCGAATGGCGGCAGCTCGTGACCGTCAGAAAAGCTATGCTGATAAGGGAAGAATGTAACACCCTAACACGTTTGACCTTAAAACGACGCAGCGGAATTTCGAGTTTGAAAATTTCTTTCATGACATACATCTTGACATTCTAAAACTTCATATTATAATATAAGAACATAACTTATCGACACTAAATTACATACTTAAACATTTCCGTACAATCTGTCTTGTGACTCGATCTTCGATCTCTACTCCTTGGTAACCCTCATGTCTTGTACTACCTGCGCTCACCACATAAAATTCATAACGTTAGTACGTATCATAAACATGCAAGAATTGTACACGTTTACTTTTCATTCCATTAACTCTTTACATTCCGGCTTTCTTTCTGATCATACGATCCGTAGTGAGACTTCCTTGGTATCCTGCGTTACACTTCATCACCAGGCACGATATTATTATCGTTAGTACTCAATTTCATTGAATGCATGCGTACATACTTTCATACAACCTATACGTACACTTACGATCACACATAGCAACATACATACCTGTGTACCTACATACATACATACGTGCATACCTAAACACATCCATTCATACATACATACCTACATACTTACATGCCTTCATACATACATACATACCTACCTACATACATACATACAAACCTACATACATACTTACATACAAACATACATACATACTTACATACATACGTACCTACTTATTCCATGCCTTCTCACAACTTCATGGGTACATACCTTCGTACATACTCACTTGACTACATATACATACCATCTGTATACATCCTTACGTACAAACACTTATACTTATACAACATACATACGTATATACCTACATACCTACCCACAATTATATCTTCAATCACCCATTGCAATATATCCGACTTATACTTACCTACTCATATACGTCTGCATATATATATATATATCCTTATGTACTCGCTTACACACTATAAACTTACATACATTCGCGCATACACGCTTACATACCTTCTACATACGTGTAAAGAGATACACAACATCCATACATACCTATCCACACATACGCTTACCATAAAGGTCATAAAACATGAGTTAAACTAATCATACGCAACTTAAAACGCGTTTAAACGAGTTCCCGAGCCAAAACGGAGCACGAAAACAATTTCCGAAGAAACTGGACCCGTCGCGCGACGCGACGGGCCGTCGCGCTACGCAACCCCCTCAAAACATCAGACGGTTGCTGCTGCTGTGCTGCATATTTTCAGCGCGATCCCGTTTCACGGAAACGAGCATAACTCACTCGTTTTTTATCCGTTTTACCCGATTCTTTTTCCTACACGTCCGTAATTTAATTCTCCATCTAATGGAACTAAAATCCAACATCCGACTTAATATAATTTCCGACTTTTAACTCTTCGTCTTATTACCCTTTTACCACTTTTCGACCCGTTCATGCATACGTCAACATAACTTGTTCTTTTTACCAAAACCTCTTATAAACATAATAATATAAGTGACGTCTATCATATTCTTGGATGTCTTGCATCCTCTTAACGCCTTATCGTTCATATGCTTATTTTTGACCCGTTAAGGGTATTCGGGCATTAATTGGTCTACGACTAACCAAACCATAATCCCCACTTCCATACTTGTCCAAAACCTTACACTAATCGAATAACTTGCTTCAAAACTACTTTTAAGCTCGTTTACCCCAAAATACCCATCAAGGGCATTTTGGTCAACCTTAAACCCATCATTTACGACGAAGGACTTTAACACATATTTGGCCTCAAACGTCTTGTTTAATTCATTACAACACTTTATTACTTACTAGTACTAAGAAGTGATTACGGAAATCACTTACCTTATGCGTCCGTGCTCGTATCCGATTTCTCGCCTTTTCTTGACTCGTTATCCTTTCAAGCGTGAGTCCGTCTTGACATGCTTCCTATACTCTCTTTTCATCAAGATCACGCTCCTATTAGCATATGCATTCGTACATGTTAACAATCATATCAATCGCATATTTCACCCTTAACTTTCATTAGTCCTTTCTAGCATACATAACTCATATGATTATATTCATATCCGTTTAACTCTTGTAATTCATCATACAATCACAAATAACGCATATTGACATAACATGTACCATCCGACTTATCATCATATACCCGTAACATCATAATCGACTACACGGACGACACTATATACATTTCATCATACACTTGATGTGAGTACTACCCTTTAAGCATAACATACAACTATTTCATGCACAATTCTTCTAAACTCATACATAATCCATCAAAACCAACTACTAATCATCATGTATCATTCCAAATGAACATTAAACATAACATCATCATATTCCTATACTTTCATCTAACAATAATTCATCATACCCACATAATACATCAATCATTCAACAAGACTTGAACATAAGAGGTGATTCTAGTCATCATCTTCACCCTAACTAACGGGTGTCACCTCTAAACATCAAATTAACGCAAACCCTTCATAACCCATGTTCTACACAAGGATTCTAACCCTTGTACATGATTAATTTCATAATAACTCACGGATTTGAACATAACCCACTTCACCCATGATCACAAATCTTAGATTTAAGACATACCTTATGATCCCCTCGTGATGGTGATCATTAATCCATGCTCGGTTATGGATTTACGCTTCATCTTGCCTTTCAATTTGAGTGAAAGGATGAAAATAGGGTTTGAGGCTCCATGGGAGCCTCCTGCTCCTTCTCGAACACACGCATGTGTGTGTGTGTTTGTGTGTGATAAGTTATTTAATAACTTAACTTTCATCTTTCCCACTTTAGCCCCTCGGGTTTGTTTTTAAAACATAACTAACACTACCTTCATCATTTAATACTTTTGACCATACTCTTAACTAGGTTAAATAGCCTAGTTATTTATTTCATGACGTGTCATATCGGAACACACGACAATTATTAACATTAGATTTTGGGGCGTTACAAAGAAAGCCACTCGAGTTCCAGGTTGGGGACCGGGTGCTACTCAAAGTCTCACCTTGGAAAGGTGTAGTCCGTTTTGGCAAAAAGGGGCAAACTCAATCCACGATATGTCAGACCGTTCGAAATCATAGAGAAAATAGGCAAAGTGGCCTACAAACTGGATCTACCAACAGAACTCAGTGCAGTTCACAACGTATTCCACGTGTCAAATCTGAAAAAGTGTCTGTCAGATGAGACCCTCATAGTTCCTCTCAAAGAACTCACAATTGACGACCAGCTGCGATTCGTCGAGGAACCAGTAGAGATTACGGATCGAGATGTTAAGATCCTCAAGCGTACCAGGATACCTCTGGTCCGAGTTCGTTGGAATGCTCGTCGTGGCCCAGAGTATACCTGGGAACGAGAAGACCAAATGAAACTCAAGTACCCCCAGCTATTTAAGAAAAGCGCAACCACTACTGAGGCTGAAGCTACTACAGAATTTCGGGACGAAATTCCAAATCAACGGGGGGATGATGTGACACCCCAGAAAAATCAGGAAAACAACGCAACTTAACTAGATTCCTCAGTAACCACGCGCTAAATTTCGGGATGAAATTCTCTTAACAGGGGGAGAATGTGACAACCCTCAATTTACATGTATTCCGTACAATTAATTAGTGATAATGAAAGTGCTTGATGACTGTGCTGAATAATTTAATTGTTCTCTGACTACTGTGTTATACTTACATGTGCGTGTTAACATACTAGTAGTATATAGAAAAGTTACTAAATAGTCCGGTATGTTTTCCTGAGTGTTAGGAATTAATCGTGTTACAAAAATATATATAATAGACACTTAACGGAATAATTAAACACTTTAACGAAACAGTATCCGACCGAGCAACCGGACATCACCCGGAACACCAAATATTTGCCAAATACATTGTGTTATTATTTTTGGCTAGTCTTGATCCCCGTTTACCATAACACCCACTAAAAACCCAATAACTAGCATATATCACCACATTACTTACCATCTAACTATCACTTACCAATTAGTTGAAATATTGAAACATACCCCCCCCCCCCCCAACCGATTTTTAGTCCCTCATGGACCCACACAATCATCCTCCATGCATCCAAATATTTGATTTGATTTTAACTCAATATTATAATTGATTACTTACTTGCATATCTAAACAAAATATTATAAGATGAAGTGTAAGCATGGCCAACATCTCTACATGTCTTTCATAAGATTCATCCTACTCTCTCTCATCACTCTCTCCCTCTCTATTCGGTTCACCACAACCGAAACCACCACCCTCACTTAAACATCTTCATCTTCTTCACATTATGTGCCATTCAAAGCTTCAAGGTTGAATCAATGGAGGTTGCAACTTGAGGGGATTTCAAAGGAACTTGTTTCTAGCTTTTCACCATCTTTTTCGCCACATTTCTTCACTAGATTCGTCCCTAGCTAGAGGCTAGTAGTAAGTCTCATTTTACCTTGGTTCATCTTGTTCAAAGTTATGATTTATAGTAAGATGTGTTGTTGTTAAATCACTAAAGATCAAAAAGACTAGAAGATGTTAAACAATAGTAAAGAATATAAAAGTTACATAAAAGTTTACTTGTGTCTGAAATATGAAGCGGAATCTTGTTGGTTTGAGGGTTGGTTAGATCATACTTGATAATTTATTTTTGGTTTCTTGTTAAATCCATTGTTCGGACACTCGTTGATGCGATTTAGTAATGTTTAAACAGCGAAATAACATGCTGATGTACTTTTTCAGCCGTCTTCAACAGGCTGTAAACAGACTTTAATAAATCGAAAAACGGAATTTCTGAAGCCCAAATTGTGTCTTTTCAAAAAACGAAGAAAATGGCGCTGGAATCACATTTTTTAAGGTCGTTTACTATTTTAAAAGTCTGATTTCATGACAGCAGCTAAGGCTGAGTTTTACTGCAGTAAAATGGGCTGTACGTTTTCGGTCGTAACTTAAAACCTGAATTGAACCAGCCCCAAAAATTCATACCATAGATGGTAACTGATGTACTTGTCACTCTCAAATTGGAATTTTGTCAAACGGACTTCCGAGGAATATTAGACGAATTATTCCGTAAACTGCAATCAGAATGTAGTAAATCTGATTGCAGTCCGGTAAACAATTTTCTATAAATCACTGATAACGAACTGGACCCCGATATTTTTACACAATAACTTTTGGTTCGTTTAATACATCCTGTAAAAATTTGGGAATTTTTGGAATAATTTGACTATTTTATTAAAATATCCGAAAACAGCCGGTTTTGAATATAAATGCTGAAAAGACATAAGTTGTGACTCGCGTGTCTAAATGTCGAGTATGCTATCTGTGAATGATCTAACATGTTATATATATGTTATGTGCATTATCGTATGTTTGATTTTGAGTGGGGAATGGATGGGAAGTATATATGGGCATAAACCGTTAAAGTAATGCATGTTATGTGATAGATACGTGTAGGAACTTTATGTTATATTTGAAGTCACTAATAAACTAAGTGGTAATCGTACTAGGACGTGATTGACCGACCTTGACTGTTAGCTACTTTTGAGAGTCAAACCGAGCAACCGAGGTGAGTTCACACACTTTCTAAGGCATGGGATTCCCGGTGGGTTGGGAATGGGATTTGAATAACTACTCGTAATATCATTACTATTAAACTACTTTTCACCGTCCTCGGATTGAAGGGCACGTACGTAAAACCTACGTACACTCACACTCGCTACGGTCCTTGGATCAAGAAGGGCACGTACAAACATGACTAGTCGACACATGGGAAGCCCCCACTAATCTTCGCACACATGTTTGGGAAACCGCGATACGGCCACTAATCATCGCACACATGTTTTGGAAACCACGATCCGGCCACTAATCATCGCAAACATGTTTGGGAAACCGCGATACAGATAACTAAGATACTTGGTTTACGAAATGAACAAATGATTCACGAACACTATAACTAAACAACCAACTGTGAATTCACTCAACTTTGTTGTTGACTCGTTGTTACATGCCTTGCAGGTCGTTAGGTATCTATGAGCTTGCATCGGAGTGGGAAGAGTCGTTGTGGGACATGGGCAACGGTGTACCATGCTAAACATTGAAACGTTTAAACTTATGACTTGGTTTTAAACTTTATGCTTCCGCTTGTAACTTAAACTATGTTTTGTTTAGACACCAATTGGATTGTGTTGGATTTTACAAACTACTTACATGCTTGTTCAAAATGGTGATATTGTATTCTTACATGCTCAAAAATTGCATGGGAAAAAATAAAAAAATATAAAAAAACGCCAAACTACTCTTAACTTGCTTACGAAGACCGTGTTGATTTTCTTTTAATTACGGGCTTCTTACATGTCGATGCGTGGTGTCCGAAATCTTTACAATTTTTACACTGTCTTTCTTTTGCCCCGGGCTTCCCTTTTGTTTTTTTTTTTCAATTGCTTCCTCCTGTTTGGATTTCAAACGCTTGCGAGATCCAGAACCTTTCAACTTATACCCAAGTACTAGGAGGAGGAGCAACAATCTGCATATCTTGAACCTTCTTCATATAAGATTGAACATGATCCTTGTATAAGGATAGCTCCTCCTTATAACCAGATAAACGGTTCAAAGTATACTCCGTTGCAAAAATAATTTCTGGCATCATACTTTGCACATCGGGATCAAGCTCGGTCATAAAATCTGTAGGATCGGTTTGCGACCCGAACGAGTCGTTCAGAAGAGATTTTATCAGTTTCAGAGGCGGAAACTAAGAAACCGACATCGAAACAGCTTGAATATCACTTTAAACACTGATTATATTGATATTATAGCAATTACAATCAGTCTTCACACCGGCAGCACCGCGGTATGGAATTCACGAACTGTTACAAATGACAAGACCACACTCCTATTTATACTAGTCACTAGTTCGCTTGAAATGAACATGTGACTGTTCAAGCGAACTGTTCAAGCGATCATGCATGTAATTCAAGTGAACATGCAATTTTGACTTTCAAGCGAACAAGCCAATCTGATTCATGCAAATCATTCTCTTTCTGTTTTGTCTTCTAGTGAAGCATGATGCAAGATGATGTCATTGGTATGATGTCATCATTAATAATGATGACATCATGCTTGATCCGAACCGCAACGTATCCAAGACTCGATATAAGATGAAGACGACAGATGAATGCACCAACAGACTCCCCCTCAGATGTTGACGAGTCTTAAGTGTCGAGTCTTCGCATCTTCAGTCTTTATCAGTCTCTTTTCTTTCTTAGCATATACCAGAATCTTCTCTTTAGCTCTAACCTCGTCAGACTCCCCCTTTCATCATGATGGGATCTCCGTCTGGAATTAGCTATCACCTTGAGATCAATCCCTGGCTTTATCTCTGTTTAAGCTCATTTCCTGCACAAATTTTCTCATAACCACATAAGTTTTTACTTAAATCAATAAGAAAAACTTACTAGTAATAGTTACATCAAGTTCAAATTAATGATCTTGATTAACTAATCAAACTTTTCTTTCTCAAAACAAATTTCTTCTGTTAAACTCACACTCCCAAACCTGTTCATCATGTTCAGCACTCGGAATTTTGAAAATTAGCTCTTCAACACCAGTTGTCGAAAATCTTTTTGGATTTTTGATAACAAAGGAATGAAATGCAGTAAAGACATATATACAGACAATATTTTTGTGAGTTTGTGTAAGAGAATCATATCAGTTTATGAGACCAATCACCAACACCGTTAAGCTATAAACATTTTCAGTTCTAAACGATTCACGTTGATTGACGATATTGTTGTCCACTTAAACTCAATCTAAAAACTTTCGAAATGCTTACCGATACGTTAAGGTATATTAAGATAGCACTAAATTCTTATGGACCCCACGATCTCAGCATATCCCCTCATCATGCAATACACTGACCCAAGTAATGCCTTTAAACTTTATCAACTGTGATTTGTGCGAAAACAAAGCAGAATGTTTAAACATTAACAATCAGGTCGATACTTCCGTATACGCAGAGAAAGTCCAATGTTTAAACAAAATAAGAAAATAAAAATAAGTGAAGTTGTTTAGGCTTTAACCACCAGTTCGATACTCCCGTATACGCAGAGGAGGTCCAAAGCTTAAACGAAACACCAAAGAAAATAAAGCAGAACGTTTAGGCAACAACATCCAGGTCGATACTCACGCATACGCAAAGGATGTCTGATGCTTAAACAAAATAAAGAAATAAAACAAGTTTAAATCTTTGCAAAATGAAATGCACAATCACAGTGACTTTTCAGCAAAGTTGTGAAATTTCACAAACTTAACCAGTTTTATGTCTTTCGACAATCAGCGATTACTGAGTAGGCACACATTCAAGAAGGAAAAAACTAAGTACTATGCTTTCGACCATGTTTCCCACTAGAACTAGGCTTTTCATTTTAGGTTTGTATCGTTATCGCAAATCTACTAGTCTAGCTGTGCCTACCGTCACATCTTTAGTAAGATCGTTTATCACATTTTATCTCTCCATTTCTTTAGCATGTTGTGACAGTCCAACTGATCTACTATTATTTCCTCTTTTTCACAACAAAACTCATTTTTGCATTTTTCAATGTTTTTGACATTTTCAAATTTTCTAATTTTTTTAAAATTTTTACTCCCCCTAAAATCAAAATATGTCTCAATTTTGATTTTCTGGTAAAATTTGAAAACAAGCTGTACAAGATAAACTGACCACATAATGAGAATTACTTCAATTCTCCATTCACTTGGCATGAACAATCAGAACTCCCCCTGACAACAAAACATTTTCCCATAGTGATTTCAAAACACTTAAGTTTATTTTAATCAAAATGGTTTTTCCGGAAAATAAGTTTTGTGAGTCATTTCTCAATCATGGGGATCTTTCATCACCTTGTTTTCTTTAACCACTTGTAAACACTAACATTTTTAAGATCAATTCACAAACATCACTTGTAGAAAATCAAGTACAACTTAATGTCCCTGATTTACCACTTATAAGACGAAATATCACTTTCGTGAATTTCTCAAGAAATGTGCCGATTCCTGTTCCACGCTTACCAACCTGGGAACTCCGGCAAGTCAGGTTTTTCATTTAAACAGATTCACCCAAGCCTGACGGTCCTTGGGTGATTTTGAATTCTTGTTCAACAATGGTGGAAAATTTTCATCATCCATTGTTAGACCAGAATTCTCAACTTTTACCTCAACACATGGCTCTTCTGGCTTTACCATACCAGATTCATTGCCTGAATGTGGCTTGTCTGACTTTGATGAGCCAGATTCATCGCCAACACGTAGCTCCTTTGTTTCCAAAGAAACAAACTCATCGCCAGATTCGTTAATCTCTTGATTAACTGCCTTCTCTTTCTTTACTCTCTTTTCTGTCCTCAGATTTGTATCTGATGAATTCGTTTTGCTTGATTTGTCATTCTTTGGCGAGCAAGACGATTTATCAGAACTTTTATCTGTTTTACCAGTTGTATCCGAGGACAAAATCCTTTCGAGATATTCTCTCGCTTTCTTCCTCTTCTTCCTCAGTCTGTCTTTTTGCCCCGGAGAAAGCTTCACTTTCTTTTCTTGAACTTTAGGTTCTTGAACCTTCTGTTCTTTGGGCTTGACATTGACTGGTTTCTTCACCTACTTCTGAGATTCAGCCCTCGATCTTCTCATTGATCTCATTGAGCAATCTCTAGCAATATGGCCAATGATGTTGCAGTTAAAGCATCTCCTTGACTCAAAACTCCAACTCTGGCAGTTAACAGCAATGTGTCCTTGATAACCGCATCTGTAACACACTCTGTTATCATACCAATCACCATTTTTAGTCCAAACACTTAGATCAAAACACTATTTGGTTTGGTGATACTCTTTCCTCTTATTTGCTGGATTTGGCTTTTGAGCACTGTGGTCCGACCTGCACCACTCATTACCAACAATTTTTGAATTTTCATTTTTTACTTTTTGTAATATTTGATTGCGATTGGATGATTGATCTGATGAACTTTTATTTTCTTTTTGAACATTTTTCAAAATTTGCTCTTTTTGTTTTTGTTCCACTTTCTTTTTCAAAGGTTTTTGCTTAGAGCATTCTCCCTTTTCAGTTGATTGCGGAACAGTTTCTTGAAAATTTTCTTTTAATTTCAAAAACAAATTCTTTTTTTTAATTTTTTCGTTTTCATCATCATATTTTTCATCGCAATCTTCAACTTTGACTTTATCAAAGTTTGTGACATTGTCACTTATTGGAACATAATTTAAAGGTTTTGGACGTGGAATAGTTGAAGTATTCACAAAAACCTTCAACTTTTCTTCCCATTCCCTGATTTTACCTTCTAACTCTTTGATTTTCTTTTGCGCACATTCAGCTTCTTTTTCAAGTCGAATAATCGTCTGAACATGAGAATTTATCATTTTTTGCTTTTCAATGTTATTCTTGCTAAAAACATATCTCCCATCTTCAAGAATTTTTATTTGACTTTGAAATTCTTTTTCAATTTTTGATTTTTCATTTCCAAAACTTTTAATTTTATATTTAATTTTTTTTTTCATTTTCTTTCAACTTCTTGTTTTCTGATGTCAAACTGTTCAAGTCATTTAACAGTTTAACATTTTCAGATTTTTGCTTCTCACAAATTTCCTGCAAAATAAGAATCTGTTTATCATCAGCTTGCTTCTCATCCTTCAACTTTTTGACTTCCAATGTCAAACTTTCCACATCTTTCAAGAGTTTGCCATTGTCAGCTTCAAGTTTATCACATTTAGAGCACACTGATGCAGAACTTGAAGATTCATTCTTCACAAATTCTTCATTTTTGGAACTTCCTTTGTTTTTGTCTTGAATGATCCTGCACAAAAAATTTTAACGAAATTAAGAGGATTCGCATTCTCATCAATATAACAACCCCTCTTGTTATCGTATTTCATAACATATTTTGCCCTAACACATTCAACAATCCTTTTGTTCATTTCGTCAATCACATCTAAACTCATCTTTTCTAAATGTTTTTCTAAGGCCTTTATCAATTCTTTCTTTTTCTTTCCATTTTCATATTCATGAGTTTTAAGTTTGCTAATGAATTCTTTTAGATGTAATTTTGAAAAATTTGATTCATTTCTTAAATTTTTCAAAAATTCAATCCATTCAATAGGTAATGCATCGGCAAACTTTGTTATCTTTTCAGCATCTGTCAAGAATATCTCATGATCTTTTAGATAACCAAGTAAAACATTATATCGGTTTACTAGATCATCCAATGTTTCATTTTTCAAGCACACAAAGTATTTAAACCTTTTCTCCCATCCAATCTTTTTCACCATTCTATAACTTTCATCTATAAACCCTCGATTCCAATCATTAAATTTCTCAAAATAATAGTTTTCTTTTTCATCAAACATCACTTCCATTTTTCAAATAGTCCCGACAAATTTCACTCAAAACACACTTTCAATTGTTCCGAGTATGAAGTGGGCTGCACTAAACAATGATTGGGCCAAGAAGTATGCAATCCGATATGATTGGGTCTGAATAAGGACAAAAACTATTTGACTAACACTAGTTCACGTGATATCCGACAATTTCAAATCACACAACACTAATATCTAGACATGGGCCGACATTTTAATTGTTTACTTAATTCTGATTGGGCCTCACTTTATCGAAACAACTTACAATGTATTGAGAATATCAGATCACATGCAATCTTAGAATCAATAAACCTTTATGATAAAGTGGCCGACATCTACTCAATTCCCATTGGACCGATGAATCTGATTTTCACATGAAATAGACAACTTTTAAATTTGTCGACAAGGTTTCACATGCAGACTGACAATCTTGATTAACGTTACACTCAACACGATGTACTTTTCAAGCGGTGTGTCGGTTTCAAGCGAGACTTACGATGTAAAGTTCAAGCGAAAGATCGTTTTTCAAGCAGAACACCATACTTATTCAAGCGAAAGCTGATGACATCAGCAAAAATCGAACAAATTTCAAGCGAAAGCTATGATTTTAACCAGTTTTAATCCGATTTTAAAGCTGAAACTTTATAGGATTTGTTTAAACATGATTACGCACAATATGTGAAAGTTTGAGCCATTTTTAACCGTGAAAATTTTTAATTTTGAAAAAGAATGGTGTAGAAATCAGAAAAAGTGACGAAAACAGGCTGTTTTTGCAAGATCTCTTCCTCCTGAGCTCTGATACCACTTGTAGGATCGGTTTGCGACCCGAACGAGTCGTTCAGAAGAGATTTTATCAGTTTTAGAGGCGGAAACTAAGAAACCGACGTCGAAACAGCTTGAATATCACTTTAAACACTGATTATATTGATATTATAGCAATTATAATCAGTCTTCACACCGGCAGCACCTCGGTATGGAATTCACAAACTGTTACAAATGACAAGACCACACTCCTATTTATACTAGTCACTAGTTCGCTTGAAATGAACATGTGACTGTTCAAGCGAACTGTTCAAGCGATCATGCATGTAATTCAAGTGAACATGCAATCTTGACTTTCAAGCGAACAAGCCAATCAGATTCATGCAAATCATTCTCTTTCTGTTTTGTCTTCTAGTGAAGCATGATGCAAGATGATGTCATTAATATGATGTCATTGGTATGATGTCATCATTAATAATGAAGACGACTCATTGAGTAATCTGAAGAGTATTTTGGCGAAGCGTCTTTACGCCATCTATTCAAAATGTACTGTTTTGGAAATTCCCAAATATCCAAACTTCTCAAAACATAAAATATATGCCTACATAGCAAACCGAATTGTGCAAAACGCCTGCACAAGCAAGTGCTGGTGCAATCAGACTTACGGTATATTACCTGAAAAAATGCCAAAAACAATAAACGCCATGCAGAAAATATATGTGTAAAACGCCATCAAACAACAAACACAAAAACTTCAGGCAGAAAAATAAATGTTTAAAAATATAATAAACGCCATATTCAGAAAACGCCAAAAAATACGTGAAAAACGCCATTGTTTACCTCGAATAAGGATGTACAAGGCTGCTGGAAATCATTTATGTACAACTTAACAAACCCATCGAGCTGCTCTTCATAACGTGATTTAAGTAATCCCCTGTTAGGAAACTTTTTATGTAAGTATTGAAGGAAAAACATACTCAGCCTAATCAATAGAAGAAGATAATGTCCTGAAGATCAAAACAACAAGAAGAAACGAGATAGGACACTTGAAAAGAACAATGCATCTTCTTCTTGAATCAGAAGCAGATCAAGAACAAGATAAGGCTATCAGAAAAGACCAATCTGTTGGATCTGATGATATTTCTGATGAATATCATCAGTTTTTGGTAAAATTTGATCATCGGACTTTTTGATGAGTTGTTCACCATAATTTCTGATGAAGTGGTTATCAGAAATTCTGATAAAGACCACTTGTTTGAACAGCTTCTATCATGCCACAATTATCGAAGCAAGTTGACATTATTGGATTCAATGAATATGTTAAAAAACTACTTTTTGTAGGACAAGTGCATGAATAAACAAATGTTTATTCATGCCCAAGACTTTCTATAAATAGAAAACTCTTTAGCAAAGGACGATGAGTTAAGCCTAGCATTCAATACATACTACAAAACTCCATTGTCCTTTCACCTCAGAGTTTCACAAGTGTTCGTTTGTATTAGTTAATAACCTCACAATCACCTTGTAAACCATTTTGTTTCGAAGTGATATAAACTTGAAAATTCTGTAGTTCTTGTTTCTTGAAAGTTTGATTTCTATTTCCGCACACTATTTTCATATCTGTTGAAATCACTTGTCATATTACGAGAAAATAAAGTTTCTAAGTCCAACTGGGACCAACAATTGGTATCAGAGCATATTAAATACATTATTTTCAAACGATCAATTGCTCATTCCTTTTTCTAAATATGGCAAACTTTCAAACTTGGAACAATGCATTCAACATTGGGTCTATGTCAAAACCTCCGACCTTGGTCAGAGAGGAGTACCCATAATGGAAAATCAGGATGATCAATTTCCTTAATGGACATGATCGAGCTCTGTTTCAATCCATTGTGAGTGGACCATATGTACCCATGGTTGAGATACCAGGCACAGCAGGAATTGATAATTCACCTGAAGTACCATCATCTTGGGCCCCAAAAGCTGAAAATTTTTGGGGTGTCAATGATAAGAAAAAGGGTGGAAGCAGATGAAAGGGCCAAATCACTTTTGATTATGACACTTCCTAATGACATATTCTCTCAAGTGGATGCATGTGCATCAGCTAAAGAGATATGGGATCAGTTAGAAAATCTTTGTGAAGGAGGAGAAAGAATGAAGAGAAACAAGAGAACCAATTGTGTTTCCTCTTATGAGAGATTTAAAAGTCTACCAAATGAAATTCTGTGTGAAACTTATAATAGATTTGCAAAACTTTTAAATGAGCTAAAGAAATTTGGAATTGAAAAATCAAACAATGAAAGAAATGTGAAATTCCTAGATGCTCTACCTAGAGAATGGAGAAATCTAATCATGACTTTAGCCTCTACCTTAGAACTAGGAAATATGAGTCTACATGACTTATATAGCATTCTAGTCCCCAGAGAAGATGAAATATATGAAGAATCACACCAAAGAAGGGGATCATTAGCTCTAATCTCAAACTCACAAAGAACACCCACCTGTGATACACAAACCTCAAACTGCCAAAATATTGAAAATTCTGATACATCATCAGATTTTTCTGCATTTGCTGAGGCAATCGCATTGCTCAACAAAACTTTTGAGCAGAGGTTAAGGGGAGGTAGCCACAGATATCAGAAACGTGACAAAGGGAGAATGGAAGTAAAATCAAGGGATAGAGGAAAATCAGAAGTTGTTTGTTACAAGTGTAAGAAAAAGGGTCATTATGCATTAGAGTGCAAGAATAAAAGACTGAAGGATGTTGCTTACTATGAAAAGAAGTTGGAAGAATCCAAAAAGCAACAACAAGTAAGTTTGATAGCTGGGACAGATAGATGGCTATCAGATGACTCTTCTGATGAAGAAGAAGAAGAGATGGCAAATTTCTGCCTCATGGCACTTTCTGTTGAAGAACCTGAAAAATCATAACAAAAGGTAAACTTAGAAAATCTTGATCTTGGGCATAAATTAAACAGACTTATGTCAGATTTTCTAAACCTGCAAGAAAAACAAAAATCAGAAAACAAAAAATCTGACGAGTTGCAAAGAACCTTAAATAAAGTTATAATTGAAAACTAGTTACTAATTGAAGAAAGCTTAAATAACAGAGCAAAAATTGAGTTTTATGAAACAGAAATGAAGGATCTGTACAAAAAAATTCATGACAAAGAAATAAATGTAAAAGGTTTTCAGCAGGCAAAAGAATTCATTAACTTTATTGAAACCACATCCAATAACAAAGGTGAAGGTTTAGGGTATGGAAAAACAAATGTTAAGAAACCTACCATCTTTGTAAAAGCAACACATTAGATATCTGATAAACTGACATCAGAATCTGATACAGAATCCTGCAGGTCAATAAGTTCTGATAACTCTTTTCAAACTTCAAAAATCAACTTAAAAGGAAAAAATAAATGAATGCAAACAAAAGTTTTCAAAAACACCTGAAATGATTCATTCAAAATTTCAAAAATATCCAAAACTTTCATCACAAGAAGATAAATCAGAAAATTCTAACAAAGAAACTTGTATGTGTGTTGACATTCTGAAGCTAGTTCAACACAATTTCCAAACAAAAATTGAAAAATGTGTTCATGGCTCAGTATGCAACAGATATTCTGATCAAATTTCATCCAAAGAAGAAAATCTGATTAAAACTTCATCAGAAAAGTACCCAAGCAAGTCTGGGTACCAAAAACCCTCTAACTTTACCATTTCAGGACCATCATGTGCAACAGATCTGGTACTGTGATTCTGGTAGCTCCAAGCACATGACTGGGGATAGGAGCTTGCTCAGTAATTTTGTTTCAGAACTGGGTAAATTAGTCAACTTTGGAAATGGAGTAAAGGGGAGGATATTGTGGTATGGTTGTATAAAGTATGGATCTTTGACTATCGAAAAAGTAGCCTATGTAGAAGGCTTAAAGTACAATTTGCTAAGCTATAGTCAATTTTGTGACAAAGGTTTTCATGTAACCTTCTTACCAGAAAAATGTTTGCTAATTGGTCTGGATGACAACAAAATTTACTTAAGTGGAAAAAGAATAAGAAAGTCTATCAATTACTTTGATTTTAAAGAAGAAAATGAACATCCTCAGATGTGCTAATTTTCAAAAAATAACAAAGGTAATAGTTGGTTGTGGCACAAAAGATTAGCCCACTTAAATTTTAAAAATCTAAGTAAATTAGAAAACAAAGTACTGGTAAAAGGATTACATTTCATATCCTCAAAGAAGGATAAAATATGTGAGGTATGTGAAATGGGTAAATCAAAGAGAAGCTCACATAAAACAATTTCTGAATCATCAATTTCACAAAATTTAGAACTTTTGCATATGGATCTTTGTGCACCATTAAGTACTGAAAGTTTTTCTGGAAAGAAATACATTCTGGTCATTGTAGATGACTATTCCAGATACACTTGGGTAGAATTCTTGAGAAAGAAAAGTGAAACTCCAGATCTAATCGTAAATTTTATCAGAAAAATTGAAAATCTTTTAAAATTATCACTTAGAAGGATCAGAACAGATAATGGAACAGAATTTAAGAACTCAAAAATTGAGAGTTTTCTTGTAAGCGAAGGAATCTCTCATGACTTTTCTGCTCCAAGATCTTCACAACAAAATGTAGTGGTAGAAAGGAGAAACAGAACCTTGGTTGAAGCAGCCAGAACAATGCTTGCTCATGCAAAACTGCCCACTCATTTTTAGGTAGAAGCAATAGCAAATGCTTGTTTTACTCAAAACAGATCCATAATTAACAAGAGACTTCATAAAACACCCTACAACATCATAAATGGGAGAATACCAAATGTAAATTTTTTGCAGACATTTGGTTGTAGGTGTTTTGTTTTCAATGATTTTGAGAGTCTTGAAAAATTTGATAGAAAAGCAGGGAAAGGAATTTTTCTTGGTTATTCTTTATCCTCAAAAGCTTATAGGATTTTTATCCTAAATACAAGGACAATCAGAGAAAGTTTATATGTATCTTTTGATGATTCATCAGAAACAGAAGTTTCTAAAGAATACATGAAGGAAGTAAATCTTTCTGATAAACAAGAAAAACTTGAACATCTTTTTGAAACACTAACATAAGAATTCCTAGGACATGATCAATGTCTCACTGAAAAATCAATAGAAAAATCATGTACTAACCCTGTAGACCAAGTGGAAGATGTATCAGAAATTATGATACAAAATCTATACAATGCAAATACATCTGATAATCAAAATTCTGATACATTCCACACAAATGAGGCAAATGATTAGGGGGAAACTTCAAATCCATCAGAACCAACAACTTTTCACAATAAGCTCAGATGGATAAAAGGACATGTTCAATCAGACATCATTAGGAATCCAGAAGATGGTGTGAGAACAATATATGCTACAGCACATGAATTTGCTTTTGATGGGTTCTTAAGTTAGATAGAACCTAAGTCTGTCAAAGAAGCTCTAAATGACTCAGACTGGATTCAAGCAATGCAAGAAGAGCTTGATCAGTTTGAAAAGAGTCAAGTATGGAATCTGGTGCCAAATCCAAATGACAAATCTGTCATAGGCTCAAAATGGGTATTTAGAAACAAAGCAGATGAACATGGCACAACAACAAGGAAAAAGCAAGGCTAGTGGTAAAAGGTTATTGTCAACAAGAAGGAATAGACTATGATGAAACCTTTGCATCAGTAGCCAGGTTAGAAGCAGTAAGAATTTTCCTTGCTTATGAAGCATCCAAAGACTTCAAGGTATATCAAATGGATGTAAAATCTGCATTCCTAAATGGTAAAATTGAGGAAGAAATGTATGTGCATCAACAAGAAGGCTTTGTTGATCCCAAATTTGAAAATCATGTTTATAAATTAAACAAAGCCTTGTATGGTTTGAAGCAAGCTCCTAGAGCATGGTATGAAACTATCTCAAACTTCTTACTCAATTATGGCTTCACACAAGGTACTATTGACACAACTCTCTTTCTTAAAACACATAAAGGTCACACATTGTTAGTCCAAATTTATGTTGATGACATTATATTTGGATCAACAAATGAAAAATTTTGCAAAAAGTTTCAAAAATTAATGACCAGCCACTTTGAAATAAGCATGATGGGTGAGTTAACTTCTTTCTCAAGTTTACAAGTCAAACAAAGAAATGATGGAATGTTTCTGAGTCAATCTAAGTATGTAAAAACTATACTAAGTTTCAAAAATTAATGACCAGCCACTTTGAAATGAGCATGATGGGTGAGTTAACTTCTTTCTCAAGTTTACAAGTCAAACAAAGAAATGATGGAATATTTCTGAGTCAATCTAAGTATGTAAAAACTATACTGAACAAATACTCACTTGAAAATTGCTCAATTTCAAAAACTCCCATGGCAACAGGGAATAAACTTGATTCTGATAAAGAAGGTAAATGTGTGGATATTAAAACCTATAGAGGGATGATAGGATCATTGTTGTACTTAACTGCAAGCAGACCAGATATTATGTTTGCTACATGTTTTCTGGCAAGATACCAATGTAATCCTAAAGAGTCCCATCTAAAAGAAGTAAAAAGGGTTTTCATATATCTAAAAGGCACATTAGATCTTGGTCTCTGGTATCCAAAAGATACAAATCTGGAACTAATAGCATACACAAATGCATATTATGTAGGATGCAAGATTGACCGAAAAAGCACATTTGGTGCATGTCAAATCCTTGGAGAAAAATTGGTGTGTTGGACAAGCAAGAAACGAAACTGTGTTGCAACATCAACAACTAAATCTGAATATGTAACTGTAGCAAGTTGCTATTCACAAGTTCTGTGGATGCAAACTCAGCTAAAGGATTATGGAGTAAATCTGACAAAGATACCAATTCTATGTGATTCAAAGAGTGCTATTGCAATAACAGAAAATCCAGTTCACCACTCTAGAACCAAACACATAGATGTCAGATATCACTTCATAAAGGATCATGTTGAAAAAGGTAACAGAGAAATGTACTTTGTTCCAACAGGAAACCAAATTGCTGACATTTTCATAAAACCTCTTGATGAAAAGAGACAAAATTTTCTGGTCAGCAAACTAGGCATGGTTAACATAAAAGATGAAGAAGTTTCAAAAAACAATCAGTCACAAAAAGAAAATCAATTAGATGAATCCAAATGAGATAATCAGAATGTAAACAAAAATTCTGATGATCTCAAGATAGAACAACAGAATTTCTGATAAAAATTATCAGAAATCTGGTGAAACATCAGAAAATCTGATGAATCATCAGAAAATCTGATGAAACATTAGAAAATCTGATGACTTATCAGAAAATCTGAGGAAGCACCAGAAAATTTGATAACTTATCAGAAAATATGATAAATTATCAGATACATTACTGATTATCAGAAAATTTGATGGATTTCATATTTTTGATTCACATCTCATATTTATATGATCATATAACTGTAAATATTTTTTTTTGTATTTTTTTCGTTTATTAAACTTAAATTTTTTTTAAGATAAGTATAAATAAAAAAATAAAAAAAGGGGAAAAGCCACTTGCATTTGCATTAACAGTTCAAAGCCGTAGGGAAATTCAAACGTCACAGGCAAAATTTTCTAAACAAAATTCATTTCTCTTCTACTTCCAAAGCATGCTTTGTCATATCTCTTAAAGAAGCATAGTGAGACACATGGGCAAAAAATGATGAGGGGCTATAAAAAGTAGCCGCCTAGTTAATAAATGCAGCATCACTTCATCTGACAAACTGGGGGTTCAAACCCTGCTACACGCTTCTGATGGAAAATCTATAACATTGAATGAAGAGAAAGAATAAAAAGATAACAAAATCTTGAGTTGTTAATACCATTTATGGCAAAACCATCACTTTCACCTGTATAAATTAACAAACTCCTGAAGACTCTCCTCATCACAACTACAACTTCAAACGTTTCAGAAAATCTCAATATCTTCTTTCAAAACCCTAAAAACATGGCAGCTGAAATTAGAAGCGAAGACTTTCCTCTTACTCTCTACCCCACTCATAACATGAGAGTAAGGACCAAACTGGACGACCCTGTATGGGAAGGTTACAAAGTGGTGTACAATATGCTGAGACAAAGTCCTTTGGGCTATGCTTTATCATCATACATCTGGATCCACCCCACACTTCTCCAGGAGTTCTGGTGGAGAGCACAAACTATCTTCAGCGGGACTAAGGTGTGGATATGAAGTATGTTGTTGGGAAGGGAAATCATCTTAAGTGAGGAAACTCTTAGAGTTGCCCTCCAACTTAATGATGACACCGATGTCACCTTCTTCACAAAAGGGACACTGGATCAAACCCTGACGGAGATGGGTTATCAAACACCCAACCATTCAAGGCAGATCAGTAGATCGGGGTTCAATCCACCATGGCAGTATCTGTTGACACAGCTAGGTGTATGCTTTTCAAGAAAGCATGGTCACTTCAACGAGCTGTCTTACAAGTTTATGGAAGTTGTGCATGCAGTTGTATAAGAAAAACCCTACAACTTCTCCAAATATCTCATGAGAGATTTGGAGGCAAACATGCATAATCATCAACCCTACCTGATTTACCCTCGTTTTGTAATGAAGGTGATCACCAGTCAACTAGGCTTTGGAGGTGTGACAAACTCGTATCCAAGGGCCCAAGTCATTTTACAAGAAGACATGAATATTGCCTCCTTGGTTCCAACAAACCAACACACTGGACGTACAACTTATCTGTGGGTTTATGCCACTCTTATCTATGATGATTAGTTTTTTTTCTTTTTCGTAAGTTTTCCTTTCTTTTAATGGTAAATATTTGTTTTGTTTGAAAGAAAAACTCTATGATAGATCTAGGGGGAAGAAAATGGCATATCTGATAAACTATCTGATAAAATTTTGAAGGATCTGATGAAATTTCCGGAAATCTGGTAAAACATCAGAAAATATGATGAATCACCAGAAAATCTGATAACTTATCAGAAAATCTGATGAATCATCAGATACATTGCTTAAAACCAGATTTGAAACAATGTCAAGCAAACTTTTATCGAAAAAAGGGAAATAAAAATATTTGGTTGCATAAAAGTTTCTGATAAAGACAGAACTCAAAATAACTTCAGATTCTGGATGGTTAATCTTCAAAAGAAAGAGACAAAAAGTGAAATGATGTGAAAATTTTGAAAAATAAAACTCATGACTATCTTTGTCTTAATTTTTTTTTCGCAGAAATGCTATGTAAGTAATATCTCCAAAACACTACTCATTCCCTCTCATCTAAAAAAAAACACTCAAAGGAAATACCATTTCTGATGCAATTCTGATAAGAATTCGAAACCTTCTGATGAAACATGAAGAAAAATTCAAGACTCAAAGATGAATCAAAATTTTTATGATAAATGTCATCAAAAAAATTTTGAAAAAGCATGTCAGTTTCAAAAAGGGATTCTATTGGGCCCTCATATGACAAAAGGGCCCCACTGGAAGAAAAAGTGCAACTTGGCTGTTAGTATTCACCAATCAAAACTTTTTGACCTCTCCGATTTTTATTAAAAGATATATATCAAAAAAATTCAGAGATATATCAAAGGTTTTGTTAACAGTTGTTTTATCAAAGGATTAAAACAACATTAAAACTGTCATTAAACATCTTAAATACTAACCACCCACGATTAATACTCCACGATCTCTGTCGCACAAACCCTATAAATACATCTTTTAGACGACAAGAGAAAACCACCTTCAACTTCCGACCTCAAAATCAAGAATCCTAGAAACCATTTTCAAAACAAATTTCAATCACCATGGCCGCAATCAACACTGTTAATCTTAACAATCCACTGGTTGAACACTCCATTCAATTTATCAGCGATGCAGAGTTCCTACCTTTGAAGAGTAACAATGAAGTGATGAATACCAGAATTGAAGACTATGACGTGAAGTGCCAAATTTTAATTGAATTTCTGACAAGGTGCCCAATCGCTCAAGCCTTAATCAAGACTAGAGAAGTACCAGAGAAGATCATACAACAACTGGTCAAGACCCTCAAACAAACAGATACGAACGAGTTGACTGCACACTTATGGGGGGACATCTCCATTGTGATTACACCAGAAAGGCTTAGGGAATGTCTGGAATTACCTGTAAGCCATAACTATGATCCTGTACCAACAAAAGAAGACATGTTTGAACAACTTGATGCTGTAATGGGTTACAAGGTAAAAATCTCAAAAATTGGTGAGTTCAAGAGGAATAAATTACCTGCCTTTTTGCAAGTGATGATAGAAATCTTGAACAAGTGTATTTCATTGAAGATAGGGGGAACATATCAGATTAACACGAATGTTCTAACAATCATGTTTTGTCTCATCACTAGGACAAACAATGATTTTGGAACAGAAATATTCAATCTGATTAGAAGATCAGTGTTGACAAAGACTGGGAGAATTGATTCTCATCTACCTTTTCCCAAATTCTGGTCAATACTAATTTCTGATGCCTTTCCTGAAAGGAATGTGGAACTTCCTTCATTAGAAACATGTGGAGAACAGAAGTCATGAAACCATGGTCTGCAATTGGTTTCTGGAAATCAGATTATGATGTACCTGCTTTGTCTGAAAGCATGATAAATCTAATACCAGAAGATTCAACCTACAAGGCAGAATATTTGAAAATGTTGAACAAGGAACCAGAAGATGTTATAATCTTTAACAACTTATCTCCATCAGAACATGATGCCCAACAGTCAAAGACACCACAAGAAGAAGAAGCTCAATCGGAACCTGAGGAAGGTGATGAGCAGAATCAACCAAGTCCAAGGACTGAACAGCATCATGCAGAAACATCTTACATGGGAGAAACAGGTGCACAATATACCAAACTTAATATTGTTGAAAATTATGATACTGATTATTATGACTCAATTGAGGGAAATTATGTTGTAGAACCTAGAATACCTATTTCTGATAATCAAGATGTGAGTATTTCCAAAGGCCCATTCTCTGAATCAGATAATGAGGAGGAGAATGTGGTGGCAACAGGTGGAGATTATTTTTTTGATCAAGGAAACCTGGCTGAGAAAAATAAGAGTTTCTCAACAACTCATGGAGAACCTTTCACTGAAAAGGTTCAAGGAAATACGGAAAACCCGGATGTGAATAAGTTTCAATATTCTGGTTAAGGTGTGCAGGGTTGGGCTTATTTCCAACCTCACAACTTTGAAACAACACCAAGTATGTCTTCTGCTAGACTTAGAGGTGGAACATCTGTTGTTCCTCCTGTTACCCAACCAACCATGCCAACCGAATAACTTCATAAAGAACTTGAAAACATAACAAACGTATGCACTGGAAAGACAACTACTGAAGTAAAACTTGATCTGTTGTTAGAAGAAATCAGAAGTCAAAGATCTGATATAAAAACTCTATCAGAAACAGTTGAAGCTGTCAGAAAACAAACACAAGACAACACGTCGATGCTGAACAAGCTCCAACAATCATCAGAAAGAAAAGAAACAACATCAGATTTTAAAAAAGCTATTAAAGAGATTCAAGAGATCAAGTCAAAGATAGCAGAAGCTGTTAGTGCAAAAGATAATACAGATGTTGGGAAAATTCTGGAAGAAATTCAAATCTTAAGAGCAAACAACAACAGTATGGCAGAAGCTCTTGAGAAGATTGTGATGGAATGGTCCAGACAGCAGAATCAGAACAAGCGGGAGTTTCAGAAGATGCATGAACAAGAAAAGATGAATGCTCAAACTCTATCCAATGTTCAATCATTAGTGAAGAGGTTGCGGCTAAATGTTGCCAGACTGGCAAAAACAGATGTGCAAGAGCTGAGAACTCCTATTCCACAAGATACACCATCAAGAGAACTAGAAACCACCCATCAAACACAGTCCAAACAAGCAGAAACATCAATCCCATACTAACCAAAACCCATGTGTCCCCCACCAGATGGGCCAAGATCAGAAAGACTGAAGATGTTGACACTAACACCTACAAAAATATCAACTGAAACCTCTTCCATCTCAAAAGGCCAACCAAGTGTAGCCTTTTCCGGTGAAACTGATTTCAGTGAACAAATGGGTGATGGTGTGAAAATAAAACGGGAAGGGGAAGTAACATCAACAAAGAAGCCAAGAACAGAGGTCAGAGAAGGTCCTGATGGAAAGCCAAAAGAGTACACAGTACTGGATGTTGATCTGGACACCATGATGTTCCCTGAAGAACACCTGAAGAACTACTATTGGAACAATGAGGAAGACAAACTTGAAAGGCCTCTCTCTCCTATAAGTACAAGAATAGTTGATGTGAGACAAAGGAGAGACAGGACTATTCTACATAATTCCCTCACAAATCCAGTAGTTGAAATTGAAAAAGTAATCAGTCAAACTCATCCAGGTAGGGTCATGGGAATATATGAGTAGAACAAGTACTCTCTGATCAGAAAAGATGGCATCATAACAACTGTCGTGGATGCTAATTTGGTCGATGAGCTTCATCCCTTAGACATCATAAAGATGAAACAAATTGTTGATAAAGAAAAGGGAAACACAAAGTACAACAGAAGGGCCATCCACAACATCTCTGAAGTAGGAAGAAAAGCATATTAAAGAGCAGCTTTGGTAAATTTTGACCTGAGCATCTCATTTGAATACAACAAGAAAGTGCACATACCTCCTCCTAACACAACCGTTCCAGCTGAACTCATGTCCAAAGCAAGAACATGATCTATCTTTGAAGCACTTGAACTATCAGTGGTGTTCAAAGATGCTAATAATCAAAGAGCCTTGTTTAGAGTTGATGAAATTTACAGGTACTCAAATCAGACCTTAAATTACATCAAAGACTGCATGAACCAGAAACAAGATGAACTCAAGCAGAAAGGAAAAGACAATGAATAGCTGAGAAAGAAGATTGAATACATAATTGAAGAATGGAAGACTGCTAGAGGATGGTACAAAGATCTGTAAAGAGCAACGCACAAGAGAATTGAGCATAAGAAGCAGTTGAAGAAGGGTGATGTTTTCAAGAGTGGTTTGAAGATAAACTGAGGAAACTTGTTATGTTTTATGATTTGTTTGAGGACAATGTCTATTTTGAACTTGTTTGATTTTTTTTTTTTGGTTATTTGAAATTACTTTGAAGTTTGTTTATGTTTGACATAAATTGTCATTTTTCTTACAATACTTAGGGGGAAACTGTTAGGAAACTTTTTATGTAAGTGTTGAAGAAAAAACATACTCAGCCTGATCTATAGAAGAAGATGATGTCCTAAAGATCAAAACAGCAAGAAGAAACGAGATAGGACACTTGAAAAGAACAATGCATCTTCTTCTGGAATTAGAAGCTCATCAAGAACAAGAGAAGGCTATCAGAAAAGTTGACATTATTGGGTTCTATCCTGCCACAATTATCGAAGCAAGTTGACATTATTGGATTCAATGAATATGTTAAAAAGCTACTTTTTGCAGGACAAGTGCATGAATAAACAAATGTTTATTCATGCCCAAGACTTTCTATAAATAGAAAGCTCTTCAGCAAAGGACGATGAGTTAAGCCTAGCATTTAATACATACTACAAAACTCCTTTGTCCTTTCACCTCAGAATTTCACAAGTATTCGTTTGTATTAGTTAATAACCTCACAATCACCTTGTAAACCATTTTGTTTCAAAGTGATATAAACTTGAAAATTTTGTAGTTCTTGTTTCTTGAAAGTTTGATTTCTATTTTCGCACACTATTTTCATATATGTTGAAATCACTTGCCATATTACGAGAAAAGAAAGTTTCTAAGTTCAACTGGGACCAACATCCCCAATCTCGATTAGCTCAGCTTGAATGTAACAATTTTTTTTTGTGTATATCTCAGTAGCTTGGCTTTCCAACACTTTATAATTACTTTTCAACTAGGGGCGTTTATATTGAGATTTATGATCATTTTCCGGTGCGTGTGACGTTGTGCTTCTATTGCTGTTTCGTAATGAGTTATGAACTCAACAAGAGTAGATTTTGCATTGCACACTTGACCAAAAGAATGGTTCTCACTCTCCGACCTCGATGTCATACGCATAAGGCCCGACAGTTCCTCCATTCTATAGTATGCAGGGATGCAAGAATCCCTAAGTGCAAAAATATCAGAAAGCCAGTCATTATCATATAAATTAAACTCTTCAATAACCTCTTCCCATCCTGATTCAAACTCTACGAGTGTAAGAATCTCGTCCACACAACACCACAAATACGTTCTTTGAAATTGGTATAATTGCATAGCCTAACACTAACCTATATAAAATGCGAAAACGCCATGGAATAAATACATTAGAAACAAAAAACTAACATGAAAAACAGTTATGAATGGAAAAACACCACATATCTTAAAACGCCAAACACATGAAAATAAGAAAATCAACCTTTAGAGAAAGTTTATGCATCACGTGCCACATTGATGTATTGCAAAATACATCCCTTATATCGTGTATAGTTTGTATAATTTATCGTTATTATTAGTTTAGTTTTATTTAGAATTACGTGCGATTGATCATATTTGCGTTTTCTAGGTCTCGATATATAAAGTTGCTGAAAAAGGAGCAAAAACGAGCCTTATTTCTGAAACATTAAGTCCTGGAACCAGCTTTAAAGAGTTAGAATTATTTGTTGAAGTTATTATGAAGTTAAAGCTGAATTTTTAAGCAACATTCTGTGGAAAATTGCTCGTGGCGTCGCACCACGGGCGTATGATCATATGGTCGCGCAGCGCTAGCAACAAACAACAAAAATATGAAAATGGTCATGGTGGCGTCGCGCTACCAGGTTTATCTTCACCCGTTGCGCGGCGCGACGGGCTTGTCTGGCGAAGTTTATTTGTTTAATGCTAGGGTTTGGTATATAAGTGGAAGCTAATCATCATCATTAACAACTTACGAAACAAAGAAACCCTAGGCGAATTTTGGAGCAGATTTCGAGTATTTCAGAGTGCTTTAGCTTGCGGGAATCATTCGGTTGAAGCTTGGATCGTAGGAACGAATATTGTTCGGGTCTTATCTCCCGGTTTTCTTTATTTTTGTGTTTCAATACTTTTCCAATGAATTCTTGTTATGAACTTGCTTTGTTTATGTTTGACATCATGTTTCTTGGCTAAAACCTTCGTTACTACCTAGGCAAGATGATAGTTTAATCAAGTTTGGATTTTTAACGGTTTCTATTGTTTGTTATGGATTGATCTTTGAAAGTAAATTGTTCTAGAATTTCTGATTTGGTGCATGTGCGTATTTACTTTTGGTTGTTGATTACTCGTTGTTTCACATAGATTTTGGTGAATGTCTTTCACATAATAAATTTGTGTTGATTATTTGCATCCTTGCGGGTTCGGGTGATCTTTGGGTAAATCGGCCGATAGCCTTAGAAACAGTAATTAAAATACAATTAGAATTAAATATTCTGCTTAACTTGTCGCTGAGAAGCTCGAGTTAGTTATTAAGTCTCAGTGCAATATATAGCTAAGACAAGTTTTGAGAGAAGTCGGTTTTAGTTCCTTAATTGCATTTGTGTCTAATAAACCAAGTTTGAATCTAGGATTGCCTTAGATTATCGCGCTGAGAGGTAGATAGTCGTATTAGGGCACTTTCAAAGTCGTTAGAGGACTAAGAGGAAGTCTAACAATCGGTGTTCATAACAGCCTTGTAGGGTTTCCTAGGTTTCATCCTGAGAAGGGTCGGGAAGTCTTAGCTTGAAATACCTTAGGGTTTAGTACTTTACGATCCCGATTCCATACAACGATAATATCGTTAGAAATCCATTCCTAGTTAAACCAGATTCAAGCCTAGGTAGTCGTTAATCTAATCTGAATCAATCCTTAGTTTTTGTTCGTGTCTTAGTCTAATTTTATTTTAATTTCAATTTTAGGATTTTAGTAACCCCCCCCCCCCCCTTAAAACACAAAAATAATTAAGTCGTGTCAGTGTTTAGTCTAAATAAAGTCGTTAACGTAATTAATTAGAGTCCTTGTGGGTTCGACATCCGGACTTGCTTTTCTTTGCTAGAGTCGACCGGTTCACTTGCCGGTGAGTAGTTTAGTCAAGTTACAGAGTCTAGATTTTTATTACTTGAGTCTAAATTAGGGTTATTTTAGTTTAATTATTTGAAATACTTATTCCACATCAAGTTTTTGGCGCCGTTGAGGGGGATTCTTGGCAATTGCGTTAATTACTTTATTTGGATTTCAACTGATATCTTTGCGTGCTTTTTTGTGTGTTTGTGAGTCGTAGGAGTCCAAGTAATTTTAGTGTCTTTTTCTTATTTTTAGAGTCTTTTGTTGGAGTCGTCTTACTTGTTTGTTTTCGGTTTTGCAGTTAATGCCCCACACGCGTTCTCAGGGACCTGTGAAGCCGCCGATCGACAAGTCTTCCTTCTCCACACCTAGTTTTCAGGTTAGAAAATCTTCAACTTCATCTACAGCCCCTTCTGACTCTACACTACAATCTAAACCTCCGAACGACAACTTCACCCCGAAGTCATCACCCTACAACTCACCACCACCCTCCCGTCACCCTAGTCCACCACCAGTTCACCAAATGGCCGATAACCAAACTGTCCACTAGCGTTCCACCTCAGGTTTTACCGCAAATTCACCCATCACCATCCCTGAAATCACCAATGACAAGTCCTGGCAAATTCCCTCATACATCATGACCGCCATTAACAACTCTTGTCAGTTCCACGGTCGTGATGATGAGGATGCGCCTGCACATATCAACCGTCTCACCCGTCTGTGTAGCACCTTCGGCATCGAAGGTGTTAATCTTGATGCCCGCTTTCTCCAAGTCTTCCCCTTTTCGTTTGCTGGCCGCGCAGCCACATGGCTCGATTCGCAGCCAGCAGGTACTTATACTACTTGGGCTGGACTTAGGGATGCCTTCCTTGCTAAGTATTTCCTACCTGCGAAGGCCTCTCGCCTTCGAGATCAGATCCATTCATTCAGAATGGAGCCTGACGAACCATATCCCTTAGCATGGGAGGGGTTTCAAACCTTACTCTCGCGTTGTTCCCAGCATGGACTATTAGATTGAGCTTTAGTAGAAAAATTTTACAATGGTCTCACCCCTGAGTGTAAGGCCCGATTCAACACATCTGCAGGAGGCCATCTAATGGGAAAGAAAATTATGGCTGACTGCAATGATCTCTTTGAGAGCTTCGCTCATGCTGATATAGATCATAGTGCTACTAGCAGGAATTCCAATCCTGTGAATACTTCCTCATCTTCTCGAGGAGTAAACCAAGTCGTCTCAGACTCAAAGGTAGCATCTCAGCTTGACTATATCACCAAAGAGTTGCTAGAAATCAAGAAGAAAGTCGATAGGTGCGAAGTTTGTAGAGGTGGTCATGACACTGTAGATTGCCCAACACTCACCCTAGAACAGGTAGAGTACATAGCAGGTCAAAATAGGGGTCCAACGAACCCGTTCAATAATAGTAACTCCAATTGGCGTGCTAATAGTTATCGCTCTTCAGGTAACCCCCTAGTTTTCCATCAGGTCAATATCAAAGCAGGGGGCCAGGTTTCTATTCTAGTGGGGGTCGGGTCAAACAGGTCAATTTGCTAGTTCAGGTTCAGGGGGGCAGTTCAGAGGTGAGGGGTCAAACCAAGAGGTTCAACCTAAGAATGAGGGGTCAAATAGTAGTCTATCTAGGATAGAGGACCTTCTTACCCAACTAGTGGTTAAGGATCAGGCTACCCAATGTACCTTAGAAGAACACACTACATTCCTAAAGAATAATCACTCAAATTTCTTAGATCTTCAAAGGCAAGTTGGGGATATTGCACGCCAGTTGCAAGAACGACCTCCCGGTCAGTTTTCGGGAAACACAAAGCCCAACCCTTCTGGCACTTTGAAGGCAATTTCGACCCGTAGCGATAGAACCTTAGGAGAGGTAGTGAGACCCGAGAGTGTCGAGGTAGAAGATGAGGACCCCGTAGATGAGGAGATTGAAATGGAGGCACCCGGTAAAGTGCAACCTAGGTTAATCCCAGCAAGTACCGCACACACCGGGGGGCCTTCAAGTGAGAAGAGTGTAGAGAAAAGACCCATTCAAGTTATTCCATCACCCAATGTTGATATTTCCCGTGCTCCATTTCTTTCCCATCTTAAAAAACCAAACATATTCTAAAGAGTACGATAAATGTTTAGAAATCTTTAAGCAGCTTAGAATCAACCTCCCTTTCATAGAAGCCCTTCAATCAATGCCAAAATATGCAAAATTTTTCAAGGACCTTCTAAAACGTAAGGATAGGTTAGGAGAGGTTTCTAACATTCCCCTTAGTGGAGGATGCTCATCCGTAGTCTTGAACAAGGTCCCAGAAAAATTGACGGATCCAGGTCTTTTTACCATTCCATGTTTGTTTGGAAGTGATACCGAGTGTAGGGCACTAGCCGATCCAGGAGCAAGTATAAACCTAATGCCATATTCCATGTATGAGAGGTTAGGTCTAGGAGAGTTATCCCCTACACGTATGTCTTTATCTCTAGCCGATAGATCAGTGAAGTATCCACGTGGTATAATTGAAAACCTTCTAGTCAAAGTGGATAAATTCGTCTTTCCCGTAGACTTTGTCGTTCTTGATATGGAAGCCGACGAGAAGGTTCCTATCATTCTAGGACGCCCATTCTTGTGTACCGCCAAGGCTATCATCGATGTCTTCGACGGAAAAATCACACTCCAAGTCGGTGAGGAGAGAGTTACTTTCGAGATAGCACGCTCCATGGAACACCCTAGTGGTACCGATGATCTTAGTAGTCCTTGTCATTCGGTCTATTTCATAGAGTCTTTCTTATCATGTGTCGACCATTGCTTTGACTATATTAGTGGAGCCGATTTAGTTGAGAGTAAGTTAGATGAGGTAGTTGAGAAGGTAGAGGAGGTTGTTAGTGAGGGTGTGGAATTAGATGAGACTGAGTGGATCCCCGAAGTGCTAGAGTTGAGTGAAGTGAAAAGTGAGGTTGAGGGCACACCATCAGAGAAACCCGCCCCATTAGAACTTAAAGTTCTCCCATCCCACTTAGAGTACGCTTTCTTAGGTGAGGGGTACGATTTTCCCGTCATTATTTCGTCTGAGTTAGAGGAGGGAGAGAAGGGTAGGTTGTTAGAGGTGTTGAGAGAAAATAGGGAAGCCATTGCATGGCGACTTTCGGATATCAAGGGCATAAGCCCCGCCTATTATACCCACCGGATACTCATGGAAGATGACTATAAGCCGGTGGTGCAACCTCAATGGCGCCTAAATCCGAACATGCAAGAGGTTGTTAAGAAAGAAGAGCTAAAGTTGTTAGATGCCGGGGTGACATACCCTATTTCCGATTCACCTTGGGTTAGCCCGACCCAAGTCGTCCCAAAGAAGGGTGGGATGACGGTGATCATGAATGAAAAGAATGAATTAATCCCTTCTCGTACCGTTACCGGTTGGCGTGTATGCACAGACTACCGAAAGTTAAATAACGCCACCCGGAAAGACCATTTCCCCTGCCATTCATTGACCAAATGTTGGAGCGTCTAGCGGGTCAACAATTTTATTGTTTTCTCGATGGATTTTCGGGTTATTTTCAGATCCCCATCGCCACGGAGGATCAGGATAAAACGACGTTCACATGCCCTTGCGGCACTTATGCGTATCGCCGCATTCCTTTCGGGTTATGCAACGCTCCGGCTACTTTCCAAAGATGCATGGTTGCTATTTCCAAGACATGCTTGAGACCTCTATGGAGGTTTTCATGAATGACTTCTCGGTCTATGGTACCACTTTCGACCAATGTCTTCTAAATCTTGATAGGATGCTTAAGAGATGCATAGAGACAAAACTTATGTTGAATTGGGAGAAGTGTCACTTTATGGTGACGGAGGGGATAGTTTTAGGACACAAGGTGTCTAGAGAGGGGATAGAGCTGGATAGGGCCAAGATAGATACCATAAGTAGATTGACTCCACCTACTAGTGTCAAGTCCGTTCGTAGCTTCTTAGGTCATGCGGGATTTTATAGGCGTTTCATCAAGGATTTTTCCAAGATTACTCGCCCCATGACCCGACTTTTGGAGAAGGATGTACCTTTCATCTTCGACGAAGAGTGCATCAAGGCGTTTGATTTTTTGAAAGAGAAACTCGTTAGTGCCCCTATCCTCGTTTCGCCCGATTGGAACTTGCCTTTCGAATGTGCGATGCAAGCGATTATGCTGTAGGTACGGTCTTAGGTCAAAGAGTCGATAAACACTTTCATCCAATCTACTACGCGAGCAAAACTTTGAATGATGCTCAAGAGAACTATACCACCACGGAAAAAGAGCTCTTAGCCGTAGTGTTTGCGTTTGTTAAGTTTCGCTCATATCTCGTGCTTTCCAAAACCACCGTGTTCACCGACCACGCCGCTTTGCGCTCTCTATTCCAAAAGAAAGACGCTAAGCCACGCCTCATTAGATGGATTCTTTTGCTCTCCGAGTTCGATATCGAAATTAAGGATAAAAAGGGAGCGGAAAACGTGGCCGTCGACCATTTGTCACGTTTAGAGGATCCTAAGAGAGAGGAAGTTCGTGAGGATTCCATAGGAGACACCTTTCGTCATGAAACAATAGACTTTGTGAGTGCTGAGGTAGAGGGTTTGCCATGGTTTTCGGACTTGGCAAATTATTTAGCTACCGGAGATCTTGTGAGGGGTATGTCCTACCAACAAAAGAAAAAGCTTCTTAGGGATGCTAGGAAGTACATTTGGGATGACCCGTACCTATTTAGGATAGGTGGAGATAGAGTGCTTAGAAGGTGTGTTTCAAAAGAAGATGGGTTAGACATCCTTAAACATGTGCACGAGGGTTTAACGGGAGGCCATCACGGTCCAAATATGACGGCACAAAAGGTTTTTGATAGTGGCTTCTATTGGCCAATGGTAGTTAAGGATGCCGTAGAGTTTGTTAGGAGATGTGACCGTTGCCAACGCACCGGAAATATCTCATCCAAGGATGAAATGCCCCAAAATCCCATCCAAGTTCTTGAAATCTTTGACGTTTGGGGTATTGATTTCATGGGACCTTTCCCCTCATCGAGTGGGAATAGGTACATCCTCGTGGCCATTGACTATGTCTCAAAATGGGTGGAAGCTCAAGCTTTGCCCACTAATGATGCCCGAGTGGTGGTGAGATTCCTTAAAAAGTTATTCACACATTTTGGAGTCCCTAAAGCTATAATAAGTGACCGTGGTACGCATTTTTGCAATTCCGCCATGGAAAAGGCACTTGCACGCTACGGTGTCACTCATCGTCTTTACACCGCATACCACCCGCAAACTAGTGGCCAAGTAGAGAATGCTAACCGAAGGGTGAAGAGAATCTTAGAGAAAACGGTAGGAAAAAGTAGAAAGGATTGGTCGGAAAAGCTCGACGACGCTTTATGGGCATTCCGCACCGCCTACAAAACACCGTTAGGAACGACACCCTTCATGATTGTGTATGGCAAAGCATGCCATCTCCCGGTAGAGTTAGAACATAGAGCTTTGTGGGCTTTGAAAACAGTTAACCTCGACCTTACCGAAGCCGCAAGAAGGAGGTTCTTCCAAATTCATGAGTTGGAAGCTTTAAGGGATGCCGCCTATGAACGATCTTGGAGTATCAAGGAAAAAACTAAGGCGTTGCATGATAGGAGGTTGCGAGGAATAAAGGAGTTTAAAGTAGGTGATAGAGTGCTCTTATTCAACTCAAGATTGAAATTGATAGCTTGAAAGTTGAAATCAAGATGGACCGGACCGTATGTGGTAAAGGAGGTGTTTCCATACGGTACCGTTGAATTATATGATGAAGTCGATAAAGGTGTGTGGAAAGTTAACGGTCATCGCTTGAAACATTACTTGGGAGGTCCCATTGATACTACTGAAGAGAAAGAAATTCCTCAAGAGGACCCACCCACCTTCACCGAACAGTGAGTTGCAAAAGTTTCGTTTGTAGAGTATGTACCGTTTGTAAATTTCGTTATTCTTCATGTTTCTCATAGTTTTTCGTGTTTGTGTTTTGTGTGTTTGAGAAAATTTGCAGGAAACGTACTCTTGAAGAGCTGAAAATACGAAGAAAAAGTCATTCCAGGTAAGTCCCATACTTAGAAAAAATTTGGGATGGTTTGGGGAAGGTTTGGTAAAAGTTAGAAAATTTTCTAAGTCCCAAAACTCATAATTTTACGAAACCTTCTATTGAAATTCATCCGTCGCGTCGCGCCACCACCAAGGCATTACTTGGTGGCGCAGCGCCACCATAAAGTTCAAATAAAAGCCTTTTTGAACCCCCATAACTGAACCTTTTCATCTGAACCCAGCCGTGGCGCTACGCCACGGCCCACCCTACTTATCGTCGCACGACGCGACTGACTTCAATAACGGATTAAAACAATTTTGACCGCCCAGATACCTCAAACACCCCCAAATCCTTTTCTCTTACAACCCCACCGCCAAAACCCTCAAACTACCATCTCTCCTCCATAACTACACCGTAAAACCTCCATTTTAACCACTGAAACCACCCATGTGACCGATTCCTTCACCCAAAAAAACCCCCATTAAACATATATCAATCAGATTCGGGACCTTCAAATCGCGAAAATTTTCTAGCTTTCTTCCGATTTACAGTTAATCAGGTACGTCTCTTGGCTTTCTTCTCTTATTTGTGTTAATCTGTGAGTTTCGTAAGTCGGGTTAATATTGGTATGTCCGGATGTGTCGAGTCTGTTGGTCTCAGGTCCGTTTGTGTCGAGTCATGATTTAAGCTGATTTCCTTTTCAGTGATGTCGAGTTCACGATATGTCGAGTCCGTTGTGTTGAGTTGTTTTAGTCAGCTTTGTGGTTCTGGGAGTTCTGTGAGTCGATATCTATGTATGTTGAATCAGTTGTGACCAGTCCGGTTTTCATGGTCAGTTATGTGGGTTTAGACTCGAGTAAGTGATTAGTCAGTTAGTGGATCCGTTGATTTAGTCCACATGTCGGGTAAATTTCAGGTCGGTCTTAGTTGAGTCATTTGTGGTTATTGTAGTCGAGTCAGGTCTGTCCTGGTGTGTTACTTGGTTGTCAAGTTTGTTGGTGTGATGTTCATCGGGTTAGTCAAGTTGTATGTTTCGAGTGAGTTCGTGTTGTTAATCTGTGAGTCTTGTCGAAGAAGCTTTGTCGAGTCAAGCTTCTTTGAGTCTTCGGGTAGTTGGATGTGTAGAGTTTGTCGGGTCATTTTTTGGTGAGTGGTGATGTTTGCTATTGTTGAGTTGACGTCTTGTTATTGTCGAGTCGAGTCAATCTTGTGTTTTTGGTATGGAGGTATTGTCAAGTCAGTTGTGTAGCTTTTATGAGGGTATCTTAGTCTTGTAATTTGTTTTAATGGTATTGCGGGTGGCTCGGTTTGGAAATACAAATGCTTTAATTGTGGATTGATTTGGTAAGGTACATTGACAACTGAAGTTTCACTCTTGCGTTTTAAAATTGGATTTTTACGTTCGAAAGAAACCTCCTTTAACTAGGCGGAATTTTTCGACGCTAAAATTTATTTCCACAACAACTAAAAAGCAACTTATTTTTAAGCGCGAATTGGACTTCAATGTCATTGTTCGGCACTTTGGCTCTTAATTGGGACAATTAAAAGTGCCGATGGGGGGTAGTGTACATTGCGTCCAAGTTAGTGTTTTTGCGTCATCTTTGTGTCGTTTTAGCATAGTTTTAGTAGTAGTTAGTCTTGTTTGGGTTTACTTGCATGTACAAGTGGTTTAAGCTCGCCCGTACTCAATCTCCATTCGGGCGAGTTTAATTACCACTTAGCAATTGTAAAAAAGTAACCCGTTTTTGTTAGATTTAGCCGCGAATGAAATGCTATACGGCTATTCTTTATTTTTTCAAAAAAAAAAATTATAAAAATCCAAAAAAATATAAAAAATTAAAAAAAAAATCAAAAAATTATAAAACTTAAAAAATACCAAAAATAGTTTGTTATGACTGACTGTCTGCTTGTTTTGTCTTGAATTTATTTGCTTTGCAGGCATGGTGATGCGTGTGAAGTGTTCTATATATTAGATGTATATTTTAAGCCCCTTTTAACACTTATTATAGCCAAGTTTTAAATTTATAAAACACGATATTTTACTAACACCAAACACACATATGGGCAAGTGCACCCATCGTGAGCGTAGTATAGCGTTGGTAAGATACCGAGGTCGTCCAAGGACAGAAGAGCTTTTAGTACCGGTTTATCCTCAACGTCTAATCAAAGTAAAAAGTTAGAAAAATGTTTTAAACTAAGAAAAGTAAAAACTAACTAAAATGCTGAAAATAAAATAAAAAAAATAAAAACAGATAGACAAGATGAATCACTTGGTTCCGACTCGTATCTAGTATAACCTTTGATTATTTCCGCACTTTTGCACATAATTAAGAGATTATCTTAGTTATTGTAGTAGGCCCCTCTTTTGAAGGTGACGTTACCCTCACCCCAGTAGTTTGAGTCAGCAAGGATACAATCCTAAAAGGGTGGATTATTGGAAGATAATGAATTAAGTTATTAATGCAATATTATGGTAGGCCCCGCTTTTGGCGGTGACGTTACCCTCGGCTAAGTAGTCTGAGTCAGCAGGGATACAGTCCTAAATAGCCGTGTTATAGTATTAATAGTAGTTAACTTATGAGGGGGTCAAAGAGTTTGGACCCCCGCCATCCAATACCGTGAAGCATTGAAGGAGGTCCTACTAAATTTGACCCAAGTCCATTGCAGGACCTCTAAACGCTGAACAATGGCAAGACCTTTACCAAACCGTTCCCTTAACCCCCGACCAGGTAGCCAACATACCTCCATATAGACCGTGGAGATATGAATGGTGAAAATCTTTTATTTTATATAGACAGTAAAATAATGCCAAGACACCACGGACAAACGATAAGGAAAGATCACCTTCAACATAAGTAACTAGTTATTAAAGTCATTAATACAAAACCAAATAAAAAGTGCAAAAGATTAGAAATAAAAAGTATTATACTAGACACTTTGTCTTCACCAAGTGATGTAAGAGACTTAGGCAAACATGGCCTTGATTGTCAAGAACTCTTACGATCAATCTTGGATCCCGAGACGACTCACACACTCTACGATGGACAATGGATGATGGTGGTGGATGATGGTGTTGTGATGGTGGTGGGTGGTGGATGAAGTGTGAGAGAGGTGGTGTGCCAAGGGATGGTTTGAGCTTGAGCCAAGCACTCCTATTTATAGCATGTACAGAAGCCTGGACACGGCCCCGTGTCCGCTGGACACGGCCCCGTGTCCGCTGGACACGGCCCCGTGTCCACCCTTTTCTCTTTCTTCATTAATACAGTTTGTCTTTATTAGCTCCACACGCCCCCGTGTCCGCTGGGCACGCCCCCGTGTCCGTCTGACACTCTCTCTCTTCATTAATTGTAATTCGCAATTACAATTAATGCGCCTGCTGTACTTTCGCCACGCCCCCGTGTCCGCTGGGCACGGCCCCGTGGTGAGCAATAGAAGCTTCTATAGGTTTGTCTTTTGTGCCAGGGCTGACCATCCTGGACACTGCCCCGTGTTGAGCTGGACACGCCCCGTGTCGAGCTGGGCACGCCCCGTGTCAAGCTGGGCACAGCCCCATGCTCAGCTGGGCACAGCCCCATGCTCAGCTTTCTTCTTGTTTTTGCTTTGGGAGATGCTGTCGAGGTGTCGGGTATGCAACGTTTCTTCCTTTTCTTTGTATTCGTGTTGGTTTTGGCTGTATATTTGTTCCTTTTGTTCAATTAAGCTCATTTGGTCCTGAAAATACAAAAGGAAGACAAAAGCACACTTTTTCCAACATTAGTACTAAAAAGGGGTTAGTTTTATGCCTCATTTGATGTAATTTATATGTTGCATTTTACACACATCACATGGCTAGTAGTTCAAGATCAGGTAGGGCCCGGAAGAGGGCCGCGGGTCAGTCGGCACCACAACAGGATCCACCTGAGCAGGATCCACCTGAGCAGGATCCACCTGAGCAGGATCCACCTGAGCAGGATCCGGTCCCACAGGAAATTCCAATTATTCAAATAGCTGCCGATGATCCTAAGTTGAGAAAAATCGAGTATCAATCGGGTTATAACTTTATTCCAGATCAGAAAACGCGTAGAGCCAATCACCCGATATTGAAGTTTGAGCCGAGCATAATCGAGTGGAACAAGTATGATAAACTGAAGAGAACAGAGTTACTTTAGCACCGGGTGATAGATTGGGGGTAGTTGAGAGAGATAGGCTCAGAGCAGGAGGTGAGGGACCTTCTAGGTCAAAGGTTGATTGATGCGTTAGAATGTATAGAGCCTCAATATGAGGAGCTTATGTTAGAGTTCCATAGCACTTGGGTGCATAAAGAGGGAAAGTTCGAGCAGGATACAGCGGTGTCGTTTAGTTGAGGTAGGCAGGTGTATGAAATGAATATGGCGCGGTTTGCTATAGTTGCAGGGTTGTATACCGAAGAGGAGGTGAAGAGGCCGGAGTTTGTTACTAGCTTGAGGGGTGCTTATACTAAGCCTAGGGATTTTGGGGTTGGTGCGACTGAGTTGAAGGAGTTTTGGAGTACGATTTCTGACCATCCGTTCGCAACTACAAACCTGATTACTTCGGTTCGTAATCCGGTTTATAGGTATGTGCTGAAGATTTTATCTACTACACTGGTCGGTCGGAAGTCGGGAGAGAATAAAGCAAATTGGATAGAGTTGTTTATCTTGATGTGTAGAGTGCAGAATAGGGAGATGAATCTGGCTACGGTCTTAGCAGATTCATTTAGTAGAGGTCGTCGAGGTGGTTATCGGGCTGGTTTGGATATGGGCCCCGACATTACTAGGATTGCAACAAATTTGGGGGTACTCGACAAATATCTCCCTGAATTTCTACATGAGGGGCCCAAGACGATGACGTTTGGGTTGAAGGAGCTGCAACAGGCATGCATAGTGTCATGGAAGGAGCCTTACGGCTGGGAGCCGATCAGACAGGGTCCACAGGTGCAGCCGCCACAGGGACATCCGGCTGAGGATGTTATGATTCAGATTGAGCCTACACACAGGCAGCGCCCGCCTCATCGACACGAGTTACCGGCACACCAGTACCCGAGTAGACAGCCAATGCCTACACCTCTTACGTTGGAGTCGTTCTCTGTGTATGTGGAGCAGAGGTTCGACAGGTTAGAGCACCTTATTTTCACAGGCCAAGATAGGCAGGAGGATGCCCTCCGATACATCATGAGCAGACACAGTATGGGGATCCCAGACTTCTTCCAGTCGAGGCAACAGGGTAGCTCAGCTGGTACTACTGAGAGGTTTGATCCGATTCCCCCAATTCATGTATTTGGAGAGGGCAGTTCAGGTGCAGGTGGTCGAGAGGAGAGCAGTCAGGAGTCGGGTAGTGAGTAGCAGGAAGAGTAGTGTGGGGATAACACGAGGATGCAGGAGCAGCAGCTGACTATTATATCTTTTGTTGATTATTTTCCTTTTATGCTGTTTTTTATCCTTACTTTTGGTCTGTACTGATATTATACACATTAAACAGGTTGGTTAGGGAGGTTGGGTTGGTTGATGTGATGGAACTGATGAACTACTGATGATTTTGATATATATGTGATGATATGTTTTGGTAGTTTGTTTGATTCAGATAGGTTGATTGTGATAGCCGTTTTCGTTCGCGTGTCCAAGGTTAGAGTTGTTTGCTGAGCGCGTATCGAATTGGAGGGCTTATGTGGAAACGACTGGCACTTTGACAGTCTCACATATCAGCTAAGTCGTTTCCCTTTTATTTGTTGTATTATATTTATTTATTTCGTTTAGTAGTTCGTTATTTATTTAGTTAGTTATTTAGTCAGTTTAGTAGTTGTTTTTAGGTAGTTGAGTTGTATTTCCATTCTTGCATTAGGGACAATGCAATCTTTAAGTGTGGGGATGGGATACATGTAAATAATCGAGTCTTATATTAAAAAAAAAAAGAAAAAAATTTGATTGTAAACTCTCTTGGTTTTGATATAAGACGGTTGGGAATTGGTCCAATGATCGTTCTTTTAGTCCTATAAGCTTGAGGTGGGAGTAGGTGGACCGTAAATTCTAGTGTGAGGCCCTAGGTGGATTGACCGCACTTAAATTAAATTTACATGATAAGGGCTTAGGATTGGATTCGGGTTGAAAGGGATAAGTATATTCGCAATCGCGGCTAACGCAAGCCTTGGTTTTAATAAGATATAAATGATTTTTGACCCATGTGATTGTTCGTCTCTGATTCCGTTGCATAATTTTTTTCGGGGACGAAAAAAGAGCAAGTGTGGGGATATTTGATGTATTGCAAAATACATCCCTTATATCGTGTATAGTTTGTATAATTTATCGTTATTATTAGTTTAGTTTTATTTAGAATTACATGATATTGATCATATTTGCGTTTTCATGGTCTAGATACATAAAGTTGCTGAAAAAGGAGCAAAAACGAGCCTTATTGCTGAAACATTAAGTCCGGGAACTAGCTTTAAAGAATTAGAATTATTTGTTGAAGTTATTATGAAGTTAAAGCTGAATTTTTAAGCAACATTCTGTGGAAAATTGCCCGTGGCGTCGCGCCACGGGCGGATGATCATATGGTCGCACAGCGCTTGCAACAAACAACAAAAATCTGAAAATGGTCATGGTGGCGTCGCGCTACCAGGTTTATCTTCACCCGTCGCGCGGCGCGACGGGCTTGTCTGGCAAAGTTTATTTGTTTAATGCTAGGGTTTGGTATATAAGTGGAAGCTAATCATCATCATTATCAACTTACGAAACAAAGAAACCCTAGGCGAATTTTGGAGCAGATTTCGAGTATTTTGGAGTGCTTTAGCTTGCGGGAATCATTCGGTTGAAGCTTGGATCGTAGGAACGAAGATTGTTTGGGTCTTATCACCCGATTTTCTTTATTTTTGTGTTTCAATACTTTTCCAATGAATTCTTGTTTTGAACTTGTTTTGTTTATGTTTGACATCATGTTTCTTGGCTAAAACCTTCGTTACTACCTAGGCAAGATGATAGTTTAATCAAGTTTGGATTTTTAACGGTTTTTATTGTTTGTTATGGATTGATCTTTGAAAGTAAATTGTTATAGAATTTCTGATTTGGTGCATGTGCGTATTTACTTTTGGTTGTTGATTACTTGCTGTTTCACATAGATTTTGGTGAATGTCTTTCACATAATAAATTTGTGTTGATTATTTGCATCCTTGCGGGTTCGGGTGATCTTTGGGTAAATCAGCCGATAGCCTTAGAAACAGTAATTAAAATACAATTAGAATTAAATATTCTGCTTAACTTGTCGCTGAGAGGCTCGAGTTAGTTATTAGGTCTCAGTGCAATATATAGCTAAGACAGGTATTGAGAGAAGTCGGTTTTAGTTCCCTAATTGCATTTGTGTCTAATAAACCAAGTTAGAATCTAGGATTGCCTTAGATTATCGCGCTGAGAGGTAGATAGTCGTATTAGGGCACTTTCAAAGTCGTTAGAGGACTGAGAGGAAGCCTAACAATCGGTGTTCACAACAGCCTTGTAGGGTTTCCTAGGTTTCTTCCTGAGAAGGGTCGGGAAGTCTTATCCTGAAATACCTTAGGGTTTAGTACTTTACGATCCCGATTCCATACAAGGATAATATTGTTAGAAATCCATTCCTAGTTAAACTGGATTCAAGCCTAGGTAGTCGTTAATCTCATCTGAATCAAACCTTAGTTTTTGTTCGTGTCTTAGTCTAATATTATTTTAATTTCAATTTTAGGATTTTAGTAAACCCCCCCCCCCCCCCCTTAAAACACAAAAATAATTAAGTCGTGTCAATGTCTAGTCTAAATAAAGTCGTTAACCTAATTAATTAGAGTCCTTGTGGGTTCGACATCCGGACTTGCTTTTCTTTGCTAGAGTCGACCGGTTCACTTGCCGGTGAGTAGTTTAGTCAAGTTAGAGAGTCTAGATTTTTATTACTTTAGTCTAAATTAGGGTTATTTTAGTTTAATTATTTGAACTACTTATTCCACATCACACATGCATAATCGATGCCTCGTTTCAACAAACACAATAGAAATAGCCTTCTTCATTGCTGGATGTTGGTCAGTGACAACAACTTTTGGTTGAGCACCGACAACTTTTAGAAAAACTCTCAACAACCATATATACATATCAGCAGTTTCTGACACCAATAATGTAGCACCAAATGTAACATTGCAGTGGTGATTGTCTATACCAGTGAACGGTACAAACACCATAGAGTATCTGCATATGAAAACACTAATGAAAAAAATGAAATGAGCACAAAATGCCAATGCTTTTAAACAGTGAAAATGTCAAAAACACTGCAAAAATAGAATAATAAATATTACTTGTTAGAATGATACATGGGGTCAAACGAAATCACATCACGAAACATGTGGTAATTACGTTTGCATTGATCATCATACTAAAAAATACCCTTCAAACGATTCTCATCATCTGTGAATTAATTGTTCGAGAAATTAGGCTGGGACTGTTTTTTTAGTGAAATGTCTCACAACCATCTCAGCGTTGTATTTTCCTATAAACAAGTTAATTTGTCTCTTGTAGTTCTTAAAACCAACTTTACTTGCACCCACGTCTTCAAAATCGCCAAAAAAAGTCTTCATAACATTAAACACCTTAACCGGTCCCAAATTCAACTTAGACATGTAATGTATAACATGCTTTTGGAGCTGAGTGAGGTGTCGTTCAAACGGAAGAAAATGCTTATCAGGTTGTTCAACAAAATCATGATTGTGCTCCTCAACAAACTTATAGACCTTCCAGATCCAGCCTCAAATATTACACATAATTCTGCGCCACGACTAGACCTTTTTAAAAGTTGGATTGCAAAGACCTTTCCTTTTTATCGGGGTCCAACGTATCAACCTTCTTGTCCTTATATACCCCAGATCTCGTACACATGTAATACTTAATATGTTTTTCTCCTTTGGCGTTTATCTTTTCAGTCCCTTTCCTAACAGAAAAACCACAAGCCGTCGCATACCTAACATACAATGAATAACAATCATCGAGGCTTAGGAATATCATGTCTATTTTTGGCTTTATCTCTTCACTAGCGTCGGGAATGGTCAATGGAAAACCAGTTTTCGGGTAAAACCTTTCATTCGAAAAAACACCCTCGTCTGAAAAATAAAGTGAGAACGAATTAAGAAAGACGCCATTGGTGAAATATTTAACATAGAAAATGTCTCCTTAAAACATTATCGATGAAAACGCCATTAATAGAATAATAAACAATACGAATAACTGATGTTACTTTCTTAGTAAAACATATTAATGAAAACGCCATAATGAATACGCCATAATGAAAATGTCATTAGTTGAATAATAAACAATATGAAGAACTGATGTTACTGTCTTCCTAAAACATGTTAATGAAAATGCCATAAGTTGAATAATTAACAAATAGTAAGAACTGATGTTTATAAATTAACGCCAATATTCACAACTAATCAGATATACGTAACCAGGTGTTAAACACCATTGATAGTAAACAATAAGCATATATTAGATCCCAAACGACAATAATATTAATAATGAAAACGCCAAATATTGAAGATAGGAAGAAAGTCATTGAAACATAAACATCATTTTCAAATACTACCTAAAAACGCCATTAAAACAAGTATAAAGAACAAAACGCCATATCTGTTGCATGATTTGCTAGAACACATATGAAAACGCCATCAAATATTACTTTGTAGAACAGAATCCACGTTAGACGCCATAGATATCGGAAGCTTAGAGAGGAGGTAACTGCTAATACGAAATTTTTGGAATTTTGTTTGAAACGGAATTATAACCCCATTTATTGAGGGGAACGTGGACGATGACAATCGTGCCCCTGCATATCATTTAGCGCCCCCTACCACGTGTTCGACCGGGATCCGTTCTCACCGTTTTCACACTTCTAACCATTTTCTCCTGATCCCGTTTATATATATATATAGGGTCAGGATTTAGGAAAAACGCTGAAAAGTGTGAAAACAATGAGAACACTTATGGATCGTCCAATCAAAACAATCTATGGACTAGATTGGTGCGGTGGCATTTTCGTAAATAAGATCAACTTTATTAAGTGGACGCGCTTCATTAAGGGTAAAAAGGTTTTTACTGCTCGAATTCAAAACGCCAACTAAAATAAGAACACGCCATTCAAAATGAATAAAACACCATTAATACAAAACGCCAAAGCTTAGTGATAAAACGCGTTGCAGATTACAGGTAGAAGAAACAAACAGTAACTAAAAGTCAATTATTAACATTTATTAGAAGAAATTCCCTCCTAAATTACGCGCCAAAAACATCATTATATAAACGACGTTAACATCGATTCCATAATCACTTCCATCCATCATTCTAAAAACATCTTTTACCAAAACTCCAAGTTTAACCAAAACGCCAAAAATGGTAACCATCGTTTCATGGAGATACACCCTAAGAATCAGAAGATTCGTCATACGTTTTGACAATAGAAGAAAGGTGTTTGTTAAGACAATCAAAGCAATTTTGAAAATGGAAGAAGTACAGAGGGGTATCCTATCGCTTGGCATCCCTCTTGATAACCAATGTCATGAAACACATAAGCTTATGAGAAGATTAACAAGGAAAATTGGACCAAGAAAGCAGATCGAAAAATGGACCCAGTCATCACATCATGGCGTTTTGATGAAGAAATAGACATGGTGACCGTTATATGTGACAACGGAGAGCAGGAAGACTACATGCTTGAAGACATCATGACCAAGCAGGGGGTTGGGTTCATGGAAGAGTTACAGAACGCCACATGTTTGAACACAGACATGGACATAAATGTGGCTTTGATGCAGGACATGTTCAAATGGAGGCTTCAAAATCTTCAACAACAAGAAGCCAATGAAAGTGAAAGTGATGGCTTGGATGAAAGACTAGAAGAAGACTCCGAAGAAGAAGACGAAGGAGTGATGGATACTTATCAGAGAAAGTACCTTCTGACGAGGAGTTTTAATTTTTTTTTGTTTTCTTTTGTGTAATTTTTTTCGGATAATAAAATACTATATTTCTCCCCTTAGTTTCAAAACGCCAAAAAAATACTATAAAAAGTTATTGCATACAAAATGGCAAAAATAATAAAAACTATTTTTCCTGGATAATATTTTCTCTGTTAGTGTATTTTCTCATCTTGGTCTACAAAACACCATTAAATATAAAAACGCCAAACTTGGAAGATGGGACGTCTATCACCCTAAACTGATAAAGCTGAACAAAACAGTAAATACACACAGTAACTGAAAGCACGGTTACTTTATTACTAGCATTTATTATAATAAAATCCCACCTAAACTACGCGCCAAAAACATCATATAAGAGAGACGTCTCTGCACAATCAATTGATCACACCCAAAAACAACGCCATGTTTCTTAGAAACCACTCACTTTAAAACGCCAAAAAATAGTTAAAAAACCACAGATGGCAAACCTCGTTTCTTCTATATTGAGTATTGTTCTGAATGAATTTCACTGAATGAATTCTTCTCTGAGATGGGTATGTCTATAAGCTTTTGCTAAATGAAATGGACAAATATTCAAGAAAAAGAGACTAATGACAGTGATATGTCATTATGTGAGCCTTGTTCTTGATGGATATATTGACAACATGAAGGGATCGATACCAGTGTAAATGCTATTTTGGACTCCATGATCATAATAGCATCCAAGCAGGAGTTAATCTTCAATGACATGTCACCAAACAACAATATACCACACCAAAATACAGGACGCCACTAATCAGCTTCGTCTAAAGATGGGGGTTATGTAGGAAAATTGGCATCTAGCTAAGGTATTCAAAGCTTCAAGGCACACTTCATCCTAATCTAAACGCCATTAGATATAAAACGCCAAACTTTGTTTTTATCCGATAAAGCTGAAAAAGCAGTACTAAAACGATGGAACTTAATTACTAGCATTAACTATAATAAAAATCGCGCCTAAAAAGTACGCGCCAAAAACTTCCTATATAAACAACCTCTCAGACCTTCTAAAATTCACACCAAAACCTTAAACGCCATATTTTCCTCTATACCATTCATCTTAGAAACGCCAAAAAACCCCAAATATCAAAGATTCCAATCCGTGTTTCTTTGATATACACTATTTCCTCAATATAAACGCCAAAACATACAAAAACCACAAAAATTCAAAAACGCCATTTCATGGAGATTCAGTTTTGTTCTCAATAAAGTTTAGCTAAACGGGATGGACAACATTGTTAAACATCTTTCTTGACTGAGGATTAACAATGTTGTCCATCTCGTTCAGCAAAACATTATTGAGTTTAGCATGACCAAAATCAGAGGTTTTTGGTAGTTTTATTTAGTGGCGTTGTTTTTTTTTTGGCGTTTGATTTGCTTGACCGATCTTATATTGTTTGTTACGTAACTTCGAAGTAGCATGTTATGAACAAATAGGTCGAAAAAAAAAGAATGAAAAAAAAAGATGTATAAAAATGATGTAAAACGCCAAACTGAAATCTGTCTGTTTTCTATAGGAATGAAATATACAAACGCCAAACTAATCTACAATGGCTCTCGAAGACCATCTATGTGTGTTCTATAAGAATGAAAAATACAAAACGCCAAACTACTCTTCACTAGCTCTCGAAGACCTTGTCGATCTTCTCTTAATTACAGCCTGTTTGCATGTCGATGCGTAGTGTCCGTATCCTTTGTAGTTCTGACACTGTCTTTCTTTGGCCCCGGGTTTCGACTTTGATTTCTTTTTCTCGATTGCTATCTCCTGTTTAGATTTCAGGCGCTTCCGAGAACCAGAACCTTTGGATTTATACCCAACAGGGACTCTTATTGGATCTTGTCATTTTTGTATTGACCGGTTATCTCGGCAAATCTATCCCTAGTACTAGCGGGAGGAGCAACAATCTGCATATCTTAAACCTTCTTCGTATAAGATTGAACATGATCCTTGTATAAGGATAGCTCCTCTTTATTAGCAGATAAACAGTTCAAAGTATATTCCGTTGAAAAAAATAATATCTCGCATCATACTTTGCACATTGGGGTCAAGCTCGGTCATATATTCATGACTAATTGAGAATTCGGGAGACAATTTGGGGAAGCCTCTTTGTGTGTTCTATAAGAATGAAAAATACAAAACGCCAAACTATTCTTCACTAGCTCTCGAAGACCTTGTCGATCTTCTCTTAATTACAACCTGTTTGCATGTCGATGCGTAGCGTCCGTATCCTTTGCAATTCTGACACTGTCTTTCTTTGGCCCCGGGTTTCGACTTTGATTTCTTTTTCTCGATTGCTATCTCCTGTTTAGATTTCAGGCACTTCCGAGAACTAGAACCTTTGGATTTATACCCAACAGGGACTCTTATTGGATTCTTGTCATTTTTGTATTGAACGGTTATCTCGGCAAATCTATCCCTAGTACTAGCGGGAGGAGCAACAATCTGCATATCTTAAACCTTCTTCATATAAGATTGAACATGATCCTTGTATAAGGATAGCTCCTCTTTATTAGCAGATAAAAGGTTCAAAGTATATTCCGTTGAAAAAAATAATATCTCGCATCATACTTTGCACATTGGGGTCAAACTCGGTCATATATTCACGACTAATTGAGAATTCGGGAGAGCACTTTGGGGAAACCTCTTTGCGCCATCTATTCAGAATGTATTGTTTTGGAAATTCCTTAATGTCCATAATTCTCAAAACATAGAATATATGTCTACATAGCAAACCAAACTGTTCAAAACGCCTGCATGAGCAACTGCATGGCAATCAGACTTACGGAACATTACCTGAAAAACGCCAAAAACAATATCTCTATAACGCCATGCAGAGAGTGTTTGTCTAAAAAAATTAAAAAAAAACACATTGGATATGAAAAAACGCCATATAAAAACAAAACGCCATTGTTTACCTCAAATAAGGATGTACAAGGCTGTTGGAAGTCTTTTACGTAAAACTTAACAAACCCATCTGGCTGATCTTCATAACGTTGATTTACGCAATCCTCAATTCCAATTGGCTCAGCTTGAACGTCACAAAAAATACTTTTTGTGTATATGTCAACAGCTTGGCCTTCCAACAATTGGTAATTACTCTTCAACTGGGGTCGTTTGTATCGAGATTCATGATCATTTTTCCGGTGTGTGTGACGCTGTGCTTCTATTGCAGTTTCATAATGAGTCATGAACTCAACAAGAGTAGCTTTCGAATTGCACACTTGACCAAAAAAATGATTCTCACTCTCCGACCTCGATGTCGTTCGCATAAGACCCGACATCTCTTCCATTCTATAGTATGAAGGGATCCAAGATTCCCTTAGTGCAAAAATATCAGATAGCCAGTCATTATCTGCTAAATTGAACTCTGCGATAACCGCTTCTCATTCTGATTCAAACTCTTCAGGTGTGAGAATGTATGTCCACACAACACCACAAATACGTTCTTTAAAATTGGTGGAATTACATAGCCTAACACCAACTTATGTATAACACGAAAACGCCATGCATAAAAATAACGTATAAAATTACACAAAGATAAACCTTAATTAAAAAACATTAACAAGCTACAAAACGCCATGTATTTCAAAACGCAGTGTATCCTAAAACGCTAAAGGTAAAAATAAGCATACCAACCTTCAGAGAAAGTTTATGCATCACATGCCACATGCATAACCGATGCCTCGTGTCAACAAATACAACAGAAATAGCCTTCTTCATTGTTGGATCTTGGTCAGTGACAACAACTTTTGGTTGAGAACCATCAGCTTTTAGAAAAACTCTCAACAACCAAATATACGTATCAGCAGTTTCCAACGCCAATAATGCTGCACCAAATGTAACATTGCAGTGATGATTGTCTATACCAGTGAACGGCACAAACACAATAGAGTATCTGCATATGAAAACGCCATAAGAACTGAAACAATAATAAAACGCCATTGCATGTAAACTTATAAAACGCCATTGCATGTAAACTAATAAAACACCATATCATGTAAACTAATAAAAACGCCATTGCATGTAAACTCATAAAACGCCAAAAAACAGAAGAAGTTGAATAATAAAATATTACTTGTTGGAACGATACGTGGCGTCAAACGAAATCACATCACCAAACACATGGTAATTTCGTTTGGCTTGATCATCACACCAAAAAAGTCCCTTCAAATGATTCTCTTCGTCTGTGAAGTAATAATACGAGAAATTAAGCTGAGAATGTTTTTTTTTTTCATTCAAATGTCTCACAACCATATCGGCGTCATATTCCCCTATAAACAAGTTAATTTGCCTCTTATAGTTCTTAAATTCAACTTTACTTGCACCCACATCTTCAAAACCGCCAAAACAAGTCTTCATAACGTTAAACACATTCACGGGACCCAAATTCAGCTTAGACATGCTGTGTATAACATGCTTCTGGAGCTGAGTGAGGTGTCATTCAGTTGGAAGAAAATGCATATCAGGACGTTCAACAAGATAATGGTTGTGCTCCTCGACAAACTTATACACCTTCCATGATCCATCCTCAAAAGTTACACCTAACAGTGCACCACAATCAGTCCTCTTTGAAAAATTGGATCGCACTAATCGCTCCTTTTGATTCGGGTCCAATGTATCAACCTTCTTGTCCTTGTATAACCCAGATTTCGTACACAAGTAATACTTAATATGTAACACACATTTAGAGTTTGTCTTTAGTACCTTTCCCGACTAAAAACCCACACTCCTTGGCATACTTGACATACATTGAATAACAATCCTCGAGGCTTGAGAATAGCATGTCCATTGTGGGCTTTATTTCTTCACTGACGTCAGGAATGATAAATGGTAATCAAGTTTTGGGGCAAAACCTTTGACTCGAGGAAGCAACTTCGTCTGAGAAAACACAGTGAGGAACAGAAAAATCAGAAAACGCCATTAAAAATAGAAAATGTCTCGTAATAACATTTTAAATTAAAACGCCATTAATTGAATAATAAACAAGACATAATAAACACATAATTTAAAAACGACATGATGAAAATGCCATGAGATGAATAATTAACAAAATATAACATCATAATGAAAACGCCATAATTAATAAAACTGATGTTTACACAAATTAACAAATAATAATAACTGATGTTTACAAATAATACAAAATAACATTCAAAACTAATCAAACAGATGTAAAACGCCAATGATCGTAAAATCATAAGAAAAATACTAGATAGTAAACGACAATTAAAATTAATATTGAAAACTCCAATTATCAGTTCTTAGTAATTGTTTAAATACTAATTAAAATGAGATTAAATTGCATAATTGAATAACGCCATTGAAAATCATACAACATATTATAAAAAACAATGAAACAAGCATAAAAGAACAAAATGTCATATCTGTTGCATGATTTGCTGAAACAAAAATAGAAAACGCCAACGAATTTTACTTTGTCGAACAGAATCCACGTTAGACGCCATAGATATGAGAAAGCTTGCAAAGGAGGTAACAGCTAACAAGAAATCTTTGGAGTTTTAATTTGAAAGAGATTTATAACGCGAATAAAGAGGGAACGTATAAAAGGACAATCGTACCACCGCATAACAATTAGCGCCCCCTGCCACGTGTTAGGCCATGATCCGTTCTCACACTTTTCACCGTTCTCTCCTGATCCCGTTTCAATTTTTATATACCGAACTTGATTCAAGATGCATCTCTAGTGAGTCTTTCACACGCATTTGGTAGCATCCTAGACTCGGGTCTTCACCACGTTGAGTATTCAACCTTGCTTCTTGACTGCAACCATGAACATATGACGGTTTTGGTTGAGGATCGTATTTGACACGAGACCCTTTAAACATATTACACGCCTCCTCTCAGGTGGTCTGTCTCTCAGGGTACAGCAACTGGAACAGTATGTGTACTACCGGAGATGGCTCTCACGCCTGAGATAACACCGGGTATAGTTTGGTGTTTATAGGGAAATGTGAAGTTGAGATAAATGATAATTTAGAGAGTTCTCTACTCTAAATTTCCATGGAATAAAAGACATATGTTGTGCGTATATTTCTCATCCCAGAGCATATATATATATAGAGAGAGATTAATCTAATTTAATCTTGTAATAAACAACATTTAATTTGTAATAAACATCGTAATTAATATTGTAATAAACAAGATAATTAATTGAGTTTTAATCTCAGTGGATGTAAGGGGTTTAGTAAAAAACAACTTGTTTGACCTAAACTAGCCTGCAAGTCCTCGTGCCACGCTTCTTGTACCTCACACCACACTGTATGGAACCCACGCGTCATATCCGCCATAAGCGGACCACTCATGTTCTTAACCATGCACACACGGACAAAAATACAAAGGCGGCTCACAAACAGCTCGTGGTGTTGCGAGTGTGCAAGCGCGAGTTAGGGTGTCTTGTACCTTTTAAGGTCTACACTAGACCACTAGTGTTTGCTTTTAAAGAAACTATATTACAAGGAGTGCTTCTTCTTGTAAACAACTTTAGGTTTTGTCATCCCACCTATGTGAGACAAGTTGACAAAGCTCAATCCAATTTTCTAATTTTTGTTTGTTCTAAAAATATAATTTCAAGTTTCGATATCTCATTTATCTTAGCTCTATTTTAGACATGGTTTGGTTCGTTATGATCATCTCACAACGTAGAACACAAACCCATAAATAATTATTTATACAACACATATATAAACATTATTATGTCCAAAATATTTAATAAAAACTCATTTTCACTAAAATTTTCAAGAGGTTTATCATCTAAAGAAATCCCTAAAAAATTAATGTTGTTTAACCCGATTTATTTTGCGCATGTAATAACCCTTGATTTTAAAGCATTCGTTAAAATACCAGAAAAGTCCGGGTGCCACAAATCATGTCACATGGTTGTGTATGTGTCATCATCATGTTATGGATATGTCCTCTTTTTAGGCGTAACGTCCTTGTCAAACTACTATAAAAATATGTTATTGATACGTAATTAACAAAATAAATAACAATGTTAGTTATTGAGAGAAAGCATGATTAATTATTCAAAACCAAACAAAATATCTTGGTCATGAATAGTGTTACCTAAACAAACGAGTATTGGAAAGAAATGGGCTGTGTTGGTTTTTTGGCCCCCAAATGGTAAAGGAGCTATTTATCAAGAAACAATTATGGTTTTATGATTTCATTGGTAGTTTTTAACCTAGAACTCGCTGGTATGATCTTGATAATTTAAAGGTGTTTCTGGAGTGGTGATGCACATTGGAAATCATATACTTACATTATAACACACTTATTATAAGTTGTGAAGCTTGCAAACTAAAAAAATAGCCTTTGGAACTAGGAAATTAGACTTTGCAATAAAAAAAAATAATAAGGGTCCGGGCGTGTTAGTTTATTGACAAAAGGTGTAAATGTTATGTGCCGAGCTCATGTTCGTAAGTTTTTTTTTAAGGTCGAGCTCAACTTGTTTATTATTTATTATTCTTTCTCTCTCTATATATAATTATAATTATATACCGCATAATATATATTATTCAGTTACTTTTATCATAATTATTTATAATAATACATATTATGTAGTTATATTAAAATATATTAATGAAAGTTGTTATAGCGGAGAGTTCAAATGAGAAGAAACTTTTTGTAAGAAGAAAAAAAAATTCAACCAATAAGAATACTTCATTTAATATAAGTATTTAATGTTATTATAAACGTAATATGGTAAAACTACAAAGATCATTAATTAGTAGTATTTTTCTTTAATAGCTAACTTTTTTTTTTGAATGACTAACGTTACTCACCCAAACTACTATATTTACAAACAACTCACCCTTGCTTGGGATTGAACCCAAGACCTTCCACTAAGAGGCAAGAGCCTCTACCAAGTGAGCTAACCCCACTTGACCTTTAATAGCTAACTACATTAAAGTTTGTAACTTATCTTCAAAATATATATTTTTTCAAAAAATAAAATAAAAGAATTTAGAGTGTAGGATAAATTACAATGTGTATATGATAAATTACGGATTGTGTAGGATAAATTTTAACATGTGTAGGGTAAATTTCGAAAGGTGTAGGGTAACTTTTGATGTGTGTAGTAAAAAAACATTAGTGTGAATGATGATAGTTTTTATGACTAATTAATTAGTCAAAGATGATAATAAATTAGATTAGTGAAAAAAATATTTAATGTTTTACAATTGTATCTTTTATTCTTTTTCTTCTCAATTAAATTTTCTTCTCAAATGAACATTCCTTAGTTGTTATCTATACTATTATAAAAAGGAGAAGTGACGTACATAGATGTAATTTTACATGGCGTCCAACTTTTGAAGCAATGTGTACAACTAATGAAAGCCTATTTTATAAGGGTAAAATTGTAAACAAGTTAACATTTTAAGACACCTGAAGGGTATAACAATAATTTAGGTCTCACTTCATAAAGACGCACAAAAAAACCTTTCCTCAACTGCCCTCAAGAAACCTAATAGTCTACCAGTGATTGAAACGGAACCATCAAGGCAAGAGCAGAAGATTGAAGGATGGAAAGGTGGACCGTGAAATTGAAGATGATGATTCAATTCTCTCCTCATCCAGCAATATTTAACATCAAATCCATGCTTCAATTCTGTACTTCTTTGCTACTTCAGTGCCCTGTTACCAGGTTATCCAGAATCCCCCTATGTCAGGTGCGAATTATGTCGTCTTTTTCTGTGAATTGCTACTCTGTCTGTGATTTCCGGATTTCATTTACTATGAAAAAGTTAGGGTCAATAAGAATTTGTGACCGTTACATATATATAATATGATATATCACATATATACCGTATCAGTAAAACACATGAGGAACGGGTCTGTTTGGATCTGAGCCAAATATGTTGGATTAAGTGCATAAATGTTTACTGTATGGTTTTGGAAATTGCCTTCCCTGTTTTGCTAATGATATTGTTCATGTGGTTAACTTGACTTGGTGTGATTTTGGTGCCTGTAACATCATGTATTGTAGAAACTTTGTTAAATTGGTAGTTATTGTTTTTTGTTTATAAGATCCATGCAAGAGGAACTTCATATAAATGGGAATGGTAAAATGTCCATGTGATGGTCTATGAAAATGGGTGCATATATTAAGTTTTTATTGATAAATCGTAAATGTTTGGGGGTTCTGATCAATGATTCTTTTCATCCTCCCTGAAGCAGACTCATTGTGATGTTTTCTACATGTAATTTGTTCAGGAAAGATATTAATTGTTACGATTTAATTTGTTTCAGTCATAACCTTGTGTCTTTCATCACTTCTTTCTGCATTTGTATATGCTCATAAGCTTCGCAGAGCAAATACTTTGGATTTACTTATCAACTAAATTAGTGATTATCGCAATTGCTGTTCGCTTTCCTTTGTCGTTTACATTAAGTTATTAGAATCAAGTTTTGGTGTTTATTCATCTCATTGAGTTTTACAAGTAGGTTCACATACGGGAACTTGAAGAAGAAGTAAAGCTTCTGAAGAATCTTTAGTATTGCCGGTATTTAAGGTATATACCGCTTTGATTTCATGATTTTGTTTATAAATGACAGTACTCTGGCACACAAAATAAAAAATGAATTACAAATACATAACTTTAGTAATTAGCTCAGATGTATTTTTTTTTTTTTTTTTACTTTTCTAAAAAGTTGATTTCATTGTTTATTAGCTCATTCTTTTGAGTAAATCAACTGAATATGTGTAAATAGACACTCTAATGATCGAATTATTATTGGGAGAAACTAGGAGATCGAGCAACTTTCGCTAGACGGAAAGGTATATGTCTAACTAACATCGATGGGACTGACCGTAACCTATTTTTGTTTGAAATTTTATTGACTTCTTTTTGTTCGTATTGTCTTGGAAGAAGAAGATTTTATAGGATGCAGATGAATGTGTTTTTTGGCCATGTGGGTAGTCGCCAATGGTTATATAAATAGACCATTTGAAGCAATAAATGATATATGGATATAGATAAGTTACGCCCCATGTGGTCTTGCTGGATTGAGTCACTTGCCCTTCACTAAGCGCCCCAGTGAAGTTCTGGCTTGCTTGAGTCACCGCCCTTCATTAAGCCCCAATGGGGTCTCTAGCTAGCTTTAGTCACTTTAGTCAGCTATACTTTACCAGACCTTAACAACGGAATGTTGTTGGCCTATTACTCAATGAAGGGTTTAAGGGGCACTGGTGGTTCACATGAAAACTCAATCAATCGGCGCAGTCAATCGCAAGAACACTCCCTATTAGCAACGGCACCTTATTTTGGGTAGGCAACTCTCGTAGGAGACTTCATCGAAATCAGGTAACCTTCCTCACATCTACTTTGGTAAAGCCGTAGATTTTTCACTTGAGGTAACAACAACAATACTCATCCCAACAAATGATGGCTATAAGCATCAAGTCTAATGTACCATTACAGTTTCCTCTAAACAAATGATGGCTATAAGCATCATTGAAACGCCCTTGTATTTAACTAACTATATCTTTTATAGTTTTCCATTGTTTTTTTAGTTTATTTGTTAGCGAACTTATGTATCTTAAATTCACGGATATTTTAGTTTAGTTGTTTGAACTTTGAATGTGTGTTGTGTGAGTAGGAGATAAAAAGAGAGAAGTAGTTCACTATGCAGAACCCTTGACTTGTTCTTGACTGGTAGACAAAGAGTGTAAATGGTTAACCAAATTGTTGCTGCTTTGCTCATAGTAAAAAAAAATGGTTACTAACTGTTGATGCATTTGAAGCAGCAAAAATGTGGAAGTTGAAGATAGGAGGAGCTGGTGAAGAGTGGCTAACAACCACCGACAACCATGTCGCTCGTCAACACTGAGAGTATGACGCGAATGTAGGAACTGAAGAGGAACGAGCTGAGATCGAGAAGATTCGTACCAACTTCAAAGTTAATCGGTTTAGATTCAAACAAAGTGCCGATTTGTTAATGCATATGCAAGTAAGGCAATTATTATCTATTAAACATAATTCCTTTACGGAGATCCAATAGATATAGAATAACGAAAACCCTGTTGATTGGAGTATAATGAGAATAATTACAAATGATAACTAATCAAATCATATATCCAAATTATATTAAAGATTATTAAAATACACCTTATTCAATATAATCTCTCTAATACTGCCCCACAGTTGGACTGCAAGGAAATCAAACGCTCAGAGTCAAGCGAAAACAATAAATATGCTGATATAAGAAAAATATACAATCAACGAAACTTAAGAAAACGTACAAAAGAATCATGAACGTAAGTAAACCCCATGACGGATATTGCAGCTTGGCAACTATTTGGAGATAGGCCTGCCTATGCTTAAGCCTGTCATTGTTTTTGGCGTCGGGTAAAATACGTTTAAGGACCCAGAACCGTCTAATAAGAATTTTTTTTTTGCTTCAGTTAAACTGAATTTTGTTTCTTTGTTTAGGAACCCAGAAGAGGTCCCATGGAGTACAGGTTGAGCTGTTTGTAACAATTTCAGATGATTAATGATAGGTTTGGCATTGTTGGAGCTACCGTGGGAGGTCGAAAGGGCTCGGGAAGTCTTACAAATCAAGGGTTTGCGAGTGTTTCGAAAAGAGAATATATACTTGGTACAACTCCCTTCTATTGAACCTTCATGTGGATGATTTTGTTTAAGAAACGGCAGCGATTCGTACCAACCTTCTCCACCGGTTCAAGACGCTACTGTTGTGGGTAAAATGTATGGTTAATGGCAAAACACTTCTAGCTCCTTCACTCATATTGCCTACTGTAACATCTTGAAATCCGTATTTATTGACATTAGCATAATTCCTATATGTTTAGAAGGCATTGGAATTATCATAATTAGTTTTTGACATTTCTTTTTTGCATTTCAAAGTTTGGGTCCAAGTATAAACTCTGTTTGATTCTAACAAAATAATTGGAAAATTTGTAAATTAATTATGAACAAAAGCTATTTAAGAAAGTTATTTGAGTAACAGAAAGAACAAAGTCTTTTTAACTTACAAGTGTTCAAATTGGAAAAGCTTCGTACAGAAAAGTAAGGGGCTGTTTGGTAGCCTCTTAATGACTATTCAGATGCTACCTCTTAATGGTTTAAAACCTCTGAATGAATAAGAGGTAACCTCAAGTCTGAATGATTAAGAGGTAACCTCTGAATAGTAAATCATCACATGTCACATTCTTCTACCTTCTCATTGGTAAATTTCTTAATGGTTCCATTAAGAGGTAGTCTCTTAATGACCATTCAGAGGCTAGCAAACAGCCCCTAAGTTACAAAAACTATCTCTGCCATGTTGCTCAAAAAGTGGTTTTACTCATCGCATTTGGCAAGTGATGGGTTTTTTTTTTTTTTTTAATTTCATTTAACTCAAAATGTATGTGTCATTGTGAAGTATAATACCTTTTTAGGTCATTATGTGAGCCCTTTAGATGCCATGTAACCATCTAAAAAAAGTGTTAGAAGTTTAAAACTCCGCTAACATGTTAGATACTTTTAATGACGTAGGTGGTTTAAACATCGTCGGTCATCTTGCTTTGACTTTGATCACAAAAACTTTGTTACCCCTAAGGCAAGTTAATTAGTTGTTCTTATGCTATAATTTACATAGCTTTCGCATATTTACATGTGTTCTATGCGAAAAAATTTCCTTTCAACCATTTATCAACCTGCTTGTGCAATCATTTTCCTTTTATTAATTGTAAGTACGTCAAATAGTCGTTTAGCCTTGCACACATCCTTTTACTTACATGGACACTTCGCCTTATGAAATGTCCACTTTTGAAAGACGTATTCAGCAATATGGTCTAGCTCCAAACATAGTTTGTTCACATGTAACTGCACATTCACATGTTGCTGAATGTGGATAGTTAATGAGACAAGCACATCACCGTCAATCTTTGCTTCTTAGCTCGAAGGCTAATATTTCTCTTTTCCTTATTCAAGATTGTTTGTTAATTGTTAATTGAAAATTATCATATCAAGACATACCCAAGGATTGCTTTATAAGATGTTTTATGTATGTGAGGTACCCGCAGCAACACGCGGGCATTCCCACTAGTATTCATAGAAAGAGTAAAGTTCGTTTTTTTATCCATGAGATTTGTTCACATTCACTACTTAAGTATCAAGCCAAAAATCGTAACATATAATCTCCTGCCATTTCAGAAGTGCAACTCTTTTCATCATTTTAACTAACTATGTCAATATTCTTGTTTTACTGTCATGATGTTTCAGAAGTGCAACTCTTTTCATCATTTTCACTAACTATGTCAATATTCTGGCTTTACTAAATGTAAGGGTATTTCTGGCATTTTTCATCGGGAATTTTACATATTTCCTCCTCCTAAGAAGCTTTATTACATATTTCCCCATCTCATAAATTTAATTATATATTTCCCCTTCCTAAAGAAGCCTTATTACATATTTCCCCAATCTGTAAATTTTTATTACATATTTCCCTAATCTCTAAATTTAATTACATATTTCACCTTCCTAAACCCCATATATTACATTGAAGAGGTATGGTCCCAATTCCATGCACACATGGCAGGGACAACACCACCTTTCCCGTCCAACATGGCGCCTACATCAGCAAGCAAACCCAGAAGCTTTTAGAAGCTTCTGGAAGATGTCAAGATGCCACCAAAGATGCTCCTTCAGACAAAAGGACAACACGTGTCACCATAGATCGGACGCCATGTGGACCTGCGACACTACCTGGGGACAGACCGACAGCTACAGTACCAATGCTCCTACATGAGCAAATAACGGCGCGCCACGTGTACCACTATCCTGACCACAACAGAGGAGACCAAGAGGATATTCCCCTTGGTCGGACAGCTGGCGCCCGGTAGCAGCTGGCAAGGTCTCTCCTCCCTCATTCACCCTTCGGCTATAACTAGGACCCTTCATCATTCAGGTTAAACATTCTGCTCCCCTTATATTTCTCCTACAACACACACTATTTCCCCTCGGAACAGTACTTATTCTCACGCCGGAGCCCGGTTAAGAGGGAAACCCCCATATTCCCCTCTTAACGAGCTAACGATGTTGCTGTTTTGCAGGATCACAGTCTTAAGCGAGCAGAGAAGGAGATTGAACCCACACAAGAGACGACCCAGCTGGTTAACCTTAGTGTTAACTAGTATTTCATGATACATATTTATCCATTTCATTAAAAATACTCTTATAGAATTACTATTTTACCCCTAATGAGTTTATTAAATAAATAACTACAATATGTTTCCTAGCTTCCTACAATAATCACTCAAGAGGGTTAAGATGGTTTTTTAAAAACTTATGACAAAAAGACGAATCGAGTTTGTACTGACGCTAGTGCCACCCCTTTTGGTTTCTGGATAAAAGTTTTTATGTAAAATGAGTCTTCATATTTGGATTTCTTAAAATAAAGATCATTTGCTTTGATTTAATTAAAGCAGTGGGTTGTTTGAGTTGTTGAATGACTTGAATCTATTGTTGATGATAATCCGCTACCTTGGGTTTCACTATCGTTGATGATAATCCGCTACCTTGGATTTCGCTTACACAAGGCAGTATGTTTGGACAAACGTTCAATGATGATTAAGTTAATCACAGGGACACACGGGTTAAGTTATCAGGTATTCATTGATCGTGTCAATTCCACTTAGGTCACTTAATCAAAATCAGCTACCTCCATGTCGAATATTTCTATAAAACATCTTGTTACAACCCGATTATAATAAGTATCTTGCATTTTTGTGTGTTTCTTTTCTTATTTTAATTTTCAGTTTAAGTGACCAGTTACTTAATCAAACACACTTTTTATATAACAAGACGTATTACATAATATGCTACTTATCCTAGTTATTTAAATGATTATTACTTTTAAATTTATAATTATTGCAGTAAGCTAGGAAATATATTGTAGTTTTTTATTCAATAAACTCATTAGGGGTAAAATAGTAATTTTATAAGAGTATTTTTAATGAAATGGATAAATATCTAATATATGGGGTTTAGGAAGGTTAAATATGTAACTAAATTTAGAGATTGAGGAAATATGTAATAAAAATTTAGAGATTGGGGAAATATGTAATAAGGCCTCTTTAAGGCCTCTTTAACCCGTATTTATTATTTTATAATAATAATAATAATAATATAATTATTATTATAAGTTTAATTATACGAACCCAAAAACGACACAAATTCGAAAGTTGTATATACTCGAACATCAGTGGCAGCTTTGATGGTGTGCGGGGAGGACCTCCGCACAAGGCCCATGATTTTCGAGGGGCACGCGATTTAAAAAAAAATCCTATATACATACATACATATATATATATATATATATATATCTTATTTTTTTAGATACTAAACACATACCAATTTACGAATAATTTTTTATGGTTTAGAATTTAGCCCACTTGCCATTAGTTTATTGAGCCCAATACTAATTTGATCTTTTTTTAATGATAATAAAACATTACGGAAGGAGACATTTTTTCAAGCTCGAACAGGGTATGTGAGTTCTCAGAGACGCCTCTTTCGAACATGACATGAGTATTCGCACGTTGACACAAACACAACCCGTTTTACCCGAAAAAAGATCTATTTACATATTAATATTGTAAAGTTCTTTGACTTACAAATCAATTTTTTTAAAGCGATTATGTTTAAAACATGGTGATTCATTTTTAAAATTCAAAATTTTGGCATAAAATTAGGTTAAGTTATTACATAAACACATTTAAATAAAAATAAAAAGTGACAGGTTAATATGCGAACCAGCCGGGTTGACATGAACACATCTTGTTTTGCTAAACATCTTGACGAGTTCGACATGTGACTGACTTGAACCTATTCGGGTCTAACAAAATTTCATGACTTAAGAGGCAACTTCCAAATCTAGTTTCGGGTCAAACTCGCCAACACGTTTAGCTAAACGTGTTCATGTTAACCCGACAAGTTCCTGGGTTGATTCATTTAAGCGTATTTTTATTTTACTAAATTTGATTATGTGATATCATAAACTATTTGGTTATTTTTTACAGAAAAATTATAAGTTATAAAATTAAATTGGCGTATTTTATACATAGTTATTTAAAAACAAATATATATATATATATATATATATATATATATATATATATATATATATATATATATGCAGTAATATTTAAAATACCCAAATAAGCCTCCCAACTGTTAAATACTTTTGGGAATTACATAAAAGAGTTTCCTACGTAGAAAATTACTGAAATGCCCTTATGTTTAACAGGAAGAATATAACAGAGTTAGTGAAAAGAACGAAAAATTGTTACCCATTTGAAACATCCAGATATGATATGTTACGATTTTAGGCTTGGTACTAAAGTTGTTAATATGAGCAAAAGCTAAGGGTCAAATAATAAACTTTACTCTTACATAAATAATAGACTCTTTTAAATTTACGGAAATAGTCAAACGTAGTATATAATGTTGATTTAAACTTGTTTATTAAATAAGCTCAAACTTAGGCTCGAGCTCATTGAAGTTTGACTCAGTTTGAGATTTATACTAAGCTGATTTAAAGTAACTCACGGGTGGTTTGACTTGTTTACACCTAATAAGTGTTTTATGTGGCGTGTGTTTGTGCTATGTGTAACGTTAAGAGGCCATGTAACAATATGGACCTTCTCTAGACACCTCACTATGTTTTGACATGAGGAATCTAACACTTTGTTTTATTGGCAAAAGTAAACCTTTTATTTTAGTTAGACACTTAGTTGTTTGATATTTCGCTTATAATGTAACGTAATTGCCTCTATAGGTAACGTGTTTGTGTGATTTGTGTTCCTAGATGAGTAGATAGTCGCATCGAAGGGAAGAGACTTCATAACTTCATAATTAATTTACTCATGTAAATTAATTTAAGAGTAAATTGTCATTTTAGTCCCCGAGTTTTGATCAAAATTGGCACTTTATACAAATAATTTTTTTCTTGTCATTTTAGTCCAAATAGTTTTGTTTATTTGCCATTTTAGTCCTTGACTTTTGTCATTTGTTGCCATTTTCATCTAACCCACTAACTCTATTCAAAAAAATTAGTTAACTTAGGTGAATTTTGGTCAAACCACATTTTTCTTTCTTTTTTTGCAGGTGCGATGATATGGGAATGGTGTTGTGCTGGCTTATAGTGAAGATGATGACAAAAAATGAAAAAAGTCAGGGACTAAAATGACAGAAAACAAAATTATTTGGACTAAAATGACAAAAAAAAAAACTATTTGTACTAAAGTGACAATTTTTATCAAACCTCAAGTACTAAAATGACAATTTAATGTTAGTGAACATTTATTCTCTGGGTTGTAAAAAGTTACACCAACTTTTTGTATAATATTTTATTTAATATGAATATTTTCTAAACTATAACTTTTGTAAATTACTTTTATTAATTATAAAATTTTAATAGTTTGGTGAAAAATATGGATGTGAAGATGATATGCCTCAACGACACTGTAATAATTCATATGGTTAGTAGTTATATCATAATGGTGTAGTCATGGCAATTCGGTTAGTAGTTATATATTGTACACAACTAGTAAATGTCACACCCTGTCTTTTGCGGAAGTGTGATTATGTGTGACTTGCTTAATATCATTGCATTCAATCATAACAACTATATGATAAAACCATAGATGGTCATCCATTAGATAAGTTTAAAAACATCACAAACATCATTGTTTGAAACATAGACTTCAAATTTAAGTTTTACAAACCATACGAATTGTTTAGAGTTCCAGAAGGACTCATCAAAAGACTCTAAATAAAATCAGGCTACATTTATTCTCTGGGTTGTAAAAAGTTACACCAACTTTTTGTATAATATTTTATTTAATATGAATATTTTCTAAACTATAACTTTTGTAAATTACTTTTATTAATTATAAAATTTTAATAGTTTGGTGAAAAATATGGATGTGAAGATGATATGCCTCAACGACACTGTAATAATTCATATGGTTAGTAGTTATATCATAATGGTGTAGTCATGGCAATTCGGTTAGTAGTTATATATTGTACACAACTAGTAAATGTCACACCCTGTCTTTTGCGGAAGTGTGATTATGTGTGACTTGCTTAATATCATTGCATTCAATCATAACAACTATATGATAAAACCATAGATGGTCATCCATTAGATAAGTTTAAAAACATCACAAACATCATTGTTTGAAACATAGACTTCAAATTTAAGTTTTACAAACCATACGAATTGTTTAGAGTTCCAGAAGGACTCATCAAAAGACTCTAAATAAAATCAGGCTTTGGTAAATGTGTCTCGTCCAGGAATAAGACACACTAACCAAACCCTAAGACAACGGATGACATCCTTTATTCTTAACGCAACTTGAAACATCCATCGCCCGCCAGATCCACTTTTAATTCCCTGAAATACATGTAGTTTTAAAAACATCAACAAAAGTTGAGCGAGTTCATGTGTTTGTTTGTGTGTATGAATGAAACCTTGTAATCATTGTATGTATGTATGTTTTGTAAATCCCGATATGAAAGCAAAACAAGGAAACAGATCAATTAATGGTTTGCAAGGCCATTAACATGCGTGCAATGGCGTAGGAAGGCTCAAACCTAGCAGATTTTGTACCGGACCTCCGGATGTAAGACATAGTCACCTCATGGGCCAATCCCCGGTCCACATGGGTGTGGGCTCGCTACACCCAAATAGATCTATCACTCATGCCCCTCGGTCCTAACACGAGGATTAATGGTCTTAGGAGTGCACCTACCCATTCACATGATCTACTGTACTTTCCATAGCTAACCATACCAATTGTAATTGTTTGTAATCATTTTGTAACATGTACTTCACCCCCGAAGTTATAAAACAAAACAGTTTAAAGAAAAGGGGGACATGAACTCACAGTCTTGCGTCTTCAACCACCGTAACTCAAGCTTCTTCGGGTAAACACGACTACCTATAACGTACTATGATCTATTAGACGGGTGGGTCGTGCCTTGACTTAGTATTACTGTCTTTGAGTTACATTTCTTTTGTGTCTTCGATATTATTCCAAGTTATATAATTGTTTGTTAAAATAATTAATATTTTAACTTAAATTATATTTATTAAATTTTGGAATAATTGTTAAAACAATATATTTTAACTTAATACTTCCCAAGTATTTATACTTGTATATCTTTCCCAAGGATGGGGTTATTTGTATTCGTATTCTTATACTTGTATATTTTTGCCATGGATTAGGGTCGTATTCCGGTGTGTATTTATACGTATGAGAATATGTATTTTTATTGTATTCATTAAGTATTCTTATACTTACTTAATTTCGTATTAATCTTTCCGGAATATTATCTTTAATAAAAGTCCACCAATATATATTTCCAAAATATATATTGTAATAAATATTATTTAGAAAAATTATTTATAATTTTTCTTTTGGCAAAACTATTTGTATTTTCTCATAAGTTTCAAAAAATAATAATATATTTTCATGTCTAACTTAGAAAATATATATAAACTCATTTTTCTCCAAAAATGGTATATTTCATATTTATTCGAGAAAATATATCTTTCACCTCAAAAATATTGTATTTCGTGTTTGTGTAAGAAAATATATATTTCTTAAAAATAATATATCTTCTAAAAGTTTCAAGAAAAATATATATTCATATATGCCAAAAATATTATATTTTTCCCTTGTCAAAAATATAATAGTCCTTGTAATGATCATAAAAATCTTATTTTTGTTTCCTTAGGTGTCCAAAATATTATTTATCAAAATATACTTTGTGAATCAATTTCCGGAATATTTTATAAGTCTTATTCCATAGTTCGGTTTCACCACTATTTTGTGTACAACTTGTATATTTATTCCTTGGAATTTTGGTAATATTTTGGATTGTAATTCTTGGTATTTTGATGTGTTATATTATTTCATGTCCTAAAATAATATAATTAATACACAAAATATACAAATAATCACACACATGGTGTCTTCTAAATATATATTTCCTAAATACATATTTAGTCATTTTTATTTATAAAAACCAACATCCAATATTTATATTTTTGTAACAAAAAATTATGGCAAAGTTTTTGTAACAATTTATGGTTTAACATACACTTGTAAACACTTGTTTAGAAATATTTTTCTAAGTGTTTAAATTTTTAGAAAATTTTGCCATAGTTTCCCCTGAAAATGGAGGTTTCCATGCTTTCAAGCATATCATTTTCTTTTGTAAAAATCATCACAACCAATCCACAATCAATAATAAACAACCTTTACTTACTAATTTTGCCAAAAACAAGTATAATCTAATACTTCATGAACTTGAAATTTTCACAAAAAAATTGTAGTAACTTACTAGTGATATTAGTAAGCCTTGTTATCCTTTAAAGTGTGATTGATTCTTTAAAAACTTCATTTTTAAAGGAGATTGATCTTTACAACTTGTGACACCTGTGTCACTTCAATCGTCAAACAAATACCAAACTAATGAAATATTGTATTTCATACTTGGGACTTGTATAAATATGTGTATCATTTTCACATATCAATTCTTGTTCGATTTCAAGCTTTAAATCGCTTTCTGGAAGGTTATACGCGCACTGATGCGTAAATATAACCAGTTCAATGCAACAAATACTCCGGAACATCAACATATGCTTAACATACCTTAAATAACCTTTACATAACTTAGAAATAAGTTTTGAAGGCTTTGGTATGGCAAAATCAAGTTAACTCGCTTACAGGGACTAAATTTGACAAACTGCGAAAGTATGCCAATTTGAACTGTAACGAACATTCCGGAACATGACCATAAGTTAAACACACCCTAAATACCCTTTACATAGCTTAGAAATAGGCATTGAGGGGTTCGGTGTGCTTAAATAAACTTTTTGGTCATTCAGGGACTAAAAGCGTCAAAAAGTGCATAAGTTTGCATTTTCGCGCATAACTTACATTCTGAATACATGCAGACATCCAAAAATTTATGTAAGCACTAAAATATTTTATTTTAGTGTTTGGCATGAGAAAAAACCATTCGTCACGCATTTTGGATCGTTTTTCGCGCTTATGCGCATTCTGTTGTAATTAACCGAACATCGCGATTGTACGACCAAACGAACCAACAACCGACATATTTTTGAGCATTTTTCATGTCCACAATGTTTAGGCATCATTTTAGGGCCTTAACGTTGGCTTAACGGGCCTTAAACATGTCGGAAATGGCTTTAATGCATATCAGGGACCAAAACTGTCATTATTGAAAGTTTGCTTCTGATCAGAAGACCCAGGCGGCCCGCGTAAGCCCTGGGGTGTTCCTTACGCGGCCCGTGTCAGGCTCCCAGATCAGTAAAACATGTTTAAACAGCTGTTATGCACTCATCTCCTCACCCACACTTGTCATTTCCTGATAATGGGGGGCCAATTTGGGTACCAAGGTGTTGCAACAAATGTAGGGATGAGATTGAAGCACGTTATTCGATAAACGATCTTAACAGTTCCAACATTACTATAAATACCCAACCCTTTCACTTGCAAAACCCACTTGAATTCTTGAGAGTTCTCTAAGTTGAAGTGAGACCACTTCATACCTGAAAATACTTGAGAAACCAAAGCTTTCGGGGACCCTTTGTAAGTGTTCCTTCGTTCTTTTTATTCTTTTAGCGTTAAAAGTCAAACTTTGTTTGACTTTCTGCGTTGACCAGTTTAGGGTCAATGCGAAGTTCGTTTGAACTTCATAACGTGAGCGTAATCACGATGGTTATAGTCCCTAGTGACTATACCTACTGATTACCACGTTATCTAGGCTCAGTGACGAGTTGTGGTTTCGGCCAAAATGCGCATTCTTGCGTATTTTGTAACCAAACTACTCTTAGGTATCAAAACCGTTTGTTTTGATACCAAACCTGTTTTCTAAAAACTTAGTTAAGCATGTTTTAACATGCTTAGCTCGCCACTTTTAGTTTAGTGCTTATATAGGGTCGTAAGGTAAGCGATCTAAACAATCGCTTATACTTTCGAACCCGACCCGTTTGGTCGATCATTAGGATCCGACCAAACACATTAGGTGACCATAGTATATAGGGAATAACCTTCCGAGGTTATACCTTATGGTCGCTTCGTTAAGTAGTTGTATGATAGGTAGTTTATATGCCTTAGGTAAATTACCAAAATGTCCTTTTTAAGCCAAAATTCATTTTTAGCATATGTAACATAACTTTTAACATCTAAACTGATTTGGCAACAATATTAGACATGTTAAGGCATATTTTACTTGTCATAGGACTAGGTAGGCGTTCCGAACGTGTTTTACGCGAACGACGCGTTAAAGTAGCATAAGCTACCTAAACGGGTCGTAATGGGTTGTAAGCACTTAGGTTAGGTTTCATTTTAGTATGTTGGCTTTGTTAAACCATATTACACGAGTCTCCATACTCGTTTGGTTTACGAACCCTCATTCTATCCGATCCTCCGATTTAGGTCCGATTTATTAATGTAGTTACCTATATTAGGTACCGTTTGATTCTGTGATCTTCTAGCATTGCTTGGTGGTTATCCTAGGACTATTGAGCAATCTCAAGTGAGTATATAGACCCATCTTTTACTGTTTTCAAACTGTTTTGGAGTGGAACACATGTGCCTACTTGTTACTTTCATGCTTTCCATGTTTTCACATCATATGCTTGTTATGTTCATTAGTACATTTATAGTACATGATTTCATTATGTTTTTGCTATGTATGTCCATTTGTTGCATACTTAGTACATCGTTTTACATTACATTTTATGCTATGTATGTTCGTCTAGTTCATACTTAGTACATTGTTTTACTTTACATCACATGCTATGTATGTTCATTTGTTGCATACTTAGTACATTTGTTATTCATCACATGCTTACATTTTGGTATGACATTTGGTTTGTTCAAATGGGACAATATACATTCATTAACATTGATCACGCCATTCGTTAGTAGGTAGTGGTACCATAGGAATTGACAACTCCCGTTCCTGACATCCTAGGTATGTTTGGATGGAAGGAATGACCGAATTCGATAAACATAACACAGATAGACCTTTAAATTCGTTTAGGGGTTTATCGCCACAGTCACAAGGCTTGAATGTATGCATTATAGCAATATCGCATAGATGTTTATATCAGTATAGCATGCATTTGTTCCACAAAACATAACTTTGATCTAAACCATGTTTTACTTCAATACCTTGTTTTTGTGCATTTTACATATGGTTTAGTTGATATATTTCACTTACCATACATGATATTTTGGATACACATCACATGATTTGCATTAGACATAAACATTTTGACATTGATATACACAATTCATGACTTACATTAGACATAAAGATTTTGACATTGATATACACAATTCATGATTTACATTAGACATAGACATTAGACATGGTTTTCACAACAAACATTTTGACATTTGATTATACATAAACATTTTACTTTGGTGGTTTGGTTTGAGTAAGTGATTTAAGTAACGAGGCATGTGTAATATGATACAAGCATGGTGGATACGCCGCTGGTACTTCCTATATATAAGTGCTTGTATGGTATTATATATCGTAGCGTTATTTGAACCATTTCAATTTAGACATATAACATCTTATACAAATAACATACTTTTCACAATACATTGTTTTACAAACAACTTATCTGATATAAACTCATTTTACTTGGTTATTTACTTAACCATGTATTATTCTTTTATACATATATATCATTTGGTTTATTTATCACTTTTCAAATGATTTACAAGACAAAGCAAATTACAAGGTTCATGACTAAACATTTTCTTAAACATAAGTCATGAATTCTATTTTCACAAAACCTATGTATCTCACAGGCGTTTTTATGCTGACGTACCTATTTTCACATGTGTTTCAGGATATGATGCTTAGGATTTATCAAGATACACTTAGGCGGACTTGGGCCTTAGCGACAATAAAAGATGCAAGACTAGTTATTTATGTTATGTTTCTTTGATTGTCAAGACATTGTAACTCTTTTAATCAATAAAACAATATTTCAATTTCCATGTGTTATGAAACAATGATTCTGTTACAACACTCCCCGACGTTTTCGCCACGTTTGGTTGTTTTACGTGGTCGGGGTGTGACAGAAAAGTTGGTATCAGAGCCCATGGTTATAGGGAATTAGGTTATTAGTAATGCTTTGACCTAGTCTATAACCTTCCTAGGACCCTAACGCGAGTTTACTTACGTTTAGACATAAAACAATACCGTCACCTATTCTTAGGTGATAACCACAACAAGAACATAAATTTCAAAACCACTTTGAAAACTAATCATCTGTTCTAGGATGATTGATTACTAGGTTTTGAACCCTCTGTTATAAGGTTTTGAACCCCTTTGAATTTTCAAAACCTCGTCAAAGTTTGGGTCTTATAGTGTGAACACGTGCAATCTGGAAGAGTGGATGCATGTACTCTGAGTTTTCTGTCTAAGGCTAGAGTGTTCGTACAAATCCACATAATCGGACCAGTCACTCTTACCTGGGAACTCTTGGGGTGAGTGTCCACTTATAGGCTAAAGCATGTCTTCGCGATACATTAATATGACCCGCTTACTTTGATTAGTCACCGTCTCATTTGTTTGCCTTAGGTAACAAACAAATGATCGCAATTTCTATGCGTTGTCATTTTGTTTTATTTGCCGATAACATTTCATTTGTTTCCTCCTATATCTTTCTTATCCTCCAGAATGTCTCTTCATCGCAACGATGCGCAAATACCCGAGCAGACTGCCAAATTTGCCCAGCGAATAGGCGAAGTAGTCCTGAAGACTGTTGAATTAGCTATTGCCATGTATCGTCTCCAGGATGAAGCCACTCAAGAGTTACCAAAAGAGACAGAGGCCAAGCCTTCACCTAAACCAAAGAAACGTAAAGCTTCAAAGAATCCCGCAACGGTCGCACCAAAACAGGCAAGACCTAGCCAAGTGACAACACCACCAGCCAAGAAACCAATCGAGGAATCAAAGACCATGGATGAACAGACTGGATCCCCTAAGAAGTCAAAGAAGCGAAAGGCTTCTCAGAACTTCACCGTGGTCGCTCACAATGGTCAAGCCGTCCCCAACCAACCAGCTCAACCCCCTGCTAGGAAGCCATACAAAGGAACTGCTCCTTTGTGAAAACGATGCAACCGTCATCATTCAAACCTCTTACCCTGCTTCAAATGTACCTACTGTGGACGGTGGGGACATCTGATTAACATATGCCGCTTTGCTATAAAAAACAAAGCTGCTATAAACATTGCTGCTACCCAACCACAAGCCAATCCTGCTCAAGCTCGCTTCCCGCCTGGATCGTGCTACAACTGTGGCAAGATGGGTCATTTCGTGAATAAATGCCCGAAGCTTGCTAAGGCAAATCCAAGCCACGGATGAGCAGTTGGCTGATTAGAAGATGTTGTTGTCTTATGCTTTTGTTTCTTCTATTTTCTTGTAATGTGAAACAATCTGTTTTGTTTATAAATACCCTTGTTTAACCACCAAAAACACAGTTTGTTTACGTAAGAACTAAGATTTAGTAAATCATATATTTTTAACTTGGTTTCTTTAGAAATCATCCATAAATCTTTAGATCTACAAGTATTACTACTCACTTTGATCATTATTTTTCAAGAAAACATTTTGTTCTTTCAAGTTCATGCTTTATGTGTGGATGATCCATGAATCTCTAACATGTTTATCCTCTCATCTTGCTAGATTATGTTTTTAATCATGATCTAGCAAGATCATATAATGATCAACATCAAATACATGTACAAATAACAATCATCAAGCATAACAGCTCATATTTATCAAGATCTCTTCACATTTTAAGCTTATGTTCAAGATTACTTCTTGTGATTCTTAGTGTTCTTCAAGATTATAATTATGATCCTTCTTTTAACCACTTAAAATAGAAGTAAAATAGAGTGTATAAGGTTCTTACCACTAGCACAAGGCTAGGGATGATTCTAGTGAAGAAAACAAGGGGATAAAAGCAAATAGAGAAGGTCCTTGCACTTCCGTAAGCTCCTAGCTTCCTTGTATGAACTCTAACACCTTTGTATGAGCTTGGATTGTATGAGAAAGATTGAATGAAGGTGGATGTGTGTGGGGTTGAGTTAGGCCGAGAGCACCAAGGGGGGAAGAGGAGAGTTTGTGTGTGTTTCAAGTGTGTGAGAAATGAGGTTTAGAACTCACAAGACCTTCTTATAACTCATGTTACCAATTTAACTCTTGTACAATATGTTACACAAAGCAAGACAAGATCTAATTTTTAATTAAAATAAAATCTTGAGGTAAGGGGCCATGTATGGCCGATTACTAGGTGGGGGGGGGGGGGGGAGGGGTTAGTAGAGTAGGTTTAAACTAAGTTAGTTTGTTTAGGTTAAAAACCAAGTATCTAGTTAGTTATTCTAGTTACTAGATATTTAGGATGTGTTATGATGTTCGGGGATCATAACTAGCTTGGTAATGTTAAAACAGTGCTTCTAGTGCAAATTTGATGTTTCGGGTAGTGTCCGGTTGTTCGATTAGTTACTGGTTCGTTAAAGTGCTAAACTTGCAGTTTAGTGTGCTTTATGTACCTTTTTGTGACACTTTTGATTCCCGACACTTAGTAAAGCATTAAGGACCATTAAACCATATTTCTGCATAAAATTAGTTTATTTAAATACTGATTATTGCTGAATTCAGCACTTTATGTGAGTTTTAGGCACTTTCCGGCACTTATACTATCTCTAGGAAGACAATTTTATGATCCTTACTTTCCTACACACTATACTAGTGTGGTACTTAGTTTCTGGCTCATTCTATATCTCAATGCACTGTCTGTCTATGTGATGAGTTCTGTCAGCATTTTCCTGATTTTTCAGATATCTGTGCTAACTATGTTTCGTGCATCATTTGAGTCAATAAAACTCTCTTGCAATAATGGTATGACATCAAGCAATATGTGATGCACATGTTTGTATATGGCAATAATTAGTATGGCAATAATTAGTAAGCAGTTAATTGTAATTCAACACAGTCATTAAGCACTAATCATGGTTTAATAATTGTACGGATACCTGAAATTTGATAGTTGTCATAATAAAGATACCCGCGCTTCGCGGCGGGATGACTATGTAGCCTAGTAAATCTAAAAGAGAAACTATATTAGCCTTTCGAGGCGGACATACATTTAGATGTTTATATACAAATGATGATGCCAACCTACATTCGATGATTTATAGATCAACAATTGGTGGTCGTTTATACAATAATGAAAGGAGGTGTAGCAGAAGAGGTGACGGCGTTTCACATGAAGTGTATCCCAAAAAACCTTGACTTGAAAAGTGGACCACTATTGTATATGCTTGCCAAAAGGTTAGCGCCAGGGACGTGCGTTTTACATCAATCTTGATTGGATTTTGAAGCGGCGAGGGACTTCATCTTCTTGCTGGGTTCTTCATTTGCGCATGACCAAAAAAAATAAAAGAGGGACTACATCTTCTTGCTGGATTCTTCATCATTACATGCCCAAAAAAATAGGAAGACACTTTGTTCAAATGTGTGTACTTTGAAGATAAACTTCTAACATAATACATAACAATTACTTTGAATCTAAAGTAGTTTTCTATTGGAAAATAAATTGTGATTTATTGTACAAAGTTGCTATCCGATCCATACATCTTCAAAAAAAAAACATATCTACTAAGTACTCAATATTTGGTAAAGTTATTATATCGATAAAGCTGAACAAACTGTAACTACAAACAATAACTGAAACGACGAAAACTTTATTACTAACATATATTATATTAAAATACCGCCTAAACTACGTGCTAAAAAAATCTTATATAAACATCTCAGGACCTTTCATTGATCACACAAAAAACAAACTCCATATAATAGAACGCCAGAAAGTTCAAAAACCACCCCATGGCAATTGTTCTTCGATATTCAGTTTTGCTGTAAATAAAGTTTTACTCAATGTGTTGGGGACAATTTTTAAGTGAGAATATTGTCCATCTCATTGAGCAAAATCTTATTGAGTTTATCCTCACATATTTTATTTTGCCTTACAAAAGTTAATTAATTGTATTTTTTTTATATTTTCAAAACGCCATAATTACTTGTCACATTATAGGTCTGCATCCTACATCACACGACAAAGATAAAAAATACACATGAAAAAAAGATAATTTCTATTGTTTTTAGCGCCAAAAACATATTACGTGCCCAAAAAAATAGGAAGACACTTTGTTCAAATGTGTGTACTTTGAAGATAAACTTCTAACATAATACATAACAATTACTTTGAATCTAAAGTAGTTTTCTATTGGAAAATAAATTGTGATTTATTGTACAAAGTTGCTATCCGATCCATACATCTTCAAAAAAAAACATATTTACTAAGTACTCAATATTTGGTAAAGTTGTCATATCGATAAAGCTGAACAAACTGTAACTACAAACAATAACTGAAACGACAAAAACTTTATTACTAACATTTATTATATTAAAATACCGCCTAAACTACGCGCCAAAAAAAATCTTATATAAATATCTCAGGACCTTTCATTGATCACACAAAAAACAAACTCCATATAATAGAACGCCAGAAAGTTCAAAAACCACCCCATGGCAATTGTTCTTCGATATTCAGTTTTGCTGTAAATAAAATTTTACTCAATGTTTTGGAGAAAATTTTTAAGTGAGAATATTGTCCATCTCATTTAGCAAAATCTTATTGAGTTTATCCTCACATATTTTATTTTGCCTTACAAAAGTTAATTAATTGTATTTTTTTATATTTTCAAAACGCCATAATTACTTGTCACATTATAGGTCTGCATCCAACATCACACGACAAAGATAAAAAATACACATGAAAAAAAGATAATTTCTATTGTTTTTAGCGCCAAAAACATATAGACCTAATCTATTTCGCGCCAAAAAAGGTCATTATATAGGTAGAACAAGTAAACAAACTAAATACTCCGCAAATTGTCTAAACACGCCACAAATTGTCTACAATGCAATACAACTTAAAAAAAATGGTCCAGGTTATTGCATGGAGGTTTGATAGGTGCATTGGAAAAGAAAATAAAAGGACAAAAAACCCCTTCGTCTTGATTATATCGCGAGCCACGTGTTCGACCAGGATCCGTTCTCACTGTTTTCACACTTCCAACCGTTTTCCCTGATCCCGTTTATATATATATATATATATAGGGTGGGGTTCTAGAGTGAACACTAGTGTATTTGCGAACTAATTGAACAAATCCTGGCCATTGATCTACACACATGTATAGCCAAGATCTCATCATCAAATCATAAAATACACTAGTGTATTTCAACATCAAATCTTGGTCATTGATCTACACACGTGTATGGCCAGGATTAGTTCACTCAGTTCGCAAGCTACACTAGTGTTCACTCTTGAACCTAATCCTATATATATATATATATACACGAAACGGTTTAGGATCTAATGATATGAAGAAGATTTAACATGAAGAAAATATGAATTAATTTAAGGAGATGGCAACATAAACAACCATGATATAAATTTAAAATATACCTGAATTTATTGATTGAAAATCTTGATTACAATGGATTTCCTTACAATCGGGAGGAGCAACTATAATTTGAAAATCTAAAGATTTTGAACATAGAGAAGTTAATAATACAAGTTTTTGGTTTGAGGGTTTTTTCATACATAAGAGAAGATGTAAGAAAAGGTGTGTAGAAAAGTGTGTCTTTCTTCATTGATTATCCTTCCTTTTATAGATGAAATAAAAGGGTCTTCATAATTGAATCTTGAAAAAAAAAATTCCCGTGTGAAATTGCTTTGTTGAAAATGCTCCTTAAAGTTGTTTGTCCATATTTAGAATTATTTGCACCATCTTTGAAGATTTGAAAAGTTGATTGTCTCTTTGTTGCACAATCTTCTATAATTGAAAAGTTGAATGTTCTTTTGTTGAATTATTTGCTCCACTTTTGAAAATAAGAAAAGTTGATTGTCCTTTTGTTGACAATTGCACCACTTCAATATCTCTTGTCGGCCAAATATATAGATAAGCATAAAAATTATTATTATTATTATTATTATTATTATTATTATTATTATTATTATTGTTATTATTATTATTGTTATTATTATTATTATTATTTATTATTATTTTTTTTACATCATATCAAATGGGTCTTGAGAATCTTGAAAAACTTCAGTCCCCGGGGATGAGTGTTTTGAAGGGGATGGAGACTGTCGAATTTCATTGACTAATTTTAAAATATCTTCTGGAGACTTGCAATCTGAAAATCTTTTAATATACCCTTGATCTTCATCACTGGCCTTGATATCTCGAACTGGAGACTTTAAACTTCTTTCATATTGAATAGCTAGTTCCTTATAATACTTGGTAACTGCTTGAGAATTTGCTTTTGTGATGATAAACTTATTCCACCATTTACACCTGTATTGTCTGAAGAGTAATGGAGGAGAAAGTTATGTAGGACTTTCTTCTTGAAAATTGTAAGTCCATAAACAGATCCATGGAATTCTGAAAACGCTCATAAACTGTAAAGTATATTCGAAAATCGGTGTTCCATCATGTTGAAAATACTCGACGAATTTTGAAAATGCCTCTGAAATTTCTTTAGGAAAAACTTCTGGAATAATTCCCATATATTTAAACCATTTAACAAACCATCTTGGATAAATATTTGAAAAATCTTCATCAAATTGGAAGAACCAGGAATGATCAAAGTTTCTTAAGAAAAATGCATATTCCCATGCATCTTGATAATCATAATAGTTATTTTGAGGATAAGCACTGAAGTTTGAAAGGGTTTTTAGATTATAGGGCTTAGAATTCCAGTCTTCTAAACATAGAATTTTTTAAATTTTTACTTGACTATAAGCGATCTTGGAAGGATCTCCACTATTAAAATTGTGCCGAATAATAACTGATTCAGAATCTTCTAAAATTGCTTAATAATAATCTCTGGTCTTGTATTCTTCCTTGAAAAAATGGCATCCTCTTGGAAAAATGAAGTCGATCATGGAGAAGAAGGTTTTATTAACCTTTTCGACTTCCAAAGGTTCTAGAATTTTGATAATCTTTTTGTTTGGGTTGATAATGTAAGGAATAGTGGCTGGTGAAGAGGTTGAAGGAGAGGCTGGTTTAGAGAGTTTTGTAAAAGAAGGAGATTGAATAATGAGTTTTGATTCTAAATTTTGAATAATAGATGAGAATGGAGGTCTGGGTCTTGGACCTGGGGTTAGAGGGGCAAATATGTTTTGAATATTAGGTAATAGGGGAAATTGTTGCAAATGGGTTGGTCTTGATGGAGAATTTGGAGAACTTGATAATTGAGATTATGAGAATTGTTGTTTTGAGGATACAATCTTTTTTGTAGAATCGGAGTTGCTCATATTCCCTGTAAAAATTCTCTTGATAAAAAATCTGGTAAAGAATTATTTTCTCCTTTTATAAATTCTATTTGAAAATCAAAGTTGCTTAATAATGCTTGCCATCTTGCAAAAACTTGTTTTGAAATCAAATTTTTAACATCCTTTTCTAAAATATATTTTGCAGATAAACAATCGATTCTTAATAAAAATGGTTTCATATATAAATCATCTTCAAACTTCTTTATACATAAAACTATACTTAAAATTTCCTTTTTGATTGTAGAATAATTTTTCTGAGTATCATTCCATGCACCTGAATAATATCTAACCAAACTTTCTTTATTATATAATTCTTGTTTTAATATTCCTCCAAATCCTAGATCACTTGCATCGGTTTCTACAATTAATTTTGCATTGGGATGGAGAATATGTAAACATGGTAGACATTTTATTTTATCTTTGATATATTTTACTATATCTGTGTGTTCTTGAGTCCAAGGTTTTGGATTCTTTTTTAACCTATCATATAGAGGTTTGCATATGATTCCTAAGTCTTTGAAAAAGTCATGAATATAATTTAAACATCCTAAAAATCTTTGCAATTGCTTTTTATCTTTGATTTCATTTGAAAATTTATTTGAAAATTCTAAGCTTCTGTTAATAGGTTTTATTGTTCCTTGAATAATATTGTGTCCTAAAAATCTTATTTCTGTTTGAAAAAAGACTCATTTTAGAAGGTGATACTACTAATCCATTTTTATGTATAATTTTATAGAAAACATTTAAATGTTTAAAATGTTGGTCTAAGGAATTTGAAAATATCAATACATCATCAATATAAACAATTGCATAATTTTCTAATGGTAAAATGATATCATTCATTATATTTTGAAATTCTGAAGGAGCATTCTTTAATCCAAAGGGCATAACATTCCATTCATAGTGTCCAAACGGTACATTAAATCCAATTTTATATCTATCTTCTTCAGCAATTTGTACTTGCCAAAATCCAGACTTCATATCAAATTTAGAAAATATTTTTGAATCATAAATCTTTTTTAATAAATCCCTTTTATTTGGTATAGGATATCTGATCCATTCTAAAACTTTATTTAATGGTTTATAATTTATAACTAATCTAGGGGCTCCTCTTTCTATTTCTGCATTATTTTGAACATAGAAGGCAGAGCAAGACCAAGGAGATTTGGATGGTCTTAATAATTTTTTATCTAGTAATTCTTGTATTTATTTTTTACAATAGTTTTCTAATTCTTGAGACATATGTATAGCTTTAGATTTTGTTGGAATACTTTTTTCATTAAAGTCTTTAATATAGGGTAATCTTATAATATGTTGTTTTCTTTCCCAAAAAACATTTGGAATATTTGCACAGATATTATCTTTAAATTTATTCTCAGTTTCTTATATCCTTTTTATAATTATTTTATCTTTCAATTGATTATTTATTCTAACATGATCAATTTCTTCAATTAAAAATTCCCTTTGTTTTTCTTTTAAGCTTAAAATATTTATTTGTTTAGAAGTAATTGGATGGGCAAATTCAAAACAAATCTTTTGTAATTGGATGAAATATGTCAAAGATTTCAAACAAAACAAATAAAAGAAAATCCTGTTACAATAACTGACATAAGTCTGACCCCAGTATCTTTTTCTTGAAGTTTTGTTCATCTCATTCAGCAAAATGTTATTTGAGTCGCAGCACCTCAGGAAAGAATGCATTTTCCGAAACTTCGTGTAGAACAATATTGAATATACAATAAACGATTTTTGGCATTTTTTGCGTTTTTATGAGGAAATAGTGTATCTGAAAGAAAAGTCCATTTTTTGGAAATTTTTGATATTTGAGACTTTTCTTTGAAAACGCCATTTTTTGAAATCTCTCAAATATCAAAAATTTTTGGAAATCTCTCAAATATCAAAAATTTCCAAAAAATGGACTTTTCTTTCAGATACACTATTTCCTCATAAAAACGCAAAAAATGCCAAAAATCGTTTATTGTATATTCAATATTGTTCTACACGAAGTTTCGGAAAATGCATTCTTTCCTGAGGTGCTGCGACTCAAATAACATTTTGCTGAATGAGATGAACAAAACTTCAAGAAAAAGATACTGGGGTCAGACTTATGTCAGTTTTTGTGTTTTGTTATTGATGAATATTATAATGGCAAGAATTAGACGAATGACACTGATGAGTGGTTTGAAGATACATATTCAAACAAAAAACTCATGTCATATTGCCTTTTCAAACGGCCAAAAAAACACAAGCATGACAAAGCCAAACCGCCAGTGAACATGTTTCAAAGAAGAAAGAGACTGACGACAGTGAAAATTTGAAAGATGAATTGTTTCTATTTTTATTTTTTTAATTTTCTTTTTCTGTTGTTTGTTATGTATTTTTCAACTTGGAATGAAAAAATAACATTATATTAATAAAACGCCAAAAGTCTTAATTATAGTGAAACGCCATAATGAAGTAAAACGCCAAAAACTCCCAACCTATAATAAAAGTAATTTAGAGAAGAATTATTAAAAGCTAAAAATGGAAACAAACGCCAAAAATTACTTAAAGCCATTAAAAAACGCCAAACTTTGAAGATGGAATGTCTAAGACCATAAAACTCATAAAAACCTGAACAAAAACCAGTAAAAAATACACACAGTAACTGAAAAGACCGCTACTTTATTAATATCATTTATTATAAATAAAAATCCCGCCTAAACTACACGCCAAAAACATCCTATAAGAGAGACGTATCTGCACAATCAATTGATCACACCACCAAAAAAAATAAACGCCATCTTTCCAACACTTTAAACGCCAAAAAAAATACTTAAAAAAGCCACAGATGCGGAACGTCGTTTCTTCTTTATTGAGTATTGTTCTGCATGAAGTCTTACTGAATGGATTCTAATCTGAGGTGGGTATATCTATAAGCTTTTGCTGAATGAGATGGACAAATTTTCATGAAAAAACAAAGAAAAAAGACTTTTACCCCTTAATGAAGACGGACATTATGTAAGAAAAAAGGATCTACATAAGGTATTCAAAACAGATTCAAAACGCAAAAAATGTTAAAGCAGAAGAGGCTGATAACAGTGAAGATTTGGAAGAGAAATTAGATTATAATTTTTTTTTTCAGTTTCTATTGTTTGTTATCTAATTCTCTGATTTTATTATCTAATTCTCGACTAAATTTTTTTAATATAAAACGTCAAAAACAGCAAAACGACTGATAGTGTGAAAACTGAGAGAAAGGATGCTAGCAAAGCACAATGTTGTTATAAAACGCCAAAAAAAAGGCCAAACAATGTATTAATGAAAAATCAACACAAATTCACCGATGAAATTGAACGAAACAGGAATTGCTAAACAGTAAAATGAAGAGACGGTAACATTATTACCAAACATTAATTAAATTAAATGCCAATACATGGATAACTGAATTTATTTATCTTTTCAAAACGCCATAATTGTCTGTCAAATTATAGACCTGTATCCTACTTTGATATAATAAACATCAAGAAAATTACTGATGTTTTTTACATCATAGACAGGCATCCTCATTAAAAAAAAACAATAAAAACGCCAAAACATAATTAAAACGCCAAAAATATTAACTATGATCCTGATCTACAAACAATAAAACGCGGCGTATTTATTAAACGCCAAAAAACTGGAAACGGGATGTGACAAGCGTTTAAAAAAAGAAATATGAAAGGACAAAAAAGCCCCTCCGCCCTTTTTCTAGGCCGCGTGACACGTGTTAGGCCAGGAAACGTTCTCACCGTTCTCACACTTTTGAGCGTTTTCTCCTGATCCCATTTATATATATATATATATATATATAGGGGATGGATCCATGAGAAAACTCATCTTAATGAGAAAACAAAAAACCTCCATTAAAACCACTAAAAAGTAGGGGAAGGGGACTTTAATGAAGGAGGAGTAAAATTGGAAAAAAAAAATATTTTTCAAACATTTCTTATTTCTCCATACGTTATCATTTTTTTTAGAATGGCACCATAAGATCACAATTTTGTATATCTTTTATTCGAGTATATTTTTATGGCATAAAAAATATTCAAGGTGTCGTACTTTTTTCAATACTACTATTTATTACTACACATGTTCGACATTACGAAAAACCTAAACCCCCCAACCCCCACCCGCAAAAACCTAAACCACCCATCCCACACCCAAAAACCTAACCTCCCACCCCACCCCTCCCCTAGAAAAGGATCAACAGCGGCCAAACTTTTACAAGTTGGGATTATTGGAGGGAATTTTTAAAGTTGAGATTATTATCGGCCAACTGGTGAAACTTAGGATTATTAAAATCCAATAACCCTTATTTTTTTCATATAAAAATTGCATGTATATTCTTTTTTATTATATATGTAACAAAATTAATTAAATAAAAGAAATTTAAAATAGTTTGAGTAAATCGCCAAAATCGTCCCTGTGGTTTTATATTTGCCAGTTTCATCCAAATATCCTCAACTTAACAGAAAAAATAAACTAAGTTAGTGGTTTGGATGAAAATGCCAAAAAGTTACAAACATTGGGGACAATTTGATATAAAAGTATCATTTTGGACGAAAATGGCAAAGCTGCCCAAACCTCAGGGACGATTTTGGCAATTAACTCAAATATATATTATATGATATCTTTTAGTAGTAATCAAACTATATAAACAGTGAGATTGAAAACAATATAAATTTTATATATCAGCACAGATGTATGCTTAGTAAAGTAGACAATGCAAGCTACGTCACAATGGTATATGTCAGCAAATATATAGTAACATTAACCATGAAATTATATCTGCATAAAAATACATATAACAACGTATACTTGGTTTAAAAAAGTGAGCTTTATGTGAGCTTAAAGCATGAGGCGATGAAGCGCTAGGGTTGTCGCTTTTTTTTGCTCTGAGACGACAAATCACGTGAAGCGTTTTGAAGCGCGCTTTAAGCCCGAAGCGCCATTGGTTTGAAGCGACGCTTCAGCCCAATCAGGTCAGATTTAGGTTTTTAATTTAGGCCCAGTAGTCTCTAATAGGGTTTAACTGAGGCCCGCTACTTCTTTACCCTAAAAAAAGAACGTTAGTAAACATCTTCAGCCGCTCCCTCCCTCTTCTCCATCGATTCTTCATACTTTCTCCAATAATCGACTTTAATTTATGTTTTAATTATGTTTTTTATGTGTGAAGTGTGCTTTTTAATCATGTTTTTGTGTTTATTATTGATTAACAAGTAGAATATGTCATATTGATGTGTACAAATATTTTTTTATTTTGAGCGCTTCGTATACGTGAAGCTCTCGCTTCGCGCTTGAAGCTTCACTTAAAGCTTTTGGAACCAAAACGCTTCGGATCGCCTCGCGCTTTTTTAAACCAAGAACGTATATATACTAAAGCATGAAATTAAAAAAGAAATAGGTCAGAACTTTAAATATTATTAATTGATATCACTAATCTATCAAACAAATTTATGACCTCAATAACAGAAAAAAGCAGAAAACCTTGTACTTTGAAGTATCCAGTAACCGACACTTGGATCTCTCACTGGTAGTGGAGCAAAAAGACATCTTTTATCGGACCCGTGAGTAGGCCTGTAAACAAACGAACATGAACATGCCTGATTTCTTAATGAACGAACACGAACAAAAAAATGTGTTCGATTATACGTTCGTGTTCGGTTAAAGTTAAATGAACGAACACGAACATGCCTATGTTCGTGTTCGTTCGGTTCATTTACAGGCCTACCCGTGAGGTAATTTTTGAGTGTGAAGCATATTGGAGGTCTTCAAATAGGCACTTACCTTTAGTTGATGAGGAATCCACTTAATTTTCGTCTAGCTTGAACACTCGGCCTAAAAAGGGTTTAACAATGGGGTAAACAAAACATAGAAACCAAATTCAAAGAAGAAGCTGTATAAACAGATATGTTACCAAGATTATTGCCCCCAAAAGTAGCATAAGTTCGATTAATTGCAGTAAGGTGGGGATAGTAAATGCTCCAAATGCTAACAAAATGCAAACAAAAGTAACATGGATGAACACATCAATGGCGATGGTTTTCAATGGAATAGTTTTGCCACATGCTTTCCCAGACAAGTTCCATGAGCCAGGACCCAAACCAAGCTCCAATTACTGCACCATATGCAGGACATATACTCGATCAAACGTTACTGCATGCACAGGTAACCATACCACATAAAAATAGATATTGTTCAACTTTGGTTGGTAGAGAGTACATTCATTATCTAGGGTGTAATAATAATTGCTATTGTACTTTTTTTTGGAATGGCGACTTTCTTGTATTAGGCTACCGCACTCCCCAAATTGAAGAGCCCCGTTGCCCTACTCCGGCCAGACTATGTTGTCTTAACCGGCTGGCTTCAGAGTTTGGCTTGGGCATTCCCCGGGGAAACCATACCGCCGGTTGCCACTTGACAGTCGTTGTGCCACCAGTAGGGCTACAAACGAACCAAACGAACATGAACAAGTCCTTGTTCGTGTTCGTTTGTTAAGAAATATATGTGTTCACGAACTGTTCAAGAACGCTTACCGAACGAGATTTTATGTTCGTGTTTGTTTGTTAAGGAAATGAACTTGTTCGTGTTCGTTTGTGTTTGTTTGTTAATTTTAGGCAACGAATGAAAACGCACGATGATGAACACAAATGAGCACAAACTAATGTTCATGAACACAAATGATAACAAACGAACACAAACAAACGTTCATGAACAATATATATAATACGTTGACACTTATTAAATATTTTATTTGTCGGAATTTTGAAATATTTCAATAAAATATAAAAAGCTAAAAACACTAATGAATTATCGAACACAAACAAACATGTTACCGAACGTTCACGAACATAAATGAACGAACGCACCCTCTGTTCATGTTTGTTCATTTAACTAAACGAACGAAATTTCTTGTTGGTGTTTGTTTGTTTAATAAATGAACGAACACAAACGAATTTCCCGCCGAACAGTTCACGAGCCGTTTGCCAAACGTTTGGTTCGTTTGCAGCCCTAGCCACCACAAGAGCAGAACTCTCTGGCGTAACACACGGTGGGACGAAAACCCGGGTGGGCTCAAGATAGAGCTTGACACCTCTGCAAGGAGGATAGACTCTATTTATCATTGCCTAATCCACCAAAGTGACACAAGTGGGGATTGAACGAGAATCCAAGCCTCTCTACCACTAGGCCACAAGTGGGGTGGATTTAGTTTGTATCTAGAACAGTTATCAATAATTGGAAGTGGCGGAGTAGAAACATACTACATGTTGAAGCTATTAAAATCAGAAAAATCCAAGCACAATGTTCTGATGTTCATGAAATGAAATTTAAACAACACGCCACAAAAATCCAAGAATCTTTTCTATACTTGTGCAGTTAAAAACTAATTATTCTCTTACTTATTCAAAGGCATAGGCGGATATTAAAATTAAATATATATGCTTATAAATAAGATAATTAAATAAATAACAAACCAGCCGAGCTCGAACTTGAAAAACTATCAACTCGAGCTTGAGCTCTGGTAAAGCATACGAGCCGCACCGTAGCTTAGATGAGCTTGGGCTGCTCTTTCAGTTGAACTGAGTAACTTTTTGGTACCAGTCAGGTTAGACAGAGCCAACCCACAAACACTACTTGTCTCCTCATTTTTGTTTTAAATGAAAACATTGTACATACCATAATACTAGTAAAAAACCATACGCCGTTAAAAAAAAGTAAAAGAACTATATATTATAACATTTTATATGTTGGGCTACTTTTAACCCGTTTGACCTGTAACAGTTCTATCAATTTTTTTCTAAAATTTACCTTTTTGGCCCGCTTAGTGAAAAAGGATAACCAAAATTGATCCTAGAGAACCCATAACCTAAAGCATAGACCTGGTTAAACTAAAATACTTTAGAAGTAAGAGTAACCGAGCTTACCAAGGTAACTAGCTTCAGCAACAGCTATCCAAACACTGCAAAATTGTGATCTACAAAGTTACAAAAATACCCTTTGAAACAATCTCAATTATCAACGAGCACGTGAAACTTCACTCGCTTCTTCACACTGCCCTTCCTATCATACCCAATCCCAATTTTACTATGCATCAGTTTCATTGCCATCTCTGAATTCCCGGATTTCCTCAAAGCGTTGATCAAAACCGTACGAACCCTCGCAGGTATCTCTCGACCCCATTCCACAATCCCATCAGCCAATTTACACGCTTGCTCCACACGACCAGCTTTGACCAAAACATTAATCATATCTTCACACGCCGTGTCTATAACCACCCCCATTGGTGCCAACGTATCCAAAATCTTACATGCTCGTGACACTTTACCCGAAAGGCAAAGCCCGGTTGAAAGAACCCGAAAAGAAGCAGGCGTGGGAGTTATTCCCTTATCAATCATCATATCCCAAATCTTTAACGCTTCTTCGTTTCGATGTTTGTTAAATAAACCACTCATTATGATTGTGTATGTATACACCGTTTGATCACAACCATCTATTTCCATCCTATTAAAAAGCGCCAATGCTTCATCAACCTTATCGTCTTTCACCAATGCGTCGATAAGTGCATTGTAGCAATACGAATCCCGACTACATCCATCATTAACCATTTCTTCAAAAAGCTTCTCGGCCTCGTCCAATCTCCCGGCTTTTCCAAATCCGTCTATAAGACTCGAATAAAACGTTGCGTTAACCGTAACCTTATTCTCTTTACACAACTCAAAATAGTTTAACGCCTCTTCTAGTCTCCCGGTTTTGAATAAAACGTTCACGATAACACCATAAGTAACCTCATCGGGGCTAAAACCGTCATTATTCATCCTCTCGAAAAGCCTAATCACCTGATCTATGTGCCCGGCTTTTGCATACGCGTCCATTAAAGCAGTATACATTGCAACATTAGCTTTACCGCCCTTTTGAATCATACTTTCAAACAACGTAAAACCTTCCATCGGCTTCCCATCTTTACAAAGACCACCAATCACTAAACTATAAGCATGTGGCGGTATCTCAAGCCTCTTTTCCTCCATTTCATTATAAAGTTTCAAACAATAATCATAATCACAGTCCGAGTAAAAAGCTTGGATCAAAGTCATATAACTAATCTTATCAGGCTCTATGTTCATCTCTTCCATTCTCTTAAACTTCTCAAACGCGCTCTTCGTTTTCCCACATTTACAGTACCCTTTGATCAATGTATTATACGTTACAGCGTCGGGTTTAACCAACCCGGCCTCCATAACTTCCAAAACCTGTTCAGCAGAATCCATAAACATCGAATTAACCAGCCCATTAATCAAAAAATTAAACGTAAACAAGCTCGGTTCGATTTCATGCTCCTTCATTTCCTTCCATACCCACAACAATTCTTCAACCATACCAAGATTCCCAAATGATTTTATCAACAAATTTGCACACTTTATGTTCATAACAAACCCCCTGTTTTTAACCTCATTAAACACACACTTAACCCTATCAACATCTTTAGAATCAGATAAAACATCAATCAATAAAGCATAGCATTCAAGATTATGAGAATAATTGCACCCACCACCCTTTTGACTACCTGCCCAATTAAAAAACCGGAAGGCCAATCCGGGTCGGGTTTTGACCCGACCCGAAGAAAGAAGGTAACAGACGAAATTGGGTGATAATCTGATGAACCAGTTGCGGCAAAAGGCATCCAATTTGGGTTCCATTTGAGATGAAACGTCGTCGTTTAAAAGATTGAAGATTTGGTCAACCCATGGGGAGGGTTTGGGGTTCGGTGAGATGAGGTCAGAGGTGTCGTTGATGGGTTCGACCCATTCCGGCGGTGGGGGTGCGGTTGTGGTGAAAACCCACCTGGAGTTGGAGAGTGGAAGTGGGTTCGGGTCGGGGATTGATGGGTTATGAAGTGGGTGGTGAGTGTGAGTCGCTGTTCCGCCATTGATGGGGGATGAATGAGGTCTGCAGATTGTGATGGGGTAGAGGGGTTTCAGCAGGGTTTTCCTCATGGTGTAAATTGGATGAGTTTTTGGTTTGCAATGCTTTACATTTTCAGACTAGGGATTTGTGAGTTTTGAAACATTGAATTTAGGGTTTTATTGGTTGTGAGATTATTGATTTTGATTTATGTTTGTCTATAAAGACGAAAAAAGCTCGGCATTAGCGATTACCAATGTTTTCAGAACCGGACCGAAGGTTGACCTGGTCGCCTTACGGGGTCAAAGGTCGGACCGGTCCGACCGGTTCGACCGGATTTAAGACCCGGATTACATCATAAATTATATAAAGAGTAAATTACAAGTTTTGTCCTTTATGTTTGTCCCAAATTTCAGGCGTTGTCATTTACCTTTAAAATTGATGAGTTTGTCCTTAACGTTTCAAAATCCTGCACGTTATGTCCTTTAGGGCAAACCTAGATAATTTTTTTTGTTAAATCTGATCATGTGCAAGGCACATGGGGGCATTTTTGTAATTTCATTTTTTAGGGAAATTTATGTAATTAACTTAAAATATATACCCCACCATCTTCAAAAGTTGCAGACCCACCACTTGCCATCACCTGCCGCCGACCACCACCACCTCCCACCCTCACCTGCCGCAATCACCCACTGTCTCCACCATCGCCTGTCCCACCATCACCACTCCACCATCTCCAACATCACCATCAACATAATCCCAATCTCAAACAAAAAATCCCCACATCACTAGGACTGATTTTATGATAGAATATGCATTGATTATTGGATAGTGAATACCAGTCCCAATTTCTTTCATATACATAACATTTTGGGCTGAATATCAGTCCCGATTCGATCCATTTTGGGAATATTAATATGTTATAACTGATTTTCAGTCTCTGTAATGTTTCCTCTTTCTTAGAGACTGAATGTTAGTCACTCACACAAGTCAAATAATAATTTGTACCCACCCAATATCATCCATAACTCATAAATCAGTCTCGGAGACTATGGATTCGAACAGATACACCAGTCACTACTTTAGTCACCAGTCAGTGGTTAAATTTATGATGACGTATACTGAAAATAAATGTTTGATCTTTATGCCCAAAAGACATTTGAGATTAACCATCAGCCCCCAATATGGTCTTTTATGGGAATCATTAGGAATCCCAAAATCTCAAACTATAGTAAAACTAAACTGAATCACTAGGAATCCCCAAATCTCAAAACGGGTCAAATTACAAGTTATGATTTTTGAAAGATGAAAAAAATATGCAAGTTTTGTAAATTGGTAAATTGCCTGCTGCATCGTCAGTTATGGAAACAGGGGTTGAAGTTTGTAATCCATTAGAGAAGCTTCCACCAGTTCTAAGCGCGGTGGAAGGAAGCACTAGCTTCTCTGATGGTGAACCATCTTGCAAGCCTGAAAGAACCCATTTCTCTGGTGGTAGATGGTGGTGGCAGGTGGTGTTTTTAGAGAGAGAATGATATCAGAGAGAGAGGTGAGGGAGAGTGACTGGTGCTTTATAAATATATATTTAATATTTTTATTGAAAGGGTAAAAAGACAAATCTGCCCTCATGTGAGGTCTATGTGACCAGATTTAACAAAAAAAAAATTAATTGGGTTTGCCCTAAAGGACATAACGTGCAGGATTTTGAAACATTAAGGACAAAACTCATCAATTTTAAAGGTAAATGACAACGCTTGAAATTTGGGACAAACATAAAAGACAAAACTTGCAATTTACTCTTATATAAAAATATATATATAAAAGGCATTTTTAATTAACGAACCATTAATTATTTTTCACCTTTTCTACGTATCATAACTTTATAACTCTATAAGATCACCCAAAAAGATATTTTAGGTTCCCAAAACACTCTCTCTATCACTCTCTGCAACATTAGGTATCCATCTATCATCTTCAAGCTCTTGCTAGACCCATCCATCACCTGGTATCTATCTATCACCTTCTACAAATTCAACATCTTTAATATTTTTATTCCCATCAATTACCCTTCATAAATTTGTTCAATTTTTGGATGATCTTCTGCAATATTGGGTATCTATCTACCATCTTCAAGCACTTGCTAGTTACCCCTCCCTCATGATGGAATGGAAGGATGATGATGAAGATGGAATGGAAGGATGCGTATACAGCAGAGAGTGAAGATGGAGGCGTGTAACTTGTTTTGAGTTTTTTTTTTAAAACCTTGACAGGCCCGACCCTACGCGACGACGCCGGCCCGACCGCCCGGCCCCCTGCCCGATCGCCGGGTTAATGCTGAAACGGTCTAATGTACTGAACCGGCCGGTAAAGGCTCCGGATCCCGGCCGGACCGGTCCGGTTTTAAAAACATTGGCGATTACTGATTAGCATGTATGCCAAAATGGTTGGGTCGGGTGGCATGTCAAGTCAAAACGGGTTAATAAAAAACGTTTCTTTGGTTTGGGACTATCAGGTTAGAAAGAGTGTTTTACTAAACGGGTTTCGGGTTAAAAGAAATGTTGCTTTGGTTTGGGACGTGCAAGGACATGTTCTCCATGCATACTATTCTTTGATGAGGTTTTTTTATATGTTCTCCATCAGGGGCGGCTATTGGAGGTGGGCGGGGAGGACCATCGGCCAGAGCCCGTGATTTCATAGGGCACGTAATTTTAAAAAAATCTGATATTATATATGTAAAAAAATTAATAGGGTATAGTCAAACAAATACTAATATAACATAGGCCCACTTACAAAAAAAAAGTCATATGGTTTAGATTAGCTAGTTCATTGGAATTAGGTTAGTGAGCCCAATACCCAAATGATTTTAAAAACTAATAAAAAACAATTAGTCCATGTTGGGCGACAACTAGTGCCCTGTGGATATTGAAACATCGTATAGCAGGAGAGTATGAGACTGACCTGGTTTGACGAAAAACTCACCGAGTCTACACACACAGAAGCCACAGAGCCTGCACTCTTTTGTTTTTCGATTTCAGTCTTGCACGCAACCACAGGCCACCACGCATAGAGCCTGTTCGACGAACTCAGTCTCACGATCACGGATAACATATTCAGGTAAACATCAAATCATCAATCGTCAATCGGCCCTTCTTCAGTACTTCAGTTGTTATGTTTTGTTTTTGGTCGAATTCACTCATTCAGTGTCACACCCTAACTTTTGCGGAAGCGTGATTATGTGTGACTTGCTTAATATCATTGCATTCAACCATAACAAACATCTATATGATGAAACTAAAGATGTTCATCCATTAACTAAGTTTGAAACATCACAAACAACATTGTCTTAAAACCCAAACACAGACTTCAAATCCATAATACAAACCATGCAAATTGTTTAGAGTTCTATAAGGACTCGACAAAAGACATTAATAAAAACCAGGCTTTGAAAGATGTGTCTTATCCAGGATAAGACACACTATCCAAACCCTTAGACTCCGGATGACATCTTTTATTCCCAACATTACTTGGAACATCCAAACGCCTGCCAGATCCACATTTAATTCCCTGAAATACATGTAGTTTGAAAACATCAACAAAAGTTGAGCGAGTTCATGTGTTTTGTATGTGTGCACGAATAAACCTTTGTAAACATTGTAAGTATGTACGTTTTGTAAACCCGGTATGAAAGCAAACAAGGAAACAGATCCATTAATGGTTTGCAAGGCCATTAACATGTGTGCAACGGCGTAGGAAGGCTCAAACCTAGCAGATTTTGTACCGGGCCTCCGGCTGTAAGACTAGTCACCTCATGGGCCAAACCGCGGTCCACATGGGTGTGGGCTCGCTACACCCAAATAGATCTATCACTCATGCCCCCGGTCCTAACACGAGGATTAATGGTCTTAAGAGTGCGCTTACCCATTCACATGATCTACAGTGCATTCCTTAGCTAACCATACCAATTGTAATTGTTTGTAAACATTTTGTAACATGTACTTCACCCCCGAAGTTATAAAACAAAAACAGTTAAAAGAAAAGGGGGACATGAACTCACAGTCTTGCGTTCTTCGTACCCAACTGTAACTCAAAGCTTCTTCTGGCGTACACGACTACCTACAACGTACTACAGTTTATTAGACGAGTGGGTCGTGCCTTGACTTAGTATTAATTAGTGTCTTTGAGTTACGTTTCATTTGTGTCCTTAATATTATTCCAAGTTATATAATTATTTGTTAAAATAATAAATATTTTAACTTAAATTATATTTACTTCATTTTGGAATATTAGTTAAAATAATATATTTTAACTTGTCACACTTATGTATTTGTACATGAATAATTTCCCAAGGATGGGTGTTATAGTATTCGTATTCCTATACTTATATATTTTTGCCAAGTTTCACTAGCGTATTCCGGTGTGTATTTATACGTACGAGAATACGTATTTTTATTGTGTTTATTAAGTATCCTCATACTTAATTTTTCTATTATCTTTTCCGGAATAATATTTCTAATAAAATTCATCAGTATATATTTTCAAAATATATATTTAAGAGATATTACATAGAAAAATCATTTATAATTTTTCTTTTGGCAAAAATAATTGTATTTTCATGTAAACTTCAAAAATAATATATTTTCAAGTCTAACTTATAAAATATATATAAATCCATTTTTCATCCAAAAATAATATATTTCAAGTTTATTTAAGAAAATACATTTTCTCCCAAAAATAATGTATTTCATGTTTATTCAAGAAAATATATTTTCACTCCAAAAATATTGTATTTCATGTTTGTTTGAGAAAATATATGTTTTCTTCCAAAAATAATACATCTTCTAATAATTCCAAGAAAAATATATATTTTTACTTGCCAAAAATAATATATTTTCTCCTTGTAAAAAATATGATATATTTTGTAATAATTGTAAAAATTATATTTTTGGGTTCTCTTGTGTCCAAAATACTAATTACCAAAATATACTTATGAATAAAATTTTCGGAATATCTTTCTGAGTTATATTCCTTTGTTCGGTTTCTCCAATATTGTGGGTATAATTTATATCCATTCTCTTGGAATTTTGGTAATATTTTGGATTATAATTTTTGGTATTTTGATGAGTTATATTATTTCAAGTCCTAAAATAATATAACTAATACACATAATATACAAATAATCACACACATGGTGACTTCTAAATATATATTTCCTAAATACATATTTAGTCACTTTTATTTATAAAAGCCAACCTCCAATAGTTATAATTTTTGTAACAAAAATTATGGCAAACTTTATGTGAAAATTTATGGTTTAAAATATACTTGTAAATATTTGTTTAAAAATATTTTTCTAAGTGTTTAATTTTTAGAAAATTTTTGCCATAGTTTCTCCTAAAAACGGAGGTTTCCATGCCTTCAAGGCATATCATTTTCTTTCATAAATCAACAGAATCAACAACAAATCAATCTACACTTACCAATTTGCCAAAATCAAGCATAAACTACTACCTCATGAACTTGAAAATTTACAAAAAATTGTAGTAACTTACTAGTGTGTTTAGTAAGCTTAGTTACCCTTTAAAGTGTGGTTGTTTATTTAAAATCATCATTTTTAAAGAAATTAGATCTTCACAACTTGTATATCATTTTTCTAAAAATATTTCTTCTTGGATTTTTCTTGTTAAATACATGATCCTACACTTGATTAACCACTAAAAATGTGGTTAATTTCTTTAAGAACCAAGATTAAGTAAACTTTGTATTTTTAACTTGATTTCTTGAAAAATCATTCTTATAATCATAGATTTACAAGACTTTTCATTCACTTTGTTCATCACTTTACAAGAAAAACAACTTATACTTTCAAGTTCATGATTTACATGAGGGTGATCTCTTGATCTTTAACATTTTCATCCTCTTATCTAGCTAGATTATGTCTTTAATCACTATCTAGCAAGATCAGATGATGATCAACATCAACAACATGAGCAAACAACATTCAACAATCGTAACAACACATAAACATCATGATTTCTTATGTATTTAGTCTTATGTTCAAGTTTCAAGTTCAAGATTCTTAGTGTTCTTTAAGTTTAACAACTTGTATCTTCTTTTAACCACCAAAATAAGATGTAAAATGAAGTGTAGAGTGTTCTTACTACTAGCTCAAGGCTAGGGATGATCACTAGATGAAATGGAGTGGATAAAAGCACAAAAGAAAGGTCCTTTAGCTTCCAAAGGCTCCAAGCTTCCTTATACACCTTCTAGCACCCTTGTATATATGTAGAATGGATGGAACTTGAATGAAGATGGTGGTTGTATGGTGATGGGTGTTCGGCCGAAACCAAGGGGAAAGGAAGAAGAAGAAGTTTGTTGGTGTTGTGTGATGATAATGAGAAGTTATGATTCTAGAGTTTAACTTATAATCCAATAACACCTTGTAATCTAATGGTTAATGTGTTTTAAAAAGAACAAACATGATCCAATATAAAATGCACATAAAATCTTTAGTGGGGCCATGATGTTGACCGTGAACTAGGTTGGGGGGGTCTAGGCTCAGGTTATAAACATTAGTTAGATCATAAGGTTAAAATCAAGTGTTTAGTTAGATGATTTGGTTACTAGTTGTTATATGGTGTGTTATGATGTTCGGGGACCATAACTAGCTTGGTAATATTAAAACAATGCTTCTAGTGAAAAATTGGTGTTTCGGGTAGTGTCCGGTTGTTCGGTTGGTTACCGGTTCATTAAGGTGCTAAACTATGCAGTTTAGTGTGCTTTATGTTACTTTTTATGACAGTTTTGATTCCCGACACTTAGGAAAGCATTCTGGATCATTTAACCACATTTCTGCATGATTTTCGAGTATTTAAATGCTGAATATTGCTGATTTATGCAAAATTCTGCAGTTTATGTGAGTTTTAGGCACTTTCCGGCACTTAAACTATCTCTAGGAAGGCAGTTTTGTGATCCTTACAATGTCTGTCTAAGTACTGAACTCCGTCAGCATATTTCTGATTTATCTGATAACTATGCTAACTGTGTTTCGTGCATCATTTGAATCAACAAAGTTTGAATGCAATAATGATATGTCATTTGCAATATATGATGCACATGTACGTATATGGCAATAATCAGAAAGCAATGCAAGTCATTAATTGTAATTCAGCACAGTCATTAAGCACTAATCATTGTTTAATGGTTATACGGATACCTGGAATTTTGACAGTTGTCACATTCAGACCCTTATTAGTTATTAATTATTATGTTTCTTTTTGTTGAATTCAAGCCCTTGTTTAGGCGATTAGTTATTGTCGAATTGATGACCTTTTTCTGTTGTGTTGAAGACTAAATTGTTGGTAATTTATACAAAAACGATTGTCAAATTCAGGCCCGTATTCTTTTTTTTTGTCATATTAAGGTATGATTTAAACTGTGAAGAGTTGATTCACCAATTTGCTATCAAGAATGCAAGGAAGGCTTCACAAATCATTGGTTAGCTATTAGCTTATTAGTTTTTACAGTATGTCACTCGTTCGAATACTATATTTTGTATTTTGTTAATTGCATTGTTTATCGAATGCTCTATTTTTGTCAACGGTTCACGGTTGTATGAAAAACTTGTTTAAATTATTTATTTCGTTAAGCCCTGTGACAACCCGAATTCTCAAGGTTAAGGTTAGTGATGTTTTGCCTTGTGATCTTAACTCCTCGTTATCCCCCTTCGTTGTGTTAAACGTTTGTTAAATCTAGTTGTACGATAACTCGTAATTATTATATTGGCATTTGGGCTGTACACCTTTTGGGCCGCCTTTACACACTTTAAACCCAGTAATGTATTGGCCCATTACACACTAGGATGTTATAAACTGTTCTCATATGTGATCTCTGCCCAACAAAGTAATCACGGCCCAACTTACATGCGTATCAAGACTTCCGGCCCACTCATGATTAATTGGCATTATAATAGTGTTCTGGGTCATTTTCTGAACATATATCCTGACTAATATTCTGCTGTTGATTGTTTATTTGTAATCAGGATACCAGATCAGGATATTGGTAACATCCTGGTACGATATCCTGGTATTGACTGAATTAATCACGTGCAGATTAGAAGGTGCGGGTCCCTAACGGTCAAGTGGACCTCTTCTCCTTAAGACTCGGGCAAACCAGTTATATGAGAGACGTTGAACCCGGAAGAAGTGGACTACAACGTTCACTTGAGGAATATTCGAGGCATCCCGGTTTAATAGGATAGTTAGTTGATTTCGTTTAACTATAAATAGATTAATCGGATCAGATTAAGTCACTCACTCTCTTTCGCACACTTTACTCTCTAGCTTCTAGCAATCACTACACACAAACACTTGTATTCAAATTACATTGTAACACCTAGTTGATCTGCATCATATCTTGCACTATATCCTGATATTTGAAGCAATAGAAGAACAAGGCAGCTGCGATTGTCAGCTCCCGAGGTTTTGTGCCGGCGATCTAGATTGATCAAGGGCTTTCCTCGTACATCTCGTGTCACCCTTTACATTTTTGCTCATTGTTTGATCATAGATACAACTCTATATCCTGAGCCGTATCCTGAAACTGTTTTTGCAAATAACTTGATTAACATATTTTCGACACATATTTCTAGCACACTACCTCACTTAACTAATTTGATCACTAAATTGCTTTGGTAATTTTTTACCAAAACAATTTGGCGCCCACCGTGGGGCAAGTGGTGTTATTTCTACTAAAAACTTTTGCAAAATCGTTACTTGGTTTTTTATTTTCGAAACTTTTTGCCACACTATTTTCAATGGCCTCAAGATCAAACATGAGCTCTTCCACCGTGTCTGCTACAACCTCTGCAACAATTGGTTCGGTGCTTCTACCACCTCCCCCGAGAATGCAAGCCTCTTCGCAAGGAACCGAAAGTCATGTGGCTCGGGATGTTATCCCTGCTAGCAATGTCTAGGGATCCGCTCCTGTTTTAGCTTCTAACGAAGAAATTTTAAATTTGTTTGGTAGTGTTCAGGAACAGATGAGGCAGCAGCAGGAGACCAACCAGATGCTGATGAGAGAGATACAACTCTTGAAGTCTGGCCCGAGTCGGCCTGCTGAAGATACTGTCACTCCCTTGCAACCCAAGGCTTTGAACTTCAGTTCTGCAGTTTATACTGAGGATAACCGGGGGAATATTGTGCCTAGCCATTCCCAGAATCATACTCCTGAGATACCTTCTTCAGTAAGAGTATCAACTGTGAGGAGCTCGGGATATGCTTCAGGATATGGCCAGAACCCCCAAGCTGGTAATGTATCTAATAATAATACTCTTGCTACTAATGGTGGTGGATCTTTGCAGGATGCAGGTATGACATCAGCATTTTCCAGGGAGCTTCAAAAACTGAAGGACATGATATCCAGTGTGCCTGGGGTGGTTCAACGAATTCCTGAAGTATCCCAGGACAGCCACAGGATATCCTGGTTTGCATAGCCTATTTGTGATGCTGAAATCCCAAAAAGATTTCAAACCCCCAACATGAAGCTCTATGACGGAACTACGGATCCTGAGGAGCATATTGCCCAGTATAGGGAAAGGATGGAAATCAACCCTATCCCTCCAGATCTCAAGGAAGCATGCTTATGCAAGGGTTTCGGTTCTACCTTAACAGGATCAGCCTTAAAATGGCTGTTAAACGTTCCTCCTCACTCAATTACTTCTTTCGCTCATTTAGTTAATTTATTTAATAGTCAATTTTCTTGCAGCCGGAGTTTTGAAAAACTAACCAGTGATCTTTACAGGATAACTCAAGGACCTCAGGAATCCTTGAGGGATCATGTGAACAAGTTTAGCCGAGAATCCTTAGATATTCCACATCTTGATGTTGCAACAGCTGTGCAAGCTTTCAAGATGGGGCTGCAAAAAGATTCTCAATTTTACCAAGATCTTGTAATGAATCCCTGCAGGAATCTCGACGAAGCTCGTAACAGGGCCTTAAGATACATTCGGCTGGAGGATGATAAAAAGATGCAAGAGAGGATGAATTCGTCCACAACCTATGAGTCAACCAACAGGAAATCAGAATCCTCGTATAAACCATACCGTTCTAAACCGTATGGCAGAAATGATGGCAAAAAAGTGAATGCTGTTGAAGATGAGGATCCTGAGGAGTATCCTGAGTTGTCTGAATATTGTTTTTCTGTTAACATACCTGAACTGATGTATGCTATGCAGGGTTTAGGAGACAAAGCAAGGTGGCCCCGGAAGAATCAACAAAAGGCTGATTGGAAGGACAAGTCCAAGTGGTGTGCCTTCCATGAGGATTTCGGGCATGTTACTGAGGACTACATTACTTTAAGAAAAGAGATAAGCTATCTCTTGAGTAAGGGGTATCTGAAGGACCTCTTGGGAAGAAAGAAGAATAAAGGTCAGGATCCTGAGACGGATCCTGAACGGGCAGCATCACCTCCTGCAGATGCAAAAATAATTAACTTTATTTCAGGAGGATCCGACATATGCGGCACATCATATTCTGCGACAAAAAGACACGCAAAGGAAGCTAAAGCAGAGAGGGGAGATAAGCCGACAAGGATGTCAACCCTCACAACTGACAAAGTCATCACATTCGATAATGATGACAGGGATACTGTCCAGGATCCCCACCATGATGCCTTAGTGATAACGTTATATGTTGCTAACCATTTTGTACGTAGGATATTAGTGGGTAATGGTAGCTCTGTTAACATAATTCAGCTGGAAACATTGAAGAGGATGAATGTATCTCCGATGGACATTACTTCGAAGTCCACTGTGCTCGTTGGTTTCAGTGGAGAAGCTAGGAATACCGTTAGGGAGATAAAGTTGCCCGTGTATATTCAAGGGGTCAACTCAATGCAGCGCTTTTCTGTCATGGACTCTTTATCCTGCTATAATATTATACTAGGTAGGCCTTGGATCCATGATATGAAAGTTGTTCCATCAACCTACCATCAATACATCAAGATCCCTACTCCTTGGGGAGTTGTCAAGGTGGAAAGTGATCAACAGGAAGCAAAGGAGTGTTATTCTTCTTCGATGAAATCCTCAACAAAGCCAAGTGCAGCATAGCAATTAAAGATTCGAGGCCAGGATATCATGGAGGCTTCAGAACAGGATGTAAAGAAAGTGATCATGGATTAGAATAATCCGGATATCTCGGTGCTCGTGGGAACCAATATCCCTCAGGATATTGAAGATCAATTGACTAATTTTTTGAAATGCAGGATGTCAACATTCGCGTGGAAGCACGAGGATATGACAGGTATTTCCAAGGATATTATAACACATAAGCTCGGTATTGACAGGTCATTCAAGCCTGTCCAACAAAAGAGAAGGAAATTTGCTTTGGAGCGAAATGTGATCATCCAAGAGGAAGTTGAGAGACTGCTAAGGAGCAAGATGATTAGGGAAGTGAAGTTTCCTAAATGGCTGGCGAATGTAGTTGTGAGGCAAAAGAAAAATGGGAAATGGAGAGTTTGTGTAGATTACACAGACTTAAACAAAGCTTGTCCCAAAGACCCATTTCCTCTTCCTCATATTGATTCAATGGTGGATGCTACTGCCGGCCATGAGATGTTAACCTTCATGGATGCATCTTCAAGATTTCAGCAGATCCAAATGGAACCTTCAGACCAGGAGGATACTGCCTGCATGACACCAACAGGTATTTATTGCTACAAGCTATGCCCTTTGGTTTGAAAAATGAAGGTGCTACATATCAAAGATTGGTGAACATGATGTTCAAAGACAAGCTGGGGGACACTATGGAGGTGTACATCGATGACATGGTAGTAAAATCTAAAAAGGCTGAAGATCACCTCTAGGATATCAAGGGAGCATTTGATATCCTGGATCAGTACAACATGAAGCTAAATCCTGCTAAGTGCCATTTTGGAGTGGGGGCAGGAAAGTTTCTAGGATATATGGTGACTAAAAGAGGGATAAAAGCAAGCCTGAGGCAGATTAAAGCTATCTTGGATATCAAATCTCCTTCAAATATGAAGGATGTTCAACGGTTAACGGGCCGAGTAGCAGCATTGAACAGATTTATTTCAAGATCCTCGGAAAAGTGCAAGGAATTTTGTGATATCCTGAAGAAGAATAAGAAGTTCGAATGGGGAGCAAAGCATGAAGCAGCCTTGCAGGATCTGAAGCAGTATCTTTCAACTGCACCCCTGTTGATGAAGCCTGAGGATGGTGAACCATTATCCTTGTATCTTGCAGTATCAGGAAATGCAGTAAGTACTGTCCTTGTAAAGGATCATGAAGGTCAGCAATATCCTGTTTATTATGTTAGTAAAAGTCTATTAGATGCTGAAACTAGGTATTCTCACTTAGAAAAGTTGATATTACCCCTAGTTATGGCATCAACAAAACTTAGACATTATTTTGAAACACATAGGATTCACGTTAAAACCAACTATCATGAAAAAAATGTGCTTAGGAAACCCGAGATGTCAGGTAGGATGGCTAAATGGTCAGTGAAATTAAGTGCCTTTGATATAATATATGAACCTAGAAATGCCATAAAATCTCAGGCTTTAGCTGACTTTGTGGCTGATTTCAGTAGTGATATTCAAAATGAAGTAGACCTAGAAGTACAACAGCTAGGAGAAAACTTAGAATCCTGGACGTTATATACTGATGGTGCATCTAATGTAAGAGGTGTAGGTTTGGGTATACTACTAAAATCGCCACAGGGGGACATATTACCCCAGGCTATTAGATGTGAGTTTCCTGCCACTAATAATGAGGCAGAAGATGAAGCTTTGATTGCAGGATTAGAATTGGCTAAAAGTATGAATATTAGGAGTTTGCAAGTATATGTTGATTCTTTGTTAATTACTAATCATTTTAATGGAACCTATGCAGTTAAAGGTGAGAAGTTAATCGAGTATCTCGAAATTCTCAAAAAATTAGCAGGATATTTTGATATTTTTACACTTGAACAGGTACCAAGAGAGGATAATGCTGAAGCTGATGCCTTGGTAAACCTAGGATCATCAGTCAGGATACTGGAAGGAACCCAAATACAAATATTACATATCCTATAGCCTGCGACGGATCCTCAGGATAAAGAAGTACTAAGTGTTCAGGATCCTGATGATGAGTATCCTGAGAAGGATCCTAAGTCTTGGATGGCTCCGATCATAAGATATCTCAAGGAAGGATACATCCCAAAGGATGAGAATCCTAAGGCCTTTAGAATGAAGGTATCACGATTCACTATTGTAAATTATGTCTTGTATAAGAAATCTCTTGCAGGAACATATCTGAGGTGCTTAGAGGATCCCGAAACCAAGGAAGTGCTTCAGGATATACACGAAGGGGATTGCGGCAACCATACTGGGGGCATGTCGTTGTTCTCAAAGGCATTAAGAACATGATATTATTGGCCGACGATGAGGAAAGATGCTGCAGAATATGCTCGAAGATGTGATGCATGTCAAAGACACAGTAATATATTACATCAGCCGGCCGAGCCACTTTATCCTATAGCTTCCCCTTGGCCATTCATGAAGTGGGGAATGGATATAGTAGGAAAATTGCCAAAGGCTCCAGGAGGAAAGGTCTTCATGCTAGCAATGACTGGTTATTTCTCTAAGTGGGTTGAAGCTGAAGCATTTGTTCAAGTTAGAGACCAAGAAGTAGTATCCTTCATAAAGAGGAATATCTTGACCAGGTTTGGAGTACCAGCTGAAATCATTTGTGACAATGGATCCCAGTTTATAAGCAAGAGGACTACTGACTTTTGCAAGAGTTGGGGAATCAAGATGATTGCATCTACACCGGTACATCCTCAAGCAAATGGACAAGCAGAATCCTCAAACAAGATAATTGTCAACAACCTGAAAAAGAGACTAGGAGCTAAAAAAGGGAGATGGGCAGAAGAACTACCCTTTGTTTTGTGGGCTGATAGGACGACGGTGAAAAGTGCAACTGGCCAAACCCTGTTTTCCTTGGTATTTGGAGCAGAACCGGTAATCCCGACAGAAATGGTAATACCTACGGCAAGATCCAACCTCCGGGATCCTGAGAAGAATCCTGAAGTCCTATGTGAGGAATTGGATACTGTTGATGAGACAAGAGACGCACCAAGGCTAAGGATGGTGGCATATCAACAGAGGATATCTAAAGCATATAACAAGAATATAAGGACCAGAAGATTTCAGGTCAGAGATTGGGTATTGAGAAAGGCTTTTCAGAATACTACTAATCCTGCTGATGGAAAGTTGGCTCCAAAATGGGAAGGACCCTATGAGATTGAATCAGAATCAGGAAAAGGAGCATACCGACTCAAGAATATGGAGGGGGATATGCTACCAAGATCCTGGAATGCTATACATCTAAAGCTCTATTTCAAGTGAGTTTGGAATTTAAATTCTAACTCAGGATGGTATGGATTCTATCCCTTTTATTAAATTTTAATATTATTTGTTGTTTTGAACCCATTACTGACTTAAGCATCGGAGGGGTGTTAGCCAGGCTAACACCCACCTTAGCTTACAATTGTTTTGCAGTATATGCTTTGGGATATAGCTCCAGGATATACATTCAGGATACTTCGAAAGATTAGAGGATTGGCCCCCTCTATCGCGTTTAAGGGATCCTGATCCCTTCACAGGTTTAAAGGTATTCACCTTTCTCTCGAATTGGGTTTAGACACCCCGCCTGGAGCGCAAGTTATCCAGGAATAGTTCAAGGTGGCGGGACCAGTTCATGTAAAAGTGGCTGACAATTTCGTCACTGTTGGCTATATCCTGGATTCTCAAGGTATATGAGGATTGATCACCCTCTCTCACGGAAGGGTATTTTCATACTCTCTAAGGTTTAAAGGTTATCACCTTTCTAAGTCTTGGATTTTATACACTCCCGCCTGTAGCGCATGAAAATTTGGGATTTTCCCCAGGATACCTATGGGATTTTCCCCAAGACACTAAGGATTTATCTCCAGTATGTTTTTGGGTTTTACCCCAGCAACACAAGAACTATCCAAACAGTTAAAATTTGAATTCAAAAATATTTTCTAAGTGTTTGAAGAATTTATGCACAGGGGACACTCCTCCTAAGGCAATTGTGTAAGGCTCAAAGAGTCAAACTCAAAGTACTAAGTATCTCGGACTGGGGACATCTTGAGTGGAAGAAGTTGCAAAAGGATTAGAGTTCGATGCTAGGGTTACGTTCTATTCCTGGAAATGTAAATTGTTTAAGCAAACCACAACCATCAGAATTAAAAAGTGGGCTCTGGCCTAGGCACATACATCCATCATTGCCCACATTGCTGCTTTTAAGGGGCAGCACCCTCTTCCGTCATGACTTCATCAGCAAAGTCTTATCCGGCATCCCTTCCAGCATTCGTCTCAGCATCACCACCAGCATCCTTTGAAGCACCATCATCATCTACCTTCTCGGTCACCTTAGCAGGCTCCTCTGCAGCAGGCTTTGAAGGGGGCTCCCCAGGGTTACCACCAAGATCCTTCAATTTCATCTCCCAGGATTTGATATTCCATGAAGGGCATTCAATGCCCAAAGCCATGGCCTCGTAAGCCATTTTCAGTCTGGCCTGGAGGAGGGAGATGATAACTGAATTCTTAAGGCTCTCCCGATACGAAGCCATATCTTGCTCATGTTGAACCTGAGCCGCGTTGGACTTAGCTTGAGCCTCCTGGGTGATATTCTGGATGGCAGACTGGTGATCTTGAGTCATTGCCTTTTACTTAGCTTCATAGTGTTCTGATTTGGCGGTGGCAATTGCTGCTTGATCTGCGATGGTGGCCTCGGCCTTCTTCAGTTTGCTCTCTAACATGGTGTTCAGGCCACAGGCATCTTCATAGAGGAATGCCAGGCGTTCGAGACCCTGCAAAATAAAGAAACAAGTATTAATTTCAATTAGCTTTAATAACCAGCATATGTTGCTGGATTCCGTAAACCCGTGGTTCTCAAATGGGAATACGTGGGGTGCAGTAGGATGCTCTGCTTCTTTCCTCTTCCGGGAGCTGGAGGCCCGGGTCCTGGATGCTGGGGGAGCTTTGGGAGCGGTAGTAGTCTTCGAACCAGTAGGCTTCGGTGTGACAGACGACTTCGGATTGGATTCTTGCTTGGCAGGTGCGAGGCTAGAGTAACTGTCCAACTCATCGAGTTGGAAGCCTTCGAGGTTGATAACTGGCACTGCATAAGGGAAGATATTTTTCGACTTATTATACCTCTATAAAATAATCGGTTTAATAAAATATGCTTACCAGACATGTTGGAACTTGATCTTTGACTTTGACTTGTTAGTAGCAGGGTAAAGGACCTTTCACTTTCCAGAAACTTGTAGATTTCTTTTATCCTTCCTTCCGATTCGGCACTTGGGGGAGCTAATTCCTTGAAGTTTGCTGCAAAAAAGAGATAAACATATCAGGATATCAGTTCAGGATATAGTCTCGGGATATGATTGGGGATATTCCTAAAACCCTAAATCCTACCAGAAGTTAACCATCTCTTAGGAAGGTCAAAACCCCTATCAATGGAGTCCCTTTTTACAAAGAAGAATTTTCTTGTCCATTTATCCTTGTTCTTGGTAGCCTTAAGAATGGGAGGATCTTTGGAGATAGAAAATAGAAGGAACCGGCTGGAACCATGAGATCTTAAACGGCAGGCCATCGAAAGGTCTTCGATGCACAAGTCGGGCATATGACGAGCCTTAATCCGCTCCAAGGTGACTAACACGCGCCAAACCATGGGCATGATTTGGGCGAAGCTAAGGCCAGTAAGCTCGAAGAAACGAGAAATGAAGGGAGAAAACAGATACTGAAGCCCTATGGAGAAAGGATAAGCAAAAAAGCATACCCACTTGTCGGAACAAAAATCCGATCGGACCTCTCGGTCGAAGGGACGGAAAATTGTCTCGGATGGAAAGGCACCGGAAGCTCGTAAAGCCGCAATATCAGCATTATCGAAAGAACACACCTCTTTTAAGGGTTCCTTAAGCAGGTTTTGTCTGTGAAAGGGGGGAATGGAGTCCGCCGTTTGGGATCTAGTGTGGGTAGCCATGGAGGATCACAACCGGAGAATAGAGGATTTAAACACGGAAAATAGGGAAGAGAGAGAGAAAAAGTACCTGAAATTCGCTTGAAGATAGAGATGACCATAATGAGAAGTCCCACAGTTAACATAGGCTGGATTTAGGGGGGGTAAAGAGTAAATGTAGCATGGGAAGTTGCACAATGTCACCTCAAACGTCGCTTCGTTTTAATTGCCTCGGTTTGCGAGATCAAGTTTTAAAATATATCCGTTGGATTGGTATACCAACAGATATATTTTGGGGCAATTGTTATGGGTTATTTTCTGAACATATATCCTGACTAATATTCTGCTCTTGATTGTTTATTTGTAATCAGGATACCGGATCATGATATTGGTAACATCCTGGTACGATATCCTGGTATTGACTGAATTAATCACGTGCAGATTAGAAGGTTCGGGTCCTTAACGGTCAAGTGGACCTCTTCTCCTTAATACTCGGGCAAACCAGTTATATGAGAGACGTTGAACCCGGAAGAAGTGGACTACAACGTTCACTTGAGGAATATTCGAGGCATCCCGGTTTAATAGGATAGTTAGTTGATTTCGTTTAACTATAAATAGATTGATCGGATCAGATTAAGTCACTCACTCTCTTTCGCACACTTTACTCTCTAGCTTTTAGCAATCACTACACACAAACACTTGTATTCAAATTATATTGTAACACCTAGTTGATCCGCATCATATCCTGCACTGTATCCTGATATTTGAAACAATAGAAGAACAAGGCAGCTGCGATTGTCAGCTCCCGAGGTTTTGTGCCGGCGATCTAGATTGATCAAGGGCTTTCCTCGTACATCTCGTGTCACCCTTTACATTTTTGCTCATTGTTTGATCATAGATACAACTCTATATCCTGAGCCGTATCCTGAAACTATTTTTGCAGATAACTTGATTAACATATTTTCGACACATATTTCTAGCACACTACCTCACTTAACTAATTTGATCACTAAATTGCTTCGGTAATTTTTGACCAAAACAAATAGGATGTTACGTGATTTTTTTAAAAATCTCACAATATCCATACAACAAACCCTATTAACACTCTATTACTCCTTCATAATTTACGGACGTGCGACGACTGTGGATACCCCCCCCCCCCTTCGTGAGATATCATTCTGTTAAAAGAATATGGGTTAGTAAATCCATACTATATCATTCTTTATGTGTTGTATTAAATCCATACAATAATAATGTGGGGTGCATGCGAGTCCCAGTGAGCCTTAGCAAGTGGAAAAGGGGTTCCGTTCCGTTATTTGACCGATATGAAACATAACAAACCTATAGGGGTCATAGCAGTGATTGTCCCCTACTCGAACGTGAACTTTTCATTCCTCTATGGATCCGTTCGAATCTCGATGCTATCGAGTATTACCTGAACACCCATCTGAACACCTGGCGAACCGTGTAGAATGTTAGGTGCTTATACGAACGTCCCTGAGTTGGATGTCGCAGCGTTGAATGATTGATCGATACCTTTCTTACACCTTATCGTTTGCTGGAACTCAAGTATTGACGTCTTAGATCCCGAAGGGTGATCACTTCTGCAACACTCTCGTAACAGACCGTGTAATACTCAAACAATTTGCAACATCGATGGACATGAGGTTGAGCGTAGTGCTTTACCGACCTCAGTACTTTGACGACTCTGATTACCGGCAACGAGCACCAGCGGATTGGCTTCAACCGAATCCTTAACCCTTGTCAGCGACTCATGGGAGTCAACTCTTGCAAATCAATCAGGACATAAGCAATGATAATCGACTAATGTGGAATGTGTAACTACTAGCACAGTGAGTAGCACTTTAGGACGTGGCTCAGAATGTGAAAAGATGGACCTGGATGGTGAAGAACTGTAGGGCTTCATTTCGAGCAACGACATTGGGAGCAGCAGTCACAGCGACAACAAGATATTCGCAACCCTAGCCTACAGTATGGAATTAAAGGTGCCTACATCATGGATTGGCCGTGGTTAAGTTAAGGGGACAACGATCAAAGGAACAACAACAGTACTTGAAATTCTTGTATTGAAAACAGCAACATTGGAAATGATGCTCAGGGAAGGGTATTTAGGGCTGGCATGGGCAACGCCAGGATTACAACCACATGGTGGCCAGCACGTTTTGGAAGTTAATCATTTCGTTCCTGTTCTGTTCAACCCTGATACTTCCTGAGACCAGACCAGTTGTGGAATCGGCTGATGGCACGACAATGGAAACCTCATATGATCGTTGGGATGCAAACTCGACCTTGTGGAACAAGTGTTCAACATCGACCTTCCTTCTGTTGTTCTTGATAGATGTACCCTGTGAGGAGACGATTCTGCGTATTCCTATCTTTCATGGAGGATTGTTATCTGTTCTAACACGTCAGAGTGGCGCAACGGTTAGCGTCGTTTCAGCAAGGAAAGCCAGGAGTGTCTATGGAGAGATTACCCCGCTATGTTAACAACTGTTATAGACGTAAGGTTAGGAAAAAGGGGATCGAGGATCCACCAGTTGTTCGTGATTACCCTCCATGTGCTGCCCGAGGAACTTCCAGGATCATCTTTACAACGGTTAGGTAGGAACTCAGTTTGACCTCGCGCTAGAGGCAGTTCTAACTACTCGTACTCTTTACCATCTTGCACCAGGAGGGTTGCAGGGGCTGTTTAACCAACTACAGGAACTGCTGGACATGAGTTTTCGCTTTAAGGAGCCCTCACTATACCCATGAAGAGAAGCCTTTTCGTATGTGTACTGACTATCGAGAACTCAACAAGGGGGCAGTCAAGAACCGTTTGCCTCAACCGTGTATTGACAACCTGTCGACCAGTTGCGAGGAACAAGCTTCCATTCGAGGATTGGCTAGTGAACGAATTATCATCAGATGGAAGTCCAAGAGGAGAATGCTCTTAGAACAGCATGTCGAATGCAATGCAGCAATTACAACTTTGTACACCAGGATCATTGAGTTGATCAACACACCAGCAGCTTCAGGGATCACATGAACCGACCGTATTTGTTGATGACGTTCTGAATCATGACCATGGGAAAGGAACACTATGGGTGGCATATGTATTCTATCTCAGCGCTTCTGTGGGAGGAGCCACTACGTGCGAAGTCTTGACAAATGTAATTTCATGGTTCGAGAGGTACCTTTTGGACATATAATCAGTGAAGTGGGAATGCTCGTGGATCTCGCTAACATCCGTCTTGGTTGGAAACTGATCAACACCAAAGAGTCCTTCGAGGATACAGCAATTTCTTGGTCTCGCTTGATTATATCGCAGATAAATCGCAGGACTTTTGAAGGTCGCGCAGCTTAAATCTCCTTAACATAGCAGGGTGCTGTGTTCGTGGAAGACAGACAGGAGAACGTCTTTACAGCTTTTGAAACCCAACGCAACCATGCACTGAGCGTCGTCTTTACCTGAGGGCACGGGTGATCTGGTGGTATACCATGATGGTCCGAATTAGAATCCCAGATACTCACCGATGCAACACGAGAGAGTGATGACTTACGCGATGGAGTTACAAAGAGGAACTGCATGACACACATCAGGCGGTGAAAACCGTGGCCTTGGGATTTTAGATGGAGGCGTTACTTGGACGGTACCAGATGCGTTACTTAAACCGATCACAAGGGCCTCCCGTGTACCTCGGCATTGTCAGAGCTAAATCAGTTAATGGCATCACTGGAGGGAACTTTAGGATGATTACGACTATGAAACTTGAATGTGCACGAGCTTTGCAGCTCGCTATCAACTCTAACTTACCTGACCAGACTCGCTCTGTTCCAAACTGGAGAACTGAAGGAAGAGGATTTTCAAGTTGGACCCATGCGGGGGATGAAGAAGCAACTTCGACAGGTCGGACGATAGTGGGTCTCATTATACGGCAACTGTAGGAAACTCGTGTTGAGCAAAGCATACCGGCTTTGATACTCTAGTCGTCTGGGTTTTGATGAGAGGTATTAGGATTTATAAACCTTGTACAGGTAACCGGGCATGAAGGCCCACCTAGCTAGGTATGGGAATGACAAATTGACTTATGGGAAAGTCAAGGTGAAGTATCAGCAACCAGCAATACCCACATGGAAATGAGAACAGACTGCCATGGATTTGGTCGCAAGTCTACTTATAACTCGAAACGGAAACATTATCACCTGGATGGTCGTTGGTTGTCTCGCGTAACCAGCTCACTTTCTAGCCATCACGGAAATGGATAAGTTTTCTACACTTGCGGTCATCTACCTGAAAGGAGCGGTTTCTAGGCATGGGGTGCCAACCTCCATTACCCCTAGTCGCGACCCATGGTTTGCATCTGATTTGTGGCAAGCGGTGCACAAATCCTTTGGCTTACGACTAGGCATGAGCACAGCATATCATCCACAGACGGATGGGCAGACTGAACGCATTACCCAAACTCTAGAAGATATGCTTCGAGCATGTGTAATTGACTTTTAGTAATGGCTGGGAGCATCATCTACCTTTAGTGGAGCTTTCATATACCAACCGTTACCCCACCAACATCCAGGCTGCTCCGTTCGAGGCATTGTATGGACGGAAGTGCCGATCACCTCTTTATTGGGCAGAAGTTGGAAACGGCCAAATCACCGGCCCATAACCCGTTATAGACACAACAGAGAAGATTGCTAAGATAAGACAATGAATGGGGGCACTCGTGACCGCCAGAAAAGTTATGCTGATAAGCGCGGGGAAACCACTCGAGTCCCAGGTTGGGGATCGGGTACTACTTAAAGTCGCACCATTGGAAAGGTGTAGTTCGTTTTGGTAAACGAGGCAAACTCAACCCGCAATATGTTGGACCTCTCGAAATCACAGAGAAAATAGGCAAGGTGGCCTACAAATTGAACCTACCTGAAGAACTCAGCGGAGTTCACAACGTATTTCAAGTGTCGAATCTGAAGAAGTGTCTGTCAGATGAAACCCTCACAGTTCCTTTCAAGGAGCTCACCATCGACGATCAGTTGCAATTTGTCGAAGAACCAGTGGAAATCTTGGACCGGGAGATCAAGATTCTCAAACGCACCACGATACCTATTGTTCGAGTTCGTTGGAACTCCCGTCGCGGCCCAGAGGTTACCTGGGAACGAGAAAACTAAATTAAACACACATATCCCCATTGTTCGAGAACAATGAAACCACTACTGAGGCTGAAGCTACTGCGGAATTTCGGGACGAAATTCCAAACCAACGGGGGAATGATGTGACACCCTAGGAAAACCAGGAAAAACCATGCAACCTAACTAGTTTCCTCAGTAACTACGTACTAAATTTCGGGACGAAATTTCTTTCAAGTTGGGGATGATGTGACAACCCGAATTTTCAAGGTTAAGGTTAGTGATGTTTTGCCTTGTGATCTTAACTCCTCGTTATCCCCCTTCGTTGTGTTAAACGTTTGTTAAATCTAGTTGTATGATAACTCGTAATTATTATATTGGCATTTGGGCTGTACACCTTTTGGGCCGCCTTTACACACTTTAAACCCAATAATGTATTGGCTCATTACACACTAGGATGTTATAAACTGTTCTCATATGTGATCTCAGCCCAACAAAGTAATCACGGCCCAACTTACATGCGTATCAAGACTTCCGGCCCACTCATGATTAATTGGCATTATAATAGGATGTTACGTGAATTTTTTTTTTAAATCTCACAATATCCATACAACAAACCCTATTACTACTCTGTTACTCCTTCATAATTTACGGACGTGCGACGACTGTGGATACCCCCCCCCCCCTTCATGAGATATCATTCTGTTAAAAGAATCTGGGTTAGTAAATCCATACTATATTAATTGCTATTTGATTGTTCTTTATGTGTGATGATTAGCAAAGGTGTTGTATTATGTAGAACTTCTTATGTATATATATATATATATATATATATATATATGAAGAGGAACGATCATATGCTATATGTTAAGAGGTAGAAGATGATAAATGTCCAAAGTGCAGCATGAACAAGCCATAATGATATTATTTGATTGTTATTTGATTGTTGTGAGTTGGGGAAACTGTTTGTATAAAACCGATTAAATAATGTTATGATTTAGGGTATTATCAAAATAGTTGTTAATCTTGGGCGGTTATTGATGATTGTTGAGATTGTTGGCACATGATCGAATATGTGCGATGTCTTGTTAGGTAATAAGAATAAGAAACTTGATCCAAAGAAAAAGGAATGATAGCTGGTACGATTAGTAAGTTACACGAAATTGTAATGCTTAAACAACTTGGGCTGGGTTTCAAGGATTTGCATATGGGCCGACCACTAGGTGACTTTATTTGTGAACGTGACTCAGTTGGATCAAACGAATTAGGCAATGTAATTGACAATAGGCTGGAACAGTGGACTTGATATCCTGGCCGCACAACAGTTTACAACTTTCTGATTAGACCCAAGCTTAACCGGGTCCAAGTAGGCTTGTATGTTATATTTGCTATGTGTTAGTAATGTTATGTCTAATATTAGTGGGCCAGTTGATTTGGGTTGTTTGGAAATAAGAATGAGTTATGATATGCTATGTACAATGTTTATTATATGATAAAGTGTATCTGTTAGTATACTTAAAACCTTTGATATGTGCATGGCAATATGAGAATTCATAAAATGTTAAATTGGATTAATACACTTTTGTGGGTGGATGGTTGTTACCGATTTGGAATGGAATTCACAGTGGGCCGAGAGGTTGGTGAATGTGCATGACAGGTGCTTTGTTGCTAGGTTAGCATATGGATTATGAACGTGCATGTTGATAAATATGGGAATTAATTGCATGTCAGTGATGTTTATGAATGGCTAAGGAAACATGAATAATTGTCATGAGTAATAAATGTAATATGCTTGACTTGATATGTATTATTTATTATTTCGAAACCTACATTAGAACTGAGTGTTTGTATGGATACATGTAACTGCTATGTAATATCTGGAAATCACTGCTTGAAGTGCATGCTATCATGATACTGAATGTATATATATAAACGAACCAAGTGATTGTAAACTGATCACGTATACATGAAAACCGTAGGCTTTGACTGAATTATTTGTGAACGAGTAAATAATCATACCGAGCAAACCAAGGTGAGTTCACACACTTTCTAAGGCATGGGATTCCCGGTGGTTGGGAATGGGTTAAAGAATTAAAACGGAACCTACATATCCTCCTTGGGTAGGATATGTACGGCCATCCTCCTTGGGTAGGATGCCAATCTTAATCCTGCGTATTCTCCTTGGGTAGAATACGTACGTTCGTCCTCCTTGGGTAGGACAACAACCTTAACTTACTAGACAAAACTCTATCATGAAGTCCCTCATTTTTATATCGACTTAATCGCCGGGCCAATGGCGAGCGGGTCATTAGTTAATAGCGCTATTAGGGTTGACAAGCCTCACACCGTGCCGTTCGGACGGGCATGTACTAATGGATCTGGGCACTTAGTCAATGATGATAGACATTGACGTAGGGCACAACTTATTTTCGTCAGTTGTCGATATGGTAACGGTCTAGTGGTTCACATGGGGAAGCCCCCACTGCTTATGGATATGGTTTGGGAAACAATACTGGTTAACTCGTGGTTTACGAAACAACTTATGGTTTTCAAGACAAACTTTTAAAACTAAATAACCAACTGTGAACTCGCTCAACTTTGTTGTTGACTCGTTGTAACATGCCTTGTAGGCTTTTAGGTGCATATCGTTGGAACTTGCTGTCTGGGATGCTGGAGTGGTCATGGGTCGAGATACATGGAATCGCAACACAATTCTAATGGCTTGCTTACGCGTGGTTTATATAACATTTAACAAATGAATTATGCTTCCGCTGTGTACTATGAGTTATATGTAACGTTTTGAAATACTTTCTGTTAATAAATGAAAGTTTTATTTAATTATACTTACGAGTTCAATGTGATTGGTGGCTAAGATCCTGGTATGTCATACGCCCCGCGGTGATTCCGCATGTGGTATTTTGGGGGTGTGACAGATTGGTATCAGAGCCATTGGTTATAGTGAACTTGGTTTTAAAAAGGGGAAAAACATTTTTGTAAAACCAGACTACAACCGAACAGTTCTGAAAACGTGAATACGACCATGACACTCAGCTCCAGATTACAAGGTTCGTCTCTCGTATACTCATTGTACTGCATAACTAGTGAACACTTACATATGATATTGCATGTGATTACACGTTTAGCATAACAGTATGAATTCATGTATTACTTGCATGTGTTATGTGACTGTTAGGGTGGTATTTCCCTAAACATGATTTCGTAAAAACAGTTAGCAAATTATTAGCATGATTTCACAGATCAATCAACATCTCATAGTAACAGTTACATTCATTAAATCAGCATCATAAACAACAATTAATCTGATCAATCATCATCCAAAACATACATCCTGACCGAATCATTAACACAATGATTACAACTTTAACATGCAACCCTAATTTCTTATGTAGAATCAAAACAGTAACAACTTGTTTATATCCGCAAACTATCAAAGGTTCACCTAAAAATAGCACTAGATCATCATCAAACATTATCATGTAATTCCCTTCTAACAGTTAATTATCACGAGTTTGTTCCCCATTTAATCGATCCATATTCAACCGAATTTCTAATAACCCTAGTTTGTAATCACATTCAACATTATTGGACATACATACTCACAATCAAGTATAATCAAGAATTCGAATCACAAAGTGTTGACAAACTAACCGTAGGATGCAACAGAGAATACTCGGAATCAAACGAAAGCTTCGAAGTGTTAAAGGGGCTGCCGTACGGAATAGAGAGGATGAGGGAGTTTAGGGTTTGATGAAAATCCTTAGGTTTTACATACATATGTATGTTTATATGACGCGAATAAGGCCGGGCCACATCTGGGTTTCATTTGGGCCAAGAGCCCTTTCGACGAAGGACCTGCTTGACGAAGAACCTTCTTCGTCGTGATGGGCGGTGACGAAGAATCATTCTTCGTCCAGCAAAGGTTGTGGCGAAGAGTCGTGGTAAAGAACCTTCTTCGTCATCTTGGGTTTCCATTACACGTTAGACATTAAACATTACACATTTAACAACCAAGCATCAGAATACTTTAATCATTCAAATAAACTACACATGACGCTACGTAAAACAAATTATAAAAATAGGGATTGTGAAACAAGTGATGCGTAGAGGAAAAACCTTGAAATCTCGGGTTGTCACAAAAAAAAGTTAGAATCAAATTTGGTTTTCTTCAACTTTAATGCTGAATATTGATTTAGAGGTATAGCCACTGGGTTTCATATAATGTAATTCTAAGGTTTAGTAATGTTTAACAAGAACCTGTCCATGTATGTACTAAAATAAACTGATGACTTTTTGGATGTTCTAAACTAAAATATATTATTTAATGAACATTTGGAAAGTTACCTACTGTTCCTTAATATATTGTGCAATATATGTTGTGTTTGATAAAATATTAAGATGGATTTGAACTTTTATTAACAGAGGATGTAATTTTAATATGCTATTATCATCATATGCTCCTTAATATATCTGCCATACACTTCAGTAGCAAAAGCTACTATTTTGGATGCTTACTAACATGCCATTTTAGTTTTAATCATTGATGTTGTGTACCTACTTTTAAATTAAGTTAAGGTATATGTTAATAGTGACGACAATATTCCATTGTTAGCAATTTTAATATACTGCTATCATCATAAGTTCTAACATGTGACATTCAGTCAACAGGTTAGAGAAAATGCAAGTTGAGAGAGTTGCTTCTATTGAATTGGGTGCTCCGGCTGAACCGATAGAAGCTCGTGTCTGATCCCGCGTTACAGACCACGTGATACATACAATGTTTTTGGAGACACACATGTAACATTCTAATGCATATTTATACTTTCTTTGTTTCTTCTCCGGTAATTAACTACAAGCATCCTCTTTTATTCGCAGGGTGATGTAATTCAAGCCATTGCTCATAAAAGGGATCAAACGTTTGTAGAATGAAAAATCAGCCTCATGATGTGCTACCGAAAATAGATTTTTTTGTGCTCTGCCCGAACAATACGTCAGTGTCCTGTCTCACCCCGTGAACTTAGGAATTGGTCGTGCCATAACATCTATGAAAGTGATGTCATCTCTAGGTTAGTGATAATCTAATTTCATGATTAGTATCATCTTACATGCTATAATACTCTTACACACATTAGTCAACATTGTAACAGGTCGAACACAATTGTCATCCACCCCTGCCAGTCTGCCACCTATGTGTATTTAAATCCAAAAACCACTGAAGTAGATTCCTTGATAACTAGGCTATACTCATTTTTTTTTCATAACTTAGCATGTCTTTCATCTTTATCTATCACTTACATAAATTTACTGTTTCGCTCCTTCATAGGTTCAAAAACAAGTCCACTATTACAAGTTCAACATGATAAAAAAAATCCACCACTCTAGCAATTCTTGGAGAAAATAGGACAACTCTAGCATCTCTCCTTTGAAAAGAACAAACAGAGCTCAATGTAAGTACAACTTCACTGCATTCACAACACAATACATAAAGACGTTTATAGAGTAAATTGCCATTTTAGTCATTGAGGTTTGTCCCAAATTGCCATTTAATTCCAAATAGTTTTTTTTCTCTCCTTTGGGTCCATGAGTTTTCCATTTCTTTGCCATTTTGATCTCATTGCCTAACTCCGTCTAAAAACTCAGTTTTAACCGGGTGTATTTTTGGCATTTTCGTTATAAACTTTTCAACTTATTATTTTAGTCCAAATCTTATTTTATATTAAGAAAATCGAAGAAAAAATTAATTTTGTTATAATTATTATTATTATTATTTTTATTATGATTATGATTTGTTTTTGAAAGGTATACTTCAATAGCAGAGACACCGACCCAAAACGGGCCGGCACAAAGAAAACGTAACAAGGCTTACATATTCACAGCTTTACACCAACTATCCCAAGACACATCCTTTTGTTTATATCTAGATGTATACCATAAAAAACCTAACACCTTTATATCGGAAAAAAATATTCTCAATCTTGACAGGAGTCGAGTCAATGACCAGAGCGTTCCTCGCTTTCCAAATGCACCGGCAACCGATTAAGATCAGCCCATGAACCAGGTCCCGCCTACTGTCCGATATACCATTCCCGGTGTGAAGCTCAAGGAGATCCCGAAAGGAAAAAGAATAGAAAAGAGGAACCTTGCACTAGAGAGAAACCTGTTGCCAGATGGACGCAGCGACCCAACAACTAGTAAATAGATGCTCGGCCGATTCATCGCCAAAATTGCACAAGGGACACTGCACATTATTGATGCCGATATTCCTGGAAAGGAGGGCAGATCTCGTCGGGATCCTTTCCTGCTCGCAGCGCCAAGCAAAAATGTTAACTTTGAGAGGGACCCATCTACACCACTCCATAACAAAGTTATTACTCGGGAGGGGCCTGGATCCGATAAAATTGCGAACTTTTAACCGAGAAATCCTCGCTCTCACCGCCTGTCCAAATCCACTTATCATCGACGTCCGAGAGACCCACCTCCGATAACAAACCACTAAGTTGTATAAGATCATGAGTGAAAGTGGCTGGGACTTGTGACTTCCATTCCCACTGCAGGACCTGATCGAGACCGGTACCACGAACCCGATCGCAGACCTTACATTTTTTGTTAGCTTCAATCTTGAATAGGTCAGGGAACTTACTTCTGAGAGGCTCATTAGTGATCCAAGGGTCGAGCCAGTACGCGATGTTATCCCCTTTACCAACAACCCCTTTAAAGCAAAGCCGAATCGGAGTACCATCGATCACCGTCTTAAACAAGACTTTGACTATATTACTCCAGGTCCCGTTAAGAATTTTTTTAAACTGAAAACACTCCCATCCCACCTTGCTAGGGTGGAAGGACTCGATTATCTTTCGCCAAAGACTACTTTGGTCCGTTTTGTACCTCCAACCCCATTTCGTCAAAAGGGCCACATTTATATCATGCAAATTACTAAGGCCGAGACCTCCCAATTTTTTGTGCTTCGTAACCCGATCCCATGCAACCCAGTGCATCTTCCTTTTCTTCTGACGAACCACCCCACAAGAAGCTTTTCATCATCCTCTCTAGTTCGGCAATAACCTTTTTCGGCGCTTTGTAGATAGAGAAGTAGTACGAAGGGAGGTTTTCGAGAACCAATTTTATCAGCATAACACGCCCACCGATGGATAAAAAAAGAGATTTCCACACCGAGAGGCGGCTTTGAAATACCTCGTAAACCGGGGACCAGTTACTAATGCGGTTCATGTTGGCCCCCACTAAAACACCAAGATATTTAAATGGAGGAGCACCCGGCTTGCACCCAACCTCCGTCGCGACCGCTTTGACCTCCTCCTAACAGACTCCGATCCCATAGAGATTTGACTTTTCTATATTGATTTTTAAACCCGAGCAAATATGAAAACATCGAAGAACACGGAGCATATTTTTTACCTCCTCAGTCGACCACTCTCCAATAATAATAGAGTCGTCCGCATTAAGAAGGTGAGTGATCACCGGACCTTCACAGGGAGTAGCAATCCCTTTAAGAGGACCAGCTTCATTGGCCTTAGATAACATACACGATAGCGCCTCCATGACCGTTAAGAATAAGAAAGGGGATAGTGGATCACCCTGTCTCAGCCCCTTCTCGCAACTAAACTGGAAGGTTGGCGAGCCAATAAACAAAACTGAGGACTTAGCAGAGTGAAGGATACCTTGAACCCAATTACACCAACGAGGCGGAAAGCCCATTTGGAGGAGGATACTGTCCACAAACTTCCAATTGACATTGTCAAAAGCCTTTTCGAAGTCGATTTTAAAGAGATCCGTTTTCTACTTTTTTTTCTTGATCCAGGTCAGAACCTCGTTAATTATTAAAGGCTCGTCTAAAATAAACTTACCTTTCGGAAAAGCCGGCTGCGAGTCAGAAATAACACTACCGATCACCTTTTGCATCATGTTAGCTAACACCTTCGAAACCACTTTACTGATAACACTAACCAGGTTAATGGGTCTGAAGTTATTTAAAGAAACCGGGTCCTTAATTTTAGGCACAAGCGTGATAAAAGACGAGGAGTTGTCTCCACTCAAACATCCGACATCGTGGAACCGATTAAGAATGTTCGTGAAATCATCTTCAAAACTAGGCCAGAAGTGTTTAATAAATTTGAAATTTAGACCATCTGGTCCCAGAGTTCGATCACTACCGCAGCTGAAGACAGCCTCCTTGATTTCCATTTTGGAGAAAAGCTGGGTTAGGAAAATTTTATCCTCTTCTTTAATCTGACTCAGGTTGTCTAGGTAGGGAGCAGGCCAAAAATGATGCTCCTCTTTGAACTTGTCTCGGAGAAAAGAGAACACATGTTTCTTCACTTTAGATTGCTTATTAACCCAATCACCATTCATAATGAACCCATTAATTCTATTGGATGATTTCCTTTTATTAATCATGGAGTGAAAATACTTTGAGTTCTCATCTCCATCCATAGCCCATTTCAATCTCGACCGTTGTTTGAGATCCGCAACTTTCCTAACTTCCGTGTCTTTAATAATCTTCTTAGACTCACACCGGATCCACTCATCTTCTTCACAAAGGTCCCTAGACTCCATCTCCAGTTCCAACCGCTCGAGGACCGCCACAACCTCGGTAACCTGCTCGTTTTCATGATTAAGAAAATCATCCCTCCATTCTTTTAGGAATGCCCATATACGACCAAACTTTTTGGATAGGACAGAGTCTGGGGGACCAGGCACCCGAAAATCCTTGACAGGCGCATGAACTGCCTCATCGAAACCACTCCTACCAAACCAAGAACTAAACACACACGAAACGGGCGTGCCCCAAAGTTAGAATTCACAACCGAAAGCGAAATGGGGCAGTGATCCGAATGGAGGCACGAAAGAGCACGGACGGAGGCATCCGGCCATTTGGAAAAAAAAGTCATTGCTCACAAGGAACCAGTCGATTTTACTAAGCTTCTTTCCGTTATCACGGACACAATTGAAATTCCTTCCTTGCATCGGATATCTTAACAACCCAAGATTATAGATAAAGTCATTAAAAAACCTAGCACAAGATGGTTTGAATTTAGAATTCTTTCTCTATTAAGGGGATCTCACCGCATTGACATCACCGCATAAAACCCACATTCCGTTAGAACCAGCCAATTTCTCCGCTAAATTTTCCCAGAGTCTCCTTTTATCAGCTAACCTTTGAGGAGCGTAAACGTTGATCAGGTTGATCTTATCACCACACCCAACGAGAAATCCGGAAATGATAAGGAAGAATCTGGCTTTGAAAACACTTTCCACTTTCAAAATATTAGGGTCCCACATCCAAATCAGACCACCCGAGAGACCAACAGAGCCAACGAAATCAAAACCAAAAGAACCGGAGCCCAAAAAATTAGCCAGCGAGGACCCGACACTGATTCCTGTTTAGATTCTTGTAACGCAACAGCCGATATACTGTTCCTTTGTCTTAAATCCCTGACCCAATTAGCTTTATGCCCCCTACAATACCCCTAATATTCAAGGATAGAATATTCATCGAATAACCACATTATTACCTTCATTCCTGATGACCTCCTTGACCAGCCCTCCAAATTGATCCAACTGCATGCCAATAGGGGCTCCCAAAGCTACAGTGGCAGCGACCTCTGCCTCGTACTGACTCTCGAGAGAATCCACGGCGTCGTCAGAACCAACGGTCCTGAACTCCCCTTCCGTATGGTTAACCGCACTTGCTCCTGGATCGAGAGAATGGACACTAATGGTAAGATCCAGAGACCCACCGGAATCATCTTCCCCAGGGCAATCGAACCCCGCCTCGTCCTGATTGGAACCGCCCCTAGGGTGACCGTCTACTTCCTTTGCCTTGAAGATCCCCAAGTTCAAGAATCTGTTTAAATCAAAGGGGTCAGAATCATCTGAAGCCGCCCTGGGTCTTTTTTTTGGCCTATCGAGAGAACATGGACTCCTATTTGCCAAATTTGGACCGCATCTCCTGGGCTTGATGTTAATCTTCTTAATCTTGGGCCTGGAGCTAGTACCAGTCGAGACAAAAGGAAGCCTTGAATAACTACTCCTCATTGATCCAACATTACCACCAGCTGGGCCCACATCGACCTTGTCCCCAAATTTAATGTTGACATTCTCCTCATTATTATTGTTATGATCCCTAGAAGCTTGGGAAAAAACCTCCGCAGCATTAGTGTTCCTTTCATGATTACCTGATGCCTCGTTAACCTCAAACTCATGCAACCCCATGTCCAGCTTTGACTGTTCGGTATCCTGACTATCCAATTCCCCATCCGGTGAATCCTGATCACTCACTCCTACACCATCTCCGGCAACCCTTTCCGGCCATTCCTCTTCGATCATGCAATCCGGCACCCAGTCATCTAGTTCCTCCATAACCCAAACTCTAAATCTCTTGTTCTTCCACTTGAGAGTGACCCAACCAGAAATTCTAGCACCCACGTCTACCAGAATGCCGACACAATTAGTCGACAAGTCCCAATCGCTCGGGGAAAGTTGGGAACCCTTCACAACTTTACTGAAATGGCCAGCCACATCGTCAAACACCTTATTCTCGGCCAGATGCAAAGGCACACCGTGAAATTTGATCCATGCAATTCTCTTATAGGCCAAGGACTGACCTGACCATAAGTCTAACGTTGCAAACCAATCCTTCCAAAGGTTCATGTTTAGGATAAAGTTAGAAGCATCAACTTCATCTTCAAAGGCCAGCATTAAATAAAAGCCCCCCAGGTAGTAAAGTTTGTAACCAGAGACTCCCACTTGCCTGAGAAAGACCTTCTTGTTAATCAAAGAGCCGAAATCCCTGGCTCTGCCGACCACCGCTCTTCCTTGAAGATCGAAGAAAGCATTGGTCTCGTTATGAACAATAACTTCCTTAACAGTTCCACCGCTTCTTCCGTCGTTCTCTTGGAGACTCCATAGTTCATAAGAAGCAAACTTTACAAGCGTCCATAGCTAGTGAAAGCATCGAACCAAGGGTGGATTTTATTCTCCTCGTCCACCTGAAACATAGGGTGTCTGGTGACCGGAGGGTCCTGTTTCTCCTCAGCCCGCTCATTCTTCTTTGCAAACCTAGCTCGATTAATCTTTAGTTTGAAACCACCAAGTTTAAGACCTTGCAACCTGCCTTCTAACTTCCTCCAATCTTTTACACCTTTAAAACTGACAAAACCGAACTTTAACCCCTCCATGCTCCTCTTCCTGGCAATGTACGAACCATCGAGATCACCGAAACTACTGAGGAGGGTGGCCAAATCCCATGGTCTGCAACCATCCAGAATATTGGCTACATAAAATTTTGTAACACCCACCGCCATAGAAACATAGACCAAATGAAAGGGAAAGAGAGCAAACTGACCAACACCGACGAATCCCGGCCGCGAATGGACAAAACAGAAAACCTATTAGGGAGAGAGGTTAGGTCAAGAAATGTCACAGCCCCGACCCCCACCTTGGGAGCGGGAGCCGCGAGCCAGTCAAGTGGTATCGGTGTTTGTTAAATATGCAGCGGAAAAGTTTCATCAGGACCTTAGTTAGAAAATATTTATTAGAGTTTAAAACAACATATTTTTATAATAAACAAGTGGGATAAAACCCATGTTTTATTTACAATACAAATTATAGGGATAAACACCAATTATTGAAAATAAACTCTCCTTTTTATTTATGTAACTTTTATAGCCACTTTTCTAAGCCTTCAGTGCTCTCCAGCTGGCTTCTATTAACTTCACACTAAGTTACCTGAAACGCGTTTTAAAAAGTTTTATCAGCAAGAAATACTGGTGAGTGAATCCCAGTTTAATCAAAACAAGTTTTATCATTTCATAGCATTGAGGGCAACCCGCAATTATATTTGTTTACATCTACTTTAATTACCACCCACGGTACTGTCAATCCTGACTTGTGGTCATGCTACTACTCACAGTGTAGTAACAAGTAATGTATACAAAACCCCAACATACTGACAGTAATTGTAGAACTACAAATACTCAATCACTGTTAATTATAATTTAAAACAATTGAGGTTTCGTAAAAACAATTTACAAGAAGTGGAACTACTCACATTGCTATTTTAGATAATACTACTGCTTTCTGGTGACTTCCTGGTTACAATATATTAAATTTAAACATTGCACACGTGTTAGTAGGAGAACCCAATTTACATTAGCTATACCCTCGAGACAGAACTCCAACGACTGAGTCATGCAGAGCCTTGACATGCGTTACGGAGCTCTAGATCAATCGGGCAGAGTAACTAATACGTAACCGGGGGTTATAATACTTACAACGAGGCAGAGCTTCGCTTTATAGGGGTATTATATCCCGAGTATTTTAGCTATTAGAGATTAAGAGAGAATAAGAATTTTGAACGGTGACCAAATGAGCTCTCGTTCTTAATTTATAGGCTGGTCGGACATTGGGTTGCGGCCCGCGAAGCCTTTCTCGAACATTCTCGTGGCTCACGAGGACCTTAGGGTCGGCTGTAGCTTAGACGACTCACCTTGTAGGCTTGACTTGAGGCAGGGACACGTGGCACAAGGGGTGCACGTCAAGTAACTGGGCTCGCGCCCCGCGAGGGTCATAGGGGGTTCGGGTCGCGGCCCGTGACTGCCCTTTAATTTTGTTTTTATTTGCTTTTTGATGATATTAGGGTTAAACGGGTTTAACTAGAGGTCTCCTGGTATAATTTTGGGCATAACTCCTGAGCTCTTAATAAAATTCACTCGCTTTAAGTATAGTAACCCAATTCAACTTTATCAATATGTCATGAGACAGAACCCCAGCGTACTTAGTCGGGCAGAGCCTTGACAAGCGTTGGTGGCTCCTAAATTAATCGGACAGGGTATCGACTCAGTGATTAGGGGTTAAAATACTTAAAACGGGGCAGGGCTTTGGAGTATTTTAGGGGTGAATTATTGAATAAAATGGATGAAATAAGGAGACTGGGAGATGGCGAGAAGGAGAAAGAAAAGAAGAATGAAGATAAAATGTGATTTATAACTGAATGTTTCAAGTTTCATTATATTATATATATATATAGGGTGAGGTTCGGCTACAAAGTCCATTTTTCCTACCAAGTGTACAAAGTCATAAAACACACTCAAAATCCAAAAATAACAGAGTAAAGATCACTAAAACACAATATCTAAACCTTAACAGTTCATAAAAACTTCAAACACACCACCGTAGAACTATGAATATAAAACACAACATGATAATCAACATAAAACACACTAATATTAGTCATTCGAAAATCAAAGCCTTATCATCCAAAACACAACACAAAACCCACAAATATGGTGTTTTAGTAATCTCCACTTTGTTATTTGTGAGTTTTGAGTGTGTTTTATAGCTTAAATTGTGGTGTTTTATGACTTTTTACACTTTGTAGGAAAAATAGACTTTGTAGCCAACTCCCACCCTATATATATATATATATGTTATAATTAATTTAACTGCTTCACTCATTTGGTGCTTATAACTTCTAAAATATGACGTTTTATAAAATAATGCATATGTCATTAGAACGAGAATATTTTTGTCTACATTTTGACCCAAGTTTCATTAAAAACGAAGTAAGGTTAATTATAAGGTATTTCTATTATTATAATTTTTAAACGGTTCCTATGTTTGTCTAGATACCTCATAATTCTAACAGTTAACTTTCCCATGATCTATTCGTTTAATAATATAAGTTATTATATACTTTATTTTAAATTTTATAAATAAAAAATTTAAGAATGTTACATCCTCCCCACTTTGTTTTAAATCTCGTCCTCGAGATTTATTGAAATATGGAAGAATACTTTTAATTAGTCACTGATCCTAGTTCCTAGGTATATTTTGGTTCTTGCTTTGAATTTCACTTTACTTTAACCAGAACTATTCTCTATGTTTTGAGACTTTTATCTTATCAAGAGTTCTTAATGAAAGTAAAATTATTATTAGCGAAAGTTTTTAGATGTTTTGTGTCTTAGCACAACTTTTAGTTACATGTTTCCTAATGCGTCAATAATCTAAGGTAATGCAAGGGGAATTCTTATACTTTCCATGGCGACCCAACTTAATGGGTTCCTGTCGTTCATATTGTCGCACGAATTACGAGGCGGGTGATCAAAAATAATGTTTGATATTGGAAGTATAGATGTATACGAGAGATTTCTGATAATTAAATCTAAAATTATCATTGACACACCTGTTCGTGATTTATCCCTAATTGTCAATCATTATGGTCTTTGGATTTCCTCTGAGATATACATATCTATATAATCATATATTTCACATACTGTAATATACACACCATTCATAAGGTCAATGTATTTAGAAGATTCATATTTCCAAAAACAGGTCGGATATCAGGTCATGGTACTATTTAGGGAATTTCATTAACATAACATATACCCCATCTTACCTGGTCTTGCCGGAGAGGTACCCCTATCTTACCCGGACAAGCTGGAGAGTCTATTACACCATACCCAGTCTTGCCGGAGAGGTAATTATCATTGTATTTCCCTTAAATAGAATTTCTCTCAAATCATGATTTGAAAAGTGCATCATTTATTGTGACTTATATCAAGAAACAAGGAAATTAGTATTCTCGTGATGGGTCATATTCTAGAACCGAGTAGTACTAATAAACAAGAAATAACAGTGGCCAGGTGTTATCGCTTATTTATCATACTTGCACCGTTCTAGTCATCATCCTCACGGCATACCAATAACCATCACACTTTATCTATGCAAGTAATTAGCTTATCTCGAAGCTTATACTAAGGCATTGTTCTTAGGTTCAAGTCTAAATACTATCCTAAGTGTTACCAATAAATATATATATCACAACTCTTTTGTTTAAGCATATGTATTATGGTTGTGACTTTCTTTTGTTTGCAAAATGGAGTTTTGACAAAAATATCATTGTCTCCATTGAAATTATGGCTAGGTTCAATGTGATGAGTATGCTTACAACTAACTCTATTCAAGTTTATATTTTATTATATTCCGTCGCAAGGGATATTTTATCGAGACGGGTGGCATTTTAAAACATAATACGTTTCATGATTTATTCTTATAATGACTTCATGTTTTCATATGAATCACCGGTGATATTTTCTCTTATGTTTATTTACAGAAGATATTTGATTATTATATTGTATATACTATCAAGAAATTCTATTATGTATATGCATATATGTGTATATTTTAGAAACATAAAATTTCAAATCTCTAGTTAATATTAAAACTTACATAGTATATATGTATGCACACGCACCTATATATATAATACTAAATTATTTTGTAATTTATAAAAATACAACTATATATATCCGATAGGCCAATCATCAAGCTTATTCCCATAACTTTATTTATCCTTTTTATAATAATAAAAATGGTAATAGCATATTGAAATAAACTTCTGTTGAATTTATTGAATATAATATTTTGGATGGATAAATAAAATTTTAAAGAAATAAATTAATCAAAATATGAACTTTCTTGATTTATGGGAACAATTTTATTTTTAACTAGTGGGGCGAACCATATTGGTTTAAAATATTAAAACTTAACTCTTAATTTATTGTATATTATATTATTTATTCAAAGAAGTATTATAGTAAGTAATACAAAGTTTGACGTTTCTAAAATTGATTCTAAATATATTAGATAATGAAGTAATATACATGTATTAGAATATATATATATATATATATATAACTCAAATAATAATAATAATAATAATAATAATAATAATAATTTGTGTAAAGATATTATAATATAAAGATTATAATTCGATCTTTAAAGAAAGCTATATAAAGGACAAAAGTATTAAATACACGTTTGAGTCAATTATTCTTATGTGAGGTATCCATTTTAATTCTAGCTTGAAAATGAAACAATAACTAGAATGTTTAGGAAAATTTAACGTGCCAGGTAAAGACAAATAATTAAATAAATACTAAATTATTGATTTAAGTCGGGTAAGAAAAAATGTTTTCATTTTATAACATCTTTTACTTCTAAAATTTAATTATTTACTCTCTTTTATATATACCGATTGTACAAATCATTGGACCCATCTTTCTCTTCTTTTCTAAAAATAAAAATTATTATTTTTATAATATTCTAAATGATAGAAAAAAAACATGATTATATATGTATATATATATATATATATATATATATAAAATAACCCTTTGAACGTATTTTTTCTTTAAATTAGGTTATAGTTTTAAATGTATAAAATTTCTCATGTATCCTACGTAAAATAAATTTTTAGTTTACATTATACACACGTATATATATATATATATAATACTTTTAGAATACTTATATACTATTATCTTATATTAATAATGAAAGCCAATAATTAGTGATTATAATAGTATATATAGTTCTCGTAATACTTTTATGGTTATAATAGTAATGACTATTATTATTATGATTATTATAACTAGAGTGGGGATCCTACGAAAAGTGTGTTTTTCCTAGAAAGTCTAGGAAGCGATCTGGGCCATCCAATAGGTATGTTTAATGGTTGAGATCATCTTGGTGACATTTTGGTAATATGTGTTTCTTAAAAATAGGATTATTTAATTTATTAGGGGTAGATATGTCATTTAGCTTGTTTTAAATATGGAAATAATTGTCATTCCATAACCACCCCACATTTCTTGCGATTTTTTCTCCCTCTCTCTCCCCCTTTCTCTCTCTCTCTCTCTTCCTTCTATCATTCATGAAGAAACACATCAAGAAAACACATCGTATTAATCTGCTTGCTGTTAAAACACAGCATCAAGAAATCCTCCAGCATTACCAGCATGGATGGTAAAACACAGCGTATGAATCTGCTTGCTGTTAAAACACAACTGTATGAATCTGAATGCTAAAACACAACTGTATGAATCTGCTTGCTGTTAAAATACAACTGTATGAATCTGAATGCTAAAACAAAACTATATGAATCTGTTTGCTGTTAAAACACAACTGTATGAATCTGAATGCTAAAACACAACTTAATGAATCTGCTTGCTGTTAAAACACAACTGTATGAATCTGAATGCTAAAACACAACTGTATGAATCTGCTTGCTATTAAAACACAACGTCAAAAACATTCTGGTGGTTTCCAGACATAATTAAAAATCGATACAGATCAGATAATAGTAAACAGAAAAAGAAGTGTATTTGCCATATCCGCAACAAGAATTGTGTTTAAAGCCATAACTATCTCTCACGTAAAAAATGATTTACGAATAAAGTTGATCAAGATTGTGAAAGGAACGAATGAGAATTTGATTGATATTTACATCTGGTAGTAATTCGCAAATCATGGAGAATCAGTTACCATAAAATCGTGCATAGTTAGTTAATGAGATATAAATTCCAAAATTAAAATAAAATGTCAAATTACACAATTGCCCTTTTAGTTAAAATCCTTCAATGCCACATGTCACGTTCTGATTGCTTCCTAGACTTTCTAGGAAAATAAGGCTTTCTACCCAACTCCTGCTCGTTATAACTATATTTGTATTTAAATATATATATATATATATATATATAGGATAAGGATCATGTGAGAAGTAGTAGGCTAAATGAGAAACTTGAGAAGCATTCTGGACCACACATTTTCCCTAAGCAAAAAAATGCAAAAAAAAGGTGAAAAAATGCAATTTTTTTTTTTTTTTTTTTTGGAAAAATCGCAGCTTTTTCTTTAAGAATTATTATTATTATTTTTTTAAAATTTTTTTTTATTTATACACATGTGTATATTGTTAATCTTTTATCTATACATATATGTATATTGTCAATTATACATATATGTATATACATGTTTAAAATTGAAAAATAAGTGTTATTTAGGGTTTAGCATTAGTATTTAGGGTTTAGGGTTTAGCTTTATGGTTTAGGATTTAGCTTTAGGGTTTAGCTTTAGGGTTTAACATTAGGGTTTAGCATTAGGGTTTAGCATTAGGGTTTAGCTTTTGGGTTTAGCATTAGGGTTTAGCTTTTGGGTTTAGCTTTAACTTTTGGGTTTAGCTTTATCTTTAGGGTTTGTATTAGGGTTTAGCATTAAGGGTTTAGCTTTAGTGTTTAGTTTTAGCTTGTGGGTTTAGCATTAGGGTTTAGCTTTAGGGTTTAGAATTAGGGTTTAGCTTTAGGGTTTAGCTTTAGGGTTTAGAATTAGGGTTTAGCTTTAGGGTTTAGCATTAGGGTTTAGCTTTAGGGTTTAGCTTTAGGGTTTATGGTTTAAGATTAACAATATACACATTTTTTCAATTTTAAACATGTATATGCATATATGTATAATTGACAATATACATATATGTATAGTTAAAAGATTAACAATATACACATGTGTATAAATCCAAAAAAAAAATTAAAAAAAAATTAATACTTAAAGAAAAAGCTACGATTTTTCGAAAAAAAAAAATTGCATTTTTTTCACCTTTTTTTTTTTGCATTTTTTGCTTAGGGAAAATGTGTGGTCCAGATTGCTTCTCAAGTTTCTCAAATAGGGTGGACTTCTCTTAGGATCCCTACCCTATATATATATATATATATATATATATTACTTTTGTTTCACGATTAAATGATAAGAAAATATAAATTGTTTATCTTTTAATGAAATATATAACAAGTTAGAATCCTCAATATATTGATTATTATGAGATAAGATAAATAAAGTTTTTATCTTAATAAAATATAAATCTTGTTGGTACTCTAAATATTACTAATTAGATTTGTTAATATATATATTATTAACATTTAGATAGTTTAATTGACATGCAGGGGAAAGCTGCCTCGATACATGCATGGGCTGAAAACATAGTCTTCATGTATGTAAAATTTGCATTAGTTTTTTTTCGATATAATTACTATTTATATTTAATTAATCCTATAATACTTTGTTTTATAATACTATTACATTAACCCGTGTCCCACATATAATTATGTATTAAGTTGGCCAATGACCACATTAATTGTTTTTAATATATTTTCCTATAATAATGTAAATACATATAATACATATTTATTTAAACGAAATTAATATATTACACATTAAACGTTTGATTATTCAGTTGGATGTAAAAATAAATTTAGTATTTGCAATTATATAAAAATATAATAAATGGTTACTTTTATTTACATGTATATAAACCTATTATAGTAAACTTATGTATGGTTTTATGAATCATTATATTTAATACTATTAATTGACATGGGGTTTAACTGATTTAAAATACAATAAAGATATATCATAACTTAATCATTTAGGATATATATATATATATATATATATATATATATATATATATATATATATATTCATTTTATTAAAGCTATATAAGATCACATGTATATAAAAACATGTATATAAAGATATCTTCACATATATCTATTTTAAATAAATTAAACTTTAGTATTATACCTAAACATCTAAATAGTAGATAACCGTTTAATGGTACCACATATAATTTGATTATATATATATATATATATATATATATATATATATATATAATAAAATTATGCTTTATTAAATTACATTAGTTGATTTTATTTTCGAATTGGGCTATTTATTTATTTATTTATTTATTTATTTTAATGATTTATTTGTTTATTAATTTGTTTCATTATGAATTATTTTAATGTCATAATGATATTAAAATAAACAAATAAATGAAACAACAGATATGGTATAGTTTTGCTTCATTTCTCGTGAAAACAAAACATTTGTGAAAAATCATAAACACCATGCTAGAAGTACCGTTCATATCTAAGGATCTAGCATTTTTTCTTTCTTTTTTTTTACTCGTGATTTGCACTTTTAATTAATATAATAATTAACAAAAATTTAACTTATAAATATATTAGGTAAGTGGGGCACTTACCTATTTAGGGAATAAGCGATCATTGTAAACTTAAAGTAATTAACAGTAAGGCATCCCTATCAGAGACATAATACATCTGCCTAGGTAGCCTATGGGTACATTTAATTATATTGGTCGCTCGTAATGTGAACTCAAATTTGTTAAAATAGCATAGAAATCCTAATATAAATATTATAAATTATCTACACAGAATAGCATAGAAGTCATTCACATAGTTTCTTGACATAATTGTTTAAGTTTTAGGTATTAAAAGAACACCTAAATGGCTTAAACCAGTGGCTTTGATACCATCTTCTGTCACAGCCCCCGACCCCTACCCTAGGAGCGGGAGCCGCGAGCCAGTCAAGTGGTATCGGTGTTTATTAAATTTGCAGCGGAAAACATTCATCAGAACCGTAGTTAGGAAATATTTATCAGAGTTTAAAACACCATAGTTTTATAATAAACAAGTGGGATAAAACCCATGTTTTATTTTCAACAAAAATTATAGGGATAAACTCCAATTATTGAAAACAAAGTTTCCTTTTTATTTAGGTAACTTTTATAGCCACTTTTCTAAGCCTTCAGTGCTCTCCAGCTGGCTTCTATTAACTTCACACTAAGTTACCTGAAACGCGTTTTAAAAAGTTTTATCAGCAAGAAATATTGGCGAGTGAATCCCAGTTTAATCAAAACAAGTTTTATCATTTCACAGCATTGAGGGCAACCCGCAATTATATTTGTTTACATCTACTTTAATTACCACCCACGGTACTGTCAATCCTGACTTGTGGTCATGCTACTTCTCACGGTGTAGTAACAAGTAATGTATACAAAACCCCAACATACCGACAGTAATTGTAGAATCACAAATACTCAATCACTGTTAATTATAATTTAAAACAACTGAGGTTTCGTAAAAACAATTTACAAAAAGAGGAATTACTCACATTGCTAGTTTAGATAATACTACTGCTTTTTGGTGACTTCCTGGTTATAGTCTATTAAATTTAAACATTGCACACGTGTTAGTAGGATAACCCAATTTACATTAGTTATACCCCCGAGACAGAACTCCAACGACTGAGTCAGGTAGAGCCTTGACATGCGTTACGGAGCTCTAGATCAATCGGGCAGAGTAACTAATACGTAACCGGGGGTTATAATACTTACAACAAGGCAGAGCTTCGCTTTATAGGGGTATTATATCCCGAATATTTTAGCTATTAGAGATTGAGAGAGAATCAGAATTTTGAACGGTGAACAAATAAGCTCTCGTTCTCAATTTATAGGCTGGTCGGACATCGGGTCACGGCCCGCGAAGCCTTTCTCGAACATTCTCGCAGCCCGCGAGGACCTTAGGGTCGGCTGTAGCTTAGACGACTCACCTAGCAGGCTTGACTTGAGGCAGGGACACGTGGCACAAGGGGGGGTGCACATCAAGTAGCTGGGCTCGTGCCCCGCGAGGGTCATAGGGGGTCAAGGTTGCGGCCCGCGACTGCCCTTTAATTTTGTTTTTATTTGCTTTTTGATGATATTAGGGTTAAACGGGTTCAACTAGACGTCTCCTGGTATAATTTTGGGCATAACTCCTGAGCTCTTAATAAAATTCACTCGCTTTAAGTATAGTAACCCAATTCAATTTTATCAATATATCATGAGACAGAACCCCAACGTACTTAGTCGGGCAAAGCCTTGACAAGCGTTGGTGGGTCCTAAATCAATCGGACATGGTATCGACTCAGTGATCAGGGGTTAAAACACTTAAAATGGGGCAGCGCTTTGGAGTATTTTAGGGGTGAATTATTAAATAAAATGGATAAAATAAGGAGACAGGGAGATGGCGAGAAGGAGAAAGAAAAGAAGAATGAAGATGGAATGTGATTTATACTAAAATTCGAATACTTAGGACTCAAGGCTTCCACCACGTGTCTTCAATTTGAGAATTGTCTGCATGCATACATATACTTATTTTAAATGTGAGATTTGTTTGTGAAGTCCACGTAATATTCATAATTGAATGTTTCAAGTTTCATTATATATATATATATATATATATATATATATATATATATTATAATTAATTTAACTGCTTCACTCATTTGGTGCTTATAACTTCTAAAATATGACATTTTATAAAATAATGAATATGTCATTAGAACGAGAATATTTTTGTCTGCATTTTGACCCAAGTTTCATTAAAAATGAGGTAAGGTTAATTATAAGTTATTTCTATTATTATAATTTTTAGACGGTTCCTATGTTTGTATAGATACCTCATAATTCTGACAGTCAACTTTCTCATGATCTATTCGTTTAACAATATAAGTTATTATATACTTTATTTTAAATTTTAATAATAGTCAATTTTCCATGATCTATAAGTTATTACTAGGATGGTGCCAGATGTCGCGCGTTGCGGCGACGATCGCTAGGTTGTTTATAGTTGGCGGAATTATGGAAGATGACGGGTGGTAGATGTTGCAACTATTCGTTCATCAAACCAAAAAAGCACCGCAATGCTCACAAACATTAGTATAGTCTCCATTGTCCAAATATAAGGAATGACCAAAAGAAGAAGAAGCATTAACCGACGAAGAGACCCTAGTACGCTTACATGATGATGACATCTTAAAATACAACTAAAAATATCATAACAGTAACACGACAATAGTATTAACCTCTAACATGTATGCATAACCAGTCGGATGACCAAAATAATAAGTATCAGCCTAAGAAGAGAGCCTAGTACGCTTGACATCTTAAAATACAACTAAAATTATCATAACAGTAAACACGATAATATTATTAGCGTCTAACATGTATGCATATCCAGACGGAATGTTAAGAAAAATTTTAGTAAACCACAAAAGAAACAAACAAAACTTCAATAAGGCATAAACCATAAGTTCTTAACACGTACCTTAAAAGTACGGTAACGAACTTTAAAGAATCTTCAAACGATCATAGCCACCTAAAAATGGAAAAGGTCAAAAAGTTGTCCATAGAATGCCAAGTTCTACACATTGACAATTTCAATAGCATGCAGTTATACATATATGAACATTGGATTCTAAATTTCACTTATTTAAAAGCATATGATATATAACGTACAAAATAAAACTTCAACACCGTCTAATACTCCATTTTGTAGTAGTGAATCCATTGTTGAAGTACTTAATCTAGATGAAGTCAGAATCAGAAATACCTCCAAACTGTGTAAGAAATAGAGAAAATAACACATTAGTAATGTGAACAAATGTCTTGTAAGTTCAGTTGTTAAAAGCTAAATTGTATTTGAAGAATTCATACAAATTAAGCCTTCATGAACACTGCACATAACTTAAAAAACTAAACAATCTTCTAATGTAGGGATTCAACCAAAAACTTAAATCTTTAACTAACCTCAGAACTTAAAATTTCAAAAACTGTTTATACATTGCAACCTATATGCAGCCTAACCAGTCCCAAAAGAAACATAATTACATGCAGCCCATAAATAGACTTACATTACAATCAACAACCCATATTCATTACACTGATATGGCCCAAACCAAATTAATGATCGACCTACTGACTGGCCCACTAAAACCAGGACTGACCAACCGTGTATGGGTCATTTGGTCCAGACTAATATGAGACCCGCGCGTTGCGCAGATGAAAACTCAGCCGATTTCAGTGCACTCGCTATAGCAAAGGAAACATAGTTCGATTCTTAAAAAAATAAAAAAGAAAAAATAAATAAGTAAATACAAAGAAACAGTTAAAAAATATTAAAGAAGATACAAAAGGAAATGATTTTATCAATTCGATTCTTTATGGTACTGATTGTATTTGACCCGTCTAATCTTGAATGAAACTCTTATCAAAACATAGACGTCAAAATAGTGGAGCCGTTCTTTTTCTTTAATATTATTTATCCGTATCGAATCTTTGAAATTTAAAAGATCGTTAGTTAATATATAGAATATATACTTGATGATATATTTTAAGATTCTTATTAATCTATAGTGTGTTAAAATGTATGTTAACTAATGTGTTTATTTCACATACTTTTGATTATCATGTTTATTAATATTGATATTAACGATAAAATTACTCAAATGTGTTTATAGTATTATTTCAAAGAGGTTATTTTTTGTCAGCATTGGATTTCAATCCAATTTATAAAAGCTATTCACATCCGGATTCTATCTTTTTTTCCACACTAAAAAAATTGATTTTAAAATCAATGGTGATAACTACTGGCCTTTCTCTCTATACACCAAAGAAAAAGCCATCAATCGACACCACCACCAAAATGTACCACCACGCTACCGGCCGGACGTTGCCTCCACCGCCATAGATCCAATGCGTGTTAACACATGCAAGGATCGATTGATGTCGGACTCATACCGGAGACCAAACCGTCACCGGAAAGAGACCCAACCTTCACCGATCTACAATTGCAGAGGAGATCCGCCGTTGTTTCGCGGCGCCGGAGTTTCACCGGGCTTCACCTCCGGCAGACTCCCTCTTGCTTCTCTCTCTCTCTCGCACTCACCTTCAAACCATATTTCTCTCACTAGATCACCCAAGCTTCATGCCCAGATGTGGTAAGGCGAGTGGGGAATCGAAATAGCACCATATGTTTCAGATGTCAGAGAGTTTTTTTTGTTACCAACGACAGTGATGAAGACGTGACGTTGGTGGTGGTAACAACGGTACCGTAATATAACAATAAAATGTATAATTAAAGCAAGAAAATTGGGGGAATTCCATTACGGCAAACAATTTTTGTTAACAAAAATTAGGTTTCAAGACTATCTTGTGTGTGTGTGTGCAGTAGTGCACTAAATTTTTAACGAAAGACCACCTTGCAAAGCATAAATATGAAGACAAAAGAGAAGAAATTGATGCTAACCTAATTGTTGATGCACAAGAATGTCTGTTGACTGCATCTTCATCAAGTCTTAAATCAAGAAAGTCAAGATTAGGGTTTTTATTGTTAATTTCGCTTCAATGTACATTAGATATAGGTGATTTCGCTTCTAAGGACACATGGGATTTCGCTTTAATGGTCATGACATAAAAGCGAAATCAGATTACATGTGATTTCGCTCATATGGTCATGCCATTGAAGCGAAATCAGCTCAGCTATAAATACCTCATGTGTGTGTTCATTAGAGCGGGACTTGATCATTAGCTTGGTAAAGGAACTCTGTCAAAATCATTCCAGAAAGCTAATAAAGTGAAGAAATTGAATGAAACAGTTGTTGTTACGTTACGTATTCTGATTCCGCCTTTATACGTGATGATGAACTGCCTTGACTGATCGTTTAGGGTCACAACACGGTCCAACAAGTGGTATCAGAGCTCGGTTACCTAGCACATGAACAGATCTCGCTTCAATGGTTACCTAATGAGATTACATGTAGGGTATTTATAGTATGGCTGATTTCGCTCATATGGCATACCATATAAGCGAAATCACCATGTGATCATAAGAACGAAATCACCTAAACTACCCTATAAGCGAAATCACCTAAAACCTAATGAACGAAATTACAATATCATTTCCTTAAATGCTTTTGTCATCTTGTGTGATGATGTCATGATGATGTTGCTTTGGTGATGTCATCATGACATCATTCTTGAACATTCTTCGCAACGAACTGAGACACGATCTAAGACGAAGTTGACAGATGAATGAACTAACAGACTCCCCCTCAGATGTTGACGAGTCTTAAGTGTCGAGTCTTCTCAGTCTTCAGTCTTTATCAGCTTCAGGCTCCCCCTTTCATCAAGCTTCCGTGCTTTGGGATCGACACCTAGCTTTCCAGCTACAAGCTCCTCCTAACTTTCAACTTGTCTTCAGACTCCCCCTTAGACTTTGCTCTCAGGATCGTAGTCTGGACTTTTCCTGCAATCACTCATACAACAATAAGTAACAACATTTTAAATTTCTAGATATTGTAATCTAACAATTCAATCTCCTCAAAATCACTTCTCATGAATATGGCAGTTTCATCGAATCGTATCGGAAACTAGCTCTATAACAATATAAACATCCAACTCCCCCACAGTTAATCATCCAAGTCCAACTTAATGACCTTGGAGATATCACAAACTGTTTTTGAATTTTTAATTTTAAAACTTCAAGTTTCAAATTAATGAACTTGTTTTATTTTCAGAAACACGATCAGCTTACTTAGATTTTGAAACTCAGCACTCAGACATCAGTTGTCGAAAATAAAGCAGAATCAAAAATCTTTTTGGATTTTCTGAAATATAAAGCAGTAAAGAAATATGTACAAACATATTTACAGACAATATTTTTGATTGAGTATGCGTCAGAGGATCATATCAGTTTTTGACAAGTCACAAGTACCGTTGAACTTAGTTACACAGTAAGAATTAAACAATGCACTTAGATTGTCGATATACTTGTCCATTTAAATTTTCATACAAATTTCAACTTATTCACGATACGAATTAGATATATTAAGAACTTAAACCTATTCATGTGTCCCACCTCTTGAATATACTCCCGTATCCAGAATCCCAATAATCAGTCTTACAGGTGAGTATACTACAATGATATCTGTATATAAATTAGGTATGCGAGGGCCGAGGGATCTCAGGTCGATACTTCCGTATACGCAGAGAGATATCAGCTTCGACTTTATGGTATGTCCCCTTTAGAGGATCTTTTTGCTTACAACAGCAGCATTTATCAATTTTATTGTTTCAGCATGCTGAGGGTTTAATGCTGTGTTTCAAGCATTGCAGCAAGTATTAGCCAGGGACTAGGTCAGAACTACCGTTCAGCAGAAGTCCCGGAATAATACCCCAGATATCATTGAGTATAAAGACCTAGTATATCAGATTATGAGACCTTTCAAACGAGATTTCAGGGGTTACCTATATATCCAAGTAGTGTTCCCCACGAAATAAGCAAGTTTTAATTTAGGTTTATATCCCGAAAAAGTTTACTAAATGTATAAAAATCTACCGACACATCCACGGTGAGATCGTTTAACACATTTAAACTTTCCATTTCTTTAGCGTACTGTAACTGTCTACTGATGTACTATCATTTCCTCTTTTTACGCAAAAACTCAATTTTTTCAATTTTATCATGTTTTTGACTTTTTCAAATTTTCAAATGTTTTTGTATTTTCTAATGACAATTTTTCTCCCCCTAAAATGCAAAACCATTTAAAGAAAATTTGACAACCAATACTGATAGCTTTGTTTCGCCATCCATTTTCTGCTAAAAGTGTACTGATTTGCAGAAAATATAACATACCCCCATGATTTACAACCCATTGATCTTAACAGTTTGAAAACCGTTTTTCAATCTGATGAAAGTAATCATGTTTGTTCAGCCGTGAGGGTTTCGGCGTATTCAATCAACATACAATCAAAACAAAATTAAAAGCAAACATATTTTTGGTTTTTCAAATTTTAACAAACTAAAAACATATTTTTGGTTTTTAATTTTTCAATTTTTAGGATTTTGAAAATATTGTTTATTTATGTACAGAAAACACTCAAACTAAACTCCCTGTTCAACCAAACCAGGGTCCTGCAACCTCTTCCTGTGCCAGGTTGCTCCAACTACCATTCTCACAATCTTCAGCTTCGTTGAGCACCTGCACATTCAAACTTTATCAATCATTTGAACAATTTAGCCCAGGTCTGTTGGACCTTAGGCATTTCAACACAATAATGTTCATTCAATTTTGGAAACTCTTTGTCACTTAAAACGTTTTCAATTTTGACTTCAACTTTCTCATCTTTTACCGACGTCACTTGTTTCTTAGCACTCCACATTTGACCTTCCGGAGTACCTCTTTTGTAAAAATTTGTCTCTTTTTGAACCTTTTGATTTTGAACAACATTTTTAGGTTTCCAAAACTCTTGAGGTTTTGTCATATCAACAAATGTTCTCCAACTCTGTGTTGTTCTGAATCTGGGTGTGTGAGAGTTCCAGGTCTGTCTTGAATCGAACCTGTTCGGGTTTGATTTCCAATTTTGATTTGAAGCAAACTTCTTTGTATTGTACCTCCAAGTTTGTTTCGAATCAAATCTGGTTGACCTCGATTTCACATCCTCAGATTTCTGTTTTTCAACATCAACAGGCTTTGGATTTGGACACTTTCGTGCAACATGTCCAATTTGATCACATTTGAAACACACTTTCTTTGAAACATCCTTGGCCTGTTGTTGTTTCTTTTTCATAGCATCAAACTCATCATTAGACTGTCGTCCAAATTTGAGTTTTTCCTCTTCTTTCAAGCTTTTCCCTTGAACAAAATTCATCTTTTGTTGCAAATTTGAGTTTTTACTTTGATTCCAATTCTGTTTCTTTTTATAACCCAAACCAGCCTTCATGTTTTTCTTCTTAAAACCAGGTTTGTTATAAAAAGATTTATGACCTTTACCAGCAAACTTTGAAATCTCAGACTTCTCAATCTCAACCATTTTGAAAACTTTATCGACCTTCTCTGAAATCACATTCTGAATCGGGAATACAACATCTAAGAATAATTTGTCCGATCCAATTATGGTATAAACCAATCCTTTTGAATCATCATTCAATTTTTTCTCGGATTTTGTGTTTTTCAGATAACCATCATAAAGATTTCCTTCATCTTCATCCTGTGATTCAGACTTACCTTTTGTAGACTCATCTTTCAAAACGCTTTCAACAACCTTACTTACCACCTCTGAATCATTAGCATCATCAGATTTGGAGTAAGTCACATCAATACTTTCAGGTAACTGGTCAGCTATATTCAAACCCTTTGCCACCTTTTCCTCATCATAAAAAGTATAATTGTTTCTCAATGGTGGTGGTACCTGATGAAATTCTGAACCAATACCCTTTTTGCAATTTTCAGTATCTTTGTCATCTGGTGTGATGTTAAAAATGCGTTCAAGAATGTACGAAGAGTTATGATAACTTTGAAGTTTTGTAACAACCTTTTCTTTTTCAGCCAATACTTGTTTAAGATTTGCAATTTCATCAACACATTTGTTTAATTCAATTTGCTTTTCTTTAAACTGTCTCTCATACATTTCTTTGGTTGTTAAAGTTTCAGACAATCTTTGATCAAAACTTTTGACTTGGCTCTTCAAAGTATCATAAGCTTCTTGTACTCTCTTACTCGACCACTTTAAAGAATCATACTGTTTTTGTAAATCTTGAAATTTCGATTCTTTTTCAACACAATCGACACATTTTGTAGAACACAGTTGTCTATAAACATCATTATCCTTTTCAAGACCTTTCGCTTATAAGGAAAATCTGCTATTTCGCTTATAAGGACAATCTGCTATTTCGCTCATAAGGACAAAGTTTGATTTCGCTCTTAACTCAAACTTCAGATTTCGCTCGAGTGAACATTTGTGATTTCGCTCGAGTGGACATTGTTGTTGATTTCGCTCATCAGTCAATCTGACTGATTTCGCTTTAGTGTCAGTGTTTGTTAAAATTTTGAAAATTATACTAAGTGTTTGCTTGTTTGTTTGCTTGAAGGTGATTAAAGATTTACAAAGGGCGAATATCAAGAAGAAGATTTAAAATGTCAGAAGAAAGTGATCATGATAGATGGTGGAGAAAAGACAGTGCGAGATGGGAGATTGGCAAATTGTATGAACCATTTAAGGAAGCACAAAGAGCCAAGAGATGGAATGAAGAACTAGAGTGTTACATGGATCCACAGGGTAATCCAGTAGTTGATCCATCAAAAGTGGATTTTGATGCTGTAACCAATGTGTTTCCAAGTGAGGGCACTTTCAACACAAGAAGGCTTTCTGATAAAAGCTATTTGCCAAATTTGATGAACAAGTTAAAAGAAGTTTTTGAAGCAAGTTTACCAAAGGTGGTAGAAATGAAAAAGAGGAAAGAACAAGAACTGGAAAAACTGATAGAGGAAGTAAAGAAAACTGCAGAGGAAACTGATGAAGAAGAACAGATGAAAAATGAAGAATCAAAGATGGATGAAACTTCGAAAAGTGAAGTTGTGTGTTCAAAATGCGAAAAATCTGAAGCAGAAAATGTCAATCTCTTGAAAGATGTGGAGAATTTGACATTGGAAAACAAAGCTTTGAAAGACGAGAAGAAAGCTGACGATGAACAGATTTTGGATTTGTGCTTGAACTGCGAAAAACTAAAATCTGAAAATGACAAACTTTTGGATAATGTTGAGAGTTTGTCATTAGAAAACAAAAATTTTAAAGAAAAAGAAAATGTTGTTGAAAATGAAAAATTAAAAATTGAAAAAGATTTTCAAAATCAAATAAAGATTTTAGAAGATGAGAGAGATATTTTTGGTAAAGATAATCTTCAAAAACAAATTGAAATCAATTCTCATCTTGCTAAAATCATTCAGCTTGAAAAAGAAGCTGAAAAAGCTCGGATGAAAATCAAAGAGCTTGAAGTTAAATTGAAAGGTTTTGTGACTTCGGCACCATATGAGTGTCCAAAACCGATCAATTCTGTTCCAATAAGTGACAATGTCACAAATTTTGACAAAGTCAAAATTGAAGATTGTGATGAAATATCTGATGATGAAAAAGAAAAGAAAAATATTTTTAGATTTACAAGAAAAATTTTAAAATACTGTTTTGCAATCTACTGAAATAGGTGAATGCTCAAAGCAAAAACCTGTTAAGAAGAATGCAGAACAGAAACAAAAAGATAAAAATTTGAAAAATCCTAAAAGTGAAAATAAAAGCTCATCAGATAAGTCATCCAATCATTATCAAAAATCACAAAAATCTAAAAATGAAAACTCACAAAATGTTGGTAATAAGTGGTGCAGGTTTGACCACAGTGCTTTAAAGCCAAAACAAATTTTCAAGAAGAGTGATGATCACCACAAAGCCAGACAATGTTATGATCTAAGCATATGGTGTGAAAGTGGTGAATGGTACGATAACAGAGTGTGCTACACTTGTGGTGTGAGAGGACACATTGCTGTTAACTGCCAGAATTGGAGTTATGAAACAAGAAGATGCTATAATTGTCATATCAGAGGACATATTGCCAGAGATTGCCCAAGGAGATCAAATGAAAGATTGAGGGTTAATTCTCAAAGAATGGCAAAGAAACCAGTCAACGTCAAGCCCCATGAACAGAAGGTTCTAAAACCTAAAGTTCAAGATCAGACAATTCAAGAAAAGAAAGTTAAACTTTCACAGGGGCAGAAAGACAGACTTCGAAAGAAAAGGAAGAAGGCGAGAGAGTATCTCGAGAAAATTTTGTCTTCGGGTTCACCGGACAGATTGAATAAAAGTTCTGATGAATCAACTCACTCGACTGTAAAGCCAAGTAAATTGAATTCTTCAGATGCAAATCTGAAGACAAAAGAGAAAAAGGAGAAAAAGGAGAAAAAGAAAGTTGTCGGCGATGAATCTGGCTCATCAAAGTCAGACAAGCCATGTGGAGGCAATGATTCTGGTTCATCAAAGCCAGAAGAGCCTAGTGTTGAGGTAAAATCTGAGAATTCAGGTTTAACAATGGATGATGCAAATTTTCCACCATTGTTGAACAAGAATTCTAAATCACCCAAAGATAGTCAGGCTTGGGTGAAACTTTTCAAATAGAAAAATCTGACTTGCCGGAGCTTCCAGGTTGGTAAGCGTGAAGCAGGTATCGGCATCATTCTTGAGAAATTCACAGGTTGGTAACTGTGATATTTCGAATTACATGTGGTAAATCAGGGACATTAAGTTGTACTTGATTTTCTACTAGTGTTTGTGTTGATAGAATCTTGAACTGTTAAATCTTTCAAAATGGTTAAAGAAGAACAATGTGATGAAACCCCGAATTTGTGAATTGACTCACAAAACTAATTTTCCGGAAAAACCATTTGATTAAAATAAACTTAAGTGTTTTGAAATCTAAATGGGAAAATAGTTTGTTGTCAGGGGGAGTTCTGATTGTTAAGCCAAGAGAATGGCGAATTGAAGCGATTTGATATCAGTTTGTCACGTTTCTTGTATAGTTTGTTTTCAAATTTTCTCAGAAAATCAAAATTGAAACATATTTTGATTTTAGGGGGAGAAAATTTTTTAAAAAATTAGAAAATTAGAAAATTTCAAAAACATTGAAAAATGAAAATGAGTTTTGTTGTGAAAAAGAGGAAATGATAGAAAATCAGTGAACTATCACAGCATGCTAAAGAAATGAAATGTCAAATGTGATAAACGATCTCATTAATGATGTGACGATAGGCTCAGCAAGACTAGTAGATTTGCGATAACGATACAAACATAAATGAAAAAGCCTAATTCTAGTGGGAAACATGGTCAAAAGCATAGTACTTGGTTTTGTCCTTCTTGACTGTGTACCTACTCAGTAATCGCTGATTGTCGTAAGACATAAAACTGGTTAAGTTTGTGAACTTTCACAACTTTGCTGAAAAGTCGCTGTGATTGTGCATTTTATTTTGCAAAGATTTAAGCTTGTTTGATTTCTTTATTTTGTTTAAGCATCGGACATCCTCTGCGTATACGTGAGTATCGACCTGGATGTTGTTGCCTAAACGTTCTGCTTTATTTTCTTTGGTGTTTCGTTTAAGCTTTGGACCTCCTCTGCGTATACGGGAGTATCGACCTGGTGGTTAAAGCCTAAACAACTTCAACTTGTTTTCTTTTTCTTATTTTGTTTAAACATTGGACTTTCTCTGCGTATACGGAAGTATCGACCTGATTGTTAATGTTTAAACATTCTGCTTTGTTTTCGCACAATTCACAGTCGATAAAAGTTTAAAGGCATTACTTGAGTTAGTGTATTGCATGATGAGGGGATATGCTGAGATCGTGGGGTCCATAAGAATTTAGTGCTATCTAAATATACCTTAAACGTATCGGTAAGCATTTCGAAAGTTTTTAGTTTGAGTTTATGTGGACAACAATATCGTCAATCTACGTGAATCGTTTAGAACTTATAACGATTAAAAGCTTAACGGTGCTTGTGATTTGTTTCATAAACTGATATGATCCTCTTACACAAACTCACAAAAATATTGTTTGTATATATTTGTTTACTGCATTACTCAAAATCCAAAAAGATTTTAGTGTGTTTTAGCATAAAGTTTTGAAAAATTCAAAAAGATTTTCGACAACTGATGTTGAAGAGCTGATATTCAAAATTCCAAGTGCTAAACATGATGAATTGGGTTGGGAGAATATATTGAAAACTTTGAATGTCATATACAAATGTTTTGAAAGACTGTGTAGTTAGTTTATCAAGGTCATTCATTTGAACTTGATATAACTAGTATGATTGATTGTGTTAATGATGTCTACCAGTAAGTTTACTAAATTCAATTGTTATAAATTTGTGAAACTTATGGTAAGGTAGAGGATGTGTAGGGTAACAGGTTGTAAACTTCATTATTCCCAAATGGAGGCAAATTGTTAAAGCTTGAACCAGATTTCTCAGATTCTAGCATATCGAGAGAGGGAGTCTGTGAAAGGGGGAGTCTGGATCAACATTCAAAGGGAAGAAAGAAGTTAGAGCCAGGAGGACAAGATTCTAAAACCTGTGAAGATTGAGTGTTTATGATGAGATGACAGAGAGTTAAAGAAAAGACTAAGATTGAAGACTCAGGAGCTGAAGACTACGTCAACATCCAAGGGGGAGTCTGTTGATGCACAAGAATGTCTGTTGACTGCATCTTCATCAAGTCTTAAATCAAGAAAGTCAAGAAAGTCAAGATTAGGGTTTTTATTGTTAATTTCGCTTCAATGTACATTAGATATAGGTGATTTCGCTTCTAAGGACACATGGGATTTCGCTTTAATGGTCATGACATAAAAGCGAAATCAGATTACATGTGATTTCGCTCATATGGTCATGCCATTGAAGCGAAATCAACTCAGCTATAAATACCTCATGTGTGTGTTCATTAGAGCGGGACTTGATCATTAGCTTGGTAAAGGAACTCTGTCAAAATCATTCCAGAAAGCTAATAAAGTGAAGAAATTGAATGAAACAGCTGTTGTTACGTTACGTATTCTAATTCCACCTTTATACGTGATGATGAACTGCCTTGACTGATCGTTTAGGGTCACAACACGGTCCAACACTAATGACAGCAGCAATGATCGCAGACAATGAAGTAGAAAGATCCGGAAGAAAAGGTTAATGTATTAAGAGATTGAAAGAGAAAGGGTAGGTGGCACCACCGACCTTTCTCTTTAATAATATATAAATTATTATTATTATTATTAGTATTAGTATTAGTATTACCATTACCATTATCATTACCATTACTACTACCGCTACCACTATTACTACTACTATTACTAGTATTATTATTACTTGTATTATTAGTATTACTATTACTATTATTATTATTATTATTATTATTGTTATTGGGATCCACCCCCACCCTCCCCTTTAGAGGTGTAAACGAGTCGAGCTACTCGAGCTCGGCTCGAAAAAAAAGCTCGAACGAGCCGAGCTTAAACGAGCTCGAGCCCGAGCTTTGCTTATCGAGCTCGAGCCGGCTCGCGAGCCTAAGCGAGCTTTCTGTTTATATATTATTTATTAATATATTAAACACATACTTATATAATAATAATTACCATTTATATAAATATAAAAAATAACTAAATTATATGTATAATAATAATTATAATTAATATAAATTAATTAATAAATACTAAACGAGTCGAGCCCAAGCCGAGCTCGAGCTTGAAATATTACCTTCGAGCCGAGCTCGAGCTTTAGAAATAAAGCGCAAGCTCGAGCTGAGCTCAAGCTCGAGCTTTCATATGTTAAACGAGCTCGAGCCTGGTCGAGCTCGGGCTCAGCTTGGCTCGTTTGTACCCCTACTCCCCTTCTTCATCAATCTCAAACTTTGTTATGAACAATTCCATGTAAGTTTGCTATATTTTGATGACAGAGTGAAGGAAACCAAAGGGATCGTTGGTCTTGATGTGGCCTCCCAATGCAAGGGAGGTGTTGATCCGTCTTTGGGCATGTTTGGCTAAGCTTTTTAAAACAAGTCAGTATGAGTGACTTGTTGACTTGCCTTTTTCCCCTCACATACACCCTCATTGTCAAACATCATTTTTGAGCTTATGAATTTTCAAAAAGCTAATAAGTCAATGATAAGTTGTTTCAAAAAGCTTAGCCAAACATGGTCGAGGGAGAAGAATGGGAAGTCATTGAGAAGTGACTTCGATGCGGTCAAGTTGAAGAACTCATTGAAAGCTCATTGACAACATGATCAATGCGTATTTTCCCACTCCTGATTGAATCTGTCTAATTTTATTTAGAGATTAGGTTACGCTTATTACTGATTTGATGATGAATATTAGGCTGGATGTATGTTTGATTGTTGTTGACTTAGAGATTAGGTTACGCTTATTACTAATTTTATTACGAACATTTGCTTCCAATTCTGCTTATGAATTTGAGGGAATGGCACCGATGGTGTTACAGGCTACGGATTTAGTTACTGAATGAACATAATATGTTCCTGGAGTGAATGAATATTATTACTATGAACTGGGATATAAATAAAAAGCAAAGCTGGATATTTTATTGATAATGAAGGAGATGAGGAAACAGAATAGATATTGGATGAGAAAAAAGACTACCACAATGGTAAAATAAGTTTAATCGATGAATTGCTAGACAATCTTAGACCCTTTAAATAGACTAAAGTTACCAATCTAATTAAGGACATAATCTCCTAACTTAATGGGTATCTTTGACTCCCTCTTATTCTTTCTTGGACCAACCACGACATTCTTTTTTTCTTTATCGGCCGAGTTATCAAACACGGTTTCCTTCGGCTCCTGTGACATCCTTTCATTTGGGTCAACTTGCTTCACAACAGTTCCTTCCAAAACTAAAAAATTGGCATTATACCTAATATTTTGTTCCATGCACTATTTTGTGTGTCAATTACAGTTTTTATCGCCCTTTTCCATGATTTGAGTCATTGATGTAGTTGAGCAGTTAGTGTGGATAATTGTTGTGCCTTGGGGTTATGTATTTAGGCATTGCCATGTATGGTCTCCTATCCCTGTAAGTTTCAATTCCCAACTTGCTTCACAATATTACCTCCCCCTTTAAAACCCACCTTGTCCTCAAGGTGGAGAGTTGGAAAGGATTTCAAGATGCTAGCCTTATATTCCCATGTAGCATCCGCAGCAGCTAGCCCATCCCATTGCACTCGCCATTGAACAATTTGTTGTCCTGATCGCCAAATAGTACGCTCCGCAAGAACATGTGTGGGTTGAACAATTAAATTAACCGATGAGTCAATTAAATCAAGCGGAGTGACTTGTTGCAATGGCTTGCCCTTACATTTCTTAAGCAACGATACATGAAACACATTATGAATTTTAGCCTCCTCAGGTAGGTCTAACTTATAAGCAACCGAGCCAATGCGAGCAAGAATTTGGTAAGGCCCAAAGTAACGACGACCCAACTTGTGGTGACATTGTAAACGTAGAGAACTCTGGCGAAATGGTTGAATCTTGACATAGACCCAATCACCGATTTGAAAGACAACTTCGCTTCGGTGTTTATCGGCATACTCTTTCATACGTTGTTGGGCTTTTTGTAGATTGGTTTTTAAAACCTCCAAAACAGCATCCCGTTCCATTAATTGTGCAGCGATTAGATTATTATCCGTGGCGTCTCGAACATAGCGAGTCAAAGTCGGGGGTGGTCGCCCATAAACAATCTCAAACGGAGTCATTTTGGCTGCCGTTTGATAGGATGTATTATAATAATATTCGGCCCATGGTAACAACCGGACCCAATCCTTAGGCGAATCGGCCACAAAACAACGTAAATAAATTTCAAGGCACTTGTTTAATGATTCTGTTTATCCATCCGATTGAGGATGATAGGCGGTGCTAAAGGAAAGATTAGTGCCTTGTAGCCGATGGAGTTCTTTTCAAAAACCAGCAAGAAAACGAGGATCGCGGTCTGAGACAATATCAAGGGGAACCCCATGGAGTTTCACAAAATCAGCTACGAAAGCTGATGCAACTGTGATGCTAGTAAATGAGGTCACTAATGCGGAAAATGTCCATATTTAGAGAGTCGATCAACGATGACCATAATCACAGTTTTGCCTTGTGAGACCGGTAGTCCAGTAATAAAGTCCATGGCAATGTTTTCGAAAACCAAATTAGGAATTGCCAATGGTTGCAACAAGCAACTAGGAGGTAAACATGAGGATTTCATTTGCTGGCACACTTGACACTGTGCAATAAAATTATGCACATCCCTCCTCATATTTTTCCAATAAAAAATGGAAGCCAAACTATGGAAAGTGCGAGTAACCCCTGAATGCCTGCCAGACAAGGAAGCATGAAATTCTTGCAATAATTGTTGACAGAGAGGTGAAGAAGCAGGTACCATGAGTCTTCCTTTGAAACAAAGTAGCCCGTTGTGAATCTTATAGTGAGCAAAGGACGTTGGGTTTTGTTGTACAGACTGCATTAATTGGAGAAGATCTGGATCGGATAATATGGCATGTTGAAGTTGTGGAAGTAGAGATAAGGTTTGGCTGGAGAGAGCCAAAAATTCGCCCGAATTAATCCTCGAAAGTGCATCGGCCCCCCCGTTTTGTTTCCCCGGTCGGTATATAATATCGAAATCATACCCCAAGAATTTTCCTAATCACTTTTGTTGGTCAGGTGTTTGAATGACTTGATCTTGAAGATTACGAAGGGATTGTTGATCGGTTATTATCCGAAAGCGTTGACCAAGCAAATATTGTCGCCATTTAGCCAATGCTTGAGTGATGGCAAACATTTCGCGTTGTTAGGCGGATGCGTGCTGCATGCGAGGAGAAACTTTTTGACTATAGAAGGCAATCGGATGACCGTCTTGAGATAAAATGGCGCCAATACTTGTTCCGGAAGCATCGGTTTCCACTATGAATGGTTTGGAAAAATCTGGTAATTGCAGTACTGGGGTGGTGCTCAAACATTGTTTTAATTGGGAGAAGGCTTCAGTTGTGGCGTCCGACCATTGAAACGAATCTTTTTTTAGAAGGTCCGTTAACGGTCCGGCAATGGTAGCAAAATTCTTGATAAACCGGCAATAATAGCCGGCAAGGCCCAAAAATCCGCGTACGTCTCTAACTGTGGTGGGAGTAGGCCATTGTTTAATACACTCGATTTTGTCCGGATCCACTGCCACCCCTTGTGATGAAATTTGATGACCCAAATAACCCACCATGGTTTGTCCAAAGAGACATTTAGATAATTTAGCCACTAGTTTTTTGGCCAACAATGTCTGAAAAACCGTACGAAGATGTTGCAAATGTTCTTCCCACGTTGAGCTGTATATCAATATATCGTCAAAAAAAACTAAGGCATATTTACGAAGATATGGCCGAAATACCTCATTCATCAATCGTTGAAATGTGGACGGAGCATTGGTTAGCCCAAACGACATTACCAAAAATTCCAAGTGGCCGTCATGAGTTCGAAACGCGGTTTTAGCAATGGCTTCTTCATGTAAACGGATTTGGTGGTATCCATCAAGCAAATCTAGCTTTGAAAAGAACCGAGCTCCGTGTAACTCATTGAATAATTCATCAATTGTCGGAATAGGGAAACGGTCTTGAACTGTGATGGCATTAAGTGCCCTATAATCCACACAAAACCTCCAAGTGTCGTCTTTCTTTCGGACAAGCAAGACCAGTGAGGAAAAGGGGCTGGTACTCGGTCTAATGATTCCTTGTTGCAACATTTCTTGAACAAGGCGGTCGATTTCTTGTTTCTGAAAATGCGGGTATCGGTAGGGTCGTACTGCTACTGGGGCTTTGTTTGGCAGGAGTTCGATGGCATGATCCTGAGCACGAACGGGTGGTAGGGACTGTGGTGGTTGGAAGACTTTGGCAAACTCGGTCAGTAATTGTTGGATATCGGGCGGGTAAGGTGTTGCAGTCGTGGTGTTCGGGCTTTGCACTTTTAAGTGATAAAATTCGGCAATGGCATTCGCTTAAGCCAACCGGCGAAGGCCATTGAATTGGATTTGTTGGTTCGTGATGTTGGAATTCCCTTGCCATATGATGCGTTTATCATGTAATTGAAATTCAAAAGTTGAGGCTGCATAGTTTGTCACTACTGGACCCAGAGTTGCTAGCCATGAAATTCCAAAACCATGTCCCAACCCTGTAATGGGAGGACGTAAAAGTCGACGTAAATGGTAGACGTCTGAATTGTTAGTGCTACCTGTTTAGCCATGCCCGAGCAGGGTAGACGTTCACCGCTGCCTACCAACACCGAAAAGGGTGTAACTGACTCAATTGGTAAATTAAGGAATGTGGCCATCTTAGTTCGAATGAAACAATGAGTACTGCCACCATCCAGTAATATCTGAACCGGTTTTCCTTTTACTGTCCCGGTAAATCGTAATGTGGAAGCAGATGTGCCACCTGTCAATGCTTTATAAGAGATGCTGGATTGTGTTTTTACTTCCTCCATTTGAATGTTCTCAGCCAAAACCGCATCAGGGACGGGCTCGACCTCGTCATCCGGCCAAGGCCCATCATCAAAGAACAATAATTGTGGAGCTGATTTGCACTGATGGTTTGGAGAATATTTTTCATCACACCTGTAACACAGCCCGAGAGCTTTCTTTTGAGCCAGTTCCGCGGGAGTTAGGCGTTTAAAGCCAATGGGTTGATTGGTTCCTTTTTTATTAGGTGTAACGGTGGTGGTGTTACCTGCTATTGAAGCCGACTAAGTTTTTGGGGTTGAAAGGATGGGTTTAGAATTCTGATTAAGTGAGACCCGACCCAAGCCTTTTTCTAACTGGATCCGATTTTCGTGTAATTGGGCATAATGCATTGCTTCGTCTAGCGTATTAGGTTTGTGAATCACCACAGATTGTTTAATGTCTAGGCGAAGGCCTGAGATAAAGCAACTAACCAAAAACTCCGGTGGGAGGGCCATGGATCGGATTGAGATTTCCTCAAAATGGTGCCTGTATTCAGCCACTGTAGTCGTTTGTTGTAACTTGGCTAACACCCCTTCTGGTTCTTCGAGTTCCCGGAGTTTGAAACGTTGTTTAATTGCATCTGTAAAAGGAGTCCATCCCGTAAAACGGGAGTGGCGGCAAAACCAATCATACCAATCTACTGCCGCATCATCAAGAGAAAAGGACGCAATCGTCACCCGGTCTCTGTCCCCGATTTCATAAAAATCAAAATAGCGGGTGGCCTGTGCGACCCACCGTTCCGGGTGCAGACCCGAAAAACGAGGAAGATTAATCTGCGCGGGTTTATGCCGGCCTAGTACTGTGGACGACCCTTCGCCATCATCTTTGTTATTTTTTTTCTGGTCACGAGCATCGTTGTCAAGACGCAGCAGAACCCGATTCATTGTCTTTTTCATGTCTTCAATGGATGAAAAAATGGATGAAACGTCATCGCGTATTGTGGCTTGTTCTTGAGTGGATTTTTGTTGTGCCTCCTGTAGGATTTTGAGGTTTTCATCCATCACTTTAAATCTTGTGCCATCAGCCATGATGCTAATGGAGAATGAAAGCACCAATGGAGTGAATGAATATTATTACTATGAACTGGGATATAAAGAAAAAGCAAAGCTGGATATTTTATTGATAATGAAGGAGATGAGGAAACAGAATAGATATTGGATGAGAAAAAAGACTACCACAATTGTAAAATAAGTATAATCGATGAATTGCTAGACAATCTTAGACCCTTTAAATAGACTAAAGTTACCAATCTAGTTAAGGACATAATCTCCTAATTTAATGGGTATCTTTGACTCCCTCTTATTCTTTCTTGGACCAACCACGACATTCTTTTTTTCTTTATCGGCCGAGTTATCAAACACGGTTTCCTTCGGCTCCTGTGACATCCTTTCATTTGGGTCAACTTGCTTCACAACAGTTCCTTCCAAAACTAAAAAATTGGCATTATACCTAATATTTTGTTCCATGCGCTATTTTGTGTGTCAATTACAGTTTTTATCGCCCTTTTCCATGATTTGAGTCATTGATGTAGTTGAGCAGTTAGTGTGGATAATTGTTGTGCCTTGGGGTTATGTAGTTAGGCATTGCCATGTATGGTCTCCTATCCCTGTAAGTTTCAATTCCCAGCTTTATTGGTCGAATAATCTTCTATTGGATTGATAATCCGTAATGTTTATTTACAATTTGTTTCTGCTGTATACAGTTACAGTAAAAATTTGTGACATACAATGATACAATTCGTTTTTGTTTTTGGGGGGTCATGGTCATATACCGAACAAAAGAATTAGAAGAGCAACAAGCTAACCGGTTGGTATTTTCTGCATGTAGCTGTTTGATTTTCAGTTGTGTCATTTGTTCTTTCATGAAATACAAGTTGTAAATGGCTCAAGAAGAGACCGGTGTGGTTGTTTGAAAAGGGACATATTTAGTTATCACTTGTTTTTAGAGTACACACATGGTCCCTGTTGTTGACCAAATTTTGGATTTGGTCCCTTGCTTTCCAGAAGTACACAAATGGTCCCTGTGGTTTGCATTTTGTAATGCATTTAGTCCCCAACTTTTGCCAAAAATACATGGATGGTCTCTGTGGTTTGCACTTTGTAACACATTTAGTCCCAAGTTAAAGGTGTAGAAACATTTAGATTTGTTAGCTGGGGATTAAATGCGTTACAAAGTGCAAACTACAGGTACCATTTGTGTACTTTTAAAGAGTTAGGGACCAAATCCTTTGGATAACCACAGGGACCATCCATGTCCTTTACTCTTGTTTTTACTATTTGCATGACAACGGACATGTGAATTTTTCTGTTTTTTTGGTGTTAAAGTCGGATCTGGAATGAGACGTGGCTGTCAAGCTTCTTTTATAAACCATGTAATTATGACCTTTTTGTAAAGCAATCACTCAATATGGAGATGGCTATAGTCATGGCAAGGGTATGCATTTTATTCTTTTTCCTATATAACACAAAAAAGCTATCAATCTATGCTACTATTAATTATTAATGAAGGTTTTGCTGTGAAATTGGTAGGATTCAGGCATGGACTGGATACTTCATCTTGACGCAGATGAATTGATACACCCGGTTGGTGCCAGGGAATAATCTCTAAGGAAGTTACTTTGTGATATTCCTAGCGATGTGGATATGGTGGTCTTTCCAAACTATGTATGTTATGTCACCCGTCTAATGAGTTTACGTATAATGTAGTATATATACATTAGTTATTATTTTTATCTGCAATGCGTTCTCTTGTTTGCGAGAATTAACAAGTGTATGAGATTTCAGATCACTAAAGGTAAACAAAAAAAAAATGCTATAATCAACTATGTTAATGATAAAATGATTGTGTTATTCACTTATAAACTAACAGCTGACATTTGCTTGTCTTTCTGTACAGGAGAGCGGTGTAGAGCGTGATGACATCAAGGATCCTTTTATAGAGGTATTTTATCCGTGCAAACAAGAAAGTCCTCAAACAATTATTGTTATCTCTAATGTTTAACCATTGCGAGTTGCTAGGGGCGTTCAATATACGGTTACAAACCAATTAAACCAAAAGCCAAACCGACTGAAATCGGTTACGTATTCGGCCTTCTGTTCGGCTTTCAACCGAACTGATTTAGTTATTCGGTTCTAAGAAAATCAATTTGGTTAAAATGAGCAAACCGATGAAAAAAACCTGAACTGATGAACACTCCTACAAGTTGCAACCTTAAAATACTTTTTTTATTTACTTTATATGCTTAAACTTAAATGAATCCAAGAGTGAAGGAAAAGCTGCGTGTACAGTTTCAAAAGTTGGGAGCCTGGCTCAAAGGGGTGGGGTTGGTGTAGGCTAACTCTTTGGACGATACTCTACCTGAAAGATTGAAGTCAAACGGGCAATACGTGCTTATGGTTCAAGTACCCATTACAGCATGTCAAATCCTCAGGCTGAAGTCAAGAAACAATGGCATGTTTTCACTACTAGAAAATCTGAAACTTCTTACACTAGTTTTCGTAGGAAATGCGTCACAAAACAGGCTTTCCCACGCATTTGTGACAAATACATGATGTAGGAAAACCCCTCGTAGGAAACTGGTTTCTTATGCATTTTCTACCCGTTTATGACAGAAAATGGGCGTCGGAAATTGCTACGCATTTTCTACCACTTTTCTTAATTATCATTTATATTTATATTATTTATAATGATAATACAATAATAAATATTTTTGATAATTTTTTTATTATCGACACATTTCCGACAAATAAAAAAATAAAATATAAAAATCTATTTTTTATGTGACACATTTCCTACGAAAAAACATAAAAATCATGTATTTGTATGTGACGCATTTCTGACAAACACAAAAATTAAAAAAAAAAACTATAATTTTTTGACACATTTCCGATAGAAATATAGAAATAAACTCTGTTATTTTTGTGACAAATTTCTGACGAACTAATCTTTTTAACAAAAAAAAATAATAAAATAACATATTTTCTTTGTGTTTAAGTTAAAAGTTTGATTTAAATTAAAGGTTTTGGATAGAAATTATATTTTTCAGTAAAATTGTCAATATTGACCATTACAAACAGTTAAAATTGTCAATATTGATCAATACAAACAGTTAAAAAATCATCTCATTGAACTTAATCTTTTGAGATACGTATGCTGTTTATCCATCACCATCACCGATTTTTATTAAAAAGAAGCTTTGAATGTAGAATTTAAATATACGTTTATCACATAGAGCCTCAAGAAGTCAAAAGTGGAGGGCTTGATCAGGTCACCATTTTCAATTATCCGAACCTTTATGCCTTATAAAAACCCTATTTTCCTTGGGAGTGAGTCCCAAAACAGACTTGAGATGTTAGTTCAACCCAACACCTTTCGTATATTTTAATATAATACTTATTTTCACTATGTTATTGTCTTGCAAGATTAGATGTTCGCCAGGAGAGAGAGAATAGTGAAGGTGGTTGGATGTGCTTTCAGGTAATCACCGCCGGAATTACGGCCGGCATCCGGCCGATGTGTTTATCAGGCATGAAATCGAGAGGGAAGAGGGTCTGGTAATTGTGTGTGTATGAAGATGAAATGAATGAAAGGATAAAGTGTACATGTTTACTTTTATTTGTGTGTGACTACTGTGTGAGGATAAGTATCAGGGAGAAAGATGGGAGGGGAAAGGAAGATATGTCTTTGTGTATGTATTTATGTATAAAGATTTTGTGTTTCTTAGTTTGAAGTGTATTTTCATCCATTGATTTAAAAGGATGTGAGCAATGGATCACCATAGGATTGTGATTCATGTGATGGCTAACCAACCATTTTGATTGGCTCACATGTTTATATTTAAAAGTGATTTATTTAACATATGCCTCCATCATATTCTTTTTAGTTAAAAATTGGAATCTATAAATTTTATTATTGTTACACATAAATTATCAATATATTTTATAAAACATTTTTATAAACTATATATTTCAAAATTGTATTCTGTATACTATATACATGGACGAAGTATTTTTTTTTAAATCTTATATTTATTATACAATTAAATAGTATAGATTAAGCCCCCCCGCGTTGCGGTGGGGGCGTAAAATCGTGACAAATAGCACCAATGCCACAACACCGCTAGCGACCACCAACACTGAAGTTGCGAAGTGTTAATTGGGAGAAATTAGACCGAAACATAAAACATAGAAAATAATAACTAAGTCGATTTAGGACCCGTGCATCACGATGAACCTATCAAACGGGAAAAAAGGACGACCATAAAAACATTGAATCACACACGCACGTTGCATAATGTTAACTCGCAAAATTTAGAACGAAGCGTAAAACAAAACGTAAAAATGTTGAACCACACAAGAACGCTGCGTCATGTTAACTCGCAAAATTTAGAACAAAACGTAAAACAAATTTTTGAAAGGGCATTTATTTACCACATGCCTCCGTCACATTCTTTTCAGTTGAAAATTGGAATCTATGAGTTTTATTATTGTTGCACATAAATTATCAATATATTTTTGAAAGGGCATTTATATTATAATGCCAAATGATTAGCAAATGAATTGGATAGTAATGATTGAAAGGGCATTAAGAGATGTATGGTAATAATAAAACTAGTTAAATATTTAAATATGTTAATAAATTTTCCATCACAAATGCGTAGCACATTGCTACACATTTCCTACGCAATAAATTTTCCATCACAAATGCGTAGCAAGTTCCTACACATTTCCTACGCAATAATTAATAATAATGCTGATTAAACATTAAAATATAATCTAAGTATAATAAGAAATATTTCGTCATAAATGCGTAGCAAGTTGCTACGCATTTGTGACGCAACAGTTAATATTTAAATGAATTTAACATATAAATCTAATTCTAACAAATAAATAATAGTTCCGTCGGAAATGCGTAGCAAGTTACTACACATTTCCGACGCAATAGTTAATAATAATACTAATTAAACGTTTAAATATAATTCAAATACAAATATAATTCATCCGTCGTAAATGCGTAGCAAGTTTCTACGCATTTCCGACACAATACTTAGAATTAGTATTTTTGTCACTATTGTGTCGCAAATTGGCCAAAAAAATCAAGGTCTTTTTTCCGTAGGAAATGCGTAGTAAATGTGTCAAAATTTGCGACGCATTTTTTTGCGTAGGAAATTTCCGTAGCAAAATGACCACTTTTCTAGTAGTGTTTCAGTGGAACTTGCAGCTACAAAGTTTGTGAACAGGGAGCGCTGCCGCAACGAACACAACTCTAACCAACCCGGCGCAACGCCGAAGCGAGCGCAGCCACAACGCCGCAGCCCGTGCAAGCGCAGCAAATACAGCCAGCCTGCGTATTACGTATATGTGCAATGACTGCAAAAACCACTTTCTATTTGTCTGGCCCATTAAAGTTTTACAACTTTTGTTGTCATTTTTGTGAAGTTGACTATGATTCTATGTACATTTTTATATTGTAGTAAAGATAAAATTAACTACAAACGCTTATCGATTCATTTCATGAAGATTTATAGTTTTTATTTTTCATTTTCTAAACTTCATTTTTTCTACGGTAGTTTTTGATTTAAATCATTTTGGTAATTCATAGCTCATAAATTTGTCAATGTAATTGTAGTGTCATATGACATCATAGGGCTCACTTAACCAATTTTTAGGGTCTAAATGAAAACAAATGTTTAGCAAAAAACCCTCTTGATGACAACAATAAACTAAAATAATTATAGTTTATGAAGTTATAAAAATATATTTTGGTTTATATATGCATTATATGTAAATGGCCTTTATAGTTAGAGTAAAAAACAATTACTATTGCCTTCCTAAGGCCGGTCATTTGAAATGAAAAAAAAAAAAGGAAAATCGCTTCTGTACCCATTTTGACCAACCATTTTCAGAAAAATAGTCTTTTGACTAAAAGTATTACATGCATTTTGACTTCCAATAATATTAGCATTGACCATATTTTTACTACATGTAACTCCTCTTTATATCGATAAATCCAAATTAATTCGCTCCCTAGGTTAGGCTAGCCCCATAGTAGCAAAAGTTTGACCATATTGACACGAGATTCATGTATTTTAAACTTTTCCATGCTATTTGTTTTTTTTTTTTTTTTTGGATTTCTATACTAACTGTTGGTACCACACAAATACCGTAATATCACGAGACGACTGATAAACTAACGGTAAACGAGTATCCTATTGTAAATCGTCACTACCGCCGCATCGCGCGGGTAAATGGCTAGTTAGTAATATAATCAAAACTGAACTGACCACCAATTCCTTGTAAAGACGACTCGACTTTCCATTTGTTATTTATTTATATATTTTTGACCGACCAAATGACATCGATCAGTAGCATAGGTTTAAAGGTTGGAGCACTTCACATTTTGTCTGTTTTTTTCTTATGTTATAGATGGCTATCGTTTTATTCGCTTCTTGTTATGTGATTCTCTTCTAATGAATAAGTAATTAAGAAAGATTTATATACCACCTCACATATAATACATGAATAAGTCTTTTTGTTAAAGAAGACACTATTTCACACATACACGTAACAAACAAAAAACCATTTCAAGCACACAATACTTTAATGATACACCTTTAAATCTCTCACCATAAGTAGAATGAATAAACGGTAAGATTGAGGTTTCATGGATAAACTTCAATAACAGACTGATAGGCTCGAATGCGTTTTGTAGTGTAACGAGAAAACCCGGCTTCATGAAACACATAAGACCATTCTTTTAAAGTGCGTTCTTTCCCTTTAGGTGTATGAGCCATCATAACCATGTCCATCATCAATGCTACATCTTTAAACTCGTGATCTTCCTGTACTACAACCGCCTCTACGATAATCACCTTCCCTGTGTCACGAGGAATAGCCTCTCGACATTTTCTTAGTATGTCAATGCATTCTTTGTCTCCCCAATCATGAAGTACTTTCTACAATATACAAATAAGATGTTTAAAAAGTATGACAAAACATAAATAGCAATCATACTACATATTCTATATAGTAAATAATTTAATAAAGTTAAGTTGGTCATTTGGCGTATTTAAAGGTTAGAATATAGTCTTTCTTATACAATAATAAATGTTGTATAGACATGTGGAGTCAGAGGAGGTCCATAACTTTTATTAGAAGAGATTGATTAATATAAATAAGTAGGGGAAGCCAGCCGAAATGACAACCTTATTAATGTTCTAAATTCTTTGATAAATATATAAAATTACATTATAAGAAAGAAAAATATGAAATGAAAAAAAAGGTCTAATTTGGTGATTGCTAAGTATCATTTACAAATAGGTTTAATGACATCAAAGGGAAGACTTTAAAGAATCAATTAAGCTATGTGAGTAATGCATATCAACGAGCAAAGTGAAGTTTGCGCATGATAGAGAATAAACTGGAGGTTAATTTGCGCACATGAGAAGCCATACACAAATCTTATACCAAGACGCGAGAAGTCATACGGAAGGTTCAAGATACTAGCGTGAAGTGCATTATGGATGATCATAACAAGTTGAACATATTCGTAATATTCCATATCTTGTGTTAAGGACTGCATAAGGTTGTCAAAGACTTAGATATGGGTTTCATATTGTTCACCATTGTAGATCAAGGGTTTGAAAATACAAAATCGAGATTGTAAAGACATGGGATCAAATACAAACTCTTATGTTTGTAAGAACCATAAGAACCAATACATAAATGACAAGTGTTATTCAATTAAAAATTATTTTAGGGGTAATTTAGACATTTTGACTTTATTTATAACTAATTAAAACTAATCATCAAAATATCCCTAAATCCATGCAGATTAATTCAAACCAAAATTTGAATTTTTGTAACATATTCAGATCAAACCAACCTACAGGAACCACCAATACAAAAAACATAAGCACACCCACATAAACGACATTAGCACAATCAAAAAAGGAACTTCCATTATTAGCACTCTCGTTTCAATAAAAAAAGAAACTTCCATTATCAACGACCTTAGCACAATCAAAAAACGACATTAGCATAACGTAAGACCATCCTCATTATCAACATTCTCGTTTCAATCAAAAAGGAACTTCCATTATCAACGACATTAGCACAATCAAAAAACGACATTAGCACAATCAAAAAACGACATTAGCACAATCAAATAACGATATTAGCATAATCAAAAAACGACATTAGCACATTCAAATAACGACATCAGCACAATAAAAAACGACATTAGCACAATCAAATAACGACATTAGCACTCTCTTAACACCACCGTCTGGGCATCCGAGGTAACACCAACAACACAACATTAGCACAATAAAAATACGACATTCCAACGGATTTATTTCTAAATAGGCTCCCAATAACAACACAAAAGGAAAAAAAAATAAGGACGGATACTATTACATAACTAGCACATTTTTTTTTTTTAATTTACACATATTGTTCTATACTAGCACAATTTCATTTTTTTATTTTATAAACAACACATACTGTTACATACTAGCACAATTTTATTTTTTTAATTTTACAAACACATACTAGCACAATTTCATAATTATTACATAATTAGCACAATTTCATTTTTTTTAATTTTATAAACAACACATACGGTTACATACTAGCACAATTTCATATTTTTTTTTTAATTTTGTAAACAACACATACTATTACATAACTAGTAGAAAATAAATTTATTTATAAATAGGCTACCAATAACAACACAAAAGGTATAAAAAATAACAACAAATAAGTATTACATAATAAAATAAGAATATACTTATAGATTTAAAAGTAACACAATATATTTTCATATTAGCACATTCCAACTACGTAACTAGCACAATTATAAAACATCTTTTTTAACTTTTTTAAAAGTCATTTTTATAAATAAATAAAAAGTATAGCAATATGGTACTCATATTAAAGATAAAAAAATACTTGATTTTATGGTATAATTTTTTTCCAAAATTAATGAAATATATAAAAGTTATTTTAGTTTAAAAAACTTGATGGAATTAGTATTTTATGAGAAATGACTAAATGACTAAAATACCCTAACTTGATAGTATTAATTATTAATTATAGGAGTTTTATTTGTAATCAATATCAACCCTTAATTTAAACTATCAATGGTTTAGATGTGTTCTTACGGTTCTTACAGTTAACACTGTTTGTACAAGATCTCAACCCTGATATTCAGATCTTTGTGTTCTTGATTTATTCTACAATTTTTAACTGCAATTACTACTACTCTATTACACCAATTATTCTAAACTATCATCCTACCTAGATTGGAACCTGGGACCACATCTAAGAGGCAAGTGTTTCTACTAAGTGGGTTATTCCTACATTGATACTATTATTAATTATTAGATTCCACATATCAACTATTAATTAGAAAGGTTTAATCGGTGAATTCGATCCTTACAAAAAGAATATACACTTAAAGTAATTTTTTTTGAACGGCAAGGAACGTGCCAACCACCGTGACACCGAGCGTGGTGGTCAAGGTCGACTACTTGACAGCCGCCAACCCCTTGTCTCTCCCAGATGCACGGAAACCTGACCTCCACCCACCCGAAGGCACGACGGTGGAATAATCGGTGAAACATCGTCTCCCATCCAAGACGAACGGACGCCACCCGTATTCGCCCTTCACCTGGATGCCTCAGAAAATAACGGGGAAAGTGGGAGTCGAACCTGAGTCGCAAGGAACATCAGGTATTTCTCCAACCACTCCACCACTACCTTATTGACACATTAACATGGTTTATTCATATACTAAAGTTGAAATTCCTTTTTTTGATAAAACTACTTGCCTTTTATTTTCAATATAATAAAATAATATTAATATGGTTTATTCATATACTGAATTTGATAAAACTACTTGCCTTTTATTTTCATTATAATAAAATAATATTAACATGGTTTATTCATATACTGAAGTTGAAATCTTTTTTTTATATATATAAAAAACTACCTGCCTTTCATTTTCGTTATAATAAAATAGGGAAAAGATCAAATAGGAAGATTAATTTTGCTAGGAAGGATAGGAAGCAATAAGGGGATGACATGTGGCAACAATTAAAATAAAGAAAAAGGGTATTTTAGTCAATCCAACCCTTTCTTCTTCATTTTCAAAACCCAGTAACTTCAAAACCCACCATTTTCAAAACCCACCATCTTCAACCATTTCTTCACTTTCTATCTCAATAATCACTACATTATAGTGCGATTTTCATCACCAATCAATTATTCAAACACCCGATCAACGTGTTCTTCAGCTTTTTTGAAGAAAACCCAGTTTAAATTCATACAAAATCTCATTTTTTCCGGTGATTTTGAAGATAATTACTCGATTCGTTCGATTCGAGAGCTGATAAGTGTTTCAATCATTCAAAATTCGTCAATTGTTGAAGAAATCACTTCGATCCAGGTAACAAATTCTTTAATTTCATTTTTACGAACTGGGTTTTTGATTTAGTCATTGCGTTTTACGATCTTGGCGGGGGTCCGGGGGCGGCAGCCCCCGGTAGCGGGGTCCCAGGGACGGCAGCCCCTGGCTGGGGAAATTTTTTTTTTCGATTAAATTGCTGTACTAAAAACGCATCAGAAAAATTAATTTTCCAGAAATTGGCTCATTTCGAAGACAGTAATTCGTAGACAATTCAGACAGTTCACAGACAATTCACAGACAGTTCTCAGACAGTTTTATGTGTCCATTGCGTTTTAGAAATAAGAGAGTTTTATGTGTTTTCTAGCTATGACGTTTTAGAAAAAACACATTTTTAAGTGTTTTTAGTTATTGTGTTTTAGGTAAAACATATTTTTGAAGTGTTTTTAGTCATTGCGTTTTAGGTAGAACATAGTTTTAGGTGTTTTCAGTCCATTGCGTTTTAGAATGAGTAATTTTTAAGTGTTTTCTGGCCATTGCGTTTTACAAATAAGACATTTCTTTGTGTTTTTTGTGCATTGCGTTTTAGGTAAAACACATTTTTATGTGTTTTTGGTGCATTGCGTTTTAGGTAAAACACATTTTTATGGGTTTTTAGTCCATTGCGTTTTATAAAGTACATTTTCTTTTGAGTTTTTAGGCTATTGCGTTTTAGAAATAAAACATTTCTTTGTGTTTTCTGGCCATTGCGTTTTACAAATAAGTCATTTCTATGTGTTTTTGGTGCATTGCGTTTTAGAAAAATGTCATTTTTAAGGTTTTTTTTTTCATTGCGTTTTACAATACTGGGGGTTTTTCTATTGCGTTTTACGCAACTGGGTTTTAATTTTTTTTTTCAAAATATAGCAATAGTATACTCGTTTTAAAGATAAAAAAACGCTCGTTTTTTTGGTGCAATTTTTATAAAAAAATAATGTCGTATGAAAGAGTTATTAACGTTTAAAAAATGGGGGGAATTGGAGGAGAGAGAAACTATTGGCTTACTTGACTAGAATGCCCCTGAAAAAAGTCACGCGCCTCTTTTCTTACTTTCAATTTCCCTGATTTAATCTTAGCCCTTGATTAACTTAATGGATGGTCAAGATCACTTCCTAGCCTTCCTAGCCAAATTAACTTCCTATTGTATCTCCACCCTAATAAAATAATCAAACTGCCATTACCTTTTATTTTTAAATCATTTAATAATAATTTTAGCTTATTAACCAATGATTAGTAGGTAAATTCGATTATTGCTAAATAAGGAAAATTCCAAAAGACTGAATAGACTAACCATGAGATAGACAGCATCAGCCTTTGGAACATGATCAAACATATCGCCTCCAACGTGTTCAACCCCCATACATGCAGGGGCCACCGACACTACATGTGGAAGATCGAAATTAATCCCATTAATCCATGGACATGCCGCCACAATCAACCGTAGAGCAGTCCCATCACCACCACCAACATCCACCACTGTCCTCAACTGCCTAAACACTTCTGGACAACCCTCGATAACTGCGCCCACTGCGATCCGAGCATCACATGCCATTGCATCGTCTATAAGTTTACTATGGCCTGGATTTGCGGCCGCGAATCCCCACACATCATCGCCATGCGCCGCGCCAAACGCGGAGCCCTCTTTGCCCAAAACCCTAGCACTTAGCTTGTGCCAGGGAGCCAGCATGACTGGGCTGCTTTCTAAAAGCACAAAATCGGCCATGCTGAACTTGCCATGTGTCGTTAGGAGTTGAGACAAAGGCGTGTGAGAGTATCCGAAACATGCTTCGGATACCACTATTTCTTGGAATATCTTATATTGGACCAAGAACCTCATGATCCGATGCAACATGGGCATTGGACACCCAATCTTTGACGCTAGCTCAGCCAGCGTGATTGGGGTGTCGTGGTTTTCGAGGATATCGGGGATCCCGAGTTCAATGGCACACTTGACGACAGCCATGGGAGTGAAGCCAAAAACGAATTTCCATATTTCTTGTTGAGCTGCTACTTCTTCTTTGGAAATGATATTCTCAACTTTAATTTGAGTATCCATTTTGTGTTTAGATTGAATGCGATATTAGAATTAAGATTCCTTTATATAGAGAGAAGCCTCTGTATGGTGGGGGTTTTTTATTATTTATTCAATATCACGTTTTTTTACCAAACAACTCATTATACGTTTTATTTTATTTTTAACTAACTTGTTTTTAATTCTGTCGTTTTTGTTTTTTAATGTTTTTCTTTTATTTCCCTTTATATTTTTGTAAGATAAATAACTTTACATAAAGTTTGCTCATGCAATTTTAGGATTATAAACAAACACGAAGATAATGGTACTCCCTCCGTCCCACTAAAAGTGTCCTAGTTTGATTTTTCAAAGTCTTTATTTATAAACTTTGACCTTAAATAATTTTGTTTGTGTTAGATAATACTTGATGAAAGTTATATGATTTAAGTGTGTTTTACAAGTGTTTTTATGGGGTTAATTTTCATCAAGTTTTATATAACACAAAAAATATATAATTAAAGTCAAAGTTTATAAATAAAGACTTTGAAAATTCAAAACATGACACTTTTAATGGGACGGAGGTAGTAATATTTACTCCTATCAAGCATGAACACCAATTTATTAGACAAAAAATTTATAAAACTAGATTAATCTGTAATGAGTAATGCTTTAAACTTATAAAACTAGACTAAATTGTAATGTAACTAACAAAAAAATAAACCAATACATAGAGAAACGTAAATAAACGAATTTAAATTTACGCAAACTAACAAAAATAAGTTAACGTAAACAAGCAAACATAAATAAGGATGGGTTAATGAACCAACTTAAGCGGATTTAAATGAACGGACATAAATAAACGAACGAAACATATATTCATGTTAGTTCATTAACGAAATCAAAAAAATTGTTGTTCGTGACTTTTGAAAAAATAAGTTAAGATAAGTATCGAGTTTAAATATTACGCCAATGAACCAACATATTTGCAAAACCGAGTAAAGAGTTTGCTGTGTCATTATTGATTCAATAAATTAAAAAAATATACTGAATTGATAATCATGTATACGGAAAAAATTGTGAATGAAATATTATCTTAAAAAAGTAGGTGAGAGGTATTTCTCAACCATTTCTATTTGCTTTAACATGGTTTAATCATAAAAATAAATATATAACAAGTTAGCTATATATAAAAAAAGTAGGTAAAAGGTATTTCTCAACCAATCCAGTATATTTTACATGAATAATGTAATCAATCCAAATAGCATATCTTTTATATTTTGATTTTTTTATTATATGATAACATGGCTTAAAAATGCCAACTTGGATTACAAAATTGCAAAATCTTTTTAGTTAAATAATCACATGGCTTAAAAATGCCAACATTGATTAAAAAGTTGCAAAATCTTTTTAGAACAACTAAACGAATTTTTTTTTAAATTGTGACAGAACTTTTCATATTTTTCTCTATTTTTTTTTTTTGCAGTTTTTTAATTTATATTCACTTTTTAAGCCATGGAGGGTCATTCTTACGTTTTTTGAGGCCCTAAGTAAACTAAGAAGTGGAGGCCCTTTGAAAAATTATCTTTTTCAACATATTTAGTCACAAAACCCTCCTCCTTTACCTAGAATTGGGATCGACAATTATAAATTATAAAATTTATAGTTGGTGAAGTTAAATTTTCTTTCTTGAAAGTTATATGTATTGTATAGATGTAGTATATGTTTAAATACAATTTATTTTTCTAGCTTTGGGATGGGGTCAAATGGTTGATGATTGTTGCAGTTACGTATATACTTTAATTTTGAATGTGGGCATTTTTTCCTACACAAATTTTATCTGGACTCCTATAATAAAAAAATGGTTTAGTTTTGCTTTTTATTTGGGCCTAATACATATACAATATATAAAACTTTCTAAAAATTCGAGACCCTTGATTTTTGGTGACACTAGGGTCGTGCCTAGGTTGTAAAACCTAACCGGCCGGCCCTAAAGCCATGTCAACATATAATAAAAAAGGAAAATAAAAGAAATATCATATAGGATTGGTGACCTTCTATTCAGATAAAATATATTCGGTTAAAATATTAAAATAAGTTAATGAGCTATAGTTCAATTGGAATTGGAGGGAATTGAAGTTTTGGGTTTGAGAGGGGTCTCAAAATCAAATCTGATCTCATTCGAGTTTTAACGCAGTGGGCATTCGGGTGACGGGTTTTTCCCCGAACTAGTGATGGCGGGCTTGGCCTACCCAACGTTGTCTGCAATCGCGAGTATGTGGTTCATCTTTTGCCATTAAGTTACCTGGATAGCCGAGCTTTTATATTGTTGATCGTTTAAAGAATAACAATTATAAACTTAAATGACCTGATTGAAACATTTTTTTTTACAAAGAGCCTAATTAAAACACTCCTAATCCTTAAATACCATTTAGTGAAATAGTACCATTCTAATTTCTACTCTTAGACTAAAGGGTATGGGGATCATGGTTGGGACATGTTTCGTCACGTAGGAACATGAAAGGAAGGCTACACCATCCCCTTGCCTGATCCATCATGGTTCGCATGGATTAAACCATGGCAACCATGGTCCTCCTTTTCATTTTTCAAGAAATTATTTCCTTTTTCTTTAGACAAAGATAAATTAAAACAAATAAGGGGATAGTGGTTTGGGTCATGATTACACTCTTAGGGTAGTGGTTTTGGATGGTAGATTAAAGGTGGGTGACATGATACTGACGTAGAGGGTCATGGTGATCAGAAGGGTCATGACCATACCCTATAGCGTTACTCGATCTAGCTTTTTGCTACTTTCCTTAATAAAAATTCCTACCCTTCCCAAAACCAAAAAAAAAAGTTGAAGTATATTGATTTTCTCTCTTTGTTAATGTAGAAAAATACTTCAAACCAAAAAAGAAAAAAAAAGATAAGGATATTGATTTTTTCTCTCTCTCTCTCATAATGTAGAAAAACTAGATGGATTCTTCGCGCTTCGTGGCGGGTATTCAGTCGAAAACGGTTCATTTTGTTACAGTACAAACACTCGGTGTAGCAACCGAAAGAAGATACCCAAATAACAATGTTGTCATATGCCAAAAATGTTATCGTTTATAAAATATCGAATCCAACAAATAATAAAATAATAAAACTCTAAAATTTCTTTATAATATGAGTATTCCATTTTGCTCCATGTGGTTTGGTCGTTTTAACGGTTTTGCCCCAATCATTTAAAAATAGCCATTTTACTCCCTGATCTTATCAAGTTATCACCATTTCGCTCCCCGTCTTAAACGACATCCATCTCCATCGTTAAATCCTGGTCACATGCCCCTCACATGAGGGGCATTTCAGTCTTTTCAAATCCAACCTTATTATTAATATATGTGTTTATATTTATAAAAATATTAGAAAGAAAAAAATCACTTTCATCCATCTATCTTTCTAACCTACTGTAACAACAATCACCCAATCACTTTCATCCCTCTTATCTTTCTAACATACTGTAATAACAATCACCCCACCTCCACTTCAAGGCATCACCACAATGCCACCACCCGCTGCCACCTAAAATCGGAGTTGGCCACTACAATCTCCATCTTAGCCGATCACCACCATCTATATTTCTCCCTTTCTATCTCTCTAAACTAACCAGCCCACTATCATCATCACCTGCTGGTGGCAACAACCTGAGCAACCCACCATCACCTGCCGGCAACCACCTAAACACCCCACCCCACCGTCAACATCACCTGACCGCCAGAGACCACTATAGCGCTTCGATTTTGGCGTTGATCTAGGGTTATAGACAAGGTTAGAGAACTCGCTAGTCGGCCGGTGAGGTGGGGACTAGCGACTACTCGGGATTACTCACGATTAATTGAGATTAATCGGATCGGGTTTTTTATATGTAATTTTCAGTTTTATGTGTACGTATACACATTTTTATAGGTAAATAATTTAAGTAGCTAGGTTTTAACTCTTACTCAACTCATTTTTTAAGTATACAAGATTAATTGTTGAAATTCACATGGTTTGGATGGAAACTGGCTGAAATTTAGAGGTTTTAGCCGGAATATACAAGTTTTTTGCCGGAATCGCCGATTTTTGGCTGGCCGACTAGGTCTGACTAGGCCCGACTAGGTCCGACTAGCGATTAATGGACTGAATAACGAAAAATTACTCGGTTACTGGCCGACTAGCGATTTATCGCCACCTAGTCGCGATTTTTACAACACTGGTTATAGAAGACGACATAATTAGGGCTTCAATCTAGGGTTCAGTCCATGTAGTGGTTTGGGTTTATATTATGCCTTCCTTCAACGAATCTGGTAAACGGATCTCGGTTTAGTGGAGTATCGAATCTTAAATGTGGTGGCAATCAGTGATGATGATGAATCTGAACATCGGTGGCGAGAGTCGTCGATGGTGGTATGGCTGATGATGGTGAGAGAAATGGAGAGAGAGTGTAAATTGAAGCAATAGAGGTTAAGGGGAATGGTGGTGGTGATGTCGGGTTAGGTGTGTCACACCCTGACTTTTGCGGAAACGTGGTTTATTTGGTGTGACTTCTTAATACCATAGCAACAATCAAAACAATGCTATATGATAAACCAGTAGATGTACATCCATTAATTTAAGTTTAAAAATAACAACATTGTTTCAAAACGTAGACTTCAGATTCGAGTTTTACAATTATACAAAAATGTTTATGAGTTCACTAAGGCCTCATCAAAGATATTAAATAGCACCAAGGTTTGGAAGGCGTGTCTTGTCCAGGAAAGAGACACACTGACCAAACTTAAAGACCATGGATGACATCTTTATTCACAACGCAGCTTAAAACTCCAACGCCCGCCAGATCCATTTACTAATTCCCTGAAATACATGTAGTTTGAAAAATCAACATAAAGTTGAGCGAGTTCATGTGTATGTGAGTATGTATAAACCTTTAAAGTATGTCTGCATATGAAAAGTCCCTGGTATGTAGCAATTAAGGAAAAAGACCACCATTGGGTGGTAAAGCCAATGATATGTGTGAAGTGATGCAGGAAGACTCAAACCTAACATATTTGTGCGTCGGGCACTTAGTCACCTCATGGTCCACTCAGCGGACTCAGGAGTGGGGCTCGCTACACCCAAATAGATCTATCACTAATGTCCCTCGGTCCTACAACGAGGATTAATGGCCTTAAGTGTCATGCCCACCACTCACAGGATCGCGTAATAAAAACCCTCCTTAAGCTAACCATACCATGTAAATAAATGTCTGTAAATGTCTGTAACATGTATTTCACCCCTGAGGTGTAAAACTGAAAATAGTTAAGAGAAAAGGGGGACATGAACTCACAGTATTGCGTCTTCGGTACTCGTAACCCAAATCTCCTTAGCAAACACGACTACCTACAATGGTCTAACGTCTATTAGACGAACGGGTCGTGCCTTGTCTTAGTATTGATTAGTGCCTTTGAGTTACGTTTTAAAGTGTCTTCAATATTTTAGTAATAATACTTCTCATACTTGTGTATTCGTATTTCCTTCCCAAGGATGGGATACTTTACATATGTCTGTTCGTATTGGAATTATATTGTTAAGTCCCTTTTAGAGAATACATATTTAACCATATTCCTGTATAAAACCAACCTCCGATACTCTGTATTTCGTTATAAAAATTATGGCGAGTTTTATGTTTGAAAAACATAGTCTAAAATATGCTAGTAACCACTAGTCTAGAAAATATTTACTAAGTGTTAGGATTTTCGGAAAATTTCGCCACAGTATCCTTTGTAAATAGAGGTTTCCATGCTTAATAGCATATCATTTTCTTTTACATATATCCCGTAGCTTGTTCCCACATAGCCAACCCGACAATCATACATGCAATATACCACTTATGTCATTTCAGCTTTATTAGTCAAAACTGGACTGTTTTTGAGCATTTTAATAAAATAGTTATCCTTCTCCAAAAATTCCCAATTTTTTACAGAATGTCCTATACGTTCCAAATTTTATTGTGTAAAAATATCGGGGTCCAGTTCATTACCTATATTTTATAGAAATTCATTTACCCGACTGCAATCAGATTTGTCACTTTCTAACTGCAGTCTACGGAATAATTCACTAAAAATTAATCGTAAGTCCGATTGACGAAATTCCAGTGGGAGAATTACGACGATAAGAGTGACCATCTACAGTAAAATTCCATGAGCTAATTCTACTCAGGTTTCAAGTTATGACTCCGAATACAACACACTTTTTCTGCAGTAAAAACACAGCTTGAGCTGCTGTCCAAAAATAGTCCTTTAAAAATAGTAAACGACCTCGAAAAATTACGATTCTAGTGCCATTTGATCAGTTTTTCGAAAATACATAATTTAGGCTTCAGAAAATCCGTTTTTCGATTTATTATGATCCAGTTACAGCCTGTTGAAGTTGGCTGAAAATACTAATCAGCATGCTTTTTAGAGTGTAAATGTTACTAAAACGCGTCAACAATTGTTCTAACAACGGGTTTATCGAGAAATCAATGATCAAACAACATGAATGCTTATACCAACATAATCCAACCAGATTTTATCATTATATAATTTTGTGTTTAGGTTCCTTGTTCATTTTCTCTTTGTGTTCTTATTTTAAGTTTCAAACAACAATGTTTCGAACAATCAACGTAGAAGTGATTCAAGAGTTAAATCGAAGACTTACAACTAACACAAGGGTTAGGGATGAACTTTGTGAACAAGAAATGATGATGAAAATGGCGTGAGAATGCAATGTGGGATGTTCCTTCAAGACCTCCAAGCTTCAAGCTTCACAAGACTTCTTCTAGCACTTGATTCAAACTTGAAAAGGGAATGAATGAATGAATGTTGAAGTGGTGGTGGTGGTGGCGGTTATGTGCAGCCGAGAGGGAGAGAGAGAGTGAGTGAGGGAGGTGAAGTGAATTTGTAGTGAGAGAGTGTGATATGATGAGATTCTTGCAATCTAGCCCAACCTATATACCATTATGATGATTTCTTGGCAAGATCACCTCCCAATCAAAATTAAAAGAGATATTTAGTAGGGGATTTTGTGATGATGGGGTGGGTCCCCTTATTTGAACCGAAAATATGGAGGGGGGGGGGGGGGGTTAATTGTAAAATTTGATAATTAATGGGTAAATAATTAGGAGGTTAAGGGTAATTCCTAGAGTAGTGAGTGTATGTCATGTTTCTATAGTGTGTGGGGATTTTTATGACCATAATTATTTAAGAATAATAAAATAATGTTTCTGACAAAAATTTGGTGCCCCGGGTAATGTCCGGTTGTTCGGTTAAGTACCGTTCCGTTAAAGTGTTAAATTGTACCGCAGCGTGTCTTTTATGCATCTTTTTGTAACGAATTTAATTTCCAACACTTTGGAAAGCGTTCAGGACCATTTAGTCAATTCTCTATATAATACGAGTGTGTTAAAAGCTGAATTGTTACTGAAAATGCATAATTCTGTACTTTAAAATGAGTTTTAGGCACTTTCGGTACTCAAACTATCACCTAGTGACACAGTATTATGGTCCTCACTTCCCTACACTCCATACTGGTGTAGTACTTTGTCCCTGGCTCATACTGGCCTCAATATAGTGTCTGTCTATGTGCTGGCATTGCCAGCACGCGTCTGAGTTATCCGCTCACTATGCTAACTGTGCTTTGTGCACCAGGTTTGTCACTAAGAGTCTGTATGAAATAAATGGAGTGACTGTATGTAAAGGATGCACATGTATGTATGTAACATAAACCAGTAAGCAGTTTAAAGTGTCAGTTGTAATCAAGCACAGTCATTAAGCACATAATCAAAATTAATTAATTTGTACAGTACCTGTAATTGAGGGTTGTCACAAGGTGGTGAATGGTGGTGGTGATGTCGGGTTAGGTGGTGAATGGTGGTGGTGTAGAAGAGAGAGGGAGATCTTGTATAGAGAGAGAGAGAGAGAGTAAAGATTGTATTTGTTATGTTTGTGTATATATATTAATACTTTACATTTAAATTCAAATTACTAAAGTACCCCTATTTTATATTTGAAAGTACCAAAATACCCTTTCAGGTAACATACAATATGGATGGAGTACAATGGCGACAAAACCGAAACATCAAGGAGTAAGGCTATTTTTAAATGATTGAGGCAAAACCGTTAAAATGACCAAACCACAGGGAGCAAAACAGAAGTTTACACTATAAAATAAAAGAATAAACAAAATTTGAATGGAATTTGTTACAATGTGTAATACCACGCTACGCAGCGGAGTTTCGGTCGTTATCAGTTGGTTTAGTATGACTTAAGCACTCGGTATAGTAAGCGGGGAAGATGCCCAAAAAAACATCCACACATGTTTTAAATTGGTTAAAAACAAATTTTTCTTACATTAGACAATATTCTTCTGACGTATGAAACAAGGAAATTATATATCAATATAACTAATTATGTGGGTTTAAAGTTAGAAAGAGGATTATAGTTAAACATAAACAATGGCATTTTATTTGATACCAGTAAGTATTATTTTCAATAAAATACAGAACTAACAACTCGATCATGTTAAAACGAAAACTAGAGTTTGAAATGACAAATATGAAAAGTTAGAGCTAAAAACAGAGAAACATTAATAAGCATGAAAGGCATCAACGTCTTCTTAGAATTTGCTACACTTATAGTTTATAAAGTTAAATTTTTTAAGAATTTGCTAGACTACACTTATAGTTTATAAAGAGAAATTTAATTTAAAAAAAAAATAATATAAAACCTGTTTCTTTACCATCACATAAAGCCATCAAATTCTTATAAATTATAATAATACACTTGCTTTGGAAACCGAAAAGATATGATTATAATAATACCCTTGCTTTGGAAACCGAGAAGATAAGATGTATTTGTTATTTTGGGAGATGGGGTTTTAAACTGGGAGTTAATAATTTTACATGGTAAACTCTTATTCTCACATGGTGTATACGGGTAGTATAAGGTTATACGTCTTGTATAGAATAAAGTCAACTGACAAAGGCTGTGCCAGCATACGCCATGTGAGAATAAGATTTTTGTCTGGTCGTATATAATGTAAACGACACCTTTATATGTGCCATATAAGGTTATACGACTCGTATGTATCGAATTTCGATTTTCGTTTTAAATTTTAATTGTCTGACTTGACATAATATTCTTCGACTCGATGTTATATTCCTCGATTCTCGTGCTAGTTATTTGATTCAACGTTAGTTTTCTCGATTCGTGTGTTAATCATTTGAAACGATGTAATATTCCGTAGAAACGTCTATATAAACGACACTAATCTTATTAATTTTCATTCAACTTCTATTCATTTCTTCTATATTTCTCTGTATTCAAATTATATTACGTTATCAATGTCGTTTTGGGGAAACATTTTCGGTAGTGACTCGGCTAACGAGTCGAATCAGGAGAGTCATCAAAACAATCAAAATAACAATCCGGGTTCGTTTGATCTGTATGTTCTGTTCGATCTCAATCTTGTGTCTGATGCAAGTCAGGATCTTTGGGGTTTGGATGCCTTTCAAGCTAATTATGTTGGTTATTTTCCAGCGTTGTCAGTTGGTTTTCAATCCCCTCCTACTAGTGGTGGACTGCTACCCAGTAGTTTTCAATCTCCTCCTCGTAGTGGTGGGCCGTCTGAGGGTCCAAACGGTGACCAGCAACCTAGTGAGTTTAAAACCAATTAGGTATAACATTTATTTATACGTTTATTTGTCGTACATTTGATATTACTGTTTATACTTTTGAAGTCATTCAAACGAGTAGTTAATAAACATGAAGCAAAAGCAATGTAAACTTAATCTCGGAACACATACCGAGTACGATTTCTTCAATTTCACCTATATGAATAAAAAAAATTTGTTACTTGTATCTGGGTCGTATACTATTATACGGGCCGTATACTATTATACGGCCCGTATATTATTATACGGCCCGTATACATGACATAAACAGTGCTCGTATATTGAGTATACGAGTGAATAAAAAAATAATAAACGTTGTATATGACCCGTATAACATTATATAAGTGTTTCGTTAGAAATTCGATAGCATGGATGAGTTGGTGGAGTGGTGTAGAGAAGTCGGACGCCAAAATGGGCACACCAAAGTCACCAAACGCACGATCTACGAGAAAACCCCAAGCGGGCAGCAGTTAAAAATTTGGCTAACGTGCGATTGTGTCGGCCACCACAAGCCAACAGCCACGGTGAGACGGACCAGGAGCAGGAAAATAGGTTGCGAGTTCCAACTGTTCAGAATATACAAAATGAGGTCACGGTGTTGGGATCTAAGGGTTGACCATGCTCAGCATAACCACGAACCCTTTCTGTATCCAGAGGGTCATCCGTCCCTAATGAGGCTGACTCTTGAAGAAGAGAGGGCGTTGGAGCAACTGACGTACCAGAATATGAAACCACGAGACATTCTTACTATCATTAAAGAACAGAACCCCGGGAATGTCTTAACAAGAAACACCATATACAACGCCCGTGCCAAATTGAGCCGAATTGAGCAAGTCGGCGAGACACCAATGCAGATACTTTTCCACCATTTGATGACAGTTGGGTTTTTTTCTTCCACTGAACATCTGAAAACGACGAAATGGTATAGGATGTTTTCTTTATACACCCAGAGTCGAACAGGTTGTGGCGCGCCTTCCCGCATGTGTTGCATATAGACTCCACCTACAAGACGAACCGGTACAAAATGCCGCTAGTTCAGATTATCGGTGTCATGTCCACATTCAAGTCGTTCTATGTTGCGCATGCGTTCATAGCCAACGAGAAAGAGGAAAACTTCACGTGGCTGCTACAGAGGTTGAAAGACTCACTGGATGGTGTTATGGAGCCCCGTGTAATTGTAACGGACAAAGATCTGGCCCTCATGAACGCATGTGCAAGTGTGCTTTCGAACGCTAGACACTCATTTTGTAGGTGGCACATACAGCAAAACATCGCAAAATATTGCAAACCAAGTTTTAAAATGCAAGAAGGTTGGGAAAAGTTTCTATACAAGTGGGTCCGGCTTATTAGCTCAATGACCGCTTATGACTATAACTAGTGGTACGAGCGTATATGAGCAGGACTGCCAAACAAAAGATGCAATGGTAAGTTTCCTAATAATTTTCATATTAATCGTACTTATCAGACTTGTCTTGACTACACTTCACTTTGTTTTCAGAGAACATGGACTACTTATTCTTAAACTGGTTGGAACCATATAGAGACCGCTTTGTTTCTTACTTGACCGACCAACATCTAAACTTCGGGCAGCGCACAACCAACAGGGTAGAGAGTCAACATGCGCTCTTGAAGAAATACCTCGATGAACCCAACCACACGCCGGATAAGGTTATACCACTTATTGATCAGCTAATGAAAAACTAGGTCACTGAAATAAAAGCCAACATTGAAGCAAGCAGGAGCCGGACAATGGGTCCACATAACGAACCTGTTTTTGATCTCATTCGAAATAAGGTTTCACATGCATGCTTGGACCTGTTAAGAAACGAAGTTCAACAAATAGAGATCTTAAAAGCAGCTAATGGTATATGCTCGTGCCGTTTGTTTACAAGCTGTGGGCTACCATGCACGTGCCGATTGGTACCGTATATACAAAATCGTAATACATTATTCGACCAAGCACGTCTTATAATAAGCGCATTTCATCATGTAATGATTTTAACATTTTTTCTTGTTTGTTGCTTTATTTTAATATAGATCAAAGGATTCCATTGGAGTTGATAGACCCTTTTCGGCAAAAGCTAGATTTGATACCTTTAAAAGAAGAGTGCGATGAGGAGTTCTTCGACATAGACAACGAACTGGCGAATCTTAAACAACATTTTTTGGGGCAGCCGAGAGCGATAAAGAGAAACATGTTTCAGAAGATAAAGGAGATGGTTACCCCCAATCAGACAAATGTCAAACAGCCAGGCGTGAAGAAAAACCCATGGGGTCGTCCAACCTTAAAGGATCAGCAAGAAAGGAAGGTTGATTCATTTGTGGAGCCTTCTAGACACAGTTTTATCTCAATTTGGTCATCGGCAGATGCGTATGGTGATTTAGTGGGCATTGCTACACAAGAGTTATACACCCAACCTGCAGGGCATAGCTTTTTTGTCCAGTCACGAAGTGATCATTGTGAAGTACCGACGTTCATCAACAAGATTGCGAAGGGCGCTAGGCAATGGAAGAGGCACTGACATTACCTTTAGTTCCTACAGTAAAGTTTAACATATTCAAGCACGACCAACGGTTCATACCACCTTGCTTCCATCCATACCTAAGTCACATTCAAGATGTTCGGGGCGATGGTAATTGTGGGTTTCGATCTATAGCGGTCGGCTTGTCACTTCATGAGATTGAGTGGCCGTTAATACATAGGGAGCTTCTAGGTGAGTGTAACCGGCACCAAGACCTGTGGAAAGGAATGGATTTAGTTGAGTTTCAGTTAGTTCGAAACTCCTTGGATTGGAACGGTATGGAGTTTGCACCGAAGCCAAAGTGGCTGCTAATGCCTTTCATGGGAATTCAGATAGCTAACCAGTGGAATGTAATTTGTCACTTATTAAGCGACACAGGTTATACTACGTTTTTTCCCTTGTTAAAAACAACCGAACAGAGTGTTCATCATCAAACTGTTACGCTCGTGCATGTATTCAAGAACCATTTTATTCACGTCAGGTTAGAGGGGGAATATCCAATGCCTACCCCGTCAGGGTTCTGGCGACAACCCACACCGGGGTAGGCCGGTAGCGAGCTGCGCAAGCTTTTACAAGGAACGAATAACTCGATATCAAAATATCATTGATGAATACAAGACGCGGGAATTCATGGATATAGGTTGGATGTAATGATGAAAAGTTTGAGTTAAGGTGACCAGTTGATAAGAGTTGTTCAGTTTCTATAGTCATTGGTTATGATCTTATTTGATGTTTAGACAATTTGTAATAATGAAAAGTTTAATCTTATTTGATGTTCGAACAAATTGTAATGATGAAAAGTTTGAGTAAAGGTGACTAGCTGATAAACATAAAGCAAAATCAAGATAAGGTTGATCTTATTTCATGTTCAAAACACACACCAATTGTGTTTTCGTCAAATCCAAACATGCTAACTAAAAATTGGTTAATTGTATACAGGTCGTATAACGTTATACGGCCCATATACAAGACATAAAACAGTGCTTGTGTATTGATTATACGAGCGAATAAAAAATCAATAAAAGGTTGTATACGACCCGTATAACATTATATGGGTTGTATACAATAAAAAATGATCGTATAATAAGCTATACGACAACATAACAATCATACGACCTCAAAATTCATTACAATTCTCTCTGTTTCTCTTGGATCGTTCTTGGATATCGTTATTCAGCATTCGTGAAGTTTTCTTCTCGTTCGTCTATTATGGTACGTTTCTAAGCGCCGTTCATAGAATAGACTTTCAGATTGCATAACTTGTTAGATTATGGTATCGTATAGCATATCGAATAGCGTAGATTACCATAACGAAATTCGTTGTTTGATTGAAATTGAAAAAAAAAAAACTGAACATTCAAGTGTATACGGCCGGATACAATATATACGACCGTATACAACTTGAACATTCAAGATGTATATGATCGTAACATGTATATGATCGTATACAACTTGAATGTTCAAGTTGTATATGATCGTATAAATGTATACGATCGTATATAACTTGAACTTTCAAGATGTATACGATCATATACATATTGAATTTTCAGGTTTGTTTCTTCTTTTTTCCCTTGATTGTTTTTAGCGTATTCGGGATGTATCATACGTCCGTATACAAAATGTATACTTGATGTACACAGATCGTATACGTGACGTATAATACGTCTGTATACGAAACGTATACGGCCGTTGTACAGATCATATACGAGACGTATAATACGTGCGTATACGAACGTATATACGAGTTTTGTACAGATCGTATACACTTCGTATAATACGTGTGCGTTAATCGTATAATCTTTACCGATCGGTGATTGTTATTGTTTACAGCCGATATGGCTGAGTCATCAGCGGTTGGAGCACGTCGACGAGGGGCAGGTCGGGGATGCAGACGGGAACGCGGACGGGGTCAAGAGGAGGAGGATGTTGTGGATGATTTTGAGGAGACGACACGGTTTGTTTGCGCGATCCCCCGAGGTATGGTTGCCCACAGGTGTTTGGGTAGATTAAGAAAGATGGAGCAAGATGTGCCCCGGACCATTGATATAGATTTTTTGACCGAGATTGGATCGATCAGTCAGGTCCGAGAGTTCATGCCAACTACCTCCGCGTGACCCTTTTTTTTGAGACCGACCGAGAGCGGGCCCATAGGGAGATTACGTTAGAGTTTTTATGTATGTTTGCGTTTACCGAGACCCAGGGTAGGAGTTTACAACATTTTTGGATACCCTACAGCGTTGTTTACTCTTTGCGGGGCGTCTCGGGTGATGAGGCTCCCCCAGTTTGTTGTTGCCTTGGGTCTGTACTCAACGGATGAGGCATCATCTCAGGCATTTTTGGATGCCCTAACCACCACATCCTTTGACGTGTTGTGGACCTGGTGGTACACTATTGGTCCCGGGGATTTCGCGACACCGCGTTCGCGATCCCTTAAGGCGCGGGTGTCACACATTTACGACCCGTTGCACCGATACCTACATTGGAGTATCGCCGTAAAGATTGCGGGTCGTCACGATAGAAGGGGCTGGGTCACGCAAAATGACTTGTTCTTCTTACACGACCTACTTACCGGGGGGCAACTTGGCATACAAGTTGGCCACATACTTCGCCGAGTACGCTGTTAAGCGTACCTAGAGCCACATTAGTTTTGGCGGCTTCCTCACGCATCTGGCGAAGCACTGGTCGCGCCTCTTGTCCCTGCAGGTGGCTCGGGATATGACCATCACACGTCAGCTTGATCTGGTAGGCAGGACCACAGCTGTCTCGATGGGGATTGCTTATGAGGTGCCACCGGACAAGGTCCTGGTGTTTTGGTCGCTTGACGACGGTCGTACCGAGTGGCAGGGCTGGCCCTGGAGGTGGGCGGGGAGGACCATCATCCAGGGCCCGTAATTTCGTAGGGCACGTAATTTTTAACAAAAAATCCAATATTATATATGTAAAAAAATTAATAGGGTATAGTCAAACAAATACTAACATAACATAGGCCCACTTACAAAAAAAAGTTATATGGTTTAGATTAGTTAGCCCATTGGAATTAGGTTAGTGAGCCCAATACCCAAATGATTTTAAAAACTAATAAAAAACAATTAGTCCATGTGCGGCGGAAACTAGTGCCCTGTGGATATCGAAACGTCGTATAGCAGGAGAGTAGGAGACTGACCTGGTTTAACGAAAAACTCACAGAGTCTGCACACACAGAAGCCACGGAGTCTACACTCTTTTGTTGTTCGATTTTAGTCTTACACGCAACCACGGGCCACCAAGCATAGAGTCTGTTCGACGAACTCAGTCTCACGATCATGGATTACATATTCAACTGAACATCAAATCATCAATGGCCAATCAGCCCTTGTTCAGTACTTCAGTTGTTATGTTTTGTTTTTGGTCGAATTCACTCATTCAGGCCCTTATTAGTTATTAGTTATTATGTTTCTTTTTTTTCGAATTTAGGCCCTTGTTTAGGCGATTCGTTATTTTCGAATTCATGCCCTTTTATTGTTGTGTTGAAGACTAAATTGTTGGTAATTTATACAAAAACGATTGTCAAATTCAGGCCCGTATTCTTTTTTTATGTCCAATTCAGGTATGATTTAAACTGTGAAGAGTTGATTCACCAATTTGCTATCAAGAATGCAAGGAAGGCTTCACAAATTGTTAGTTAGCTATTAGCTTATTAGTTTTTACGGTATGTCACTTGTTCGAATACTATATTTTGTATTTTTTTAATTGCATTGTTTATCGAATGCTATATTTTTGTCAACGGTTCGCGGTTGTATGAAAAACTATTTTAAATTATTTATTTGGTTAAGGCACGAGAGCGCTTTTTTTCGAGCTCGAACAGGGTACAGGAATTCTCAAGGCCGACCCTGCCAAGTGGTACGTGGGCAGCCACTGTAGATGAAGGCGGGACAGGGGTGCGAAGGAGGTGAGGGTGATGGTGAAGGTGAGGTTGACGGGGGAGAGGGAGAGTGAGGTGATGGAGTTGATGCTGTGATTAACAAATCGCAACAGGATGTGCAGGATGCACGGGGTGATCGCCCGTACGAGCGACGGAGCGTGAGACCACGTGTGAGGCCTCCACAGGGGATGGAGGAGAGGCAGGCTCCGCTCGAGTCAGATGTAGCTGCTCTACGGGTGGACATGTAGTGGGTCGTGGAGGCGATTATTGCTATGCATTCTGGCGCGCCTCTACCTCCACGAGCTGGCGCTGCACCACCACCACCACCATCGTCGTAACTGCTTATTTTATTTTGGTTTTGTTGTTTTACATTTGAAACATTGTAAATATTTATCTTTTGTTGTTTTAGATGTAAACATTGTAAATATTAATCTTATGTTTACATTTTATCTTGTTTGTTTAATAATTGTTATCGTATTATTTATTATCTTGTTAGTTTAATAATTGTTATGATATTGTTTATTAAATGCACATGTTTTGCTTATCCGATATATATATATAAACTAATATGGCAAATACCATTGTAACATAGACGTTTTACAAACTCGTAACATAATCGAATATATCTAAATAAAACGACAAACACTATCTAAAGAATTACTAAAAAGTTAAATAAATTCGAATCAAAATCATATATATAATTAATATTTAAATCATATATATAATTTTTATTAATATATTAATTAATTATCTTAAATAAGTAAAAAATTAAATAAATTTGAATCACTATAACAACTTCTAATAAATATATGAATATATTTATATTTATATTATCACTATATTATACTGTTCATGGCAACTTCTAATTTATATGTATAATAACTAGTTGATGCCCCGCCCGCGTTGCGGGGCGATGGCCGAATAATTCTCAATCAATTAAAAAAAAACACTACTATAATTTTGCTAGGAAAAAAACTACAACGATGATAAGACCGTAAATTTCGGCTCAGGGCAAAACTGTAATTTTTCAGGACTAATGATCGAGTGTTAGGCGGCTCATTGACACGAAAAAAATTGGAGTCAACCAATTAAAACAAAAACTTTTATAGTTTTGCAAAAAAAAAAAAAAAAGCTAAGACGACGAGAAAAGCGTAATTTTGAACTGAGGGCGATATCATAATTTTAATTCAGAAATGAAATTGCAAATTAAAAGGACCAACGGGGAAGTGCCAGACAGCTGCCGGCATGACTGAAATTTTACTCTAGGGGTCAATTTGTAATTTAACCAGGAAAACAAACAAAAACGATTGAGAAAAGTTGAGCGGAAAATCGTAAATTGGCTATGAGGAAAAAAACTAATGACAAAACTGTAAATTTAAACGGGGTAAAATCGTAATTTGTAACCGAGGGCAAAATTGAAATTTTTAGCTGGGAGCAAAAGCGTACATTTATTTTTAAGTGAGGGGTAAAAACATAATTTTTAACTGATGGAAAAATCGTAATTTTAAGGAAAAAAACCTAATGGCAAAAGTGTAAATTTAAACGGAGCAAAATCATAATTTTGAACCGAGGGCAAAATCGAAATTTTAGCTGGGAGCAAAAACGTAAATTTATTTTAAGTGGGGGCAAAGACATAATTTTATATTGATGGCAAAATCATAGTGTTAAAACGGGATAAAATCGTAAATTTATTGGGCGAATAGAGTAATGTCAGGCAACTGCCTGCCACTATTAAAGCTGCCTCCCATTTCATCCAATTGGGGGCATGTACTGTTATCCCTCATGTGGTTTGTATGTATTGAATACTTAAAATGTGGATATATAGACGATTGTAATTTCGTTTGCAAGTAGGCTTTTGCCTCGTGGGCAACTCACTATGCCTACCACTTACAATAATCGGATATTTTGTTACTTCTTTTTTTGTTTTGTTTTTGGATTTTTTTATATCTATCTTTTTGACGAATACTGCGGTTCAAGATTTTCAACTGACTTTTTTTTACTACTTTTTAGTGACTGATTTGTGAGAGTTTTTTAGTTTAAAAAAAACTTTTATTATAATAGAGCTAATAATAAGATTCACGAATTATTAAATACCTATATATATATATATATATTTATCCAAAGTTCATTAAAATTACAAATTCACAAAATATTCAAATTACACAAACATAAAATGATAAATATCTCCGATTCTCCAAAGCATGAAACGACAAATATCTGAATGATTTAAATGTTGGTGATGTTCAAATTAACGTGTTTATAAAATAAGGGATTCTATTGGCACACCGGCTGGTCTATCCTCACATTTTGAAAGTCCAATACAGATCGTATAGGCATATACGATCTGTATTGGATAAAGTTAAGACATGACAAACTGAGAGGTGCAGGGCTTGTCTGACAGCTGACTTATACACATCGTATAGGCCTATACGATACGTATTAAGGCCCTGATTTTTTGAGGTTTGATTTTATTGGTGTTGTGTTTCGTTTTTGGTGTTTTGGGTTTGGTTATTGATGGTTACTTTTTGTTTTAATGAATTAAAAATCTTTATTTTTTTATCGTTATGTATGTTATTATAGCGTATCGTGGCGTATCGTATCACATTTTTAATTTTTTACTATTTCATGGTGACGTGTCGTATGATATCGTATCATCCTTGTACTGTATCATTTTGTATCGTAGTTGTATTATTTTCTATTGTGACGTATTCACGACGTGTTATGTTTACATTATACGTACCTAAGCAAACCAATCTAAACAGTCAAAATAAACAATCACAAATACAAATAATCTGAAACTACAAATTTAATTACGTAATAAGTTTGTATATATACATGGCATCAACTAAAATACATAAACTTTCAAAATACAAAAAAGTACAACGATCCTAAGCCGCTGGATCTGGATCCTGACCCTCCTGACTAGTGCCTGAGGGCCCCGCCCCTTAATCGCGCCTGAGTGCCCTGCCCCCAGATCCGCATCCTGTCCAGGGCCAGGCGACAACGACGGTATCGGCAACGGGGTCTGAACACGGTCCATAGCCGCCTGTATATCGTCCTAGATCGCCCGTATGAGAAGCGCCTCAGTACGGCGGTGATGGGCGTCTATCCTCGCCTGCAGCCGGTCCTCGATCTGCTGTGACGCATGCACCACAACTGGATGGAGCTGGTCGTACAGAACGTGTTGGGGTACTGAGGCACCCCCTGTGGTTCCGGCTGCGGTGGCGATGGTGGTGGCGGAGGTGGTGGGTGAGCGTGGTCACCATCGGCATCATCGTCCTCGGCAGCATCACCATCTGCCGGCTCTCCCCGCCTCGTCCACCTCCTCGAGAGCCGTCTAATCGACGGTCGTGTGGCCGCCGATCTCCATCTGTCGAAACTTTTCACATATGTGAAAAGCCTCGGTCCCCTGCGCGAATGCTAGATAAGGATTGTCTAGCAATGGATCAACATTTGGGCCACCGAGCCCATGCTTACGCCTAAGTCCACGTCCACGCCTACCGGCCACCACCACCCTCGCCCCTGCCCCCGCACATCCGCCTCTACCATGTCTTACATCTCCATCTCCACCTCCACCGCCACCACCCCAGCCCCGCTCTCTCCCGAAAACGTCAGCCGTATCAATCTAAAAATATAACAAATTTTCTTAATATTTTTTATAACATTTTTAATTTAATTTTTAAGAACTATATCAAAGTTTCTTATTAGACATAACATTATTAGTTTAATATTAAATATAAGCTTTTTACTATATTTAAAAAATACAACATTTTTAATTATTTTTAAAAAAATATAACATTTTTATGTATTTTTAAAAAAATGTAATAGTTTTTATGTATTTTTTTTAAAAAAATATAACATCAATTTCTACTTAAAATATAACATTTTTAATACAAAACTAAGATATAAAATATATTTTTATATTTTATAAAACCGAAAAGAAAAAACATAAAACTTTTTGGGCCTATACGCATCGTATAGGCCCATGTATAGGCCCATACTGATCATATTAGCCCATAAATTTAAAAAACAATCATGTATTTTTGAAGCAATGCGATGGGTATAGGTCCATACGCATCGTATTGCTTCATCGTTCAACGAAAAAAACCCCAAAAAACCAGCCTTTGAACTTGAAATCAACAACGTATAAAGACCGTATGCGTGTACACCGTATGTGTGTGTATTTTGATTGTTTTGTTCGTATCAAAATAATAACCCCCTGTTAATCAGGGGGTTATATCGTTTTGGTCTTTAATACGCATCGTATAGGCCTATACGATGCGTATTAGTCTGCAATACAACAAAGTATAGGCTTATACGATCGTATTGGCCATAATAGAAAATTTGTTTTTATCGTGTTTTCCTCGGTTTGACGCGTATACGTGTCCTATCTTGACGAATTTTCGCGTATTTTTTCATTTTATGAAGTATGCCTTCAATATGCATCGTTTTGGTGACGTTCGATTGCGTGTGATTATCGAAATTTATGATTACATACAATTTTGTTTGAAATCCACTTGTATTGTATTGTGTCGTGTTATATGGATATGCGTCGTAGGATATCATTAGTTGCGTATTTTGACGTATTTTAGCGTATTTTGATGTATTTTAGCGTATTATAGCATATTTTGACATATTTTAGCGTATTTTGACGTATTTTAGCATAATTTAACGTATTTCAGCGTATTTTGATGTATTTTATCGTATTTTAGCGTATTTTAACGTATTTTGACGTTTTTAGTGTATTTTGGCGTATATTAGCGTAATTTGACGCATTTTAGCGTATTTTGACGTATTTTAACGTATTTTGATGTATTTTAGCGTATTTTATCTTATTTTGACATATTTAAACGTATTTGACGTATTTTTGCGTATTTTAGGCTCCGTTATATAAAATTAAAACAAATGGAATACATTATACCTATAAGTTATTCTTTAAAATCACAAACTAATCAATATAATGCACTGTCTTGTCAATATTAGGCTTCGTTGTCATTTCATACCACGCTATGCGTTCCGTGTAGTTTTCCATCCAAAGTGCTACTTCTTCGCCCGCATGTCTTACCCAGAGATAGTTTGGTGACGGCATTGGATAGTCCACTTGTCACAACCCGATCTCCGGTGGGCCCGGATGGGTACAATCGTGACGGTTGGATAACAATTATTATAGTATAATAATATGCAACAGAAGTATTGGATTGAAATTACTAAAATAAAGCTTGAATGTATAAAAGTATTACAAGCGTTCGATACAAGCCCACAGGCAGGATGTTGGTCCTTTGTATAGGATCTGTTCGTCAGGAACTTAGATGAATCGACTTTGACTAATGTGCGGAATCCATATAATCAAATCACAGATGTACGACAGAGTATTCAACGATTAAACGCAGTCTGATCTTTCTATTCAACTGTTATGAAAGTACAAAAGATCCTGTAGAAGTCAGACAGTGACAGAGTTCTCCCCAGAGTCAAAAGTTCTAAATGAGATACCCGGACGAGGTATTTATAGGCAACTCAGGAACAAGGTTAGTGCTGTCCGCACGGATGACATGCTGTCCGAGCGGACTGCTGTCCGAACGGTTGAGAGTTGTCCGATCGGATGGCCCATCCGTCGGGTGACATTGGCCAACAATGGTCAAGCACTTTACAATCCAGTCCCGTTTCCTGAGTTGTCTTTCTAACTATCACACATACAATACATAATTGTTTACAAAGAACACAAATATACAAAACATGACTAAATGCTGACGGAAGCTACAGACGTATACACTAACAGACTCCCCCTCGGATGTAGCTGCAGTTCCTTCCAGCATAGTCTTTAATTCTTCCTGTTGCGCCTTCGTTCTCGCGCTCTCTGTCTTCTCTTTTCTGCTTTTTCGTCTAACATTCTTTTCCTTATATGCCTTCCTTCCTCGATCCACCATTTCCTGTAAACAGGATCACCATCACGCTTCCGATCCCATTTAGGTATCTTGTTCTCTTCTTTTTCGATCGGCGTTTGATCTGTTGGTGGCACGATACCCATCTTGCGCTTTCCCAGCCCAGCTGCTCTTTCATCAATAGCCTTTGATCTTTGTTCACGATTATACTTTTTCAGGAACTCATCAATCTCAAGATCTCTCCATCTCGTCTTCCAATATCTTCCTGAGTTGATGTCTTGGGCAAAGCACACATCCACGACCGTTTGATACTGCATTGCTTGTACTTTGTCTCTTCTTTCATAAACAATCTTGTTGAGGAATAGGCAATCAATATCTTTCTTTGAGCAATTTACTAGCCACATCGGGTCTAGTAAGCAGATTCTCCTCGACTCTCCCTTTGACTTGTCATACAAAGAAATTACCGCTTCAGCTGTTGATTCATTGTAAAACCAGCCTTCAAACAAATCATGAAAATCCTGCTCCATTGCCCTAAGAGGCATGTTCTTCAAACATCTTGGAGGCTTGACATCTAACGTTATGTCTTTCTTTCCGTTCTCCAATATTGTGATAATTTGCTTCGGTCTTTGAGGTTCCCAGTCAGGATATCCAACCTTGGCTTGTTGCTTGATATAATTCCACAAACGTTGATCATGTTGTTTCACCTCCGGTCCATAATAGAACTGCTTAATGTTCTTTGTCTTCACCAACTCATCTACATCCCACCACGGAAGGGTTTTGATATCTGCCAAAAACTCGAAGTACTGTACACCCTCTTCCCGTCTAATGGCGTAGACCTGCAAATCTTCCAGATAACCCCATGATAAGATATCACCCCATGAAATGTCTTTGTTGTGAGTGAAGAACTGAAGTGCCCTAAGAGTCTTTCTCTCTTTCGGCATCACTTTAAACCATTTCTTCCATTCTTCAACAAGGTTTTCTCTTGGGATGGTTTCTGGAACACCTTCAGCAGAAACTTTTTCCACAATTTTCCTTCTAATCTCATCTACATTTCTGTCTTTGAACATTTCCTTGAAAGAAGGAAATGTCTCATCAACTCCAGAATAATGGAAATCAGTTTCTTCATCAGAGGAGTCTGAATCATCTTCAACAATAACGTCATTGCAGTGATCAGCTTCATGAGCATACCTAGGCTCAAATACATCTTCAGATGACTGAGGTATCTTATTTTCGATATCAAATTTAAATTTCCCATCATTCAATCCCAATTCCTCCAACATTTCTTCTCTTGACCTCCTAACCTCGATCTCCTCCTCATGTTTATCATGTAAGTAAATAACAGTTGGATTTGTGAGGAATACCTGGTCAACGTGCTGTTTTCCAGATGTAGAAGTTTCTTGCTGATCATCATCTTCTTGTTCGTTGATTTAATCATTTAGAAACTCTTCAATTTTCTATTCAACATTAGGATTTTCAACCAGCAATCCCGATGCACCTTGATCATCATCATCATTCTTCTTATCATCATCATCATCTTTCTTATCATCTTTCTGATCAGACTTATCGTTATCATCATTTTCTTCTTCGTCTTCTTTTTCATCATTTCCAAGAATCCCCAGATCAGAATCACTATCAACAACTTCTCCACGAGCTCTCTTTGCCTCCTTTCGCCTTTCTTCAATTTTGACTTGGCGAACAATCTCTTTTAAGCTGTAAGGCACCGTGGATGGTCTTCCAACAAGAACAAACTGTTGTGTCTTCCATTCTAACAACAACATTTCTTTTGCCTTTCTTTTCTTTTGGATAGCAGCAACTCGTCGAATAACTTCATCAAGATCAAAGGATAGAGAAGACTCACCAACCAGCATGAAGTCTTGATCTTGTTCATTGTTAGCATCTTCAACATCTTGTTCTTAAACATCTTCAATAACTTGTTCTTGAACATCTTCAATATCAATCATTTCAACGTCGACTTGACTTGAAGACCCACCAGCTTCTTGAGTTTCTTCAATAACACTTTTGTTCTTTTGAGTGGCTTCTTCAGCTAGTCGTCTTTCTCGTTCAATTCTTCTTTCCTCAGCTCTTTTTACTTTAATCTCATTGAAGGCAGCATGAACATCCATCTTCAAATGACTTTCCATAACAGAGTATAACATGTGTAGTTGTTCATCCTTCACCACTTTATCTGCTTTCATGGCTTCCATTTCTAGCTTCATCACCTTCATTTCATTCGTTGAAGCTTCACTCATTTTCACTGAGAAGCTGATTAAGTGTCTGATTCACATCTTGAAGATTCTTTATCTTCACATTCAATGTGGCAATCTCAGTTGTCAGGAGTTCGAACACTTTAGAATTATCATTGCTATCAACCTTCATTTTCTTTATTGACTCCTCTTGATATATCAACACCATTCTAATTTGATCATGAGCTTTCATCAGCTGTTCAACATGCTTCTTTAAAACATCACGTTCTGATTCAGCTTTAGCTTTTTCAAGATCAACAACTTTCTTCAGTAACTCTTTCACAGCTTCATTATTGAACATGTCGTAATCATCTTCTGGAATATCTTCTGTAAATACTCCAGTTGCAGGTGGAAGACTTCCAAACAGATTATCAAAGGCTTCATTCTTGGTTTGAGAGGATCCAGGTTGATCTTGTGAAGGTGGTGGTGGAGGTGTAGCAGCTCTAAACCCCGTGATATCAACGTAATCATCATCACCTTTCTTATTTTGAACCACAACTTCAGGCACTTTAACACTTTGCACCTCTGGTTCCTGAACCTTTGATGTTTCAACATGCTTTTTACCTTTGCCGCCTTGATCCTTTTGTACTTTAGCATCACCTTTCTTTGCTTGGACTCTTCTTGGAATAACCCCAGCTTGTACAGCTTTACGCTTCCCTCTTTGTTTCTTTGACTCATCAGGTTCATAGGTAGAGTCTTCTTCGTCCGATGCTTTCTGTTTCTTTGTAGGCTTTTTCTTCAGTTGAGCTTTACCTCTGCCAAGTGTTGTTGGGTTGAGCTCTTACTCTGACTCAGTAGCTTCAAAATCATCTTCACTGGAATCATCATGAACCACACCTTCAGGTTCTTTGCCTTTTCCACTATCAGGTTGAGCACTTGAACTTTGATCTTTCTAAGCAGCAGCTGTAGCTTCATTGAGCTGAATGAATTATTCCAATGTAACCTTTGTCAGATCAATTGCTTTTTGTGGAATGCTTGTAGGATCTATCACATTTTCATCCACCAACCTTTGCTGAGGTTCTTTAGAAGGCCCTGCAAAAACAAGCATTAAGAAAGTCATTAGAGATGTTTAACAATTTTAAAATTCTAACTTCCTTATAACTCCCCCTTTCACTATACCCTTAACTACAATCTTCAGAATTGAAACTGTAGGGGACGTCTTAGGAGTTCTTTTTCTCTTTCCATCTCTTGCAACCCACCATCTGGTTTTCTTTTTAGACAATAAACTCATCTTCTCATCTTCGTTATCAGAATCACTCTTTTCATGTCTCCATTCATCATTCTCTGGAGCAACATAATCTGGCCTACTGATTCTGCATATTATCCCTTTAACCTTTTCATCATCTCCTTTGGTCACTCTTGCAATTGTATCAATAGTCATATTCCTTAGATCCATAATATTGTTTCTATTTTTCGGAATATCCTTGAACTGATCATTGATCATCATCATAATGAAACGTGGGTACATGATATATCTTTCATTTCCAGCCTTGATATTTTCTTTCATGTATTCAAAAATTACTTGCGAGATGTTGTAAGGCCTGTTTAGCACTAAACAAGTGATTATGTTCATGATGTAATCGGATGTCTCATCATATGCTCCTTTTCTGTGCGATAAAGAGTGAACCACACAGTGCATCATGAACCTGTAAGCACTGGAAAAATTTGTTTTCATCATCCTTCCATTGATATGACCAGTAAATCCCATTCTGCACCACATTCCTTTGGCTAGACGTTCGGGAATTATGGTTGGATCTTTGTCACTATCACCCAAGTCTAAAACTCTTCTTAGATCTTCAACATTAAACTTCATTGGTAAATCTATATCTTTTCCTTTCTCATCCTTCTTTCGTACAACAGAATAAATTGTCTTTTCAGATTCTTCGAATCTAGCTGCATTCCAGAAATTTCTCACATGAGACTCATACACAACTGTTTTATCAGTTAATTCCTTCCCAATTCTGCTATCTCTCAGAAATTTAGCTATCTCTTCGACCACAGTGTTCTCAGTATTTGTTGTATCTAACAAGCAATAGATGTTATGGCCCTTGTCCCAATCTTTTCCTTTTCCCTGCCAAAATATTCATTTTAAAACATTATGCACAAGGTTTGGGACATAAAGAGAGAAGATGAAAATTTTTGAAATCTTCAAAAGAAATTTCTAACACATGGAAAACTCTCTATGGGATAGTACTGATGGATCGGATGGCTGTCCGTTCGGATGACATTGCTGTCCGAACGGATGGTTGTAAAGTGTGATGAACAAAATCAAAGTGGTCAATCAATTAATTGAAAAAGGATGACTGCCCAATCGGATTGTTGTCCGAGCGGGTTGACACTCGAATCATGAGACATGCAAAAGAATTCCTTTTTGACCAGTTGACTAGATGAAATTGTGTCTTTCAATCGGATGACTATCCGTTCAGATTGCAATGCTGTCCGAGCTAGGGGTGTTCAGAATTCGTTTCGAATTCGAAAAATTCGAAATTCGTTTAAATTCGATTCGATTATCAAGAATTCGTTTCGATTATAAGAATTCAAATTCGATTCAATTCGAGTCAAGTAAATCGAATACGAATCGAATACGAATTTATAATTTCAAATTCGATTCGATTCGAAATTCGAATAAAAATTATACAATTTTATTTATTATTTTTATATGTTATACATATATAATTTTTATTAGGCTATACTACAAATTATTTTCAAAATTTATTTCAAGTATTAAAATTACCCATTACAAAACCAACTACATGGCCCATAACTAAAACCTAAGTAACACATATATCAATAGATTCCTAACTCCATAAATATTAACTTGTAATGTGGAGTGGTTATTCTCGACTTCTCATTTTTGAATTTTAGATTTATGATACTTTATTTGGAATTGTTTTAATATGATATTGTGCATTATGGTTGCTTTAAAATTTATGTTTCATTTTGATAGTTTTTACATGTTTTTAAAGAATTTAAATCAAATCGAATTTATTCGCATTCGATTCGAATTCGAACTTTTAATCGAATAAGAATCGAATACGAATTGGGTTTTTTATTCGAATACGAATTCGAATAGAATTTGGTAGATTTTAATCGAATTCGAATCGAATACAAATTCAAGGGAAAATAAAAATTATTCGAATAATTCGATTCGAATAATTCGAAAATTCGATATTCGATTCGATGAACACCCCTAGTCTGAGCGGTTAGCAACGCTGTCCGAGCGGATGACATGCTGTCCGATCGGATCGCAATTTGCACAGTTTACAAGATCATAGAAGAAGGCTGTCCGAACGGTTAGCATGCTGTCCGAGCGGTTAGCAACGCTGCCCGAACAGTTATCAACAAGTATTTTAACAAATCATGCACACTATCCTAGACACTGTCACACCCCGACCACGTGAGACAACGAAACGTGGCGGAAACGTCGGGGAGTGTTGTAACAGAATTAATGTTTCACAACCATGGAAAATTAAAGTTTCGTTTTATTCATCAAACAAGCGAGTTACATTGTCTTTAAACAAGAAATAAAGAGTACATAACAAAAATTAACTAGTTCTTGTCTCGTTTTAAGTCACTAAGGCACAGGTCCGCCTAAGTATGTCTCGATAAGTCCTATGCATCAACTCCTGAAAACACATGTGAAAATAGGTACGTCAGCATAAAAATGCCTGTGAGATACATAGGTTTTGAGAAAATAGGATTCATGACTTATGTTTGAGAAAATGTTTAGTCATGAACCTTGTAATTTGCTTTGTCTTGTAAATCATTTGAAAAACGATAAGATCAGATGATATGTATAAATAAGAGAATAATGTATGGTTAAATGAATAACCATGTAAGATGAGTTTGTATAAGATAAGTTGTTTGTAAATCAATGTCTTGTGAAAAGTATGTTATTTGTATAATATGTTATATGTCCTAAACTGAAATGATTCAAATAACGCTACGATATGTAATACCATACAAACACTTATATATAGGAAGTACCAGCGGCGTATCCACCATGCTTGTATCATATTACACACGCCTCGTTACTTAATCACTTACTCAAACCAAACTACCAAAGTAAAATGTTCATGTCTAATGTGAATTCATGTAATGTGTATCCAAAATGTAAGCATATGATGAATAACAATGTACTAAGTATGCAACAAAGGTCATACATAGCATATAGTGTAATGTATAACAATGTACTAAGTACGCACACAATGGGCATACATAGCATAAAATGTAATGTAAAACAATGTACTAAGTACGCACACAATGGGCATACATAGCATGTAATGTAAGGCAATGTACTAAGTACGCACACAATGGGCATACATAGCATGTGATGTAAGGCAATGTACTAAGTACGCACACAATGGGCATACATAGCATGTAATGTAAGGCAATGTACTAAGTACGCACACAATGGGCATACATAGCATGTAATGTAAGGCAATGTACTAAGTACGCACACGATGGGCATACATAGCATGTAATGTAAGGCAATGTACTAAGTACGCACATAATGGGCATACATAGCATAAAATGTAATGAAATCATGTACTATAAATGTACTAATGAACATAGCAGGTATATGATGTGAAAGCATGAAAGTAACAAGTAGGCACATGTGTTCCACCCCAAAACGTTTGAAAACGGTAAAAGAGGGGTCTATGTACTCACTTGAGATTGCTTAGTAGTCCTTGAGTAACAACCAAACAATGCTAGAGATCGCGGATATCAACGGCACCTAATATAGGTAACTATGTTAATAAACCAGACCTAAATTGGAGGATTGGATAGAATGAGGGTTCGTAAACCAAACGAGTATGGAGACTCGTGTAATATGGTTTAACAAAGCCTACAAACTAAATGAAACCTAACCTAAGTGCTTACGACCCATTACGACCCGTTTAGGTAGCTTATGCTACTTTAACGCGTCGTTCGCGTAAAACGCGTTCGGACCGCCTAACTAGTCCTATGACAAGTAGAATATGCCTTAACATTCCTAATATTGTCGCCAAATCAGTTTAGATGTCAAAAGTTATGTCACATATGTTTAAAATGAATTTTGGCATCAAAGGGGTATTTTGGTAATTTACCTAAGGCATATAAACTACCTATCATACAACTACTTAAACGTCGTGACCATAAGGTATAACCTTGGAAGGTTATTCCCTACCTACTATGGTCACCTAATGTATTTGGTCGGATCCTAATGATTGACCAAATGGGTCGGGTTCGAAGGTATAAGCGATTTATTAGATCGCTTACCCTTACAACCCTAGACAACGTGGTAATCAGTAGGCATAGTCACAAGGGACTATAACCATCGTGATTACAATCACGTTGCGAAGTTCAAACGAACTTCGCATTGACCATAAACTGGTTAATGCAGAAAGTCAAACAAAGTTTGACTTTCGGACTCGAAAAGCAATAAAAGAACGAAGGAACACTTACGAAGGGTCCCCGCAAGATTGATAATCCAAGTATTCTCAGGTATGAGGTGATGAAACACCCCAACTTAGAGAAATCTCAGATTTCAAGTGGGTTTTGCAATGAAGTGGGTTGGGTATTTATAGATTTCGGTTCACCGTTAGGATCGTTTCTCGGATAACGTACCTTGATCTCGCCCGTACACTTGTCGGAATGTTGTGGTAACTGATTTTGCCCACCACAAGAGATTAACATGTGGCACTTGGCCTTTGGGGAGTGTTTAAGGGCTGTTAACAGCTGAGAAAAAAAGTTGCTGCATCTGGCCCCTGCTTGCGCACCGCAACACTCACATTGTTGAGGTGCGCAAGGACCTAGTTTGGCAGATTTACAGTTTTGGTCCCTGTTGTGTTATAAGGTCATTTCAGACGCGTTTAAGGCCCGTTAACCGCATTTCAAAGATCTAAAATGAAGTTAGAGTATAGGGAACTTAAAATGTGCTAAAAATATGTCGGATGTTGGTTCGTTTGGTCGTACGAACGCGATGTTCGCTTAATTACGACGGAATGCGCATAAGCGCGAAAAACGATCCAAATGACGCGACGAATGGATTTTTCTCATGCCAAACACTAAAATAAAATATTTTAGTGCTTACATAAATATTTGGATGTCCGGATGTATTCAGAACGTAAGTTATGCGCGAAAATGCAAACTTGTGCACTTTTTGACGCTTTTAGTCCCTGAATGACTGAAAAGTTTATTTTAGCACACCGAACACCTCAAAGCCTATTTCTAAGCTATGTAAAGGATATTTATGGTATGTTTAACTTATGGTCATGTTCCGGAATGTCTTTTACAGTTCAAATTGGCATACTTTCGCAGTTTGTCAACTTTAGTCCCTGTAAGCGTTTTAACTCGATTTTGCCATACCAAAGCCTTCAAAACTTATTTATAAGTTATGTAAAGGTTTTTTAAGGTATGTTAAGCCTATTTCACTATTCCGGAGTGTTCGTTGCATTAAACTGGTTATATCTACGCATCAGAGCGCGTATAACCCTCCAGAAAGCGATTTAAAGCTTGAAATCGAACAAGAGTTGATTTGTGCAAACGATACACATATTTTTACAAATCCCAAGTATGAAATAAAATATTTCATTGGTTTGGAATTTTTTTGATGGTTGAAGTGACACAGGTGTCACAGTCTCCCCTACTTTAGGAAATTTCGTCCCGAAATTTAATTTTAGGAGAAACTTGTGAGGACGACGGTGATGTTTTCGATTTGAATGAACCCATTGAACCCTAAGTAGAACTCTGGGCCATGATAGGGTTCTTAGCGAAATTGTCAATCTCTTAAAGTGAAGTCCTTGTAGCAGCAAAACATGGAGTTTCAAACTATGGATAGGAGAACGTTTCCCATGAAGACTTATCATAGGAAACTTGAATTCATGATTGGGAAGTGTAAGATAAAATGACATCGGTCAAAGTCCAAGACTTCTCCCGTATCATTACTCTTTTCACTGTAGGTCTTAACACATGACATAACTTCCTGTGGTTTCTGTGCACTGAATTCCATAATTATGTAGGCCTCCATAATTACGTAATTCCTTTCACAGTCCGCACAGTTCATTTTATAATGCGTATAGGGAACAATCAAACGAATAATCCTGTGGTGATTTAACTTGATTGCAATAGAGTCTCTTTAACTAAGTCACCAAAGGATTAGATCAACGAACAATCTCTTCAGCTAAACTACCCAAGAGAAATATTTAACTACATCGACGTAGGATGTCTTTAACTGGATTGTCGAACCAATCTCTTCAACTAAACTACCCAAGAGGAATATTTAACTACATCGACGTAGGATGTCTTTAACTAGATTGTCGAACCAATCTCTTCAACTAAACTACCCAAGAGGAATATTTAACTACATCGACGCAAGATGTCTTTAACTAGATTGTCGAACCAAGCTCTTCAACTAAACTACCCAAGAGGAATAGTTAACTACATCGACGTAGGATGTCTTTAACTAGATTGTCGAACCAATCTCTTCAACTAAACTACCCAAGAGGAATATTTAACTACATCGACGTAGGATGTCTTTAACTAGATTGTCGAACCAATCTCTTCAACTAAACTACCCAAGAGGAATATTTAACTACATCGACGTAGGATGTCTTTAACTAGATTTTCGAACCAATCTCTTCAACTAAACTACCCAAGAGGAATATTTAACTACATCGACGTAGGATGTCTTTAACTAGATTGTCGAACCAATCTCTTCAACTATATCAACACATGTTGTCCTTAAACTATGGAATAGTACTTTATAATCCAAGGGACTTAACTACAACGTAGAAGTCCATTAAGGATTTAAGATAGTACCTTTTTGAATATCCTACTACGAATCCCTCATATGAAGGTATGAAAGATTCTACGAGGATTTGGATAGCGAATATCCAGTGTATACAAAAACACAAAATGCATAAAAGGAAAGACAAGATGCATAAACACATAGTCACATAACCACAAAATTGTTTATCTAGATCTTTAATTTGTAAGTTTTGTTTTGTTAATTACGTACATGCATTTAAAGCACACTAGGAATCCATTTCATGGATTTCATTTGGTACTTTAAACATTAGCAAGAATCTGACTATGAAGATATAAAGATCTTCCAAAAATCCGATTTCGTTTTCAAGAAAACGCAATATTTGAATTAAGGTACAATAATTTTTGAATATACGGAAATACCCTTAGGTACCCTATTAAGAATTTATAGTGGTACTTTGGGTATTCGTACAGAGTTGTAACTTACGCCTTGTACTTCGTTTCCTTAGAATAAACGGGTACTTAGGAATTTCATGGAAACGCAAGAGATCATAGAATGGGAAAAATTACGGGGTAGTCTGTTCTTCAAGGAATACGGTTCCTTGATTGTCGGTATTGTAGAGGATACGTTGTTTATACATGCCATCACATTTGTACATTGCAATGTAAAATAAAAAGATTTATTTATAAACAACAACAAATGTTTCATGGACCTTGACTACAAAAGAAAATAACACATAAGGCTTGATTATTTCTAAACACATTGTCTTCTAGTCGGTCCGATGCTCATCCCTGCGCTGGATTCACATTAGCAAGCTTTGGGCAATTTCTTCGGAAATGGCCCATCTCGCCACAGTTGAAGCAAGGACCTAGTGGAAGACGAGCTTGAGCAGGATTTACTTGAGGTTGGTTTGGACCACCTTGGTTTGGGGTAAATCGACAAGCATTTGCCAGGTGACCGAGTCGCCCACATGATGCACATAAACGACACTGTAGGTGAGCTAAGTGGTGTGCATTACATTTGTCGCATATCGGTGCAGTACCGGCATAAGGTTTCTTTGCAGGAGGTTGAGTTGGTTGGTTGCGGGTGTTTTGGTTGGGTTGAGCAGCAATCGTACAATTCTGCGAAGCCTTACGCTTCTTAGACTTCTCAGGGGATCCAGTCTGTTCATCCATGGTCTTTGATTCCTCGATGGGCTTCTTGTCACCCTTTCGAAAAAGTTTATGCTTTCTGATCTGAGATTCAGTCAAGGTTGCAGATAGCTCAATGGCCTGCCTAACCGTAGTGGGGTTACTACCAGTAACAATGTCCTGAACTGAGTCAGGGAGACCATCAATGTATTTCTCGATCGCCTTATCCAAAGGCGTAACCACGGTAGGACACAACAGGCTCAGTTCCTCATATCGATCAGTGTATGCTCGATGTTCACTGCTGTCTTGCTTTAGATCGTCGAATTCCCTTTCCAAGGCCCTGATCTCGTGACGAGGACATAATTACTTCATCATCAGTGCTCGAAGTTCTTCCCACGTTTGAGCCAGTGCCACTTCGGCACCCCTATCTCTCACCACACCGTTCCACCATGTCAAAGCTCATTTCTCAAAGACACTAGATGCGAAATCTACCTTTCGCTCGTTTGGACATTGAAGTTGCCTGAAGGTGCTCTCTAGACTCTCGAACCATTGCAGAAGTGCAGTCGCTCCTTGAGACCCAGAAAACTTTGATGGCTTAGCCGAGTTGAACGTCTTGAAGTTGCAGAGGGCATTATTCTTGTTGAGGGCTTGGTTACATTGGGCAACGATGTTCGGGATTGCAGCAGTTATTTGCTGTGTAATGACAGCTGCCAGATCTTCAATAGATACCAGATTTTCACGTCGTGGAGGCATTCTAAAAGGGGAAACAAGAGAGAAAACAAATGAAATGGTATTGGGTAAGAATAGGATGTTACAATTACCGACCAAAGTTATGGGTGATGGTCATTTGTTTGAACCACGAAGCAAACAAACGACGCACAAAGGCTGAATCAAAGCAAATAGATCCTCATAATGTATCGCGAAGACATGCTCGCCTATAAGTGGACACTCACCCCAAGAGTTCCCAGGTAAGAGTGACTGGTCCGATTATGTGGATTTGTACGAACACTCTAGCCTTAGACAGAAAACTCAGGGTACAGGCATTCACTCTTCCAGTTTGCATGTGTTCACATTATTTAGGACCAAAAACTTTGACGAGATTTTGAAAACTCAAAGGGGTTCAAAACCTTGTAATAGAGGGTTCAAAACCTAGTAATCAATCATGCAAGAACAGATGATTAATTTTCAAAGCGGTTTTGAAATTTATGTTCTCATTGTGGTTATCACCTAAGGATAGGTGAAGGTATCGTTTTATGACTAAACGCAAGTAAACTCGCGTTAGGGTCCTAAGAAGGTTATAGACTAGGTCAAAGTATTACTAATAACCTAATTCCCTATAACCATTGGCTCTGATACCATATTTTCTGTCACACCCCGACCACGTGAGACAACGAAACGTGGCGGAAACGTCGGGGAGTGTTGTAACAGAATTAATGTTTCACAACCATGGAAAATTAAAGTTTCGTTTTATTCATCAAACAAGCGAGTTACATTTTCTTTAAACAAGAAATAAAGAGTACATAACAAAAATTAACTAGTTCTTGTCTCGTTTTAAGTCACTAAGGCACAGGTCCGCCTAAGTATGTCTCGATAAGTCCTATGCATCAACTCCTGAAAACACATGTGAAAATAGGTACGTCAGCATAAAAATTCCTGTGAGATACATAGGTTTTGAGAAAATAGGATTGATGACTTATGATTGAGAAAATGTTTAGTCATGAACCTTGTAATTTGCTTTGTCTTGTAAATCATTTGAAAAACGATAAGATCAGATGATATGTATAAATAAGAGAATGATGTATGGTTAAATGAATAACCATGTAAGATGAGTTTGTATAAGATAAGTTGTTTGTAAATCAATGTCTTGTGAAAAGTATGTTATTTGTATAAAATGTTATATGTCTCAAACTGAAATGATTCAAATAACGCTACGATATGTAATACCATACAAACACTTATATATAGGAAGTACCAGCGGCGTATCCACCATGCTTGTATCATATTACACACGCCTCGTTACTTAATCACTTACTCAAACCAAACTACCAAAGTAAAATGTTCATGTCTAATGTGAATTCACGTAACGTGTATCCAAAATGTAAGTATATGATGAATAACAATGTACTAAGTATGCAACAAAGGACATACATAGCATATAGTGTAATGTATAACAATGTACTAAGTACGCACACAATGGGCATACATAGCATAAAATGTAATGTAAAACAATGTACTAAGTACGCACACAATGGGCATACATAGCATGTAATGTAAGGCAATGTACTAAGTACGCACACAATGGGCATACATAGCATGTGATGTAAGGCAATGTACTAAGTACGCACACAATGGGCATACATAGCATGTAATGTAAGGCAATGTACTAAGTACGCACACAATGGGCATACATAGCATGTAATGTAAGGCAATGTACTAAGTACGCACACGATGGGCATACATAGCATGTAATGTAAGGCAATGTACTAAGTACGCACACAATGGGCATACATAGCATAAAAAGTAATGAAATCATGTACTATAAATGTACTAATGAACATAGCAGGTATATGATGTGAAAGCATGAAAGTAACAAGTAGGCACATGTGTTCCACCCCAAAACGTTTGAAAACGGTAAAAGAGGGGTCTATGTACTCACTTGAGATTGCTTAGTAGTCCTTGAGTAACAACCAAACAATGCTAGAGATCGCGGATATCAACGGCACCTAATATAGGTAACTATGTTAATAAACCAGACCTAAATTGGAGGATTGGATAGAATGAGGGTTCGTAAACCAAACGAGTATGGAGACTCGTGTAATATGGTTTAACAAAGCCTACATACTAATTGAAACCTAACCTAAGTGCTTACGACCCATTACGACCCGTTTAGGTAGCTTATGCTACTTTAACGCGTCGTTCGCGTAAAACGCGTTCGGACCGCCTAACTAGTCCTATGAAAAGTAGAATATGCCTTAACATGCCTAATATTGTCGCCAAATGAGTTTAGATGTCAAAAGTTATGTCACATATGTTTAAAATGAATTTTGGCATCAAAGGGGTATTTTGGTAATTTACCTAAGGCATATAAACTACCTATCATACAACTACTTAAACGTCGTGACCATAAGGTATAACCTTGGAAGGTTATTCCCTACCTACTATGGTCACCTAATGTATTTGGTCGGATCCTAATGATTGACCAAATGGGTCGGGTTCGAAGGTATAAGCGATTTATTAGATCGCTTACCCTTACGACCCTAGACAACGTGGTAATCAGTAGGCATAGTCACAAGGGACTATAACCATCGTGATTACAATCACGTTGCGAAGTTCAAACGAACTTCGCATTGACCATAAACTGGTCAATGCAGAAAGTCAAACAAAGTTTGACTTTCGGACTCGAAAAGCAATAAAAGAACGAAGGAACACTTACGAAGGGTCCCCGCAAGATTGATAATCCAAGTATTCTCAGGTATGAGGTGATGAAACACCCCAACTTAGAGAAATCTCAGATTTCAAGTGGGTTTTGCAATGAAGTGGGTTGGGTATTTATAGATTTCGGTTCACCGTTAGGATCGTTTCTCGGATAACGTGCCTTGATCTCGCCCGTACACTTGTCGGAATGTTGTGGTAACTGATTTTGCCCACCACAAGAGATTAACATGTGGCACATGGCCTTTGGGGAGTGTTTAAGGGCTGTTAAAAGCTGAGAAAAACGAGTTGCTGCATCTGGCCCCAGTTGCGCACCGCAACACTCACATTGTTGAGGTGCGCAAGGACCTAGTTTGGCAGATTTACAGTTTTGGTCCCTGTTGTGTTATAAGGTCATTTCAGACGCGTTTAAGGCCCGTTAACCCCATTTCAAAGCTCTAAAATGAAGTTAGAGTATAGGGAACTTAAAATGTGCTCAAAAATATGTCGGATGTTGGTTCGTTTGGTCGTACGAACGCGATGTTCGCTTAATTACGACGGAATGCGCATAAGCGCGAAAAACGATCCAAATGACGCGACGAATGGATTTTGATCATGCCAAACACTAAAATAAAATATTTTAGTTCTTACATAAATTTTTGGATGTCCGGATGTATTCAGAACGTAGGTTATGCGCGAAAATGCAAACTTGTGCACTTTTTGACGCTTTTAGTCCCTGAATGACCGAAAAGTTTATTTTAGCACACCGAACACCTCAAAGCCTATTTCTAAGCTATGTAAAGGATATTTATGGTATGTTTAACTTATGGTCATGTTCTGGAATGTCTGTTACAGTTCAAATTGGCATACTTTCGCAGTTTGTCAACTTTAGTCCCTGTAAGCGATTTAACTCGATTTTGCCATACCAAAGCCTTCAAAACTTATTTATAAGTTATGAAAAGGTTATTTAAGTTATTTTAAGCCTATTTCACTATTCCAGAGTGTTCGTTGCATTAAACTGGTTATATCTACGCATCAGAGCGCGTATAACCCTCCAGAAAGCGATTTAAAGCTTGAAATCGAACAAGAGTTGATATGTGCAAACGATACACATATTTTTACAAATCCAAAGTATGAAATACAATATTTCATTGATTTGGAATTTGTTTGATGGTTGAAGTGACACAGGTGTCACAGTCTCCCCTACTTTAGGAAATTTCGTCCCGAAATTTAATTTTAGGAGAAACTTGTGAGGACGACGGTGATGTTTTCGCTTTGAATGAACCCCTTAAACCCTAAGTAGAACTCTGGGCCATGATAGGGTTCTTAGCGAAATTGTCAATCCCTTAAAGTGAAGTCCTTGTAGCAGCAAAACATGGAGTTTCAAACTATGGATAGGAGAACGTTTCCCATGAAGACTTATCATAGGAAACTTGAATTCACGATTGGGAAGTGTAAGATAAAATGACATCGGTCAAAGTCCAAGACTTCTCCCGTATCATTACTCTTTTCACTGTAGGTCTTAACACATGACAAAACTTCCTGTGGTTTCTGTGCACTGAATTCCATAATTATGTAGGCCTCCATAATTACGTAATTCCTTGCACAGTCCGCACAGTTCATTTTATAATGCGAATAGGGAACAATCAAACGAATAATCCTGTGGTGATTTAACTTGATTGCAATAGAGTCTCTTTAACTAAGTCACCAAAGGATTAGATCAACGAACAATCTCTTCAGCTAAACTACCCAAGAGAAATATTTAACTACATCGACGTAGGATGTCTTTAACTAGATTGTCGAACCAATCTCTTCAACTAAACTACCCAAGAGGAATATTTAACTACATCGACGTAGTATGTCTTTAACTAGATTGTCGAACCAATCTCTTCAACTAAACTACCCAAGAGGAATATTTAACTACATCGACGCAGGATGTCTTTAACTAGATTGTCGAACCAAGCTCTTCAACTAAACTACCCAAGAGGAATAGTTAACTACATCGACGTAGGATGTCTTTAACTAGATTGTCGAACCAATCTCTTCAACTAAACTACCCAAGAGGAATATTTAACTACATCGACGTAGGATGTCTTTAACTAGATTGTCGAACCAATCTCTTCAACTAAACTACCCAAGAGGAATATTTAACTACATCGACGTAGGATGTCTTTAACTAGATTGTCGAACCAATCTCTTCAATTAAACTACCCAAGAGGAATATTTAACTACATCGACGTAGGATGTCTTTAACTAGATTGTCGAACCAATCTCTTCAACTAAACTACCCAAGAGGAATATTTAACTACATCGACGTGGGATGTCTTTAACTAGATTTTCGAACCAATCTCTTCAACTATATCAACACATGTTGTCCTTAAACTATGGAATAGTACTTTATAATCCAAGGGACTTAACTACAACGTAGAAGTCCATTAAGGATTTAAGATAGTACCTTTTTGAATATCCTACTACGAATCCCTCATATGAAGGTATGAAAGATTCTATGAGGATTTGGATAGCGAATATCCAGTGTATACAAAAACACAAAATGCATAAAAGGAAAGACAAGATGCATAAACACATAGTCACATAACCACAAAATTGTTTATCTAGATCTTTAATTTGTAAGTTTTGTTTTGTTAATTACGTACATGCATTTAAAGCACACTAGGAATCCATTTCATGGATTTCATTTGGTACTTTAAACATTAGCAAGAATCTGACTATGAAGATAGAAAGATCTTCCAAAAATTCGATTTCGTTTTCAAGAAAACGCAATATTCGAATTAAGGTACAATAATTTTTGAATATACGGAAATACCCTTAGGTACCCTATTAAGAATTTATACTGGTACTTTGGGTATTCGTACAGAGTTGTAACTTGCGCCTTGTACTTCGTTTCCTTAGAATAAACGGGTACTTAGGAATTTCGTGGAAACGCAAGAGATCATAGAATGGGAAAAATTACGGAGTAGTCTGTTCTTCAAGGAATACGGTTCCTTGATTGTCGGTATTGTAGAGGATACGTTGTTTATACATGCCATCACATTTGTACATTGCAATGTAAAATAAAAAGATTTATTTATAAACAACAACTGTTTCATGGACCTTGACTACAAAAGAAAATAATACATAAGGCTTGATTATTTCTAAACACATTGTCTTCTAGTCGGTCCGATGCTCATCCCTGCGCTGGATTCACATTAGCAAGCTTTGGGCAATTTCTTCGGAAATGGCCCATCTCGCCACAGTTGAAGCAAGGACCTAGTGGAAGACGAGCTTGAGCAGGATTTACTTGAGGTTGGTTTGGACCACCTTGGTTTGGGGTAAATCGACAAGCATTTGCCAGGTGACCGAGTCGCCCACATGATGCACATAAACGACACTGTAGGTGAGCTAAGTGGCGTGCATTACATTTGTCGCATATCGGTGCAGTACCGGCATAAGGTTTCTTTGCAGGAGGTTGAGTTGGTTGGTTGCGGGTGTTTTGGTTGGGTTGAGCAGCAATCGCACAATTCTGCGAAGCCTTACGCTTCTTAGACTTCTCAGGGGATCCAGTCTGTTCATCCATGGTCTTTGATTCCTCGATGGGCTTCTTGTCACCCTTTCGAAAAAGTTTATGCTTTCTGATATGAGATTCAGTCAAGGTTGCAGATAGCTCAATGGCCTGCCTAACCGTAGTGGGGTTACTACCAGTAACAATGTCCTGAACTGAGTCAGGGAGACCATCAATGTATTTCTCGATCGCCTTACCCAAAGGCGTAACCATGGTAGGACACAACAAGCTCAGTTCCTCATATCGATCAGTGTATGCTCGATGTTCACCGCTGTCTTGCTTTAGATCGTCGAATTCCCTTTCCAAGGCCCTGATCTCGTGACGAGGACAGAATTACTTCATCATCAGTGCTCGAAGTTCTTCCCACGTTTGAGCCAGTGCCACTTCGGCACCCCTATCTCTCACCACACCGTTCCACCATGTCAAAGCTCATTTCTCAAAGACACTAGATGCGAAATCTACCTTTCGCTCGTTTGGACATTGAAGTTGCCTGAAGGTGCTCTCTAGACTCTCGAACCATTGCAGAAGTGCAGTCGCTCCTTGAGACCCAGAAAACTTTGATGGCTTAGCCGAGTTGAACGTCTTGAAGTTGCAGAGGGCATTATTCTTGTTGAGGGCTTGGTTACATTGGGCAACGATGTTCGGGATTGCAGCAGTTATTTGCTGTGTAATGACAGCTGCCAGATCTTCAATAGATACCAGATTTTCACGTCGTGGAGGCATTCTAAAAGGGGAAACAAGAGAGAAAACAAATGAAATGGTATTGGGTAAGAATAGGATGTTACAATTACCGACCAAAGTTATGGGTGATGGTCATTTGTTTGAACCACGAAGCAAACAAACGACGCACAAAGGCTGAATCAAAGCAAATAGATCCTCATAATGTATCGCAAAGACATGCTCGCCTATAAGTGGACACTCACCCCAAGAGTTCCCAGGTAAGAGTGACTGGTCCGATTATGTGGATTTGTACGAACACTCTAGCCTTAGACAGAAAACTCAGGGTACAGGCATTCACTCTTCCAGTTTGCACGTGTTCACATTATTTAGGACCAAAAACTTTGACGAGATTTTGAAAACTCAAAGGGGTTCAAAACCTTGTAATAGAGGGTTCAAAACCTAGTAATCAATCATGCAAGAACAGATGATTAATTTTCAAAGCGGTTTTGAAATTTATGTTCTCATTGTGGTTATCACCTAAGGATAGGTGAAGGTACCGTTTTATGACTAAACGCAAGTAAACTCGCGTTAGGGTCCTAAGAAGGTTATAGACTAGGTCAAAGTATTACTAATAACCTAATTCCCTATAACCATTGGCTCTGATACCATATTTTCTGTCACACCCCGACCACGTGAGACAACGAAACATGGCGGAAACGTCGGGGAGTGTTGTAACAGAATTAATGTTTCACAACCATGGAAAATTAAAGTTTCGTTTTATTCATCAAACAAGCGAGTTACATTTTCTTTAAACAAGAAATAAAGAGTACATAACAAAAATTAACTAGTTCTTGTCTCGTTTTAAGTCACTAAGGCACAGGTCCGCCTAAGTATGTCTCGATAAGTCCTATGCATCAACTCCTGAAAACACATGTGAAAATAGGTACGTCAGCATAAAAATTCCTGTGAGATACATAGGTTTTGAGAAAATAGGATTGATGACTTATGTTTGAGAAAATGTTTAGTCATGAACCTTGTAATTTGCTTTGTCTTGTAAATCATTTGAAAAACGATAATATCAGATGATATGTATAAATAAGAGAATAATGTATGGTTAAATGAATAACCATGTAAGATGAGTTTGTATAAGATAAGTTGTTTGTAAATCAATGTCTTGTGAAAAGTATGTTATTTGTATAAAATGTTATATGTCTCAAACTGAAATGATTCAAATAACGCTACGATATGTAATACCATACAAACACTTATATATAGGAAGTACCAGCGGCGTATCCACCATGCTTGTATCATATTACACACGCCTCGTTACTTAATCACTTACTCAAACCAAACTACCAAAGTAAAATGTTCATGTCTAATGTGAATTCATGTAATGTGTATCCAAAATGTAAGCATATGATGAATAACAATGTACTAAGTATGCAACAAAGGACATACATAGCATATAGTGTAATGTATAACAATGTACTAAGTACGCACACAATGGGCATACATAGCATAAAATGTAATGTAAAACAATGTACTAAGTACGCACACAATGGGCATACATAGCATGTAATGTAAGGCAATGTACTAAGTACGCACACAATGGGCATACATAGCATGTGATGTAAGGCAATGTACTAAGTACGCACACAATGGGCATACATAGCATGTAATGTAAGGCAATGTACTAAGTACGCACACAATGGGCATACATAGCATGTAATGTAAGGCAATGTACTAAGTACGCACACGATGGGCATACATAGCATGTAATGTAAGGCAATGTACTAAGTACGCACACAATGGGCATACATAGCATAAAAAGTAATGAAATCATGTACTATAAATGTACTAATGAACATAGCAGGTATATGATGTGAAAGCATGAAAGTAACAAGTAGGCACATGTGTTCCACCCCAAAACGTTTGAAAACGGTAAAAGAGGGGTCTATGTACTCACTTGAGATTGCTTAGTAGTCCTTGAGTAACAACCAAACAATGCTAGAGATCGCGGATATCAACGGCACCTAATATAGGTAACTATGTTAATAAACCAGACCTAAATTGGAGGATTGGATAGAATGAGGGTTCGTAAACCAAACGAGTATGGAGACTCGTGTAATATGGTTTAACAAAGCCTACATACTAATTGAAACCTAACCTAAGTGCTTACGACCCATTACGACCCGTTTAGGTAGCTTATGCTACTTTAACGCGTCGTTCGCGTAAAACGCGTTCGGACCGCCTAACTAGTCCTATGACAAGTAGAATATGCCTTAACATGCCTAATATTGTCGCCAAATGAGTTTAGATGTCAAAAGTTATGTCACATATGTTTAAAATGAATTTTGGCATCAAAGGGGTATTTTGGTAATTTACCTAAGGCATATAAACTACCTATCATACAACTACTTAAACGTCGTGACCATAAGGTATAACCTTGGAAGGTTATTCCCTACCTACTATGGTCACCTAATGTATTTGGTCGGATCCTAATGATTGACCAAATGGGTCGGGTTTGAAGGTATAAGCGATTTATTAGATCGCTTACCCTTACGACCCTAGACAACGTGGTAATCAGTAGGCATAGTCACAAGGGACTATAACCATCGTGATTACAATCACGTTGCGAAGTTCAAATGAACTTCGCATTGACCATAAACTGGTCAATGCAGAAAGTCAAACAAAGTTTGACTTTCGGACTCGAAAAGCAATAAAAGAACGAAGGAACACTTACGAAGGGTCCCCGCAAGATTGATAATCCAAGTATTCTCAGGTATGAGGTGATGAAACACCCCAACTTAGAGAAATCTCAGATTTCAAGTGGGTTTTGCAATGAAGTGGGTTGGGTATTTATAGATTTCGGTTCACCGTTAGGATCGTTTCTCGGATAACGTGCCTTGATCTCGCCCGTACACTTGTCGGAATGTTGTGGTAACTGATTTTGCCCACCACAAGAGATTAACATGTGGCACTTGGCCTTTGGGGAGTGTTTAAGGGCTGTTAACAGCTGAGAAAAACGAGTTGCTGCATCTGGCCCCTGCTTGCGCACCGCAACACTCACATTGTTGAGGTGCGCAAGGACCTAGTTTGGCAGATTTACAGTTTTGGTCCCTGTTGTGTTATAAGGTCATTTCAGACGCGTTTAAGGCCCGTTAACCCCATTTCAAAGCTCTAAAATGAAGTTAGAGTATAGGGAACTTAAAATGTGCTCAAAAATATGTCGGATGTTGGTTCGTTTGGTCGTACGAACGCGATGTTCGCTTAATTACGACGGAATGCGCATAAGCGCGAAAAACGATCCAAATGACGCGACGAATGGATTTTTCTCATGCCAAACACTAAAATAAAATATTTTAGTGCTTACATAAATTTTTGGATGTCCGGATGTATTCAGAACGTAAGTTATGCGCGAAAATGCAAACTTGTGCACTTTTTGACGCTTTTAGTCCCTGAATGACCGAAAAGTTTATTTTAGCACACCGAACACCTCAAAGCCTATTTCTAAGCTATGTAAAGGATATTTATGGTATGTTTAACTTATGGTCATGTTCCGGAATGTCTGTTACAGTTCAAATTGGCATACTTTCGCAGTTTGTCAACTTTAGTCCCTGTAAGCGTTTTAACTCGATTTGCCATACCAAAGCCTTCAAAACTTATTTATAAGTTATGTAATGGTTTTTTAAGGTATGTTAAGCCTATTTCACTATTCCGGAGTGTTCGTTGCATTAAACTGGTTATATCTACGCATTAGAGCGCGTATAACCCTCCAGAAAGCGATTTAAAGCTTGAAATCGAACAAGAGTTGATATGTGCAAACGATACACATATTTTTACAAATCCCAAGTATGAAATAGAATATTTCATTGGTTTGGAATTTGTTTGATGGTTGAAGTGACACAGGTGTCACAGACACAAACACTTAGAATTTTATCAAAACAACATGTATGGAATCAGGTGGTTGTCTGTTCGGGCTGCTATCCGTTCAGACTGCTGTCCTTTCGGTTAGCACCTCGTTCATAAAACATTCAAGAACAAATATGAACATGAAAATTTTCTCAGTTAAATCACCAAATTGAACACAGATCCTTGTAGAAAATCTCATCGCGATCAAAACCCTATGTTCTCTGTTTTCTAAAAACGGCCTAATCTAGGATTAATTTAACGAAAACATCACCGACAGCCATATAGTTCAGGCCTTAGATCTACAAATTTAAGCATGTTATATCACAAATTGAAACAGTGAATCTATAGATATGAACATTGCGAACAAAACCCTGTACTTGAATCTCATCAAAACTTACTAAATCTTCCTAGATCTATCCTAGAAGCTCCGACAATGACGTCATCGGTCAAGAACAAACAACAAACATCAATTTTTATCAAATTTAAGCAAGAAAACATACCTTTGCCATTATGAACGATGAGCAAACCAACGATCTAATGTATATGTGCAAAGAGAATCAAATGAGTCAAAGATCAGATGAAAAATTTTAGAGAGAATAAGGGTCGGTCGGTCGAACAGTTTGAAAGTGTTGACTGAATATTTGATCCACTATTTATAGTGTCTTGATTCGGATTGCTGTCTGTTCGGTTAGCAGTTCGTATGGATTGCCGCCCGAGCCAAGTTCACCTCATTGATTTTCATTTGTTTGACTTTTTAACCTATTGATTTTGATCTTTTGTTGTTTTTATCAGTTTTAAGAATCCACTTAAGCATCTAGGTCCAAATTAATGACCCTAGGTACTTAATTCGTCTACCAAGTCCAACTTAATGACCTTGGTTGACCCGAATCAAAGCACACTGACATTTTGTTCAAACTTGTTCAAATAATTTTCTGAAAATTTCAAGTTTCAACTTAATGAACTTGTTTTGACTTTACATTTTTCACAGGTTTAACATGATAAGCTCCCAACTCATTTGTCCAGCTCAGAAACTTCCTGCATCTTCCTTAAACTGCGAGTCTGAAGATCCGTTTTCCGCTTTGGTTTGTCGATAAAACAAAACAGAAGTGTAAAATCTTTTTGGATTTAATAAAGTTTCTAGACTAGAAAGCTATGAAATCTTTTTGGGTTTAGAATGTTAAACATAAATGAAATGCAGTAAAAGTACACTATTTACAAACATATTTTTGGTGAGCATGTTAGGGAATCATATCAGCTGCCGACAAGCTATAAGTACCGTTAAGCTTTGATTTCATACTCAGAATTAAACAATTCGCTTAGATTGCCGATATACTGATCCACTTAAGTTTTCGCACAAATTTCAATCTGTTCAGGATACGAATTTAGTGTTTTAAAATCTTAACTTTTACGCGTGTACCACCTCAGAATATACTCCCGTATCCAGACTACTATATTCAGTCTTATAGGTGAGTGCACACTAATGATATCTGTAAGGGGTTAAGTGCGAGGCCATGAGAGCTCAGGCTATTGCTTCCGCAAAATCAGAGAGATGATGGCTCGACTTTAGGTGGGTCCCCTTTGGGGATCTTCTTTTACAACAGCACATGATTAGCATTTTTCAATGTTTCATCATTTTTTATGCTGAGGGGGGGCTTTAAGAATAAAGCAGTGCAATGTATTATACGAGGACTAGGCTATTGCTCCCGCAAAATCAGAAGTCCAGCTATAATACCCTAGATATCACCACGTACAAAGACCTAGTATGTCAGAAATAGAGCCTTTCAAACAGGATTTCAGGGGTTACTTATATATCCGAGAGATGTTCCCCACGTAAAAGCAAGTTGTGATTTAAGTTTATATCCCGAACAAACTTACTAAATGTGTAAAAACCTATCGGCATATCATCAGCGAGACTGCTTAACACTTTTAAACTTTACATTTCTTTAGCATACCGTAACTGTCTAGCTGATGTCCTATCATTTTCCCTTTATACACAAACTCTTTTTCGGTTTTCTATTGTTTTTGGATTTTGAAATATCTCATGTTTTTGGTTTTTTTTTGAAATTTTTTTATTGTTTTTGTATTTTCTGAAAAAAATATAAATCTCCCCCTAAATACCAAATCAAGTAAAAAATCGACAAACCATTGCAGATTGCTTTCCAACATCATCTACAGTGGTACCTTCATCAACGCCAATGATCCCCTCCACAACCAATAGTAACTTCATACCATTAAGTTTCAAAAGATATTGAAAATGAGTTTTGTCAAATGCTTTGTATGTAAGTCAGCTTTTTGTTCATCAGTGTGGATTTTTTCTATTCGTATCAACTTCTTCTCGAAACAGTCTCGGATGAAGTGATGACGAATTTCATTGTGTTTCGTTTTAGCGTGATGAACAGGATTTTTTGTTATGTTTATAGCTGCCTCATTATCAACAAAGATAGAGGAGTTAAGAAATTGCAAACCGTAGTCTCGCATTTGTTGCTGGACCCACAAGATCTGAGAGCAGCAACTGCTAGCAGATACATATTCGGCTTCACATGTGGATAAAGCGACAGAGGTCTGCTTCTTACATTTCCAGGTGACCAATCGTGGTCCGAAAAACTGGCACCCCACTGTTGTTGACTTAGCGTTCACTTTACAGCATCCAAAATCGGAATCAGAATATCCCTCAAGCGTGAAATCGCCTTCTTTTGGATACAACAACCCCAGTGATGGAGTTCCTTTCAGGTAGCGTAGAATCCTTTTCACAATTACCATATGCGAGGCTCTGGGACTTGACTGAAACCATGCTACGAGGCAGGTTGGATACATAATATCCGGTCTTGAAGCTGTCAAATACATCAGTGATCCGATCATGGAGCAATACAACGTTTCATCCACTTTATCTCCGGTGAGATCAGGGTTTATCCCATGGTTCGTCGCTAAAGGGGTGGACATTGGTGACATTCCTGACATCCCGAATTTCTCCAGAACATCATGAACATACTTCGTCTGATGTATGAACGTTCCCTCGGGTAGTTGATCAACCTGAAGCCCCAAGAAGAACTTAATCTCACCCATTGATTACATTTCAAACTTCTGCTTCATAACTTTTTCAAAATCTTTACAGAGTTGTTCATTTGTTGACCCGAAAATTATGTCATCCACGTAAATTTGGACTATCAGAAGATGGCCGTCGACTTCTTTTGTGAACAGAGTAGCGTCTACCTTTCCTCGGATGAAGTTGTTGGCTAACAGATGTTGAGACAAGGTCTCATACTAGGCTCTCGGGGCCTAATGTAAGCCGTATAACGCCTTATCCAAGAGATAAACTTTATCTTTGTGGATTGGGTCGGTGAAGCCCGGTGGCTGTCCGACATAAACCTCCTCTTTCACCTTGCCATAGAGAAATGCCGACTTCACATCTAGCTGAAAAACTTTAAATCCTTTCCAAGATGCAAATGCTAGGAAGATTCTGATTGCTTTAAGTCTAGCAACCAGTGCATACACTTCAGTGAAATCTATCCCCTCCTGCTGACTGAAACCTTGGACAATGAGTCGAGCTTTATTGAGAATAATAACCCCTCGATCATCCCTCTTGCACTTGAACACCCACTTGGTGTTAATCTTCCTATGACCATCAGGCAGATCTACCAGTTTCCAGACACCCAACTTCTCAAACTGACTTAGCTCCTCTTGCATCGCGTTGACCCAAGAATCTTCAGTTAGTGCTTCCTTGTACGTTTGCGGCTCAATCTGCGAAATAAAACAACTAAGTGAAAACAGTGTTTGTAAAGGAGCAACTGTAGAGTAAAAACAAGTAAGGCCTTGGTCAATTTGTTGTCTGGTGCGGACGCTTGATTGTAACTCTCCAATGATTAACTCTTCTGGATGGTATGAAAGAGTTCTCGGCATCACCTCGCCTGGAACATCTACTTCACTTTCCAAATTCGTAATGTTCTGGTTTGCGACTTGTTCACTGAGTGGAATAGTTTGATCTTGAGACTGGATTTACTCCCCCTCAGACTCTGAATCACCACGATCGAATGTTGGCCTTTCATCAGAATCTGAATTATCATTGATTCCCGTCTGATTGATAGGAGCTTGTTCGCTTTCTGAAGATATCGGAGTTTGCAAAACATCATCATGTTCTCCAGCATTGCTTGGACCTGCTTCATCATCGTTCGAAGCTTGTCGTTGACGACTATAAGGTTCTGCTGGGAATCTTTCTTGTTATTGTTCATAATCTCTCAGAATATCCAACTTGTCATAGAAATCTGGTTCTTCTTCTATATCGAATGAATCCCACAGAGTATCGTAATTGAAACGCCATGAGTCACCGGGATTCTGAGGTGGCATGGTATAACCTTGACCCTCAACATTTTGTGCTTCGATGATCCGCTTCATGCTTGGAACAAAGACTCTTTTTAAAGGGCTTGCATATCCCACAAATATACCTTCAATGCACTTTGGACCAAATTTACCAAAAGGTTCTAGAACAGTGCAGGGAGACCCGAACGGTTCCAAATACTTCAGGTTAGGTTTGCGGAGATTAATGAGCTCGAAACATGTCTTGTTGAACTTTTTCACTGTAAGAACCCGGTTGAGTGTATAGCAAGCGGCTGACACTGCTTCTGCCTAAAAATTGACAGGTAGTTTTGAATCAGCAAGCATCGTCCTAGCCATTTCAATCAGCGTCCTATTCTTTCTTTCTGCTACTCCATTTTGCTGCGTAGTGTATGGCGCGCTGAATTCATGCAGTATACCTCTTTCATTACAATATACTTCCATTCTATTGTTCTTAAACTCTGTACCGTTATCACTTCTTATTCTTCTGATACGAGTTTGGTACAGGTTCTCAAGTTTTCTGAACATTGTCATTAAACTCCAAATTGTTTCATCTTTTGTCTTCAGAAATGTTACCCACGAAAATCTAGAATAGTCGTCTGTAACAACTCGGCAGTAGAGATCACCAGTTATGCTTTTGACATTTACTGGACCAAAAAGATCCATGTGAAGTCTCTCTAACGGCCTTGAGACTGAATTCATCTTCTTTCCAGAGTGCGATTTCTTTCGCTGTTTACCTTTGATGCAACTAATGCACTCCCCCTCAAGATGAAAACCTTTCAGATGAACTCCATCTACTAATTCGTTGTGTACCAGGTAGTTCATTTTACGCAGATGAATATGGCCCATTTTTCTATGCCATAATTGTGACTCCTTCTCAGTGGCTGTTGACATGAAGTAGTGAGCCTGACCCGTGGTAGTTGTTGCTACACTCATCTCCAACACGTACAGATCGTCGACTCTTGGTGCTCTCATGATAACCCACTCTTCGGGGACAACAAATCCTGGTTTCAATATCAAACATTCTTTGTCTGTGAAGTGCGTCAAATACATACGATCACAAATCTGAGAGATGCTCAGAAGATTGTTTTCCAGCTCGGCGATATAATTCACTCTTTCAAACGTGACAATCCCATTCGATAAAGTACCCTCACCAACTATACGACCACCTTGATTGCCTGCAAATCCCACATATCCTCCATTAAACCCTCGAACATCATACAGTAGGGTTTTCATTCTGCCGAGAAGCTCCACTATCCATTATCCAACGTGAGATGGATCTCGGAAGCTCCTGCACATTTCAAAAACATTTAGTGAGATTTTGAAGCAACCCAAGCCTCTTTCGACTCAAGTAGCTTGACGTTCAGAATCGTGGTTTTGGTGTATAATGGCGGAAATTTTTTGTCATTCATCTTTAAACTTTCTTCAGTCCCACCCTCAACCTCTTTGTATAAGAAAAATTCTTCTTTTTGAGGTTGACCAGATGGTTGGTCTTTCTTAGGAACATACTTCTTCCCTGATGGGGTAGAAGTTTGTTTCTCAAGTTTCTCATCGTGAACCAAAGGAACATTCATCTTTACCTTTGTGGTAGAAGATGATTGTTTTGCAGACTCTGAAACCTTTGGTTTTGGCTTCCATGCTTGTTGAGATGATGCAACCCGCTTGTAAAATTTGTCTGTTTTAGTTACTAACTTCTTTACGGGTTCGGTTTTCTTAACCGACTCTTTTGCAGATTTAGTTTCAACTTTGGCATTTTCCTTTTTTAAAAACTTTTTCTCAACAAACATTGGAGCTTTTCCCTTTACATCATCTTTTCTTTTCAGATTCTCGACAACCACAGACTCAGGCTTCAAGTTGGGGCACTTTCGTGCAATGTGTCCAACTTGATTGCATTTGATGCATGTTCGGGTATCAACTACCCAACTTGTGCCTTCGGTCTGGGGCTGCGATGCTTTCTTCTCAAAGAATTCTTCATTGGTTTTTGAAAAAATCTCAGATTCTTGCTCGGAGTGTGAACTCGAGCTTTTCATAAACACCTTTTTCTCAACAAATTTCTTGTTTTGAAAGTTCCTTCTTTGGTTATTCTTACCACCCTGATAACCACCCGGCCATTGGTTGTTGTGAGAAAATCGTGGCGGTACTACAGGTTTTTTGTAGTAAGATTTATCTTTTCAAAGTTCAATTGTCTTTCGGAACGTTTCAAACCTTCAATTTCACAAACATCAATCTCAACCAGTTTAAAAACATTTTTCAATTTGTCGACATTAACATTCTCTAACGGAAACTCAAGATCCAAATACAACTTATCTGAACCCGACATCTTGTACATCACAAGAGTAGGTTTTTCACTTAAGTTGTTTTTGGAGGTTGATTTCGGAATGTAATTGTTCAAAAAACATTCTTCGTCTTCAGTTGAATCACTATCAGATTTCAAAACATTTTCAACAACATTTTTAACAACTTCAGACTGAACACTGTCTTCATCAGATGATGAAGTGAATGTGATGTCAATTGTTTCTGGAAGTTTGATTTCATTTGTTTCATCATTGTTAACCAACCCAGATTTCTTTTTTGAAAAATTATTTAACACTGGCGGTGGAACTTGATGATACCCAACCCCTGTTCCATCAGCATATACATCTTCGCCAGCTTTGTTCTTCCCAATGGGTTTGGGAACTATGTGTTGAAGAACAAAACTTGCGGAATTGTAACTATTGAGTTTCAGATTGATGCGTTCATTTTCTATCTTAGCTTCCTGAAACTGAAGCTTCAGATTAGCAATCTCATCCAACTGTTGGTTGATTTGCTTTTCTTTCGACTGAAGTACTCCTGACAATTGAAAATCTTCTTTGCTTGTTTTACTGTTTCTCTCATCAGAATCTTTAATTGTTCTTTTTAACTTCTCATGATTTTCAAAGAGTTGACGGTTTTCATGAATTAACTTTTCGTTTTCTTTCCTGATTCATTCTACGTCAATTTTATCATTCTCAATTTTCTCAGTTAATTCTTTGATTCGATCATTTGAAGCTTTTATCAATTTGTCATGACTTAAGATTTGATTTTCAACTTCTCTGACTCTTTCAGTCAGTTCTTCAGTCTTTTTAGTACTGAGATAAGCATGTGTACTACAAATCTTGCAGTCTTTCATGCAATTTTTGCAGTCACTGTCAATCTTGGCTTTATCAGTCTTACCTGACCCATTTGTTGAATCATTAGAACTAACCTTGCTCTTTGACCCAATTCTGGATTTAGAATCTACCTCTAATTCCTTTGATGCAAGAACTTTATCAGCCATTTTCTTCAAGTTATCTGCAGTGAAGTCTTTGGTCGTGTCAATAATCCCATCATCGACCTTCTTTGACTTTAGCTTTTTCTCCTCAGCTTCTCTTTCTTCAGCTTCTCTTGCCCACATTCTCTGTCTTGCTTCCTCTTCTTCTGCTATTTGTTCTATCAGGGTTTCAACATAGATCGATGAAGGTTCAACAACTATGTTTCCTTTAGGATCCAAATAGCATTCCCGTTCAGCATCCTATCTCTTTGCACTTTTTGCTTCTTTCCATGTTCGATAAATTTTATCTTTCATGTTTTAGGCTAACATCTTCCTGTTGACATATTTTTCTTCTTCTGTTCGGGTATCTTTGAAAGGAACAATCTTTGCCATAAATGCAAAACCCACAGCATCTTCTTTTGGTAGCACATCACTCCAGTCATAGCCCTCATCATCATGCATAACGGCTAATGCTCTCGACTTTTCTTTGGGAGCATCTTCCAACTGCTTCATTCTTGGAGATTCTGCTTTGTTTTGATGATAGATGGCCCTTTTATAATAGTCCTCACGGAATGGATTGGCCGTTTCATCAGCAGGAACATTTCGACATTCTCGTTTAAAGTGCCCCTTTTGTTTGCACTTAAAACATGTAACCTTTGATTTGTCAAACCCTAATTTAGTTGACGGTCCACCAATGGAGTGTCTCCCTGTTATCTCCATGAACCTCTGAGCCCTTCTAACCGCACTCGCCATGCACCATCTAATGTCAATCAACTCCATTTCCGCTGGGTCAATTTGATCATAGTCCTCCTTGGTGAGGTTTGTGTTTCTGATTTTTCCTGCTACGAGACTTTCGTAAGACTCTAAGACGGATGCCAAAAACACCATTTGCTGCATGGCTACTTCTTCGCTGAACTTTTGTGCATTTTTTAAGTCTACAACAATATTGCACTGGAACATGTTTTTCAGAACAAATTGTTGTTGCTGTTGACTTGGAGTCGATGAAGATGATCCTCCATGATATCCGCTGCTTGGAGCAGGACTGCTGTTTTGATTCTCTTGATTTGGCACACTTGGATTTTCTGCTGAGAATGCAGTCTTTGGTGATACTGTTTTTGGAATCATACTTCCTCGGTAATATAAATCAACATTCTGCTGATACTGAGTACTGTTGACTTTGTTTGTCTTCCTGATTTCCAACTCGTGACTTTCAAGCCTCTTGATCAGAAAGTCAACTGTCAGATCCTTCTTCTCCCCAGTGTTTTTCAACAACAGAGCAAAGTACAGCCAATCCTTTTCATCAGGTAGCGAATCCATCAGCTTATCAACCAATTCTTCCTCTGTGAAAGTAAACCCATGTCTAGTTAGCTCGATCTTCAAATGACAAAACCTTTCTATCATCTTTGAAACCGATTCATTTTTCATGCATCCAAATAAATCAAATTCCTTTTTCAACAATTTTTTCTTGTTTCTAACAATTTCTGCTCCACCCACGCACTTTTTCTCTAATTTTGCCCATAAATCTTTGGAATCTTTGTAATCGATTAGAGATATGATATCATCCCTCACTGATTGATGTAGCAATGCGATACATTTTTGCTCAGCGATAAAACTTTCTTGTTCATTTTCAACTAAGTTCTCATAGTCACTTCTACCAATGTTAAACCCGCACTTCAAGCATTTCCAGCTCTGGTATGCGAAAGCCTTCAACCAATCTTCAAACCTCCCTGTCCACCTACTGTATTCCTCGATAGCCATTAGCTTGGGCGGTTTGTTGTATGTGCCATATGCCTTATCCTCGCTCAACGAGTCAATAATGGCTTTCTTTGGATTCGGGTTAGGAGTAGTAGTGTTTGTGTTGCTTGATGTAGCATCTCCTGTGTTGCTGGTGTAAGCAAAGATGTCACTGAAAGGATTGAGAAAATCGTCTCCCATTTTTAGAGAACCTGAAAAATTTACAAACACTTAGAAAAATTTTTGAGATTTTCAAAAGTTTTCACACTTGTGCACTTGGATCGGATGGTTGTCCGAACGAGTGCTTGTCCGAACGAAGGCTTGTTCGAACGAATGCTTGTCCGAACGAGTGCTTGTCCAAATGAGTAGCAGATAAGCTTTTGACCTTTCAACCTTGCACCGATCGGATGGCTGTCCGATCGAGTGGTAGGATGACGTAAGCAACAAAGATAATAACAACAATGTTGTCTGATCGACCTGCTGTCCGATCGGGTAGCACTGATGATGTCAGCTACACGATTTCACTGATCAATCTAATTCAAGTCGTTCGTATAGCTGTTCGAACGGATAGGTGACGTCATCATGCAAGAACAGTTCTTCATAGTTTTTGATGATTTTGATCTTGTTTTTGACGGAATTTTGTTATGAAAACTTGAAGGATTAAGATTTGATAGATTGTGGAATTGTTTGATATCAGTTTTATCAAATTTTAACCGTAGATTCACGTCTAATTTTATGTTTTTCTGATTTTATCGTGACAAACTGAAAAACAATGTAAGAAATGAGTAGATAGTGAGAGAAAATGTCAAATTTCCGATGAAATTTGACTCTGATCAGCAAGAAAAGCTCGAATTCTGGTGAATTCGTGGTCGTAGATCTCGATTCAGCTCCCTGGATGCTCTGATACCACTTGTTGGTCCTTTGTATAGGATCTGTTCGTCAGGAACTTAGATGAATCGACTTTGACTAATGTGCGGAATCCATATAATCAAATCACCGATGTACAACAAAGTATTCAACGATTAAACGCAGTCTGATCTTTCTATTCAACTGTTATGAAAGTACAAAAGACCCTGTAGAAGTTAGACAGTGACAGAGTTCTCCCCAGAGTCAAAAGTTCTAAATGAGATACCCGGACGGGGTATTTATAGGCAACTCAGGAACAAGGTTAGTGCTGTCCGCACGGATGACATGCTGTCTGAGCGGACTGCTGTTCGAACGGTTGAGAGCTGTGCGGTCGGATGGCCCATCCGATCGGGTGACATTGGCCAACAATGGTCAAGCACTTTACAATCCAGTCCCGTTTCCTGAGTCGTCGTTCTAACTATCACACATACAATACATAATTGTTTACAAAGAACACAAATATACAAAACATGACTAAATGCTGACGGAAGCTACAGACGTATATACTAACATAGGATGCAAAAAAAAAAAACAGAGCTTTAGACATCATATCAGGAGTGCAAATTCCTTAGCCTTCATTCTAGCCGACCCGTATTCCCAGCCTATTATAAGGTTCGGTACCTGCTGTTCAATCTTTTGAAAATACGTCAGCCAAAGCTGGTAAATACACTTAACTGAATCTTTGGAAAATAGTTTTTCGAAAGGAGTTTTATACATATAGAAAACCCGTAGGTGATCCTTTAAAAATATCTTGGGATTATTCTTGTTACGAGATTATATACTTGATTAACCCATTGGGTTGTCCGGACATGGTATCATTATCCCCCAATTATGATAATTATCAAGTAAACGGATTAAACTGTATTCATACATTTTTGCGCAATCATAGGCGACTTACTTATGTAATAACCGTCCCAAGAGGCATATTTGCCATCCCAAGTTTACACTAAAATAAGTCAAGAGTATTTACCTTATTGCTAGCTTCCAATCAACAAGACTATATTTGGCAAAAGCCGCAAGTCTAAGTATTATTGACCCAAGTCCGATTATCTGGGGAGTACTATAGTCTGGAATGAACAGATTTATTATCTGGTAGAATGTATACGGGCCAAAGGTAGTTCCTTTAGATATGACCCGATACTTAAGAATAGGTTCGCTTAAGCGTTTACAGAATAGAATGTGGTTTAAACCCAACAAGTACTAGGACTTGTATAATATGGGTAAACAATGTACATTCTGGATTTTGAGATTAAAACGATAAGGTTAAACCCCTTTTCGGTAAATTTACATAAACTGGTTACGTAAGTATAACCGTACGCGTATAAGCGATAACGGGTAACCGGATTAGTCATGAACAAGTTCCATATGCCAATACACTTTAAACAAGTTATAATATCAGTAGGATATCAACTTGTATGCCCATTAAGGTTTTAAAATCAAACTATGCCTCATAAGGGCGTTTTGGTAATTTTCCAACTTATAAAAGGAGCTTGCAAGTAAACTGATGTTATGGTCATAAACATTCTGTAAAAATGGTTAAATTATGATATCATATCAGTAGGATATCAAATATATATGTGGTTTATGCTTATTGACCAAACTATGCACCGTAGGGGCATTTTGGTCATTTTCACACATAGTTTTGAGAATTTATTTGGGATTATGAGTTCATGACTTATAACTACTATAAAAATATTTAGAATGGTTTATAAAATCAGTAGGTAACAAGTCTTGGTTCATACATATGGTTTAAAACCATACTATGCACCTAAACGGCGTTAATGTCGTTAAATGTCGATTTATGCGATGGTTTATGAAATCTGATGTTATGACCAGCTTTGAATACTTAAAATATTTTATTTGTCATAACATATCAGTAAGCAAAAGGTTTGGTTTGAATATTATGCTTAAAACCCACTTTATGTGCCATAAGGGCATTATCGTCATTTATCGGCATTGCACACGAACTTGAAGTTAAAATCAGTTTACAATCTGACTTAGCATTCTAAATAATCCTAATTATAATATCATATTAGTAGGTAACGAGTTTTATGTTAAAATTATGTTTAAAACTCATTTTGGGTGTAAAAGGGCATTTTAGTCCTTTTAAAAGCATAGTTTACGCTTATATGCGTAAACTCAGTTTATGACCAGATTATAAACATCAAACTATTCTAAACATGTTTACTTATCAGTACATAACTCATTTACATGCCCATTTGTATTTAAAACCTTATTTTTAAACAAAAGGGCATAATAGTCAAAGTACGACATAATAACGGAACATGCGCATAACTCAGATTACTAGTCCGATCGTGTAATATAACCTTACAGGGTTATACTACATTATATTACGATCATAACGGAACCTAAAATCAGTAGCATACTAGTCTAATTCGGTTTATAACCAAAAGTCAACGTAGAAGTCAAACTACGCGACTTTCGGTTGCGAACTGACCCTAAAATTGGAATTGACGAGCCAGACATGTTTACACATGTTCTAATAATTATTACCGAGTTTTTTAAATGATAAAACATATTTTAGAACATTTCTAAACTCATATCTCAATTATTTTAAAAACTGACCCGTTGACTTTTTAAAATGTCAATACGTTGACTCGTTAATTGACCAAGCACACGTGATTCTTAAGAGGTGCCCTTTTGAGGGATTAACACCTACCTAATTACAATCTCGTAGCCATGTTTGTTGTGAACAATGGCTTGACCATTTAAGGTCTAAAAGAAAGTCAAAGCGTTATTACGATAACGCTTGAACTCTTGGCTTTAAAGCCTATAAAACGACTAAGTCACGAAAGGAATACTTACAAGTGGTCCTAGGGACTGAAGAGAACTCAGAGGTATGCCCCCAATTGCTCAGGAGCTCCCATAAGAGAATAATAGAAGAATTTATGAAAATGGTGGAAGTTTTCAAATGAAACAAAGCACCTATTTATAGTGTTTGAGGGATTGCTAGGATGATGACAAGTGTATTGAGTGGTCTCCAAGGACTAATATGATTCTAACATGTGTCTAGATCAGATTTCCATGCTTGGTGAACACATAACTTGTTCATCAAGACAAATAAAATAAACAAAAACAATTGAAGTTGCAAACAACTGCTGCTGCTGAACCTTTCTGCCCAGAACAGGGGCTTGCGTGGCGCGATCAGGATATCCCTGGGTTGTCGCGTGACGCCACCACAAGCATCCAGTTTCAATTTTTGGCAAGTTAGGTCCCTGTACTTGTTTAAATGTGTTTTTGACGCGTTTAACCCCCATTAACCCAAGATTCAGGCTTTGTAAGGACGCTAAAGCATAAAGGACTTGAATCATGCCCAGAAAGGTCGTGGATGTCGGTTCGTTCAGTCATACGGTCGCATTTTTCGCTAAATTGCGACGAACGTTTTAACGAACGCGAAAGCGACCCAAATTGCGCAACGAATAATATTTTTGCATTCTTATCAATAACATACTAGATATTAGGTATACCGAGATATGACCAAGCATCAAATATTACAGATTCATTAAAAGGTCATTCAGAGGTAAGAATTAACATGTTGACACTTTTAACCCTTCCAATGCTCAAACTTGTGCATATTATCGTTTAACAGCATCAAAGACCTAAACGACCAATATTAGGTATTCCCAAGAGTGTGATCGAATATCATAGCGCTCCGGATTCATTAAAAGGTCACTCAGAGGTAAGATTTAACATGTTGACGCTTTTAACCCTCTGTTACCGAAACTTTTGAGTTTATTGCAAACAGTTTTGGTTATCCAACAAGTGGCTTAATATAAGAATACAAATATCGTGTAAGGTCTTTCAGAGGCTTTGTTTAAGCATGTTGACACTTTCAGTCCTTTCACATTCAAGGTTTAAACTGTTTGGCGATAATAGTCCCTCCTAGTCAACGTTTGACATAATTAGGATTAGGGACACGTGTCAACACATTATTGGACACGATTTTGCGAGGTGTTACATCCTCACCCCCTTAAAAGAAATCTGGACCTCGAGATTTGTTCAGAGCAATACGGTTAATTCCGTATCATAGTAAGTTTCAACCTCTCAATAGTATCCTGGGCCACAATGGGAATCCCATTTCACATTTATGAGAGAAACTTAGGATTTTTAACTTTTTATGGTCCATAATGGACAAGGTTTTTCAATAAACCTTATGCTCACGTTTAGATGTCATGGCGAAACATGACAAGTGCTTATCAGCTGAGCATCATGCTAGAATTTTCCAGAGATAAGAATATATTTAGTATCATAATTCGATACTTTTGACAACGGTACTCCATAAGGAGACTTGATGTTGTCATTATATAGCTTAACTTGTCGGAATTCAAGATATTTCGTTAATTGACAAGAAGCGTCAACTTAGTAGGTTTGTCGACTGTAATTTACATCGCGTCATTGCCACGATTGAACTTAGGTAACTTAGAGATTAGATTCACTGTTACCATTTCCCAATCCTATGTAGGATTTTCTAGTTCATTATGCCGACCAAAAATGGTCTACGATGTTCGACACACCTGTGAACATTTTTAGCATTATGCCTCCTAGGTGGCTACGAACTTCTCGTGCCCATCCACACAAAGGTCTCAGCTTTTGACTTTAATTAATCTGAATATACCTGTGTCATGTGGATGACACATCCTTCTTTCAATCACTTGGATGCCTCAAGCATAAAAGCTTCCTCGGCAATCCATAGTGTTGATCTTCCACGGATGGTGAATATATCACTAGATGGGGATTTTAATTTCAATAAGTTTCTTACTGTAGACAAAGTGGATTTGGTTTTTGGACTAACCAATCCATGTCTAAGAACATATCGAATCCCGTAGGATTTATTAATAAAAATTTTATCAAAGACAATTTGTTTCATGAAGGATATATTATATGTGAAACCATCTAGATTGGCCACTTGATTTTATAGATAATATCCAAGCCTTGAAAAGGGAGATTTAAATCGATGAAGCTTTAACTGAATCCAGAGTTTAAAATAGGTTTCTAGTAAATAGATCATCTACGGGAAACAGATCTGTAAAGGTATGTCTTGAACAGCTTCTGCTGTAGCAGATTGGAAGGCTCAAGCATTGTCTTTCTTGCCATCAGTGGCCTTGTTCTTACTGTCAGTCGCCCTTTTTGGGCAGCGGGTCTTTATATGCCCTTTCTCGCCACATCCATAGCATGTGGCGTCTCTCAAATCTTTGCATTCATGAGACTTGTGATCCATCTTCTTATAGATGCCACATCCCTTGGTCTGCTCATGGAAACATTTTGCAAAGTGTTGCTTCCCGCAGGTTGTACATTCGGGCTTTGCCTCATTCGGCTTGGACTGGTTATAATTCGAACCAGTCTTATCCTTTTTTGTAGTCCTTTCCTGGGGGTATCATCACGCTTTCGCTTATGATCCTCCTTGGCCTTAATCACCTTTGCTCTTATTTCATCTTCAGTGACAGATAGAGCCAGATCCATAGCGGATCTAAAAGTAGCAAGTTTAGAGGATTTAACCATCCCCTTGATTTCTGGAGCGAGTCCTCCAATAAACCGCGCAATGCGCTTGGACTCGGGGGTAATTAAATATGGCACGAGTCTTGGTAAGGAGTTGTATTCAGATAAATAGGCTCGACACTCGAGGCCTTTCATGGTCAGCCTTAGAAAGTCAGATTCAACTTTCTCCACCTCATGAGGTGGGCAATAAGTCTCGCGGATTAGTTCCATGAACTTTGACCAACTAAGGTTGTACATTGTAACCTTGCTAGTGGATTGGATTAGTGTCTTCCACCAAGTCAGAGCATCCTCTTTGAAGGATTGGGACACGTATTTAATAGTGTCCTTGGCGGCACAACTGCTTATATCAACAATGGTTTCCATTTCATCCAGCCACTTTAGAGCATCAATTGCTCCAATCTCCCCCGTAAAGTCACGGGGTTTACAAGAAGCAAAGTATATATATGTACCCCCCTTCTTAGAGTCATGTGACTCAACTTTCTTGATACTCTTAATACTCTGCTCACTCTTAGTTGAGGAGAAATGAGTCTTTTCAGTTATATGAGTATTAGAACGGGGTTTAGAAACATAGTTCTCTTTCTATACTGATGGCTTTGGCTCTTTAAACATGGCCATAAATCCAGCCAAGGCTTTACCGAATTCATTGGCAACTATGGATTGAAGACGATTCTCTTCGTCATTACGGTTCTGGTGCTCCAAGTCGTCACCCCCATTTTTCTTACTTGCTTTGCCAATACTCAGGCTTGCCATAACTTTATCTGAAAAATATTATAGCCATCGGTATTACTTCAAGAACTAAATAGCAAATCAATTTATTTGCATTAGATCTTACAGATCTATATGTTTATATATCAATTTCACTAGCCCTGCTTACCACAATTGGTAATGGGCTTAGCCATATAACTCACCGGCTTATCACAAAGGATATTTAAATATAGCACATTGGCTTGTCAAGAAGGACATTTAAATATAGCACATTAGCTTGTCATGAAAGTCATGAAAGATATGGCACGAGGGCCTGGTCACAAAGGAGATTAAAATATTGCACAAGGCTTTGTCACAAGGACAACTAAACTAGATATGTCGTGATCTTATTTGATCAAAGGGCTTTAAGGTTTGAACATAGTTCATTACTTTTGAATAAGGGGTCGTAGACCACTATTGTCATCGCAATTGATGATATAATATGGCCCGTAGGCGATTCGATTGACATCACAAAGGATGTTAAATTAATGGTCATCGCACTGATGATATCATTCATCATCGCATTTGTTCATATAAGCTATGAGGCTTTGGCATAGCCCTCCACCTTGAACAGGGAACCATAATGGTCACAACTGGCCTTGTCTCAAATGGAAAATATAATGTAGTCTGTAGGAGAAACATCTCTAGGGATGTTAAGTATGATTATCATATTGATAATATTAGTCATGATCGCATTGATCATATAGACTATTAGGCTTGGGTATAACCTATTACTTTGAGCAGGATACCATAAAGGTCACCACTATCATTGTCTTATTGACAATAGAGTAAAGTATAGCCCGTAGGAACTTCATCACTAGGGATGTTAGTAATATGATCATCATACTGATTATATTAATCATGATCGCACTGATCATATAGACTATGAGATTCGAGCATGGCTTACCCCCTTGGGCAAGGAATCATAAAGGGTTACAATTTACCTTGTCATAATTGGATAATATAATATAGCTCGTAGGCAAAACATCACTAAGGATGTTATATATAATCATCATATTGATGACTTTAGTCATGATCGCATTGATCATATAGACTATTAGGCTTGAGTATAGCTCACCATCTTGGACAGGGGATCATAAAGATCACAATGTCAATGTCTCGAATGGACAATATGTTATAGCCCGTAGGCAAGACATCTCCAAAGATGTTAAGTATAATCATCATATTGATAATTTTAGTCATGATCGCATTGATCATATAGACTATTAGGCTTGAGCATAGCTCACCACCTTGGACAGGGGATCATAAAGATCACAATGGCAATGTCTCAATTGGACAATATGTTATAGCCCGTAGGCAAGACATCACTAAGGATGATAAATGATATGATCATCGTACAAGATGATATTAGTCATGATCGCATTGATCATATAGACTATGAGGCTTGGGTATAACCCACCACCTTAGACAGGGGACCATATAGGTCACATCCGTCATTGTTTTAACTGACAATGCAGTATTATGATTCGTATCCTTCCACATAGTTTGGAATGGTTGAAGACTTGGAACAAGTATTGTCATAAGGTTGATGAAGATTTTCCTCCTTTCCACACAACTGGGAATTAGTTGGAGTTTTAATGATACGTTTCAGTCAACGTATTGAATATAATTTCTTCTCCTCAGTTGGAGATGCGTCTTAGTTGACGTTTTAAATATAAGTCCCTCTCCACATTAGGAGATTTGGGAATACACCTCAATACAGTCAACGTATATGATATGGCTCGATACAGTCACCATTTAAATATATGCTTTTCTCCTTGTTGGGAGATTTGGAATACGCCTCAATATAGTACAGCGTATATGATACGGCTCAATACAGTCACCATTTATATATATCCTTCTCCACATTGGGAGATTTGGGGATGATTAACATCACATAGATGGATGAAATTTCTATCTCCTTTCCACATATTCGGGAGTTAATTGGAGATCTAAGATAAGTGTCGTCCTATAGTTGGACGAGAATCACTTTAATATTTTGAAGATTATATGGGTGTGAGGGAATCAGTTTTCCACTTCTATCACCCTTTAAACCAGTACCATTGGTGGGTAATTTGAGACAAAGTCTTTTATCATGGTCTTATTTTCTAGTCTTAATTACGTAAGAACTAGTAGACCGAGTAAATTCAAAAGAGATTTATTTGCTTGATTGCTAGTGGTCCTTCGACTAATTTGTCTTCACCCAATAGAGTTGGCACTTTTAGTCCTTCTCCTCAGTTGGAGTTTCCAGGACACGTCTTATTTGACTTTTTAATTATATGCACTTCTTCTTAGTTGGAGATTTAGTATACACCTCAATATAGTATAGTGTATACGATACGGCTCAATATAGTACACCGTTTAATTATATACCCTTTCTCCTTACGGGGAGATTCAGGAATACGCCTCAATAAAGTACAGCATATATAATACAGCTTAATAAAGTACACTGTATATGGTACGACTCAATAAAGTACACCGTTTATAAATATACCCTTTCTCCTTATGGGGAGATTCGGGAATACGTCTCAATAAAGTACAACGTATATAATACAGCTCAATAAAGTACACTATATATAGTACGGCTCAATAAAGTACACCGTTTATAAATAGATCCTTTCTCCTTATGGGGATATTCGGAAATATGCCTCAATAAAGTACATATTATATAATACAGCTCAATAAAGTACACTGTATATGGTACGGCTCAATAAAGTACACCGTTTATAAATATACCCTTTCTCCTTATGGGGAGATTCGGGAATACGCCTCAATAAAGTACAGCGTATATAATACAGCTCAATAAAGTACACTTTATATGGTACGGCTCAATAAAGTACATCGTTTATAAATATACCCTTTCTCCTTATGGGGAGATTCGAGAATATGCCTCAATAAAGTACAGCGTATATGTTATGGCTCAATAAAGTACACCGTTTTATAAATTAGCCCCTCTCCTTATCTTTGGGGATATGTCGTCTCATATTTGGATGAAAATTTTGCACTTTTTCAACCACTCATTAGTGGGAACATGTGCGTTTTGGCCTTCGTCTATTGCGCAATCAAGAGATCTGTTTGATAAGGTAGGAGCAATAAATGTAACCTTCATATTATTAGAAGGAAAAATCATAGAATGGGCTCCATAAAATCAATGATTCTTCTTATGGCAGTAGTATCACCAAAATATATAGATGCTTACTATTAGCCGATATCAATACAACATGACCGTTGGGAGATCTTAGTGGTTCCATGCATTAAATCGTCATACTGGCCATGCATGAAAGCAATATATGGGACACATTAAGATACTGCCAATTATCATATGGCGCTTCTATCAAACTAAGTTTGGCATTCGTAGTTGCTAAAAATCAATGAAATAAAAATCATTGTCGTACTCCAGTTGGAGAAATTGCTAGCGAGAGTTGTCAAATTTATATACTATAATATACTCTAATGGGTTTGAACTAATCAAGCTCGAAGACTCGAAATTATATGCTTTAAGCATGAATCAGAAATAGTGATTCCTTTTTCTGCTTATTCTCTAGAATGAGAGAACATTTGAATCAAAGAATAGAAATTTGGTGCAAAGTGCACATCTATTTCTGCTTATTCTCTAGAATGAGAGAACATTTGAATCAAAGAATAGAAATTTGGTGAAAAGTGCACATATATCTTTGCCATAATACGGCTTTCCATAATTGTTGTTGTTTCAATCAGCTGGTGAGATATCACCGGAATGTCTATCAGATATGATAGACTTCAGATAAATAATATTAGGATATCACAGAGATTTCAAAAGATATAATATCAGATGGCGTGGTTTAGCATCCTCGTATCAGAGTCATCGTCTCCAAAACATATGTAGTTCACCATATGGAACTTCAAGCTACTCAATGGTAAAGATCCTCGAGTCCGTGACCCATTATAGTTTCTTCATCTGGTCCGCGACATCTTGGCGGTATAAAATCAATAACTACTATATAGATTAAGAGTAGTCTTATATTCAGGTCTAGACTAGGGGTTTTAAATAGAATCTGCATTTGTGATATTTGAGATTAGACACAAAAGGCTACTGTCTAATTCACTCAAATTATAGCTCTGATACCAACCTGTCACACCTCGATCTCCGGTGGCCCCGGATGGGTACAATCGTGACGGTTGGATAACAGTTATCACATTATAATAACATGCAGCGGAAGTATTGGATTGAAATTATTAAAATAAAGCTTGAATGTATAAAAGTATTACAAGGGTTCGATACAAGCCCACATGCAGGATCCAAAAAAAAAAAAAAAAAAAACAGAGCTTTAGACATCATAGGCCTTAAGCATCAGGAGTGCAAATTCCTTAGCCTTCATTCTAGCCGACCCGCATTACCAGCTATTATAAGGTTCGGTACCTACTGTTCAATCTTTTGAAAATACGTTAGCCAAAGCTGGTAAATACACATAACTGACTCTTTGGAAAATAGTTTTTCGAAAGGAGTTTTATACATATAGATAACCTGTAGGTGATCCTTTAAAAATATCTTGGGATTATTCTTGTTACGAGATTATATACTTGATTAACCCATTGGGTTGTCCGGACATGGTATCATTAACCCCCAATTATGATAATTATCAAGTAAACGGATTAAACCGTATTCATACATTTTCGCGCAATCATAGGCAACTTACTTATGTAATAACCGTCCCAAGAGGCATATTTGCCTTCCTAAGTTTACACTAAAATAAGTCAAGAGTATTTACCTTATATGCGTAAACTCAGTTTATGACCAGATATAAACATCAAAATATTCTAAACATGTTTACTTATCAGTACATAACTCATTTAGATGCTCAATTGTATTTAAAACCTTATTTTTAAACAAAAGGGCATAATAGTCAAAGTACGACATAATAACGGAACATACGTATAACTCAGATTACTAGTCCGATCGTGTAATATAACCTTATAGGGTTATACTACATTATATTAGGATCATAACAGAACCTAAAATCAGTAGCATACTAGTCTAATTCGGTTTATAACCAAAAGTCAACGTAGAAGTCAAACTACGCGACTTTCGGTTGCGAACCGACCCTAAAACTGGAATTGACGAGCCGAACATGTTTACACATGTTCTAATAGTTATTACCGAGTTGTTTAAATGATAAAACATATTTTAGAACATTTCTAAACTCATATCGCAATTATTTAAAAAACTGACCCGTTGACTTTTTAAAATGTCAATACGTTGACTCGTCTATTGACCAAGCAAACGTGATTCTTAGGAGGTGCCCTTTTGAGGGATTAACACCTACCTAACTACGATCACGTAGCCATGTTCGTTGCGAACAATGGCTTGAGCATTTAAGGTCTAACTGAAAGTCAAAGCGTTATTACGATAACGCTTGACTCTTGGCTTTAAAGCCTATAAAACAACTAAGTCACGAAATGAACACTTACAAGTGGTCCTAGGGACTGAAGAGAACTCAGAGGTATGCTCCCATAAGAGAAGAATAGAAGGATTTATGAAAATGGTGCAAGTTTTCAAATGAAACAAAGCACCTATTTATAGTTTTTGAGGGATTGCTAGGATGATGACAAATGTGTTGAGTGGTCTCCAAGGACTAATATGATTGTAACATGAGTCTAGATCAGATTTCCATGCTTGGTGAACACACAACTTGTTCATCAAGACTAATAAAATAAACAAAAACAATTGAAGTTGCAAACAACTGCTGCTGCTGAACCTTTCTGCCCAGAAGAGGGGCTCGCGTGGCGCGACCAGGATATCCCTGGGCAGTCGCGTGACGCCACCACAAGCATCCAGTTTCAATTTTTGGCAAGTTTGGTCCCTGTACTTGTTTAAATGTGTTTTTGACGCGTTTAACCCCCGTTAACCCAAGATTCAGGATTTGTAAGGACGTTAAAGAATAAAGGACTTGAATCATGACCGGAAAGGTCGTGGATGTCGGTTCGTTCGGTCGTAAGGTCGCGTTTTTCTCTAAATTGCGACGAACGGTTTAACGAACGCGAAAGCGACCCAAATTGTGCAACGAATAATATTTTTGCATTCTTATCAATGACATACCAGATATTCGGTATACCGAGATATGACCGAGCATCAAATATTCCGGATTCGTTAAAAGGTCACTCTGAGGTAAAAATTAACATGTTGACACTTTTAACCCTTCTAACGCACAAACTTGTGCGTATTATCGTTTAACGACATCAAAGCCCTAAACGGCCAATATTAGGTATTCCCAAGAGTGTGATCGAACATCATAGCGCTCTTGACTCGTTAAAAGGTCACTCAGAGGTAAGATTTAACATCTTGACGCTTTTAACCCTCCGTTACCGAAACTTTTGAGTTTATTGCAAACAGTTTCGATTATCCAACAAGTGGCTTACTATGAGAATACAAATATCGTGTAAGGTCTTTCAGAGGCTTAGTTTAAGCATGTTGACACTTTCAGTCCTTTCACATTCAAGGTTTTAACTGTTTGGCGATAATAGTCCCTCCTAGTCAATGTTTGCCATAATTAGGATTAGGGACACGTGTCAACACATTATTGGACACGATTTTGCGAGGTGTTACACCACTTCAAGTTTGACATGGATGAAATGACTATTGTTCACATTACCAGTGTAACGACCTGATAGGGGACACGCCCGCGCTCTCGATGATAGAAGGGGAAAAAGTCGAACAACCTCTCATGTCTAATATGTGAACAATCACACCAAACCTATGGGCAAGATAGAGTCCTGCCCGAGGCATCTCCATCCAATGCTCCATGGGTGCTCTCCCAACTTCGGTAAAATATATTCTCTTTAGTTACGCGTCGTAGTCTCCCAATAAATCACTGTCTAAAATGTACTTCCATATTTTTTACACGCGTTTATCAGTGTCTGGTCTCTGTGCGTAAGAATTACATGCGGCTCCATGCACTCGTGTAGCATGGACCTGATCCTCTCTAGGACCCAGACGTACGTTACCTCCTTTTCGTTTGAAAGAAATGCATGCGCAACACCAAAGGTTTGGTTTGTCGACGTCATACCCACAACTTGCAAAAAGGGAAGATTGTACATGTTAGTTTTGTAGGTCACGTCGACCATAAGCACATGCGAGAATGCCCTCCACATTTCAAAGGACTTGTCGTGACAGAAAAATATATTCTGAACGACATTGGTGGAAGGTTCCGCCTGTACGTAATTGGTCATCTTTTTTCCCGGAGGATTTGTTCCAGTCTCTATATGGGAGTCTTTTTTATTGAACTTTGTGGCCCTAATCTTTTGGTGAGAGTTGTGTATGTCTTTCGGAACACATTTGTTTTTAGGGTTCTGTTTGGTTATGGCCTTCCAGATTGTATGGGGCTGTATGTATTGATCTGTCAGCTCTTGCACCATTCTAAACTCATTGGGAGTAAGTGTCCTGACATACGCGTAACCCTCCAGATGTTCAACAGGGCCATGGTTATGTTTCTCGTCAAAATTTTTGTGAAGATAATCTATCCGCCAAGCTCGAGGACTTTGGTCAAGACGACCTATCACCATAAAAGGGAATGCACATTTTTTGATGCCGGTTTTCCTAACCGTGACCTTACTCTCATGCTCGCCACTACGACAACATTGGAGTCATGTCTAGTGATCCTTGGACCGTTTAGTAACAATAACGTATCCGTTGGCTAAACCCCTTCTTTTTACCCAACCTTCCAACTTATTGTGGGATATACAATCCTAAGTGAAAATATATATATAACATTTATAATATTTTTTTAACAAAAAATATAACATTTATAATACATTTTAAAAATATATAATGTTTATAATAATTTTTTAACAGAAAAAATATAACATTTATAATACATTTTTTAAAATATATAACGTTTATAGTAATATTTTTTGTGACACCTGTGTCACTTCAACCATCAAACAAATGCCAAACCAATGAAATATTGTAATTCATACTTGGGATTTGTAAAAAAATATGTGTATCGTTTGCACATATCAACTCTTGTTCGATTTTAAGCTTTAAATCGCTTTCTGGAGGGTTATACGCGCTCTGATGCGTAAATATAACCAGTTTAATCCAACGAACACTCCGGAATAGTGAAATAGGCTTAACATACCTTAAATAACCTTTACATAACTTAGAAATAAGTTTTAAAGGCTTTGGTATGGCAAAAACAAGTTAATTCGCTTACAGGGACTAAACTTGACAAACTGCAAAGGTATACCAATTTGAACTGTAACAGACATTCTGGAACATGACCATAAGTTAAACACACCTTAAATATCCTTTATATAGCTTAGAAATAGGCTTTGAGGGGTTCGGTGTGCTAAAATAAACTTTTGGGTCGTTCAGGGACTAAAAGTGTAAAAAAGTGCACAAGTTTGCACTTTCGCGCATAACTTACGTTCTGAATACATCCGGACATCCAAAAATTTATGTAAGCACTAAAACATTTTATTTTAGTGTTTGGCATAAGAAAAATCCATTCGTCGCGTCATTTGGATCGTTTTTCGCACTTATGCGCATTCCGTCGTAATTAAGCGAACATCGCGATCGTACGGCCAAACGAACCGACATCCTAGATATTTTTGAGCACATTTTAAGTTCCCTATACTTTAACTTCATTTTAGAGCCTTGAAATGAGGTTAACGGGGTTCAAACGCATCGAAAATAGCTTAAACGGGCTGCAGGGACCATTTCTGCCATTTTTGAAACTTTTCTGAATCTGGTGCATGGTGGCGTGGAACGAGCCCTATGGCCTTTACCGTCGCGCTACACAAGCGCCTATGCTGAACAGAAAAAAAACCAGATTCAATGTATTAACAGCTGTTAAACTCCCAAGCACACACCCACACTTGCCCTTTCAGTTCATGAGAGGCCATTTTTAGTCACCACAACATTCCAACAAGTGTACGCCTTAGATTCGATCACGGTTTCCAAGAAACGATCCTAACGGTTCTGGAAATCCTATAAATACCCAACCCTTTCAACCCCCAAAACCCACACCTTTGAATCTGAATTTGCTCTCTAAGTTGTTGTGTTTAACACTTCATACCTGAGAGTATTCGGATTTAAACCTTCCATTCTTGGACCCTTTGTAAGTGTTTCTTCGTTCTTTTATTGCTTTTCGAGTCTGAAAGTCAAACTTTGTTTGACTTTCTGCGTTGACCAGTTTATGGTCAATGCAAGGTTCGTTTAAACTTCGCAACGTGATTGTAATCACGATGGTTATAGTCCCTTGTGACTATGCCTACTGATTACCACGTTGTCTAGGGTCGTAAGGGTAAGCGATCTAATAAATCGCTTATACCTTCGAACCCGACCCATTTGGTCGATCATTAGGATCCGACCAAATACTTTAGGTGACCATAGTATATAGGGAATAACCTTCCGAGGTTATACTTTATGGTCGCTTCGTTTAAGTAGTTGTATGATAGGTAGTTTATATGCCTTAGGTAAATTACCAAAATACCCTTTTCATGTGTAATTGGTAATTAAGCTTATGTAACCCAAACTTTTGTCACTTAACTGATTTGGTAACAATATTAGACATGTTAAGGCATATTTTACTTATCATAGGGCTAGTTAGGCGTTCCGAACGCGTTTTACGTGAACGACGCGTTAAAGTAGCATAAGCTACCTAAACGGGTCGTAATGGGTCGTAAGCACTTAGGTTAGGTTTCATTTAGTATGTAGGCTTTGTTAAACCATATGACACGAGTCTCCATACTCGTTTGGTTTACGAACCCTCATTCTATCTAAATCCTCCGATTTAGGTCCGGTATATTAACATAGTTACCTATATTAGGTGCCGTTTGATTTCCGTGATCTCTAGCATTGCTTGGTGATTATCCTAGGACTTCTAAGCAATCTCAAGTGAGTACATAGTTCCCCTCTTTTACTGTTTTCAACTGTTTTGGGGTGAAGCATGTGTACCTATATGTTATTTTCATGATTTCAAAGTATAATTGATTATACATGTTAGTACTTATCTGTTGACAAACTGAATGACTATCTATGGTTTAAACACTGATTTTTCAAAGACTATAACATAAATTGTTGAATTGTACTTATTTTGTTCACCATACCGGTTGTTAGTATGATATAGCGCTATAGGATTTGACACCCCATTCCTGTTGTCATGGAATGTCTGAAACCAATTTGTTTCTCCATCCAAATAGGGATTCCTTTGTGGTATCCCTATAGTCTCAAAGGTGTATTTTGATGCACTAGGTCTGAATGAATTCTTAAATCACATTATTTTTGTATATTTAGTTATACTCCCAAAAGTATAGTTTGATATGCTCCCATGTGTGATATTGTACAAAACCAACATATATTTTGTTAATCATCCAAAGCATATTTTGATATGTTATTTACAAAACCAAAACATAGTTTAATATGTTATATATCACATCCAAAGCATATTTTAATATGTTAATTATAAATCCGAAGTATACTTGTAATATACTACTCAAAACTATTATTTTAAACAACTAAGGTATATTTAATGTACCATCTATCTATCGATTGGGTTTTGGTTAGTGTTTAGATAACGGGACGGGTGTAATGTGATGAAAACAGGGTAGATACGCCGCTGGTACTTCTTATATATAAGTGTTTTCATTGCATTACATACCGTGGCGTTATTTAGTACACTTGGGTTAACGATATTGGAACTGAAATATACTTTAATATATTACTCATTCGATTCTCTTAAAATCCAAAGTATATTTTCAAATATACTATAAGCCTTTTTATCAAACTATTGTTTTACAAGCAACTTATCTTATACAAACTCATTTTACATGGTTATTCATTTAACCTTACATTTATTTATACATATCATCTGATCTTATTGTTTTTCAAACGATTTACAAAACAAATCAATTTACAAGGCTCATGACTAAACTTTATTAAACATTTTTCTTAAACTTACAAGTCATGAATCCTATTTTCACAAAACCTATGTATCTCACAGGCATTTTTATGCTGACGTACCTATTTTTACACATGTTTCAGGTACTGCTTTGCAATGATTGTCGATACATGCTACATTTAGGATGGACTCGTGCCTTAACAACTTTAAAACTTGGAAGATCATAGTTGTACTTATTTGATTGTATTAAAACAATGAGTTCATTTATTCAATAAAACAGAATTTATTTATTCCATGGTTATGAAACAATGATTATGTTACAACACTCCCCGACGTTTCCGCCACGTCTAGTTGCTTTACGTGGTCGGGGTGTGACATTTTTAACAAAAAATATATATCATCTGTGTACCTGATTAGTTTTGTACTAAACTTCAGGGTAAGCGGATTGCTCGTCACCCAATGACTCTTGCATGTAAGAAGGCTCACCAACGTCTTGTTGTATGCCCGAGCCACCACTAACGAAAAAGTTATTGTCGTATTCTTCTTGTCCATACCAGGCACTTTAACCGACTTCATAATACGAGACCCATAACAATGATCATCGCTAGGCACAATAAACTGAAAAAAGCGACTAAATGAGAACGGCACATCTAAAAGCCTTCTTAATAATAAGTAAATATATTTTTACCTCGTTCAAATCTGGAAACAACGGTTGGCGGGGCTCAACAAACTAAAAAAAACAACGGGTAAAAGGTAATGGTAAATTTAATGCCGAATAGAAAAAAAGTAAACAAACACTTACCACGTTGAGGTCTGGTAACAACGATTCATTAGGATGCGGATGAAAGTCGGGCACGACCTCCTCCGCATGATCATGATTTCCTCCCTCGTCATAAGAATTAGGGACAACGTGCCCTTCCTAATACGAACGGTGTGCTAAGTATTTCATAAACAAAAAAAAAAGTTAAAAAATACTATACCACACTGCTTTCCGGAATAAATGTGCTCGTGTTTGTGTCGGACGACTCGCCGAAAATGTAATTAAGGTTGAACCAAGACATGGTGGGATCGAATATACAGAAAAAACGAAGACAATGTGAATCGTCTTCATCTTCCTCGTTTATAAAGGCCAAGCAGAATGCAAATTCACAGACCAATACGGGTAGTATAGGGTTGACGCAATGTTCTTTCAATCACTTTATGTCACTGTTGAGTGACAGAAAGTAACCTTGTGCTTCAATACGGATCGTATAGGCCTATACGATCTGTGTAGGGTTTGCATGTGTACCCTATCTGTCAGGTTTAATAGACAACCTATTACTTATACGCATCGTATAGGCCTATACGACGCAATTAGTTCGCATGAGGAGATAGTGTCCGCCTTTGACTGACCTTGCAAATTGAATTAACCTAATACGTATCGTATATGCCAATACGATGTGTATTGGTGGTGTCGATTTAATTTTCCGAAGTGTGCCAATAATACGACCCTAAAGTAAAGTAATTGCAAGGTCTTAATGATACTTCCACCTAAGTCCGCTTCATTTTTCAATTCATGCATTGCCATTGTCACTTACTGTCAGAAAACTCTATTTTAACAACTGAATAATGTAAATTAAGTACCTATAACACACTTTCACCATCTCAAGAAAGAGGTACATTATGCCCTAATTCATTTGTTCCAAATTAAATAAACCAAATGCCTCCCGTTTTCATACATTAGACCATCTCCAATGCAAGATCAACATTTTTACCCTCTCTCTTTCTTCTTTTTCTTTCTTTATATAATAATAATGTACTCACAACCTCACTGTCTCTCTATAAATGCATGCACTTAGTCAAGAACATTTTTACCCTCTCTCTACTCTCTCTCTCTCTCTCCTCCAACTCATCATCTATGTCACAAATGCACCTCAAATGCATTGCATTGGTTTGGTCTTAGATGAGTTAAGTTACTTCTTAGACTGCGGGGTGTGTGGGTGGGGGGCTTGGGTTGGGGGCATTGCTCGACACGTGGCAGATGTGGGCTCCACAAGTCCACACCAAAAGAATGGCGTATGGGAGCGGCGCGGCCAGGCCGGCGTGGGTTGTCAAGTGGATTATTTGTTTTTAATGTTGGCAATTATATAAAAAACACAACTTATATTAATTGAAGAGTTAAATGCTTGGTTGGTCCCTGTGGTTTTCAAAAATTGCAGACTTGGTTCCGGTGGTTTACTAATTACACCCGTGGTCCCAAAACTTGTCAAAAATGCACTCGGTTGGTCCCCAGCCCTAACATCAGTTAAATTTCTCAGTTAAGTCTATGTTAAATGACCAAAATACCCTTGCCTATTAATAAATTCAAGTGGGTCCAATTTTCTAACTCTACCCCACCCCCACCCCCACCCCCACCTCCACCCCCACCTTCTTCTTCTTCTTCAATTCTCCTGAAATCTTGATTTCTCCATATTTCCTCCATTAATGGTGTTGATCACCACCTTCACCTCCACACTCATCCTCCTCATCTCTCTAATTTCATCCACCTCATCACAGAATAAGCAATCACACTATTCTCCATTCAAGTGGGTCTCATTTCCTACCCTCACATTCTTCTTCAATTCTTCTTGACAAACTCCGACTGCATATTATTCTGAATCAAAACCTTCTTCGTAGCATAAGTCCCATCATCTCCACACACAAAACTCATCCAAACCAACAATCACAACGCAAATAGCCCTAAGTCGAATAACAAATTGGGGATCTATATTCATACCAGAGATATGAGACGGTTCTTTAATCTTGTCCGAGACTCCACCTTCACATAGCTGGCAGATGATCTTGAACCGGTGTTCGCTGATCCAAACATCACCGGATGCGGAATCATACAACGCTTTGAGTCCGAGAAGGAGCACCCCATTCTCTACTCTAGATTGAAATCAAATGAGTGATGCAGATCTGCTGTTGAATCAGAGAAAGAGAGAAAGAAAGATTTGTATGGGAGTATTGTATTGTATTGGATCTGCTGTTTCTCTCTCTAGAAATAGAGAAAGAGAGATTTGAGGTGTGAATCTTAAACAATTGTAAACATCGAGTGATTGGAAACAGGGATGAAGCAGATGTCAACTCTGCTGGATTGGAAACATGGATGAAGAAGAAGGTGGGGGTGGGGTAGAGTTAGAAAATGGGACCCACTTGAATTTATTAATAGGCAAGGGTATTTTGGTCATTTAACAAGGACTTAACGGAGAAATTTAACTGATGTTAGGGCTGGGGACCAACCGAGTGCATTTTTTACAAGTTTTGGGACCACGCGTGTAATTAGTAAACCATTGAGACCAAGTCTACAATTTTTGAAAACCACAGGGACCAACTAAGCATTTAACTCTTAATTTAAAAAAAAGTTACATAAAAGACAATCCTAAAATATAAAAAAACCTACTTAATAAATCGTAAAAAATAAAAAAAACCTACTTATTAAATCCTAAAAAATAAAAAAAACCAACTTACTAAATCCTACAAAAAAATTAAAAAAAATTACAAAATTACGGTAAATATTAAAGTGGGGAACCCACTTATACTCCGTATTCCAGTCGTGTCTGTACTCGATCTTTGCGATCTCCACTCGATCGTCATAGGTCAAGTCGCCCGCAGGGATACGGTCGAAGCAAACTTTAAACCAATCCAACCTCGGTTTGAGCTCACGCCATTTATGTTGACATGCATTTAAGTTGTGATGCGTGTTCCCAACGTGTTGTTGGTATTGTTGGAACGTTCGCCCCCAATATGCGGTTTGACCGCGTTGTAGGGTACGTTGTGCGTCCACAATTGATGTCACTAGTGCTATTTCCTCCTCTTCGATCCAATGCACCATTTTTGACTTGTTGGTTTGGGTTTGGTGGAAGAAGAATGGGAAAAAAAATGTAATTTTGGGTTTGGGTGAGTATTTATGAGTAAAAAATGTAAATTTTTTTAAAGTTCAAGTTTCCAAACGGCCACCCCCAACGGCTACCCCAAATGGCTATATCGAACCAGCCAATCTGAGCCAGCCACTTCACATTGCCCCCCCTCTCGCCCCACGCTAGCTCAATCTCCACGCCAGCGGGGCAACGCAATGGCTAACGCTACCCGGTGTGGTCTAGCTAGCGATTTGGGCATTCTGTCGTCCCAACCAACGCCCCACACCCCGCAGTCTTAGAGCATCTTCCTCTATCTTTTTAATTACACTAAAATATACTACCGTTTCTCTATCCTTTTCAATTAAATATTATTCTTTATACTTTTATCATTACATTTTTCTCTCATCCAATCACAACCACTTTCAAAAAAATATTAAAAAACTTATAGAGGCGAACAATATCTCCTTCAAATTTACTGATAAACAATAGCTTTTTCTCATTTTTCTCTCTCCTCCACTCACGACAACTTACAATCACTCTCATAAATACAGAAATTACACTCACACAAAAAAGAATTCGTTATGAATGCTCTTGAACATACATCAGTGTTGTAGAAAGCGCTAGGCGTCAGTCGGGCGGTGGAGTACTGACTAGGGATTAATCGGGATTAATCAGGATTAATCGGGATTAATCAGATCGGAATTTATATATATAATTTTTAAATTTATATATATACACATACATTAATATCAATATAATACTTAAAAATAGTTCAAAATTCAAACAGCTATAAGTTTAAAACATAACAAATCAAGTATTTAAACATTCAATTCACACATTAATATCTATATAATACTTAAAAATAGTTCAAAATTTAAACAACGAATTTTAAAACATAGCAATTTAAGTATTTAAATATTCAAACATTAACACATCACTCATGACCTTATGGAATATGTTTTAATGGCTTAAAACATGTTTTTTTAGGCCAGGTTGGAACTAAACAACTTGGGCCATGTATTTAATGATTAAAAACATTTGTTTGGGCCATATTTAAACTAAAAAAGAGTGGGCCGACTAGAAACGATTTGGCCGACTTGGGCCGATTTGGGCCGCCTTGCTTAAGAATCTTTTTCGTGCCATAACTTGACAAAAATATTTTAATTGGATCGAAATAAACTCGAAGGAATTATTCTGGGTGCGAATGTTACAGATTATAGTTCTGCCATAACAGGAATGTAAGTTAGAAAGATTTCGACTGTTTTGAGTATGTTTATTTTAAGATGTTTTTAAATATTTTGATTGTTTTAGTTCAGGTATGTCTCAAATACGAATTTCTAGGTTTTTGTCACGCGTCTCCTTTAAGAGTTGCTGATTTTTCATTCAACTATCTTGTTGGAAGTATACCTAAATGCTTGGAATATCTTCAAGGTACTGTTCTTGATGTTATTTTTCTTAATTTTGATTTTAATTTTCAGTTTTTGATGTTATTTTTCTTAATTTTGATGTTAATTTTCATATTTATAATGTTGTTCTGAATTTTGATGTTAGTTTTCATAATTTATAATGTTGTTTTTCTGAATTTTGATGTTAACTTTTAGTTTATGATGCCTATTATGTTGTTTGGTGTTATTTCAGTAGTTTGCAGAAGTTAAAAAACAATACTCTTTTTTCTGAACGTAAGGCAACTTCTGAATAGTTAAGTGCTGAACCAGTAAGAGATCTGAATCATTAAGTACTGAACCAGTAAGAGGTCTGAACCATTAAGAGCCAGTATAATGCTTAACCGTTCACATGCATATGTCTGACCAATTCAGATTAGAGGTCTTAACCAATCAGACTCTATATAATTCTTAACCATTCAAAAGCAAATGTCTGAACCATTCAGACATTTGCTCACAAAACAAACTGATACTAAAGAGAAACAAAAGTTTAGAAATCATACGCAAAAATGAAGTCAAAGAAATCACCAAATTACTTGTTAGAAGGCATTTAATTCAACTAGGTTTAAAGAAGTTCGTCGCGTTGCGGCGAATTTCTTTTGTTATTTAGTCTATGTTTACATGTGCTTTGAAATCACTACGAGCGTGTTGCGAACAGAACTGCTGACAAGAATAAAAAGAAAATGTAGAAAAAAACACTAAAAGATAGAAAATCAACTAAAATAGTTGTATGGTAACGATGTTGTTCGTGTGAAACTCGTGGTCAGAGATGAGCAAATGTTCTGGGTACCGGTACCAAATTTGCCAAACCCAAAGATCTTAAGTACCAACTCGGTACCGACTTTTGGCGTTCCTGGTACCGGTTCACTACCGTTTTTACATTCATATACCGGTACCGTAACCGGTATTTTCGGTATTAGTACCGATTCTGTATCGGTTGACACCGAGCTCATCCCTACCCCTGAAACTAAAAAAGAAAAAATTAAAAGTTGAAGAAAATCAACAAAAAAAGTTGTACAACACCGTTGTTCGTACGGTAACCGTGATCAGGGATGAGCAAATGGTACTGAGTAGCCGCACTGAATTTCCCAAACCAAAAGATTTCCAATATCAGTTCGGCACCAACTTTTGGCGTTTTCTGTATTAGTGTCGTTTTCTGTATTAGTGCCGGTTTTTACCGTACTTGTATTTTCAATACCGGTTGACACAAAGCTTATCCCAACCCCTGATATTAAAAAAAGAATTAAAGTTAAAAAGCAAAGAAAATATAATAATAAAAGTATTAAAAAAAACTATATATTATTATAATATTAAAATCACTATTCATTTCAATTCGTTTAGTAGTATATAACTAGATTTTGCCCCGCCCGCGTTGCGGGGCACTAAGCCGAATATTTCTCTCTTATAACATGAATGTCCGTGTTTCGGTAACTTGTATATACTACTCATAACACGATCTCAAAAAAATTACATTGAGTCAACCAACTGAATTAAAACACTATCATACGTTTGCTTAAGGAAAACAAAAACGATAGAAAAACAATAATTTTAAACAGGGGGCAAAATTAAAAATTTTCAGGATAAATGAGCGTGTTCCAGGCAGCCGCCAGACACGAATACAAATTACACCGAGTCAAACAATTAAAACGAAGCACTTCTATAGTTTTGTAAAAAAAAAAACTAAAACGATGGCATGACTGTAATTTTACACTAGGGCAAAATCGTAATTTAACTGAGAAAGCAAAGGAAAACGATGGAAAAAATGTAAATTTAAATTGAGGGCAAAATCGTAATTTGGCTGGGTGGGGAAAAAACAAAACTAATGGCAAAAATGTAAATTTAAAGGGGTCAAAATCGTAATTTTGAACCGAGGGCAAAATGGTAATTTTTAGATGGGAGCAAAAGCATAATTTTATTTTGAACTGGGAGTAAAAATGTAATTTTGAAATGATGGCAAAATCGTAATTTTAAAGCGGAGATAAAATCGTAAATTGGTTGGGCAATGGGGGAGTGTTAGGCAGCTTCCTGACACTATTCCCCCATCTTGTGTCTGTAGTTATACATTGGGGGCAAAATCGTAATCTTACTGGGAAAGCAAACAAAAACGATGACAAAAATGCAAATTTAAATTGAAGGCAAAATCGTAATTTAGCTGGGAGGAACAAAACAAAACGAATGGCGAAACTGTAAATTTAAACGTGGCAAAAACATAATTTTGAACCGAGGACAAAATTGTAATTTTTAATTGGGGGCAAAAACATAATTTTATTTTGAACAGGGGATGAAAACGTAATTTTAAACTGATGGCAAAATCGTAATTTTAAAGCGAGGACAAAATTGTAAATTAATTAGGCCCAAAGTAGGTGAACTACTGTTCAGTATACTTCATAAATGTTATAGAGGTAATAATAATAAATGTAAGATTAAGTATATTATGATTTAATATTTAATCTAGTAGCCATTATAATCATTTACATTATATAGATCAAAATATATAACAATCTATTAAATAATTAGTTGGTAATTGTTGATGGGCCTTATTACCCTTATTAACTAACTAGGGTTTCCTCTTGGGTACATATATAAGGAGACTAATGTAGAGGTTAAAGGGTTAGACTTCAACATAACCTAATTACTCATAACATCAAATCGCCTCCTCTCCTATACCGGTTACCCTTTATCGGTTCTCTTATCACCATCATTAGATTGCACCCTAAGGAGAAACCGGATCAAGTTGTCAATCATGTCAAACCTTATTGCTGCATCTCCATCTGGATTCTCTGTTGGCCTGTCTGATGCAATCAAAGGTATGTTTTCATGTTTTCCATTATGTTTAAACAGAACTGATCAACATGTGGTATCAGAGCATATGTTGATAAATCAGTTTTGTTCTGTATCCATAAATCTGGGATAAATCTGGAAAACCTAATTCTAAAACCCTAATAAAATTCGAAGTTAGCATCCGAGACGCCATCTCGGATCTGAATAATGCATCTCGGATGTATCTCGGATGAATATTTACAACAAATTCCACCCGAGATCATATGATCATCCATTTTTTACTGTTCCAAAATCCTCGTTGATAATGAACTGTTCAGAATTTTGTTTAAATGAGTAATAATCTCTAGATTTCGGATATAGGGTTAAGTTTTATTTTAGGGTTCATCATATGTTTATAATGAAATTCGAAAAAAAATCCCTTATTTTGGAATGTAATTTGGATTATTGGATGTTTCCCTTGTTTTGATCTATTTTATTTAGTTAAAGCTTTTGAAATCTGTTATGAGATAAACGGATAATATTTTCGAAATATTTTGATATATTTAGATCAGCATTAAAATAGGAAAAAAAAATTGATCCCATGATCCCTAAAATTTCGAATTTCAAACTTATCACAACTAACTACCATGATTAGAGAATTTGAAACCTTGGAGAACAATTTTCGGATCCACTAGAGATGCTCACCTCGGATTCATTAGAGATGCTCATCTCGGATCGATTAGAGATGCCCATCTCGGACTCATTAGATATGCTCATGTCGGATCATCTCGAACTAATCATTACCATCTCGGATGAATCCGAAATCATTCGACTTACACGTCTCGGACTAATTTTGAGTCTCATCCGAGACTCATCCGAGATGTCATCTCGGACTAATTTGGGTCTCATCCGAAATCCATTCGGGATAACACTTTTCGGACTAATTTGAGTCTCATCCGAAATGCATTCGAGATCACCATTTCGCATAATTCGAGTCTCATCCGAAATCTAACTTATGTTCTCAAAATGTCAAGATTTTCAGAAATCTCATTACTACATTAGGCTATTATTGTGAACTAAAATTTCAGCTCGGGGCTCCGCTCCGTACCCCGTGCGGGGGCACGCTGTCCCCCTGCACTAACAGGAGGTTTGCTATTAAATAATTGGTTTTTGTTAATACTTAGTTAATTAATCAGAATCAGATAATTTTACAAAACCAAAATAGCTTAACTTGAATGAGCTTCTGATGTGTCATTTCTGGCCAAAGCTGATTTGATACATCTACTTATCGTTCAAGTATTACGAAAGCTATGTTAAGTGTGCGTTACAAACGTGAATGTCTTAATATCTGGACAAAGCTGATTTAATTCATTCATGTATAGCATACTTAACAAGTGCATAACTAAAGTGATTGTTTCATTTCTGGCCAAAGCTGATTTGTCACAATCACTTTGCACAGATGCTTAAATGATTACACTTCTGGCCAAAGCTGATTTGTCTTTGTTTAAGTAGAATTTTAACTAAGTCTATTATTTTGATGTTAGTAATAGACATGTCATAACTTCTTCATATAATGATCATCACATTAATGATCCTTCATTAATCTTATGATCATTTTGTCTGCCTTATTTTTTAAGTACCCATAACTTTACTCACTATAATTTTCTTCTATATATCTCATCCACTCTAATTTCTAAACCTAGTATGTTTTGCTTAATTTAAAGTTTCTATAAGATTAGCTCTTGAATTAAATCCTTGATTATCCCTTAAGACACGATAATCCTATTGCTCACTTCTGATAAAAGTTCTACAGAAGTAGAGCATGATGAATAGGACAAATCGAACATGATGTCTCTTATGATAATCAAGATCTCTCTAACATAAATGCTATCACTAAAGTTATTCCAGATTAAGTCTTTCCTAAGACTAATCTATTATTTGTGGAATAATCACCAGAACTCCTAAGATGCATGCCTTCATTTAAAATTCTAAACTATAAGGTTAAGTGGCATTCCTGAAAACATCAAAATGTACAGTACCATGACCCATAAAGTTAAGGGCTTATGCATGGAAATAAGTACATTTTTCCAGTACATTACATACTAAAATTTTCACTTGTACAATTTGATGCCTTATAAATCAACTATAACACTCAAAAGTACCAAAGGAAAATAAGTGTGTTGATAAGCAACATATGTACATAGAAATAAATGTTTGAAATTGGAAAATACGATGTTGTTCACCTTACAACCACTGAAACATTAAAAGAGGATTGTTTTAAGGTCCATAGTCAAAATACAAGTACAAAATTCCAACTCTAAGGTTCTTCAAGGGAGAATCTCACTGCATAATTATGCCATTAGACTAGGCATAAGCAACGAGACTATCCATTATTCAGAAGAACACTTGGATAAGTTAACTAGGTAGTCACTTACTAATGATATCTAAGTCTGCTAATTTTAATATTCCTATTAATAGATGATTAGTTTACTCTAGTTCTAAACGTTTCCTTACCAGAAGTCAACAAATAAGTAACATGAGAGTTAGTGACAAAATTAAAAGTTAAGGCTATAAGAACCATAATAAGCAGTCTTCTAACAATGTTTTTCGATACCGGATATATATTCTGAAGATTAGTCAGAATATAGTATTATAATTAAGCAATGTTATGAAGGTTGTGAGGTTTGCATAGTCAATATAAAGTCACACTTACTTAAACTCTCATATTATTTGTTTTAATATCTGGATAGAAACATTACTAAGATGGAACTAGATGATACCTTAAACTTTCACAACTTTTGTCATCATGCAAATGAGAATTTGACAAAAAGAAATTGAGACCTATAAATTTCATCCATTATAACTGAAATTCATGAGAAATCATGACATGGTTAATGAGGATGATTTTTTATCTAATCTCATTCTAAGTGATTTTAAATTATGACGTTAAAGCCCTAAAATATGACTTAGCTTAAGGAATAAGTATGGGTCCATCATAAGTCATTCATTGACATTCGTGGAACTTAGAATATTCAGACATAATTCATTTATCATTTAAAGACTATCTACTTGTATCTAAATTTTGTCTCATATGGCCTACGGTTTTAGAAGAAATCTATTCATATATATACTTAATAAGATTTCTATTAGATATGTCCCTGAGTTTTCTTATGACATCTGGACATTAAGGGAATCAAATAAAGTCTAACATATATATGATAGGTTCCCACGTCACGTACCTCATTGAAACTTCTCTTGAAGCATTTCTAGAGATATTAAAGATCAGTGGGAGCATTAAGTGTCTTAATAATAACTTGCAATAGTTGCAAGAGGTGGGGGAGTAAAAATTTCACATTACCTCAATTTGCACCTCTTGTACAAGACACCGCTCCATCTCGACACTGTTCTATCAGAACTTGTCTCCTTAAAATATAATGCTACACTTACAAAAGTTTCATTGTTGCTTAATTGTGGGCACATTTAGATTTCTTACCTAAACTAACATAATCCTCCACATGAGAAACTACAACGACTAACGTCATTAATTTGTTTTTTCTCTATTAGAATTTGTTGGTCATTAAATATTGACCTTAAGCATGCTGAGTTCCTTAAAATTTCTAAGGTCAGTGGGAGCAGTCAAAGTCCTTATTATGACTTGCAAGGAATACAAGAGGCGGGGGGAAGAGTGTCATTAAATTTCACTCGGAATTTAACTCCGATTACACCTCTTGTACACCATACTGCACCAACTCTTACAAACTTAGTATGAAAATGATAGCAACCTAACCAAGAGCTAATCCATAAAACTGAAACTTTTTTAAAAACCCAATAATCAACTCAGGAGGTCATCTAGGTTTAAAAACCTACTAACTTTGATGATTACATAACCTCCCTAACTGAAGTTGAAATGGATTTTTGGAAAAGTTCACTGATCCAATCTCTTCTAATTAAGCCATTAGAGTCAATCAATCTTCTAAACAGAATAAAACTGTTTTCTAGTAAAACTGATTTTATGTGTGCGTGCAACGTTTGGGATTTGATTGAATTACCTAAGAGTGTTCATAACTAAACCAAATCATGATATAAGTGTTAAGACACGAAGAGGCATGATTGATTGTCAAAGGTTATACTTAGGAAGAGATAAATTATCAAAGATTTCTTTGAGGATCATCACTGTTCTAGTAGCTTATAATAGTTTAAAGCTGCATTAGATGAACATTAAAACAATTTTCCCTAACAAATGGCTGGCATATTTACATGTTTATAAAACAATCTGAAAGTTCCAAACTGAAGGTTAAAGAACAGTTTGTCTATAAGCCAATAAAATCCATGTATGGGTTAATGAAAACATCATAATGTGATGAAATCTTAACGTAATTATTTTCATCAGCAACCAAGTGGATTAATGTAACTACCTCAAAATGAGTGGGAGCAACTAAAATAAACTTGTCTATATAGATGCCATTTTTTTGACAAGTATATGTTACATAAGTCAAAGCATTGTTAACACAAACTTTGATATAATATATCTCAGTGATATCTCTTACGTGATAGATATCATAACATACTGAGATAGATCCAATGGGACATTAGTTTCGTTCCATAAGTTTAACATTAAATGGGTCCTTACATATGTAACAAACAATACTGCTCTCCTTTAGAGGATAATAGGATAAATGAGATTATTTATTTACGCTTCATTAATTAGAAGCCTTATGTAAGTTCAAGTCTATACTCTTTTAGATATTACTCACATTGCAACACACTAGATACGTCTAGATTAATGTGCAACATCTAATAGAGTATTACAATATCTTTATAAGAAACGAGAGGCTATGATTTAAAGAAGAAGTGAGAACTTAAACCGGTTGATTACTTTAACTTTGTAATATTTAAAGATGACAAAAAAATGTAATTTGGGGTATATCTTTATGTCAACAGACAAAACCTATCTCATGGAGGAGTCATAATGAACTGATATCAACAACCTAAGTTATAACGACATAATATAGTCACTAAATGTTGGTGAAAATTTATAAGTGGACTCATAAGTTTATTAACTCCATATAATTATTATTTTGAAGACTTAGTGTGATAAAGTCAGCTACCATGACTCCTTGAACAGTAACAGTTCAAGATGTGCTGCATTAAGTTTTGATACGCAATTAATTATTCGTTTATGAACGAATTGAGGAAACTAAGTTTTTGTATCGAATACATTCATGATATGCTTATGGATCCTATAACTGAATGGCTATTACCCATAAGTCTTATTAAGAGAGCTCATAGACGGGTATTAATTGATGGTCGTGCGCAACTGCATATCGTATTATGAATGACTAAGTATTAGTTAATTTTCCTAACCGGTTTGATTTTGTATGTCTCTAAGAATGTTAAACCGGTATAATGGCATATCGACAAATATAATTACAAATCAAACAAATGGCTTATGCGTATTTTGATCATAACGATTAGGTTTTACATTAAGGATATAGTATGACAAATGGGGGTCCTGAGTCGCATAATGATTCAACGGCTGTATTTCTCTACTATAGTTCTTGTTTACGGCTAAAATGAGTGTTAACTCCTGATCAGGCTTATCTAATACTCATAGTAAATGATTACTCGGCTAAGTGGGATAATGTAAGATTAAATATATTATGATTTAATATCTAATCTAGTAGCCATTATAATCATTTACATTATATAGATCGAAATATATAAATTAAATAATTAGTTGGTAATTGATGATGGGCCTTATTACCCTTATTAACTAATTAGGGTTTCCTCTTGGGTACATATATAAGGAGACTAATATAGAGGTTAAAGGGTTAGACTTCAAAATAACCTAATTACTCATAACATCAAATCGCCTCCTCTCCTATACCGGTTACCCTTTATCGATTCACTTATCACCATCATTAGATTGCACCCTAAGGAGAAATCAGATCAAGCTGACAATCATGTCAAACCTTATTGCTGCGTCTCCATCTGGATTCTCTGCTGGCCTGACACGAATAAAAATTACACCCAGACAAACAATTAAAACAAAGCACTTCTATAGTTTTGTAAAAAAAAAACTAAAACGATGGCATGACTGTAATTTTACACTGGGGGAAAATCGTAATTTAACTGGGAAAACAAAGGAAAACGATGGAAAAAAATGTAAATTTAAATTGAGGGCAAAATCATAATTTGGTTGGGTGGGGAAAAAACAAAACTAATGCCAAAAATGTAAATTTAAAGGGGTCAAAATCGTAATTTTGAACCGAGGGCAAAATGGTAATTTTTAGATGGGAGCAAAAGCATAATTTTATTTTGAACTGGGAGTAAAAATGTAATTTTGAAATGATGGCAAAATCGTAATTTTAAAGCGGGGATAAAATCGTAAATTGGTTGGGCAATGGGGGAGTGTCAGGCAGCTTCCTGACACTATTCCCCCATCTTGTGTCTGTAGTTATACATTGGGGGCAAATCGTAATTTTACTGGGAAAGCAAACAAAAACGATGACAAAAATGCAAATTTAAATTGACGTCAAAATCGTAATTTAGCTGGGAGGAACAAAACAAAACTAATGGCGAAACTGTAAATTTAAACGTGGCAAAAACATAATTTTGAACCGAGGACAAAATTGTAATTTTTAACTGGAGGCAAAAACATAATTTTATTTTTAACTGGGGATGAAAACGTAATTTTAAACTCATGGTAAAATCGTAATTTTAAAGCGAGGATAAAATTATAAATTAATTAGGCCCAAAGCAGGTGAACTACTGTTCACCATACTTCATAAATAATAATAACTAGGTTTTTTCCTCGCGCGTTGCAGCGGCACGTTGTCGCGGGCATTCGATCGGTATCGGTTAGCTTTGTTATAGTTCCGATATCGGTATAGAATCAATACATGTTTTACATAAATTGAAAATGAAAAAAAAAAGAACACCGGTATCGACAACGATGTTGTCCAAATGGTATCGATTAGCTCAGATCGTTACGGTACTGGTAATGATATTCGTTGATCATCGCAAACACAGTTGTATAAATGGAAATTATCGAAACTGGTAATCACAAATATGAACATAAATACATATAACAATGTTGTTCGGTAGGATACGTCGGTTTATCGAAAGTAAAAACAATAAAAATAAGTACCGGTTCCAATACCGATGTTGTGCCTTCGGTTTCGGTTTGGTTGACTATGGCTATGACACAAAATTCATTACACAAAATTCGGCACGGTATAGTAGCGGTACGATATCAGTTTATCGAAAGCAAAAACAATACAAATAAATATCGGTTTATCAAAAGCAAAAAAATAAAAATAAATAAATAAATACTGGTATCGATTCATATAATATCCGGTCGGTTTTGGTTCTTTTTTTTGGTATGATAGTAGTACAACATCCGTTTTCAATATTGTAATGTTGAAAAAAAGCAATCGGTTTTGGTTAAGTTTAGCACGATAGCAGCACAATATCTGTTTCCAATAAATTTACATCGTAATGTTGAAAATATAAACATAGAATGCAGGTTATTTAAAAAATAAACAAAATATATAACAAATAAAATATTATTAAAAAATTGAAACAATAATTTAAAAAATCAAAATCACTGTTCATGAAGACTTTGTGTTAATAATAATAATAATAATAATAATATTGTTATTATAATGTATTAAAAACACTATTTATTAGATTGTATTATTATAATATTAAATTAAAATAAAAAAATAATAAAAGTATTAAAAAAGCTATATATTATTATAATATTAAAATTACTATTCATTTCAATTTATTTAGTAATATATAGTAATAATATATAGTAATATTAAAATTACTATTCATTTCAATTTATTTATTAATATATAGTAATAGTAATATATAGTAATAATATATAGTAATAATAATAATAATTATTTACCAATGATATACGAGTTAGTAAACAATTAAAATTGTGTAGTCTTGTATTATCAATCATATAAACGTTTAAGTACTAATATATTTTGCCGATCTAGAGTAGTTATAGCAAATAAGTAGGTAAAGTTGATATTATGAACTTAAAAGATAAAGACAATTTTTGTATAAAATATAATATTGACAAATGATCATCATGCTTCCAACGTGACTCATTGTTATCTAGCTACTTTATCTTATTTTCAAGTTCAGTGAACAAAGTGTACAATTAAAGTTGATAGGGTTTTTTCTATTCTCACACCTTTATTTTCTCATTTTTACATCTCTAGATATATATACGGGCCGTGGGTGGGAGTTGGCTACAAATTCTATTTTTCCTACAAAGTGTAAAAAATTATAAAACACCACAATTTCAGCCATAAAACACATTCAAATCTCACAAATACAAAGTGAAGATTACTAAAACGCCATATTTGTAGGTTTTGTGTTGTGTTTTGGAAGATAAGGCTTTGATTACCGAACGACTAATATTAGTGTGTTTTATATTGATTATCATGTTGTGTTTTATATTCATAGTTCTACAATGATGTGTTTGAATTTTGTATGGAATGTTAGGAATTTGGATATTGTGTTTTAGTAATCTTTACTCTCTTATTTGTGGGTTTTGAGTGTGTTTTATGGCTGAAATTGTGGTGTTTTATAACTTTGTACACTTTGTAGGAAAAATAGACTTTGTAGCCGAACCCCAACATTATACGACCAGGATAGAATGTTGCATAAAAATAAATATAGTGGAATGTTTTTTTTTTATGTTTTACATGTATACGGGTCGTATAACATTATACGAGCCGTGTACAATTGTATACGAGCAATATAATGTTATACGACCTAATGTGTTTTTTTTTGTGTGAGATTTTATAATGTTATACGACCTATATAAAATATTTTTTTTGAGAAACCGAACAACCGTTTAATAAGTTTTAGTAATTGTTTAGATAGCGTTTGCCGTATTATTTAGATATGTCGGATTATGTTACGAGTTTGTAATTAAACGTACTAATAACGTTGAATAATTTTCCACTTTATTACGTGAAACGTCTATGTTACAATAGTATTTGCCGTATTATTTTCTATATATATCGGATAAGCAAAACATGTGCATATGATAAACAATACAATAACAGTTATTAAACAAACACAATAAAATATAAACATAAGATTAACATTTACAATGTTTTACATCTAAAACAACAAAATATAAATATTTACAACGTTTCAAATGTAATACAACAAAACCAAAATACAATAAGCAGCCACGGCGATGGTGGTGGTGGTGCAGCGCCAGCGCATGGAGGTAGGGGCGCCCTAATATACATAGCAATAATCGCCTCGACCATCCACTGAACGTCGCTCTGTATACGGGATACGTCCACCCGTACAACAGCTGCTGTAACATTTCCAATTTTTTATATTAAAATAAAGTTTATAAAACTTATATTATTAAACGGGTAGATTACGAGTAAGTTGATTGTTAGAAATTGTAAGGTCCTAATACGTATTTGACAAAAAGTCACAGCGGAAATTCGTGCCATAAAATTTCTTTCATTACAAACGTCTTGACTTACTTGATAATTCGTTTTAATATGTATCTTTTACAAAAGTAAAGCATAAGTCCTGTTTACTAACAGTAGATACTCGATTATTCCCGTATAATCTATATTGTGACTCGGTCTTCGATCTCTATTCCTCTTGATAATCGCCCGTGATTCGTAAAACCTGCACTCACCACATACATTCACCATATTAGTACATAATACATAAATAAGATTCAATCTCGCACATTTCCCATTGCGTTATCATTCTAACTTTAAGCACTTCATCTGCGTATCCATATTCTGGTGAGGCTTCAATAATGTACCTGCATTACTTTTCATTCTCAAGGCACACTATTAATAACGTATTACTCGACGTATCTAAATCATGCACACGTACATTCTTACATGCATACATACACATCCACATACATACATACCTTCCTACATCCCTACATACATACGTACACTCGTACGCACCTTTATGCATACATATATACACATTTACATACATGCATACCTTCCTATATCTCTACATACATACATGCACTCATACGCACCTTTATACATACATATATACACAATTACATACATGCATACCTTCCTACACCCCTACATACATGCGTGCACTCATACACACCTTTATACATACATATATACACCTTTACATACATGCATACCTTCCTACATACTCATTCGAGTTCTTGCATACCACTTACATACACGTACATTAATGGTGTGGGATCTAAACTTAGATTTAAATCCCATAAACATTAAAGGAATGATAAAAATTACATTTGGGAGGCCCACCGTAGTCCACGGATAACGTATTGAAGCCTACGATGCATAATCCACTTAAATAGCAAGATTTCAGCTTTTGAGACTTGGGGAGGCCGTCGGCGACGGCCCTAGGGGCGTCGGCGACGGCCCTTGCATTTACCCGTAGCCCAAAACACCCGTAGGCAGTTAAATAAGGCGTCTGGCAAAAATTGATTTTTCAGGGGGCGTCGACGACGGCCTCCAGAAAGTGAGTTTTCTTGCTGTGTTGTTTTGTCGTTCGTACGCACTAAAACTCGCATAACTTTTGAACCGTTTACCCATTTATCCTCCTGTTTCTTCCTACATGCTCGTAAATTGGTCCTCTACCCTATGGACTCAAAATCCCACATCCGGATTAAGGAAATTCTTAACTTATGCGCTATCGGCTTATTATTCATTTACGGTTATTCGACCCGTTCATGTTTTCATTAAACGACACATTCGTTTTAACATCAAGACTACGTTTTGACCCGTTACATCCACTTAACAAAAATCATTAGTCTCATACAACACATCCTTATTGGTCCTCAATTAACATACTTAACTAACTAGCACATAACTTTACATAAACAACTAAGAAGCGATTACGGAAATCACTTACATTTTGCGTCCGTTCCCTTGCCTCCTTTTGACCCGTTTGCCTTTCTTGCTTGAGTCCATTTCCACATGATCCCTATGCCTTCACATCACGCAATCACATTCTTGTTAGTATGCATGATTGTACACTTAATGATCATGTCGAATGCATGGTTCACGTTTGACTTTCATTAGTCAAGTCTAACAAACATAAGACATATACCCAAAATCACGTCTCTTCCAACTCGTATAATTCCTTACATAATTGCATATAACACACATTGTTAAACATGCACCATATGACTTTATAGCATTGAAATTTAACAAGAGTCTAGTCATACTACTTATGCAAGGTTTGACTTCCAAAAGTCAACGACCCATCTTATGGACTTTCGACTTAACCTCATATATCCGTGTCATCATATTAAGCTATAACAATGGCATTATATACACTTCATATTCATGATGTAATATGCTTACAACCACATGATCAATCCATTACATACACACACATGGATATTATCAATACTACATATACTAAAGCTTTCGGGATCCCATACTAGACGACCATATTTGGGGTACATAACCAACATGATTTTACCATCCTTACTTGCTATACATTAACGCCAATTTCATGTCGTAACCTCAACTAAACCGTCGACTAAACACATAGTGTGTACCATACAATGTGAGTGAACAATGAAAGATACTAGTGCATATTTCTACCCAAACAAGACATCAATAAAACCTCCACATGGATTCAATCTTACACATGTTCCTTGTGTAAGTTTAATAACAATTTAATCATTTACACATTGTATGTATGTTCATCCACTACTTGCATACATTTTCATATAATATCGTCGTTTAGTTATTTCATCAAACACTTGGCGTGCGTACCACTATCTAAGCATAATGTACAACTATTTCATGCATCAATCTTCTACATTCATACATAGTTCATCAAATCCTTCTACTCACCATCATGTAGTATTTACAATTAATCATTCAACATATCATCATCACATTTTATTCAATTCATCAAACCATAACTCGTTATACACCATAATTCATCAATCTTTCAACAAGAATTGGACATAGATGGTGATTAAGTCATCATCATCACCATGACTAATGGGTTTTACTTCTAAACATCAAATTAACACAAACTATGCATAACCTATGTTTTACTTGATGATTCTAACCCTTATACATCATCAATTTCATACTAATTCACGTATTAAAACATAACCCACTTCCTACATGATCACCAATCTTAGTTTTGAGACATACCTTATGATCCCCTTGTGTTGGTGATCACTAATTCACGTTCGGTTGGTAATTTGAGCTTCGATTCACCCTTCAATTTGATGAATATTGTTGAGTTAGGGTTTGGCTCCCTTGGGGAGCTCTGGAACGATCCAGAACACACACACACACGAAAATGTGTGTGGTGTGTGTTGATATTTTCTTTTAGTTAGTGACCAAGTTTCATCCCATCCACTTTAACCCCTCAAGTTTACTTCCAACACATTTTTGGCACTACTTTTCTCCTTTAATAGTTTTTACCATGCACTTAACTAGGTTCAATAGCCTAGTTATTTATTTCGTAATATAACGCATAAGGACATATTTCGAATATATGACATTTGGATTTTGGGGCGTTACAAGTCTACCCTCCTTAAAAGAGGTTTCGTCCCCGAAACCTTTCTTATCTTTATTAATCACTAACTTTCTCTCCTCTACGTCCCCTCGACACGACCGCTAGCCCATCACAATGACTATCCTTCATTTTTTCAAGAACCCACCCGAGAGTTCTTATTAATGTCACTTTCACTAAATAGTGCTAGCTTCTAACGCACTTCATAGCTAATGGTCCATTCATCATTCTAATACTCGTATATCATGTGCAATATTTCATTTTGTTTACTTGATTCAATTCCAATATCCTGTTAATAATGGGTCAATATACATGCTTCTTCAACATGTAGTTATACATACATTCATATGATCCGTTCATGACGGATCTAATACCTTCATCTCGTTTCTTAAAATTGCATTCTCTTCACGTACTGTATAATGTTTAACTATTGTTTTGTTATCACAACAAAACTACTATTTCATAGTCACAACTACGTGCCCAGCTCTAATTTAACATCATTCTATGTTTTCTACAATTACCTATACCTTGCATACCTTTACGTTGCCTTCAAATCATTTCACGCATTTCATTTTACTATTGCTTTCGCTTCATGCATTACATAATTTATATAAATAAATGTGTCGTGCAAATTCATTGTACAAAGTTCATTAGACACTCAAAATTTCCTCCTCAAACTTTTGAAATCCACTTTTTAATGACATATTTTCTTCTTACATCAGTTGTTAAAAATTTTAACATTCCATACCATACCATACATATCCTATCAGTCATTTCGTAGGTCCTTCTCAACCTATCAATTCACACCTATCCAACATGAATTACACATTTTACTAACCTCGATTTCTTTGCATAATTCAATGGTCCGTAAACCAGATCAATCCGCCTCTTTGTGAGTACTAGCCGTACTAGGCTATGTTCCATTCATCCTTGTAATGGGCTTCCACTCGTGCGCATTCTTTCACCAATTCGATTGGTTTCATCACATTCATAGTTCTACCAGTAACATCTACAAAATCAGCGGTTAGCAGCTTTCATTCAAACATTCATTACTTCATTTCGGTATTCTTGCCAAAACTCACCCTTCCCAATCATACTTATATTCCGGGTTATAGCCCGTCATTCATTACGATTCCTAAGAGTCGATTACTATTACATCTAACACATATCATGTTCAAAATTTCTTTCTTTCATCCAAATTAGGTTTGCGTGCTAAACATTATGCTCACTTATAAGTATAAAACTTAACAAATCAAAACATTAAATATATCGGGTTTGAATGGCGATTACCCTTTGATCCGCATGACTTGTTCGTCTCTTTAACCCTTCTTACATAAAAACACATTCACTTATATATATATACATATATATACACATTCATTCACACATATCTATATATACAAGTTTAAGGCATAACTTGGATAATATTCGCTTTTTAAAGAATATTTACTTGCTTAGTCTGTATTTACTTATATATTCGAATCTTTCCATTCTTATCATTCATTTTGTTTCGAACCCGCCACGCGGTTCCTAACCTATAATTCATGCTTTCATTTCTTTCATGTTTCGAATCCGTCTCGCGGATTCTAACATATCATTCATGCTTTCAATTCTTTCATGTTTCGAATCCGTCTCGGGGATTCTAACATATCATTCATGCTTTCAATTCTTTCATGTTTCGAATCCGTCTCGCGGATTCTAACATTTCATTCGTACTTTCATTCCTGAAGGTCTTACATTTCTTTTCACCTTCACGTCCACCTACTACCTAATTCTAACGGACATACCTGTAGCAATTATCACGGTCTCACGAACATCATATGCTTCTCGTGTACTGGCCAGGTACACAATCCACATACTAGTTTCGTGTCTTCGTGTAATTGTCACCTTATGTCCGAAGAATTAGGTTTCGGCACGTGTAACATTTCGAAAACTTCATTACCATTCTTATCATTATTTTCCATTTTAAAATCTTCCTTTCATTGATAGGTTTTACCATTACATGTACCTACATATATTAAATATACGTACCTGGGTCAATATGTCATATTATATACCTTGGTGCCGGTGCTAGACCGCATCCACATATCATTCTTTCCAAGCAACCATGCTTACCTTACACATAACATATTGTTAGTTATCTTCCAATACATACTTAAGCACATACTTACTTGGCTTCTAAACTTAGATCTTAATCGAGTCTTGGATTGTACGGGTTTCTTTTCACAAGAGCACACAGGTTTGAGTTCAAGTATTTGCCTCCTCATACTTGATTTCGCTCAAACCAGGGCTCTGATACCAACTTGTAAGGTCCTAATACGTATTTGACAAAAAGTAGCAGCGGAAATTCGTGCCATAAAATTTCTTTCATTACAAATGATGTGCGATAAAGTGTCGTATATATTAGGTGTATATTTTAAGCCCTTTTTAACACTTATTTTAGCCAAGTTTTACATTTATAAAACACGATATTTCACTAACTCTAAACACACATATGGGCAAGTGCACCCATCGTTGAGTGTAGTATAGCGTTGGTAAGATACCGAGGTCGTCCAAGGACACAAGAGCTTTTAGTACCGGTTTATCCTCAACGTCTAATCAAAATAAAAGTTTAGAAAAATGTTTAAGCTAAGAAAAATAAAAACTAACTAAAATGCTGAAAATAAAAATAAAATAAAAACAGATAGACAAGATGAATCACTTGGTTCCGACTCGTATCTAGTATAACCTTTGATTATTTCCGCACTTTTGCACATAATTAAGAGATTATCTTAGTTATTGTAGTAGGCCCCTCTTTTGAAGGTGACGTTACCCTCACCCCAGTAGTTTGAGTCAGCAAGGATACAATCCTAAAAGGGTGGATTATTGGAAGATAATGAATTAAGTTATTAATGCAGTATTGTGGTAGGCCCCGCTTTTGGCGGTGACGTTACCCTCGGCTAAGTAGTCTGAGTCAGCAGGGATACAGTCCTAAGTAGCCGGGTTATAGTATTAATAGTAGTTAACTTATGAGGGGATCAAAGAGTTTGGACCCCCGCCATCCAATACCGTGAAGCATTGAAGGAGGTCCTACTAAATTTGACCCAGGTCCATTGCAGGACCTCTAAACGCTGAACAATGGCAAGACCTTTACCAAACCGTTCCCTTAACCCCCGACCAGGTAGCCAATATACCTCCATATAGACCGTGGAGATATGAATGGTGAAAATCCTTTATTTTATATAGACAGTAAAATAATGCCAAGACACCACGGACAAACGATAAGGAAAGATCACCTTCAACATAAGTAACTAGTTATTAAAGTTATTAATACAAAACCAAATAAAAAGTGCAAAAGATTAGAAATAAAAAGTATTATACTAGACACTTTGTCTTCACCAAGTGATGTAAGAGACTTAGGCAAACATGGCCTTGATTGTCAAGAACTCTTACGATCAATCTTGGATCCCGAGATGACTCACACACTCTACGATGGACAATGGATGATGGTGGTGGATGATGGTGTTGTGATGGTGGTGGGTGGTGGATGAGGTGTGAGAGAGGTGGTGTGCCAAGGGATGAGATGAAATGAATCCAAGCACTCCTATTTATAGGCTGAACAGAGAGCTGGGCACGGCCCCGTGTCCGCTGGACACGGCCTCGTGCCTGTCTGACACTCTCTCTCCTCATTAATTGTAATTCGCAATTACAATAAATGCGCCTGCTGTACTTTCGACACGCCCCCGTGTCCGCTGAGCACGGCCCGTGGTGGGCAATAGAAGCTTCTATAGATTTGTCTTTTCTGCTGCTTCTTGGGCACGGCCCCGTGCTGGCTGAGCACGGGGCGTGTTCAGTCTTCTGTCTTCTCTAATTTGCTTTGGAAGGTGCCGTTGAGGGGTCGGGCAGTCCACTAATGTTCCTTTCCTTGTATTTATGTTGGATTTAGCTGTCTTTTTGCTTCTTTTGTGTTTTTGAGCTCATTTATTCCTGAAAATACAAAAGGAAGACAAAAACACTCTTTTTCCAATATTAGTACTTAAAAAGGGTTAGTTTTATGCCTCATTTGATGTAATTTATATGTTGCATTTTATACACATCAAATACCCCCACACTTGAACTTTTGCTTGTCCTCAAGCAAAACTCTTTAATATGTGGCTTACACTCCCAAATGGAATAGGTAGAAGAGAAGGTTTTGGGCTTGTCGTAGAGTGTCGGGATATCCAAGATCTTTTTGGGTTTTATTTTTATTTATTTACACTCCTATTCGTAATGATTTATTTAGAACTTTTCATAGGAGAAATTACTTATTTGGGCATAACATGCCTTTTTAAAATTCCATTTATATACAAGTTCACATACCTCACGGGAAAAATCACTCACACTCGGCCGAATGTGTATTTTTAGTGAATCACTCGAGAGCGGCATGGAACTTATTCCTACCATAAGCTTGCCAAGCAATCAATCCTCCTCCTTTTTAACTTTTATACCTTTGTAAATATCAAGAGGACTTTGTGGGTTAAGGGTTAGGCTTGGGTTAAAGGTAGGTGGTTGGGAAAGTGGTTAGTGGTTAGAAGAAAAAGGGCGAAAAGCGTAACAAGCGTCGGTTTTCGTAAGAAATTTTTTTTCAACTTTTTATTTTGATGAAGCTTTTATTCAAACAAAGTTATTTTTGATGAACTTGTTTGTTTATTTCCCTTTTTTTTTGCTTCATCATCAACAATTCTCTTTTTTTTTTTTTTTTTTTTACGAAAAACCGATCTTGTTACTAAAACAAAGGGTTAAAAATAAAAAGGTTTTGGTGGGTAAAAGGGTTTTTGGTTTGGGTGATGAAATTAAAAGGTTTAGGCTCAAAGGGGTTAACTAGGGTGATTTTTGGGTAGGTGGTAAAAGAAAAAGAAAAATAATGGTGTAGAAATAAAAAGGGGTAGTCCTAATGCCTCCATCATTTACTTACTCGGGTTTAAGTTGATAAGGACCGGGAATGTATCGTCATGGCAAGTTCTAGATTCGTAAGAACCAAGCGGCTATTCACACAAGAAATGAAAAATGAGCATTTAGTCTAAAGATGTAAATTTGTATGCTCAATAAAGGCTCAAAACTCACTTTTGTGGGAATGGGTTTTTATGTGATCAAGTATATATAATCAAATTTTAACTAAGTTTGCCATGCCTTTTCATAATTTTCTTATGTTGGTTCTTTTTATCACTACGCTATTGGTTGTAAATTTGTAAAAATATAACCTTTTTGAGATCTTGAATTTCCCGAGTTAAACCTAGACAAGTAAAAAATGAAATTTTTGAAAAAAATTTGGGGTGATTAGCGGTTCCAATAGAGTTATGTGTAAGGCTTGTATTTAGGACTTGCAAAATTCAAGGTTTTAGCATCCCCCCCACACTTAAATTACACATTGTCCTCAATGTGTCCCAAAAATAAATTTTTAGGTTGATTAGATGTGTAAAATAGTGTTTAAAAAGCAAAAATTTGTGTTACTGGTAGTCTGGGCACGGCCCCGTGTCCACTGGACACGACCCCGTGACGAACTGCCAGTAACAAGAACTTACAGAAGGTGGACACGGCCACGTGTCTGACAAAAATCTGCAGGACAGAAGCCAAACAGCAGGTCTGGGAGGTGAGCACGGGGGCGTGTTGGCTGGACACGTCCCCGTGTGGACAGTCTGAAAGCTTGAAAAACAGGTTTCTTCCTCCGGTTTTTCCATCCTGGCCCTATAAGTGCTGAGGTTTAGCACCCCAAGCCTTGGTTTGTACCTGTTTCATCACTTAATACCACACCAAGCAACACAAACATCCTAATTTACCATAGTTAATTGTTCCAAGCATAAAGTAAAAGAAAAATAAAACGGAAAATAAAAGTGTTGCAAGGAAAGTAAATTGTTCAACTTCTGGCACGCAGGCCACCAATTGTTCGATAGATAAAGGGACTTAAACCTGTGGGCTCGCCATCAACCCGCTCCTGCTCCTCCAAACCCTCTACTCCATATCCTCATCGCTATCATTACCTCCATCCCCCTGCCCCGCCATGTACTCCCGGATGCTGCCAATATCGTCTTGTATATCGTTGATATTGCGTTCAATAGCTCCGACCCGGTGGTAAGTATTGTTGGCGAGGTTGTAGGCGTTCCTGGTACACATGAGGTTTTCCTGCATAAGATCATGTAAGCTTTGAAAATTAGGAAAACCGCCTCCTTGTGAGGAGGATTGACCCGGATCACCATGGGGTGGATACTGGTGGTGGGGAGGTGGTGCGTGAAGAACTAGGGCCTCCTGTGGGTTCCATGCATAGCCTTGCGTTCTTTGGAAACTCACTGTTCCGTCTTCCGCCTCATAAAGTAAGTTCATGGCTCGGCAAATGTGGTAGTCAACTCGTCCCGACCATGGGCTTCTTTCAAAGGACCTTGGAATTCGCGTGTAATGCTTGAAAAGACGGTACACCCATCCCCCGAAGAAGATAGGCGTTGGAGCGCGAGCAAGGCGGTTGAGATGCATGTTTCGTAATAGGAGATACGGAACATCGAGAGGCTTTTGGTTGTGGATACAGTGGAGGACAACCAAATCTTTAAACCCTACAACACCGCTACTGTCGTGACGTTGGTTTAGAGAGTAGGTGAGGATCCTGTGAATGTAGCGATAGAGCGGATCCCTTAGCTTCGTACTCTTGGTGTTGCGAGGGTCGTAGATTCCTTCACCGATTTGAGCCCATGCGGCTTGTCTTTCATTTCCATCCAAGTCTCGTAATCCCCCGGTATTCTCTTCGTTTCCCGATTCCTCTTCTTGGTATAGCCCTATTATGGCTCCAAACTGTGCCATGGAGATCGAGTACATTGTCCCTCCACACCGAAATACAACCCCTTCATTGTCGAATGGGTCACACCTTGAATTGAAGTTGAAGGTACTGTAGAACTCCATGGTGCATTGATGCACCGACCGAAGCCTAGTGTTTAATGCAACAGCTAGTGGTCCCGTAACGATGTTGTTGAATCGGTTCAGCTGGTTTACCAAGGTTAACAGGTCCGTGCAAGCTCTCCTGGGGTACTCCTCGGGTCTTGTTTGAAGTATCTCGTACCTTGCCCTTGCATCGAGCTCACTTGCATTGAACCTTGTGAACTTTGCCATCTGAAAGAATACACCAAAAATTTTACGAAACGATGAGATTTTTAAAGAAACTGCAAACAGCCGGCTGGACACGACCCCGTGTCCAGCGGACACGGCCCCGTGTCCAGAGGTCTGTTACTCAAAAACTTCATTTTTCGACCCGGTTTTGAAAACTTGAAAATTTTTGGTCCAATAGGTGCGGTTTCCCCCGAAAATGAAACCCTAAACACCATTTTTCCCAAATTATCCCGTTTACCCCGTCAATTTTATCTTTTTCGGTTCAAGAACAAGGGTTTGGGGTTTTTGTAAGAAATCGGGTGAATCTTTGAACAATCTAAGTGTATTTACTTTCCTTAACACTAATCTAACTAAATGCAAACAGATTTAGGCAAAAATTTTAGGTTCGATCCGGATGAACATCAAGAACCCTAGATTTTTCCCCAAATTTGTGGTGTTTTAACTACATGCAAGTAACTAATCTAACTACTAAGAGTGATAGAATCTTACATTGACGTTGTTAGATCGATAAGAGACGTCGAAATTTCACGAAAAATCGCTTGGAACCAGAGCTTTTGTGGGGAAACGGGGCGTGTGGAATGAAGAAACTGTTTTGAAAAAAGGGTTTTATCCCGTCTGCAGCGCGAACACGGCCCCGTGTCCAGCGGACACGACCTCGTGCCGAGCGTTTTTTTTTTTTTTTAGTGCGTGTGTGAGTGCCCCTTTTTCCCATAAGCTATGGTTAGAAAACTTACCGCTTTATTTTGTCGTCTCAATCGTTCGTAACTTACCAGACATGATGTTTTTATTCTTCCATTGTTTGAAGCGGGATCTCTTCTTCCTCATCCTCAATAAATCCTTGATAGAGTTTCAGCCGTTGGCCATTGACTTTAAATGGTGGCCCATTTCGAGATTTAATTTCTACTGCACCGTGTGGAAAAATGTGGGTGACGGAAAAAGGTCCTGACCACCTAGACTTTAATTTACCAGGAAATAATCGAAGTCGTGAATTAAACAAAAGAACTAAATCTCCTACCCGAAATTCATTAGGTTTAATAAGTTTGTCATGCAAAATTTTCATTCTTTCCTTATAAATCTCGGAGTTTGAGTATGCATAATTCCTAAGCTCGTCTAATGCATTTAATTGACAAAATCGATTTTTACCAGCAAATTCTAAATCTAAGTTTACATTTTTGATTGCCCAGTAGGCTTTGTGTGCAATTTCTACTGGCAAATGACAACTTTTTCCATAGACTAGCTTATATGGGGTTGTACCTATTGTTGTTTTATAAGCAGTTCGAAAAGCCCATAAAGCATCGTCTAATTTATCAGCCCATTCCTTTTTATTTAACCCTACGGTTTTTTCGAGTATTCGTTTTAAACCTCTGTTAGTCACTTCGGCTTGTCCGTTTGTTTGAGGGTGATACGCTGTCGAAACCCGGTGATAGACCCCATATCTTGTTAAAAATTTTTCAAGTTGATGGTTGCAAAAATGGGTACCTCTATCACTTATTAAAGCTTTAGGTGTGCCAAAACGAGAGAATAATTTTTTCAGAAATTTTACCACGACTCTTCCATCATTTGTTGGAAGTGCCTCGGCCTCGGCCCATTTAGACAAGTAATCTACTGCCACAAGTATATATTTGTTTCCTTTCGATGGTGGGAAAGGTCCCATAAAGTCGAGTCCCCACACATCAAAAATTTCACAAACAAGAATGCCATTTTGTGGCATTTCGTTTTTGGAAGAAATATTACCTGTTCTTTGGCAAGCATCACATGTCTTTACAAGACTTTGAGCGTCTTTGTAAATGGTTGGCCAATAAAATCCTGAATCGAATACCTTTCGAGCGGTACTAGCAGCACCATGATGTCCTCCGTATGGACCTTCATGACAATGGCGGAGAATTCTTCGTGCTTCACTACCATGTACGCATCGTCTGACGAGTTGGTCGGCACACATTTTGAAAAGATATGGATCTTCCCAAAAGTAGTGTTTCACATTGGCAAAGAACTTTTTTCTTTGATGATGTGGCCATCCTTTTGCGACTATACCGCTAGCTAGGTAGTTAGCATAGTCGGCGTACCATGGTTCTTCCTTGTATTCCACCATTTCCAGGGACTCAGTTGGAAATTTTTCGTTGATTTGCTCGTCCCTGGTTGCCTCTAAAGCTGGGTCTTCTAAGCATGAAAGATGATCTGCTGCGGTATTTTCTGTTCCTCTTTTGTCCTTGATTTCAATGTCAAATTCTTGGAGGAGTAGAATCCACCTAATCAAACGTGGTTTTGCGTCTTGCTTCTTGAAGAGATATCGAATGGCTGCATGGTCTGTATAGACTATAGTTTTAGAAAGAACAAGATAAGAACGAAATTTATCAAAAGCAAATACCACAGCTAGTAACTCTTTTTCAGTTGTTGTGTAATTTTCTTGTGCATCATTGAGTGTTTTACTAGCATAATAGATTGGGTGGAAATGCTTTTCTTTTCTCTGTCCCAAGACAGCTCCAACTGCAAAGTCACTAGCATCACACATGATTTCGAAAGGAAATTTCCAATCAGGCGCTATCATGATAGGTGCATTGACTAGCATTTCCTTTAGGGTTAGAAATGCTTGATTGCAATCCTTGTCAAAGATGAAAGGAGCATCTTTTTCAAGTAATTTTGTTAGAGGCCTTGAGATTTTTGAAAAGTCTTTGATAAATCGCCTATAAAATCCGGCATGCCCTAGGAAACTTCTGATAGCTCTTACGGAGGATGGAGGTGGTAATCTAGAAATGGTATCTATTTTGGCTCGATCCACCTCCATTCCTTCGCTTGAGATTTTGTGACCGAGTACTATTCCCTCCGTTACCATGAAATGGCATTTTTCCCAATTAAGGGCGAGGTTAGTTTCCTCACATCGGGATAGCATTCGTTCAAGGTTATCGAGGCATTGGTCATATGAATCCCCAAAGATAGAAAAGTCGTCCATGAAGACTTCCATTGTCTTTTCTATCATGTCATGGAAAATGGCTACCATGCAACGTTGGAATGTTGCTGGGGCATTACATAGACCAAACGGCATGCGTCGATAAGCAAAAGTTCCATAGGGACATGTGAAAGTTGTCTTTTCTTGGTCTTCGGGTGCTATCGGAATTTGAAAGTAACCTGAAAAACCATCCAAGAAACAGTAAAATTTATGACCGGATAATCTTTCTAACATTTGATCTATGAAGGGTAAAGGAAAATGATCCTTTCTTGTTGCTTCATTTAATCGTCTATAATCTATACATACTCTCCATCCTGTGACGGTTCTCGTTGGTATTAGTTCATTCTTTTCGTTAGTAATTACCGTCATACCTCCTTTCTTTGGAACTACTTGGACGGGACTCACCCAAGGACTATCGGAGATAGGATAGATAAGTCCGGCGTCAAGTAACTTGATGACTTCGTTTTTAACCACTTCTTGAACATTTGGATTTACTCGACGTTGTGGTTGTATGACCGATTTGTAGTCATCATTCATCAAAATTTTGTGTGTGCACATAGATGGACTAATTCCTTTTATGTCCACAAGTTTCCAAGCTATTGCGTTTTTGTGTTTTTTCAAAAGATTAATCAATTTTTCTTTTTCTAAGTTATCTAATTTAGATGAAATAATTACAGGTAACTTACCATCTTTGTCTAGAAAAGCATATTCCAAACCTTTTGGAAGTTCTTTGAGCTCAAGTGGTGGGTCTTTAGGAGACTCCTTATTTGGTTGCTCGTTTCGATCAAGAACCTTAAAAGTTTGTTCTATGGCGACCTCTTCTTCAACAAAGTGGTCAATCTCTTCACTTGTATCGGGTGGTTCATCTTCATCTTCAATTAGGGGGTCATTATTGCCGAATGGATATTTCATTGATCGTTCGAGATCGACACTTCTTTTAAATGCCCCTAATTGAAGAGGTAGATTATTGAACTTCCGGTTTTTCAAAGCTTCGTGAGTTTTTACAAATGGTCGTCCCAACACTAGAGGAGCGTCATCGAGGATGACAAAGTCGGTTGGGATTACCATTTGATTTGTTTGAACCAAGACATCTTCAACTATACCGATTGATTTTATTACTTTCCGATTGGATAGAAAAATGGGTATTTGAAGTGGAGAAAAATCACTAATACTTAATTTTTCGAAAATGTAGTTAGGTATTATGTTAACACAAAGATCTTTATCGATTGCGACATTACTAATAAACGAATTTTGAAAGAAACATGGAACCGGTGTGATGTTAATTTCAAATGGGTCTTCTTTTATTAGCGAAGTTTGATCATTAGTTAACTTAACACTTACCGTTTCGTCAATTTTAGTGTTAGTGTTTAACTCTTTTAAAAACTTAGCATGAGTGGGTACTAAACAATGATTTTCAAAAGAAGGTGTCAAGAGATTACTCTTCTTGGATTTTAACGTTGTCGAACTCACCTTTTTCGTTGTTTAACTCATGTGTCGGTTTTTCACTTATTTGTTCTTCCATTTTTACATTTTCAGTTATCTCTTCCTTTTTTAATTCTTCTCTTGCGCGGGACTCCTCTTCCCTTGCGCGAGCTTCTTTTATACATCGATCGATAACTCTAATGTGTTCTAATATCCTATTGGTCACTTCGGTTATAGAAAAAGAATCATTATTTTCTAAGCTTGAATCCGGTTGTTCGACCCTTTGTTCCTCATAATACTCATATGAAGTTGATGGTTCACACCATTGTTCTTCATTGTAAGCATATGATGGATAAGGTTCGTAATTTTGTTCTTCATAATACTCATATGAGGTGGGTTGTTCACGCCATGGTTCCTCATAATAAGCATATGAAGGTGGTGGCTCATATCTTGGTTCCTCAAAGTATGAGTAAGAAGGCTCATACCTTGGTTCATCAAAATATGAGTATGAGGGAGGAGGTTCATACCTTTGGTCTTCATAGGATGTGTATGAAGTTGATGGTTCGTACCTGGACTCCTCATAGTAGGTGTATGAATTGGATGGTTGATATGAGTGATTATTTTGAATCGAGCGTGCATTACGACAATTAGTGCAATAATTACCCCTATAATCATCCTCATCATAGGTGTAGTTGTAACCTCCTGAGTATTGATCCATAAGAATCACTCAGCAGACCACAACCAAGTCTCGAGATCAGAAAACAAAAAGAAAAACGGAAACAGAGGCTGGACACCGCCCCGTGTTCAGTGAGCACGGCCCCGTGTTCAGGATCTGTATCTGGGCGTTTTAATAAATTTACTGATTTCGTTGAGCACGGGGGCGTGTTCAGTGAGCACGGCCCGTGTTCAAGCTTCTGTTGCAGTGTGTTTTTATGAAAATGTGCAGCACGGCCCCGTGTTCAGTGAACACGGCCCCGTGTACAGGTTACTGTAAATGCAAAATTAAACTAAAATGCAGAAAAATGTGCGCGCTTTTAAAAAGGTTTTGAAAAATTGATTAGGCCGTCGATTTTAAGCTTCTTAAAATCCTTGTGTCCCCGGCAGCGGCGCCAAAAACTTGATGTGCGATAAAGTGTCGTATATATTAGGTGTATATTTTAAGCCCTTTTTAACACTTATTTTAGCCAAGTTTTACATTTATAAAACACGATATTTCACTAACACTAAACACACATATGGGCAAGTGCACCCATCGTTGAGTGTAGTATAGCGTTGGTAAGATACCGAGGTCGTCCAAGGACACAAGAGCTTTTAGTACCGGTTTATCCTCAACGTCTAATCAAAATAAAAGTTTAGAAAAATGTTTAAGCTAAGAAAAATAAAAACTAACTAAAATGCTGAAAATAAAAATAAAATAAAAACAGATAGACAAGATGAATCACTTGGTTCCGACTCGTATCTAGTATAACCTTTGATTATTTCCGCACTTTTGCACATAATTAAGAGATTATCTTAGTTATTGTAGTAGGCCCCTCTTTTGAAGGTGACGTTACCCTCACCCCAGTAGTTTGAGTCAGCAAAGATACAATCCTAAAAGGGTGGATTATTGGAAGATAATGAATTAAGTTATTAATGCAGTATTGTGGTAGGCCCCGCTTTTGGCGGTGACGTTACCCTCGGCTAAGTAGTCTGAGTCAGCAGGGATACAGTCCTAAGTAGCCGGGTTATAGTATTAATAGTAGTTAACTTATGAGGGGATCAAAGAGTTTGGACCCCCGCCATCCAATACCGTGAAGCATTGAAGGAGGTCCTACTAAATTTGACCCAGGTCCATTGCAGGACCTCTAAACGCTGAACAATGGCAAGACCTTTACCAAACCGTTCCCTTAACCCCCGACCAGGTAGCCAACATACCTCCATATAGACCGTGGAGATATGAATGGTGAAAATCCTTTATTTTATATAGACAGTAAAATAATGCCAAGACACCACGGACAAACGATAAGGAAAGATCACCTTCAACATAAGTAACTAGTTATTAAAGTCATTAATACAAAACCAAATAAAAAGTGCAAAAGATTAGAAATAAAAAGTATTATACTAGACACTTTGTCTTCACCAAGTGATGTAAGAGACTTAGGCAAACATGGCCTTGATTGTCAAGAACTCTTACGATCAATCTTGGATCCCGAGACGACTCACACACTCTACGATGGACAATGGATGATGGTGGTGGATGATGGTGTTGTGATGGTGGTGGGTGGTGGATGAGGTGTGAGAGAGGTGGTGTGCCAAGGGATGAGATGAAATGAATCCAAGCACTCCTATTTATAGGCTGAACAGAGAGCTGGGCACGGCCCCGTGTCCGCTGGACACGGCCCCGTGCCTGTCTGACACTCTCTCTCCTCATTAATTGTAATTCGCAATTACAATAAATGCGCCTGCTGTACTTTCGACACACCCCCGTGTCCGCTGAGCACGGCCCGTGGTGGGCAATAGAAGCTTCTATAGATTTGTCTTTTCTGCTGCTTCTTGGGCACGGCCCCGTGCTGGCTGAGCACGGGGCGTGTTCAGTCTTCTGTCTTCTCTAATTTGCTTTGGAAGGTGCCGTTGAGGGGTCGGGCAGTCCACTAATGTTCCTTTCCTTGTATTTATGTTGGATTTAGCTGTCTTTTTGCTTCTTTTGTGTTTTTGAGCTCATTTAATCCTGAAAATACAAAAGGAAGACAAAAACACTCTTTTTCCAATATTAGTACTTAAAAAGGGTTAGTTTTATGCCTCATTTGATGTAATTTATATGTTGCATTTTATACACATCAACAAACGTCTTGACTTACTTGATAATTCGTTTTAATATGTATCTTTTACAAAAGTAAAGCATAAGTCCTGTTTACTAATAGTACATACTCGATTATTCCCGTACAATCTATCTTGTGACTCGGTCTTCGATCTCTATTCCACTTGATAATCGCCCGTGATTCGTAAAACCTGCACTCACCACATACATTCACCATATTAGTACATAATACATAAATAAGATTCAATCTCGCACACTTCCCATTGCGTTATCATTCTAGCTTTAAGCACTTCATCTGCGTATCCATATTCTGGTGAGGCTTCAATAATGTACCTGCATTACTTTTCATTCTCAAGGCACACTATTAATAATAAAATAATAATAAAAATTTGAACTTGCATTAATTTGAAAGTCTATGTTTGCGTGTGTATGAGGCGTAGCCTCCAAGCTAACTTTCACAAAGCTAGTATAAATAGAAGTATTAGATACAACATTTCAATCTGCTCATTCATTTCTTTCTCTCGCCCCGTCTTTACATTTCAATTTTTTATTTAGTAATTCACCCCTAATACTACAGAGCTCTGCCCTGTTGTAAGTGTTTTAACCCCTGATCACTGATTCGATACCCTGTCCTATCGATCGTGAACCCAGCAACGAATGTCAAGGCGCTGACTGATTAAGGCTATGCTTTGTAAACTACGTTGGGGCTATGATCTCGTGATGTATTGATAAAGTTGAATTGGATTATGAGTGCATTGTATATTTTATTAAGAGCTCAGGAGTTATACCAAAGATTATACCAGGAGGCCTCTAGTTAAACCCTAAAGTTACAAAGTGAGTCATTCTTTTTTTATCAAATTGCTTTACAAAACCCTAAATGTTTATCAGTGTTATACTTACAGTGATTAAGTTTTTGTATTCTGCAATTACTGTCAGTATGTGGGGTTTTCTATACATTACTTGACACTCGTTACTATTGGACAAAGAGTTAGCTAATAATAGCATGACCACAAGCACGGGGAATTGGGCCCTAGTAGCAATATTGTTGAGAAATTGTTAGATATAAACAAATGTAAGAATTCTTGATGCTGTAAAGTTATAAGAATATATTTTGTGTAAAATGGAATGAACTCGCCAATATTTCTTGCTGATAAAATGTTTTCAAAACACGTTTAAGGTGACTTGCTGTAAGGATAATAGAAGCCAGATATGAAGCACTGAAGGCTTAAATAAAGTGGCTATAAAAATAAAAGTAGAAATTATGTTTTATTTAGTTGGGTTTATCCTTATAAAAACATTTAAATTAAATACGGGTTTTAGCCCATTTATTTAATATTAAAAGTTTAGTGTTATATAAACTCTGAAATTATTTCCTAACTACGATCCTGATGAAATTTTTTTCGCTGCGTATTTAATAAACACCGGTACCACTTGACTGGTTCACGGCTCCCACTCCCAAGGTGGGGTCGGGGGCTGTGAAAGAAGGTGGTATCAGAGCCACTGGTTTAAGCTATATAGGTGTTTTTTTAATACCTAAACTTAAACATTATGTTAGGAAATTAATGTAACAACTTATGTGTTATTCCGTGTAAATAAATCTTAATATTTATATTATGACTTTTATGTTATTTTAACAAATTTTGAGTTCACAATATGAGTGACCAATATAATTAAATGTACCCATAGGCTACCTAGTCAGATATATTATATTTTAACTAGGAAGACACTTCTCTATTTGGATTTACACTTTATGGTCTATCATTTTTTTTATAAATAGTATTTCATATATATATATATGTGTGTGTGTGTTCAAAATATTATTATACTAATATTTATAATTATATTCTAATAATTTTGTAAATAGTGATGGTATTTCACTTATAACAGTGAATATGGCTAATTATAATCATACAATTAAGGCTTAAAAAAATTTGTTATAACAGTTATAAGTGATGTAACATTTCACTATTTTAAGAAATTATATCAATTTTTTTATATATAATACTAATATATTGTATAATAATATACATAAGACTATCTGAATTTCATGTAAACTAAAATTATACATAAAAATATGTAATATATATATATATATATATATATATTCAAGTTTATGTTATAAAACAAATGTAAACATATAAAGATATACACAAACATACATTGTAAACATTAAAGTTTATATAAATTTTAAAAATATATCCTAGTTTAAGTTATATATCTAATTTATTTACATTTTGTTATAGCCGAAATGTAAGACCCTTACTATTATTTAACGGATTTCGTATAGTTTTTCTACTAAAAATGTGTATTTCCGATTACACATACTTATGAAAATACGGGTTTATTAAAAAAATTTCAATAAAAACAATACAACATAATATGTATGAGTTCGTCATTTAAAATGACGACGAAACAATGTGCGGAAGCTTGTATCTTGATCGTGTTCGGTTCTTCGTTGAGCTTGATCGTCCTCCAGTACTATAAGTTATACTTACAATTCATAACACATGAATTGAATTAGTCATACGTAGTTTAAAACGTGTTTAAACGAGTTCGGGAGACACAACAAATTAAATAAACAATTTTCGCCGAAACAGGTCACCGTCGCGCCGCGCGACGGTCCCTGGCCCTTGCTGTCGCGTGGCGTGACCCCCTACGTTTTCCAGGATGTTGCAGCTGCAATGCTGCTTATTTTCAGCTAGTTCTGATTTTTGCCGAAACGAGCATAACTCTTTTAATATTTATCTGATTTACGTCACGTTTCTTCCTACGTGATCGTAATTTAATTCTTCATCATTTGGAGTTAAAACCCGACATCTGAATTCATAAAATATTATATTTCAAGCCCTCGGCTTAAAATTAATTTTAAAAGACTTTTGACCCATTCAAGTTTAAAACCACAAACTTGTTCCTAAATAATCATTACTCAAAATCTTAGCTTGGGTTCATAATTTCTATGAATTACATGGTCCATTTCCAAGCTAAGCGCATAATTCGTTTTGGCCCGTTTAAAGGATTTAAACCTTTAAGTTTAAATTTCACGCTTTCTCTTTACACATGACATCTCCATTTTTAAAATATCTACTTATGTTCCACCACAACTATTTTTGTGGTGGATTTAACATAATAAATCAATTATTCCAAATTTTACCCTTCGGTTAGTCATTTTACGGAAAAGACTCATTCTTAGGCATTTAACCCACAAAGGTTTATGCCTATAACTTTTATACTTTTTAAAGGTTTAGGGGCTGTTTGGCAACATCTGAATCAATAAGTGCTGAATTAATAAGAGGTCTGAATGGGTAAGAGGCTCTGAACCAGTAAGTGCTGAACCAGTAAAGTGCTGTTTGGTTGCACATCTGAATGACTGTGTAAAATGACATTTTTACCCCTTATAATTAAAAAAAATATTTTATAAACATAATTAAAAAACCAATATTTACCCAACTTTCGGTGTCCTGTCGTTTGAACCTTGTGATTTATTGACCATTTCTTCATTTTATAATACATGTTCATCAATCATCCTCAAACTCTCCACAGAACTTTCTCTCTCTCTCTTCTACCTAAACCATCTTTTTTTTTGAAGATCTCTACCTAAACCATTCCTTTGAAACATCTGAGCACACAACTTTGACTTCATCCATCTCTCATTTTCAACTTGGAAAGAACCTTACATAAGCAATCGATACCCTCAAGACTCCTCTCACCCTCACTTCCTGCAGTGTATGGTAAAGATCAGAGAAACAGCGGAGCAGTCCGGCGACGGCTCCACCGGGAGCGGCGGCGGCGGCAGTTCAGGCGCACGACGTGGTTCCATGGCAGAGAGAGAGAGAGAGTCGGAGATCGGAGATCGGAGAGCAGAGAGCAGAGAGAGAGAAACTCGAAGAGAGAGAGATCGGAGGTTAGTTGACGGCGGCAGCGCCGCCGTACACGAAGGCGGTCGTGGAGGTGGCGATGAATTTTTTTGGCAGCAGTTTAGCGGCGTTGATGGTGGACGTTGGCTGTGGTGGCATCGCAAAAGGATGGAGGAGGAGGGAGGGAGTTACGGAGTGAAATGAGAGGTTGAGGGAGGAGAGCAGCGTGTTTTGTTAGAGGAAGGGTACAGAGGTCTTATTTTTCATTCAGCATGTTTCCATATCTGAATGATTCAGCACTGAATCATTAAGAGGTTTGCCATTAAGAGGCACAACCAAACACCTTCACCTCTGACCGAATCAGAGGTGGACCTCTGAATGGTTTCATTCAGAGCCAACCAAACAGCCCCTTACATTATCATAATACATGTTTCTAAACAACCCATATGGGTCGTTTGCGCGATTTACCCATCAAGGGCGTTTTGGTCAACTTTAGTCCCTCCATTTACGACGAAGGTCTTTCACTAAGATATTTAATCAAGATTGCACGTTTAACTATAAATATTATATACGCACACCTGGCTCGAGTCAACAAATAGACCCGTTTTATACCTCGCTTTTGTTAGCCGCTACCTTATAGCGATAAAATTATCCAAATTACTTTTCGCTCCTATGAACATATGGCTTGACAATCAAACATTAGTTGATTTTGTCAAATGGTGTTATCACCACCATTTGACCCGGATGACCTAAATGACCTAACATTTATATTTATAAAACATGGTATTTAAATTACCAATTCACACATCCGACCCATTACGGATTTTACCACAAGATTCTTTCTCATAAGTTTTTTTTCTTACATATTGTAAGACCCTAGTTACTATTTAACGGTTTTACATGTAAATACCAACAATTTGATGTGTAGTTAAGACTACACATACTATAAAAATACGGGTTTATTAAAACTTTTACAAATCATAAGTTATTCAACACAACGTGATCGAATTCGTCGTTTACAACATTTACGACCAGGCAATGTGTGGAAGCATGTATCTTTATCGCGTTCGGTTCTTCGTTGAGCTTGATCGTCTTTCGGCATCCAAAATGTACCTACATTTCATAAACATGAAATGCTTTAGTCATACGGGGATTAAAACGTGTCTAAACGAGTTTGGAAAACGAAACTGATTAAAAATAAATTTTTATTACAGGGTCTACCGTAAATTACGGTGGCTACCTTAATTTACGGTAGCCCCTGAATGTTGAATTTTCCACCGTAACTTAGTGGGTGTATGGCGTAAAGACTTTAAGGCTACCGTAAGTTACGGTAGCTACCTGATGTGTGAAATATGGTCTGTAAAAATTACTAACCTAATCTAAACACCCTAGTTTTAAATTTATAAACTAAGACTCTAAATGCTAGACCACTGACAGGCAAGTGTACCTATCGTACGTAGTAAAGCCTAATGAAGTCCGAGTATCGAACCCACGAGACACTAGCGACGCTAAACTAGACTCTGACTCAACTAATACTTAACTGGTTTTAATTTTGTGTTTTTTAGGATTTTTTTAATAAACTAATAAAGCAAGAAAACAAGATAACAGGGCAAGCAAGCAAGAAGTGACAGGAAGGAGACAATGATGAGAAAGAACTACCCAGGCTTCGAATCCCTAGAATCATGCAATGCTAATGTGACAATGATGATGGTTAAATATCTATTTCCCTCGATTGACCCCTCGCTAGAGATGTCCCAAACGAAAAAGCAAGACTAAATGTGAAGTGCTAGAACGAACCGGCTCGACCTATCGATACCAAATCCCACGAAAATAGAATCCTTTTGACCTCAGAGACAATTATGTTAAGAGAAGATCCCAAAAACGCAAAGCAAACCAAACCATGAAGATTGAAATCCTAGGAAACCTTAACCACGATGTAATAAACGAGCCCGAGCTATCGGTCACCCAATCTACCCACCAATGATTAGCTAATAACCTAGCTCACCTTAATCGTCTTTCGAGTCACAAGATGAGGATGCAAGTTTTAATATAGTGATTTTAATTATTAGTCAACTTGGTCAATTTCTCAACACAATACCTAACCCGAAAATCCTAAGATAAACGAATTAAATTAAATCCCAAGTCTAGGGGGAATTTCTTCGTGCCTAAACCGCTGAATTTATTGACTAATAAAACAATCAAAACATACCAACATGCAATATCAAGGTCAATTTCAAGGAAAAGTTATGTAAATCACATCAAATAACCATAATCGTGTCAAAATCGCATTACAATCATCAAATTCATCTAAACCTAGGTAGTTTATAACGTTTAGCTACTCATAATATTCAAAAACATAATGAATTCAGTTGTGAAAAATAAACAAGACATGGTTTCGATGTAAAAGATTAGAAAAATAAGCACGATATCGAACCCGTAATGCTCAACACACGAACCGAATATTTCTTTTTCTTGCGCCACAAAGACAGCCGTGATGTCTTTTTTTTCTCTTCTATGCGATCTCCACTTCTGTCCAACTTTGTCTCCTGCCGCCGTCTACTGTTTTTTTTTTTTTTACAATAATTGCCTTCTGTGCTTTATATATTTTTCCTTTTGTTCTTTGCTTGCTGACGTCCACACTAATTGCCGTAGAACCCTTGTTCCAATTACTAGGCCCATTCACAAAACATGTTTGGGCTTTGTCTTTCTTGTGGCCCCTATACTTCGAACAACAAATATTAAAAAGGCAGCAGCTTCACACCCGAAAAGTCAAATCCATCTTGCTCCTATTCTCCAACTAATTCGTTGAGTGGGCCTGCCATTCAAAGCAAATGAATTTAGTAAAAGAGAAGTTAGCTCATATATTTTGTAATCCATGTGTAATTTAAAATACTAAATGATTTTTTTTAATTAATTTCTCACACACGATCACCCATTATTTTCTTGTTATTGCTTTGATTTTTTTCTCAATGATTTGTTATTACTTATATTATTTTGGTTCATTTTCATTAAAGATCATGCAAATTTATTTATGAACCACAAACGAATAGAATTTAATAAAAACAACCCTAAATCTACTTAAGAGTGTAGGAATATTTATATAAAAATATGTATATTTTGGACCACATCACTACCGTAACTTACGGTGGCCTCTGCAGGATTTTTCCAAGTTTGCCGTTTGCTAAAACGAAAAACCTTCATAACTTTTAATCCGCTTGTCCGTTTGACCTACCGTTTCTTCCTACGTGATTGTAATTTGATTCTCCACCTTATGGAGTTAAAATCCAACATTCGGTTTAGCAAATTTTCAGACTTTTAAGTCTTCGGCTTATTACCCTTTTTACCAAATTTTGACCCGTTCGATTTTTATCAAACCAACATGTTTATTTGATCCTTAAACTCATGAAATTCATAATTTCCATATCTCCTATCATATTAATCTCAAATCACGGGTTTCTTACATAATAAAACCCGTTTACGCTCAAGTTCTTATTTTGACCCATTAAGAGTATTTAAGCACCTTCTAGCTTAAAATCGCTTTCGATTGCTTCTAGCATTACGTTACCACATTTCTTATCATATAATTTTCCACCACAACTGTATTTATGGTGGGTTTACTATGGTAATCTATATAAACCGAGTTTTACCCCTCGACTCATTATTTTACGGCAAGGACTCAAATAGAGCCATTTGACTAACGTATCACATCTTTCAACTTTTATACTCGTCCTAAGTATTTATCTAATCATAAAACTCGTTTCCACACAACCCTTAAGGGCTGTTTGCTCAGTTTAACATATAAGGGTGTTTTGGTCCATTTTGGCCCTTCATTACTATGAGAGATTTTTTTGTAAACATGCTTGACCCATAATGTCACACCCTCAAAACCACATGCGGAGTACCACCGCGAGGCGTGTGACATGACCAGGATCTTAGCCACTAATTAATTTGAACTGATGGGTTATTACTAGAATCATTAGGATAATTAGTGACCCAATTTAAAATTTTCAAAACATGGTTTAAGTTTGCAGCAGAAAGGAAAGTAGAACATATCGTAATTTAAAACCACAAGTTTGTATTCATGAAACTTACAAACCACGCACTCCATCCGATTGCAATGTCCGTCCAAAACTGTATCGAGCAACCTGCAAAGCATGCAGTAGGGTGTCAACACAAAGTTGGCGAGTTCACTAGTTGTCCAGTTTTAGTTTTCGAAAACGTAAGTTGTTTAGATAAAGCATTTATAATCACGTTATGGGGAGCTACCCCATCTGAAAGCTTACTAAACTGGCATTACCGAAACTGTTGACGAAAAGATGTTGTGCCCCAAGTCAATGTCTATCGTCACTGACCAAGATGCAAGGTCTACTAGTTCACGCCCGATCTCCCCCGGTCACGGTGTGAGGTTGTCAAACCTAATAGCGCTATCAACTAATAACCCGTTCGCCCCCGGCGATTAATCGGTACTATAAGCAGGGACTTTACATGATAGAGATTCGTTTAGTTTTGCTAGTTGTGATATAAATAACATCCAAACGTATCTCCCCCGGAAATAGTAATTTAAAATATACCCATTCGCATTTTCCCCTGGAAATATTAGTTTGAAAGCATTCTTTAGTTTGTTCGTGTCCCTCCCTGGGACGCATGCTTTTAGTGTGTGAACTCACCTTGGTTTGCTCGGCAGACAATTTACTTGTGTTATGTTGGTCAACCATACCCTATTATGGTTATATATATTTATTAGGTTCGTATGCAAGTAACGTCTCGTATAAATTACACGTAGCATGTAAATCCACATTTCATATAATACACACTTTGCATAATGTACAGTAATGGCAACAGTAATACGTATCATACCAGCATATATGTTATTGGGCCTATCTTAGCATGTGAACAGTTAAACAGCAACAGTTAAGCAACAACAGTAGCACACAGTCCAAAACATCAGTTTGTGTGGCCCAATAATTAAGCAAATGAGTCCAGTCGAAACCGGGTGGTCTCGACTCGAGATCATGAGGTCTCGAGTCGCAACCCAGCGATTTCGAGTCGCAACCGAAGATCTCGAGTAGTGCATATTTGAGTCGAGACCCTGCGGTCTCGAGTCGAGATCAGGAGGTCTCGAGTCGCAACCTAGTTGGTCGAGAGTCGTAACCACCACCGATGCTTCTAGACCCCATATCCAAATTTGGTACTATCCAATCAGATTTCCTTAACATTTTCTATCATACCGTACAATCATTAAATTAGATCAAATTAACATATTTCAATTATTTTCATATCATTCCAACAGTTCATGATAACATACATGCAATCACTTTATGGCATAACATCATCTACCAAATTAACACATTACTCGGTTATCATCAAAGATTTCCATTCATTTCATCATTCAGACCAATAAAAATTAATAGACACAAGAAAGGTAGCCATTTATATTAACTCAAGTTTACACAATAAATCATCAGTCATAACAAACATTTTGAGATCAACAGTTAGCATTATTCATATCAAACCTGAGAAAGAACACATATTTTGCTACACATATCTTATCCTTATTTAAATTCCAAATGACCAAGATTCCATCATAACATTCTAACAATACCTACCTTACTGTCTATTTACACTACATTAAGCAACAAGTATCAAGAATCATAAAAGATGTAAATAATGATCACATATTAACCAACAATCACGAGATGCAGACTAGAACAACAAACATATGTTGTATATGTATAATCATCCTATACACTAAACACATACTTTTATTCAACACTCATATGAACAGATCTAAATATAGCAGCTTATCACCAACATATATGTACATATACTTTTCTCATTCAAGATTTACAGGAAGACAAGGTGATGACAATTAAGAAAGCAAAACAAAATAATCATACTCTGTTCTGAGGATTCCGAACAGCTGATGAACCCAAACCGAGACCCGAACAGAAATCCGAACAGAACTTGAACCCATCTATGACCTGCTGATTTGTCTTGACCCGAGACAAAAACAAGCTCTGACCCGAACCGGAGTCTCTATTATCATCGCCGTTGACATCTATCTTCGTCGGAAAAATTCGTCGGAAAACAACGAATCACCACCGTCACTGGTGTCGCAATGTCGCCGTCGTGAGTGGCGGCGCCGCTCCATCTCCAACCGTTCTCTCTCTCATATCTCGATTCTTCGATCTCTCAGACTAGTCGTCGCTTCTCTCTCTCTCCCGAGTTGCTCTTCGCTGGTGAACGGTTTCCATAATTATCGTCGGTTTGTCTCCGAAAAGGGACGGGGTGGGTGTGATGAGTGTGGCTAGAGTTAATCAGCACCGCCAGCAGTCGCCAAGCGCCGCCACCCAGAGTGGTGACCGGCTGACAATCATCGAGAGGGGGAGAAGGGGATTTGGTGTGAGGGTATTCAGCTTTTTCTTTTGTCTGTAGATGGTAATTGAAAGGAGGAGGGTGTAGGAAATGGGGTTTCTTCTTGTGGGAATAGGTAATAGAGAAAACAAAGAGAAATGGAGAAGAAAAACTTCATATGCGGCTGAACAATGAGATTTAGGGTTTTATTATAAAAAAAGTATGGTGAGGGAGGGTTTGTAAGGATGTTAAATAGGTAGGGTTTAGGTTTAGGGAGTGGGCTTGGGCCTAGCCCGAGTGTGTGAGTTCGTCTAACGACTACGCGTCTCGCTCAACCGACTATCCCGGTTTATCAGTAGGATAACGGTAAATAAAATAAATACATGAATAACCCTCTCATCGCGGATTATTATTATTTCGCAAATAATAATGTTACTATTAATAATGATATTAATAAATGCGTGTGTTACCAAAATACCCTTCTCTCGACAACGAGAGTACGGGTTGTCACATTCTCCCCATGTTACTGGAATTTTGTCCTCGAAATTTAGGAAAAGGTCAAACGATGCGCTCTATATGTATACATAGACTCCATTACCATACGTATCTGCAAGTCCACAAAACGAACATGTAATCCACATAGCACATAAGGTCACGTAGCACGAAAAAATCACGTAGCACAAGATTCATAAAGTTTGTTTGTATCTCACATAGTATAGAATTTCACAAATTTAATTATAACATAACGATGAAATCACGCGGGAAAGCCCAAAGCGTCACATTATCCCCAAGTTCAAGAAATTTCATCCCGAAATTTAGCGCGCAACCACTGGCAAGCTAGTGTGTTAAAATGTTTCAACGGGGTGTCACATCATCCCTTCGTTAGTGTGGAATTTCGTTCCGAATTTCCGCTGTAGCTTCAGTGCTGGGAGTCTCGTTTGCAACAAATGGGGATACTTGCGCTTCATCTGGTCTTCCCGTTCCCAGGTAAACTTTGGGCCACGGCGCGAGTTCCAACAAACTCGTATAATAGGTATCTGGCTACGTTTGAGGGTTTTGACTTCTCGGTCAGTGATCTCAATCGGTTCCCCAATAAAGTGTAGCTGATCGTCAAAAGTTTGCTCCTTAAAGGGAATGATGAGTGTTTCATCTGATAGACACTTCTTCAGATTAGAAACGTGAAAGACGTTGTGTACCGCATTCAGCTCTTCAGGCCGGTTTAGTCTGTAAGCAACCTTACCGATCCTCTCGGTAATTTCGAATGGCCCGAAGTATCGCGGATCAAGCTTGTCCTGTTTACCCAAAACGAACCACACCCTTCCAGGGTGAGGCTTTAAGTAGGGCCCGGTCCCCGATCTGGACCTCTAGAGGTTTCCTACGCTTATCAGCGTAGCTTTTCTAACGGTCACGAACTGCCGCCATGCGTTGCCTGATCTGGGTAATCTTATCCGTTGTGTCAATTACAAGTCTTGGGCCGGAAATTCAGCTTCCACCAACTTCCGCCCAACACAGAGGTGTCCGGAATTTGCGTCCGTGCAACGCCCCAAATGGTGCTGCCTGAATGCTAGTGTGGTAGCTGTTGTTGGAAGATAATTCTACAAAAGAGGAGTGTCACTCATGTCCAAGGTCGATAACACATGTTCTCAGCATGCCGTTGAGTGTTTGGATGGTGCGTTTGGCCCGACCATCAGTTTGCGGGCGATAAGCGGTGCTCATGCCTAACAGTGATCCAAAAGTTTTTGTGCACAGCCTTGCGACGAATCGGATGCAAAACGTGGGTTACGATCAGATATAAGAGAAGTTGGCATCTCGTGCCTAGTATCTTCTACTTCCTAGTAGATGGTAGTCAGTTCATGAACTTGTCAGTTTCTTTGGTCGCTTGCCGTTACCAGCAGACATTACATCAATGTCTTGGACAGGATAGAATAAGATAGAAGTACCTCATAGATTATCTTCCACTTGCTGGAGTTGTGGATTTTTGAGCATCTCCCTAATGTCTGGTGATACTCTTTTGAGTCAAAATCGTGAGGGGTTGCGTATGCGATCGAGAAATGCGGGCGTTGCAACGTAAAAGTCGTGCATTGAAAACTTAGCGCATGGCGGTTTTGCGTCGTAGAAGTACCGGGGTAGTGTGTAGGAGTCCTCCTGATTCCCACTGGTTTTCGAAATAGGTTCGGGCGTCGTCGTAAGAAACAAGTGTCGAATTTTGACAGGATGGAATAAATTCGAGTGTCGTATCTAGGTGTTGATCGTATCGAGTTCGAAGGACAGTGCTTGCGATACCCGTTACCCCCGGGATATCCTTGGCTCGTTGCTCCAACGAGTAACATTCGTAGAAAGTAGTTCGTCCAAACAGAGATTTGCGAAGAATAAAGTAGGGTCGGAATCATGGAATTCGCGAAACACAACGCAAGTAGCGAGAATTTGCAAGAAGGATAGTCGCAATCGATGCGTTCAAACTCGAGGTAAAACATGAGGGCTTTGGGATCGGAAAATAAGGATTCATCTGATGTCGACGAGGTAGCTGGTCGTACATACGTTGTATGCAGTTAGAATTAAAGAACGTCGCTTGTCGATAAGGAGTGGTTCGTCGATGTGGTTAGCACAATAAGAAGCAGCTAGAGAGGGATGGCCGTCGTGCGGGTGTGTAGGTTTTAGGATCTACTATGATGTCTGGCAGGATGTGATTCCTCAAATCAGTACGAAACCAAGTTCGAGTGGATTGTTCTAAGTCGTGCGAATGAGTTTGGAGTAGTGCTTGCGGCGTTGGAGGGGGGTGTTTGATGTGAAACTGCGAAAACGGGCTCTCGAAAAAAAAGCACGATTGAGGTAAATGTTGCCAATTTTCAGGGTTCATGAAGTTTGTCAACTAAAGGTCGATCTTGCTGAATTCACTAATCTGGAGAGAAATCTGGTCAAGGTTCCCGTATGAAGAAACGTGGATATCGTGATAAAGAAACGGTAGAAGCGGGGATGCCATCTTGCGGATTTGTACGAAAGCTAGTGAAAGGATTCATGGAATCAGAAAAAGTCGTCAAAGAATAACGGTTCTGGCAAATGAAGGATAAGGTAAGCATCTAGGTCACTGTACTCGTCGGTGGGTTGACTGGCTCGTATCTTCGTCTTGCCACGCCTTCAAATACACCGGTTTGTAAGAAAGATATCACTTTGCTGGGTTTTGGGGCGTGCTAAGGTATAAGGTTGATCTTGAATAAATATTAACCATGTAACGAGGAATTAGGGGAAATAACTTCGTGGTTGATGGGAATGTGATACGATTACTGGCAATGCAATGAGAAGCATACACCGCGCATGCTTTTCGTGTTGGAGACGTGCAAAAGAAACCCGAAAAGTGTAGACTTACTAGAATGCTTCAAGAATCCAGGTGATCAATTTGGTGAGGGAACAAGTCTCACCACTTAAGTCGGGAAAAGAAATTCATAAGTAAAAAGGATGCAAATGACATCGTCGTTCCTTCTATTATCCCATGACATAGGGGTGGCTCCCCTTCGTCGATTCGTTCTCGTAACTTCTCTATGTGATCCGTAACAGGCCTTTCCTGAGCAGGTTTATCGAGTAAACGTCCTTCGCGTCAATTCGCAGTCCAGGGATGATATCAGGAAATACGTGGACGAGGGCTTGGAATAACTGGTTTCTTGCCCTTAGTGTATCGTGGTTTCGAACTAGGTTTAGGTGGACTCGCTCCTGTTTAGCACGTAACACGCTAGCCTAGCTTTCGTATGATCCACTGTGTTAAATACTAAATATACGCATACATACTAACACATATATGCTAATTATACACATACACACATGCGTGTTCACACACATAAGTTATGCACAAGTAAATGCCGTTATCCTACCATTACCAGGTGGGCATCTGAGGTTGACGAACCTTGCAATCCGGAGTGTAGTGTCGTTGTGGTTACCACTAAAGAACGGTTATAGTCTGGTTTTCATATAAAAATATTTTATTTCCCAAATATAAAATATTTTATATTTAAAACCTAGTTCGCAATAACCAATCACTCTGATACCAATCTGTCACACCCTCAAAACCACATGCGGAGTACCACCGCGAGGCTTGTGACATGACCAGGATCTTAGCCACTAATTAATTTGAACTGATGGGTTATTACTAGAATCATTAGGATAATTAGTGACCCAATTTAAAATTTTCAAAACATGGTTTAAGTTTGCAGCGGAAAGGAAAGTAGAACATATCGTAATTTAAAACCACAAGTTTGTATTCATGAAACTTACAAACCACGCACTCCATCCGATTGCAATGTCCGTCCAAAACTGTATCGAGCAACCTGCAAAGCATGCAGTAGGGTGTCAACACAAAGTTGGCGAGTTCACTAGTTGTCCAGTTTTAGTTTTCGAAAACGTAAGTTGTTTAGACAAAGCATTTATAATCACGTTATGGGGAGCTAGCCCATCTGAAAGCTTACTAAACTGGCGTTACCAAAACTGTTGACGAAAAGATGTTGTGCCCCAAGTCAATGTCTATCGTCACTGACCAAGACGCAAGGTCTACTAGTTCACGCCCGATCTCCCCCGGTCATGGTGTGAGGTTGTCAAACCTAATAGCGTTATCAACTAATAACCCGTTCGCCCCCGGTGATTAATCGATACTATAAGCAGGGACTTTACATGATAGAGATTCGTTTAGTTTTGCTAGTTGTGATATAAATAATATCCAAACGTATCTCCCCCGGAAATAGTAATTTAAAATATACCTATTCGCATTTTCCCCTGGAAATATTAGTTTGATAGCATTCTTTAGTTTGTTTGTGTCCCTGCCTGAGACGCATGCTTTTAGTGTGTGAACTCACCTTGGTTTGCTCGGCAGACAATTTACTTGTGTTATGTTGGTCAACCATACCCTATTATGGTTATATATATTTATTAGGTTCGTATGCAAGTAACGTCTCGTATAAATTACACGTAGCATGTAAATCCACATTTCATATAATACACACACTTTGCATAATGTACAGTAATGGCAACAGTAATACGTATCATACCAGCACATATGTTATTGGGCCTATCTTAGCGTGTGAACAGTTAAACAGCAACAGTTAAGCAACAACAGTAGCACACAGTCCATAACATCAGTTTGTGTGGCCCAATAATTAAGCAAATGAGTCCAGTCGAAACCGGGTGGTCTCGACTCGAGATCATGAGGTCTCGAGTCGCAACCCAGCGATTTCGAGTCGCAACCGAAGATCTCGAGTAGTGCATATTTGAGTCGAGACCCTGCGGTCTCGAGTCGAGATCAGGAGGTCTCGAGTCGCAACCTAGTTGGTCGAGAGTCGTAACCACCACCGATGCTTCTAGACCCCATATCCAAATTTGGTACTATCCAATCAGATTTCCTTAACATTTTCTATCATACCGTACAATCATTAAATTAGATCAAATTAACATATTTCAATTATTTTCATATCATTCCAACAGTTCATGATAACATACATGCAATCACTTTATGGCATAACATCATCTACCAAATTAACGCATTACTCGGTTATCATCAAAGATTTCCATTCATTTCATCATTCAGACCAACAAAAATTAATAGACACAAGAAAGGTTGCCATTTATATTAACTCAAGTTTACACAATAAATCATCAGTCATAACAAACATTTTGAGATCAACAGTTAACATTATTCATATCAAACCCGAGAAAGAACACATATTTTGCTACACATATCTTATCCTTATTTAAATTCCAAATGACCAAGATTCCATCATAACAATACCTACCTTACTGTCTATTTACACTACATTAAGCAACAAGTATCAAGAATCATAAAAGATGTAAATAATGATCACATATTAACCAACAATCACGAGATGCAGACTAGAACAACAAACATATGTTGTATATGTATAATCATCCTATACACTAAACACATACTTTTATTCAACACTCATATGAACATATCTAAATATAGCAGCTTATCACCAACATATGTGTACATATACTTTTCTCATTCAAGATTTACAGGAAGACAAGGTGATGACAATTAAGAAAGCAAAACAAAATAATCATACTCTGTTCTGAGGATTCCGAACAGCTGATGAACCCAAACCGAGACCCGAACAGAACTCGAACCCATCTATGACATGCTGATTTGTCTTGACCCGAGACAAAAACAAGCTCTAACCCGAACCGGAGTCTCTATTATCGTCGCCGTTGACATCCATCTTCGTCGGAAAAATTCGTCGGAAAACAACGAATCACCACCGTCACTGGTGTCGCAATGTCACCGTCGTGAGTGGCGGCGCCGCTCTATCTCCAACCGTTCTCTCTCTCACATCTCGATTCTTCGATCTCTCGGACTAGTCGTCGCTTCTCTCTCTCTCCTGAGTTGCTCTTCACTGGTGAACGGTTTCCATAATTATCGTCGGTTTGTCTCCGACAAGGGACGGGGTGGGTGTGATGAGTGTGGCTAGAGTTAATCAGCACCGCCAGCAGTCGCCAAGCGCCGCCACCCATAGTGGTGGCCGGCTGACAATCATCGAGAGGGGGAGAAGGGGATTTGGTGTGAGGGTATTCAGCTTTTTCTTTTGTCTGTAGATGGTAATCGAAAGGAGGAGGGTGTAGGAAATGGGGTTTCTTCTTGTGGGAATAGGTAATAGAGAAAACAAAGAGAAATGGAGAAGAAAAACTTCATATGCGGCTGAACAATGAGATTTAGGGTTTTATTATAAAAAAAAATATGGTGAGGGAGGGTTTGTAAGGATGTTAAATAGGTAGGGTTTTGGTTTAGGGAGTGGGCTTGGGCCTAGCCCGAGTGTGTGAGTTCGTCTAACGACTACGCGTCTCGCTCAACCGACTATCCCGGTTTATCAGTAGGATAACGGTAAATAAAATAAATACATGAATAACCCTCTCATCGCGGATTATTATTATTTCACAAATAATAATGTTACTATTAATAATGATATTAATAAATGCGTGTATTACCAAAATACCCTTCTCTCGACAACGAGAGTACGGGTTGTCACACATAAGCCCTCTTTTTAACTATGACTTTGTTTGAAAAGTCATTAGGCCTTTCAAATGTAATGACCATCGTTTGTAACATTCGGTTTACCTATTGAAGTAACCAAAAGTCTATTCTAGACTCCGATTAACTCTCATTAAACCTTACGTTTATTCTATTATACGTACCTGGCTCGGACCATTATATTGACCAATTTAGATACCTTGCCTCAATAGCCGCTAAGTAATAGCGATGTAAATATCAACTTGATAATTATTTCTGTAATCATACAACTCAACAAAACATTAGTCGATATCGTCAAAGAGTGTTATTTTCACCTTTTGATCCGTTTGGTCTAAATGACTGATTATATTGGCGAGATGAAGCTTCTTGCCATCTCGTCTACATGACTCGCCCCGGTTTACACCGCACGTCGTTTTAATTATAAATCACCGCTTAACGCTTTTTGTCCTGTTAAGGCTTACGAAATAAGTATCTTTCAAAACCAACAATTATTGTCAACGAGTGACCAAATTACAATTTTACTCTTATTGGTTATCATGATTTACCTTATGTGGTAACCTTTAAAAGTACATGTTTCATTCGTCATAATATGATCGAATTACCGATTTAACTCATTTTTAACCATCAATACGGTTTCTTATTCTATTTGGTTATCTTGTTCCGTACGACTACACGCCGGAGCACCATATCTTAATTAGGCATTTGCCTTATTCGTAATCAATACGACAAAAGAATATTCTAAAATATATGACTAGTGTAAGCTATACTTACCTCGCATCCAAGCCACGCTTTTCTTTTTGTACTTGATCCATTTGACCCGCTTCCTCCACAAGCCTCCACCTAGCTCGTTAAGCGTCAAACTATCATCATAATTCGTAAGATGGTTAGTTTAGTCATTATCAATCATGACTATTCCCACCTTACGTTTTTCGTATAAAAATTAGTATTCATCATATTGTAGGTCGGTTTGACTTTTTAAAAGTCAAATCGCCAATTAACACATATGATTGCACTATCAAGTTCACAAGGCTCAATTAGGCACATTATCAACACTTAGTGAGCATCATCTTTTGAGACGCCAAATTAACTAACATGTCATCCAATTCCTACCTCAAGTAATAATAAATCAACATGTAATTTCAGTTATTATAAGCATATACACACTTTGACCATCATAATCATGGCTTTAACTCTTATGTCAAGACCCACTTCTAGTCACTTATGAACTCTTAACAAAATCTCTAATTTGTTCAAGTAGTTCATTCATATGAGTTAGTATGATGTTTATAAACACCAATAGAACATTAATTTCGTCAAATCATCCAAAACCCACTTAGCTCATACTTGATTAGTTGACTAATCATTAGTTTATGGCACAATTCTACAAGTTCGCATCTAGGGTTTGTTCCTAGACTCATACTCACATCAATATCACTATAAGATTCAACATTCATACAAGAATTTCATTCATGCATGTTTATCATAAATTCGAAATATCACCAAACATCAAAATTCAACATACCTTGTGATCTCCTAAGCTTGGTGATCACGATTTTATTAAAAGCCCCAATTTTCCGGCTCGATCTCTCTTTGATTTTGTTGAATTTTGAGTGTTTAGGGTTCTTGAAGAGAACCCCCTTCTCTTCTCCTGTGGACATCGACCAAACACACACATGTGTGTGTGTTTTGGTGTTTTTAAGTTTTAATTATAAACTTTTTTCCAATTTGCCCACTTTTAGTCCCTCAAGTTTTATTTCGATCAATTTAAGCTATAATCCACTATTTATAACTTAATCACATATTATTTACTAGGTTAATTATTCCTAGTTAATTTAATGGGTTCGGGAAGTCATAACCCGTTGTATTTTATGTCCCGTTAACTCGGGCCTTTTATATACTTTGTTTTCTCAAAGTATTCATCCTTCTTAAAATCTTTTATTCACTTTTTATTTAAATATTGGGATTATTTATTTAAATCCTAATATTTACCAGGTTACTTTTACCGCTAACGGTATTTTACCCACATTTTAGTATTAACGGGGTTTGATCATCAAACCCGTTTTCGGGGTGTTACACATATTTAACCCATTTCGGCTTACGCCATTGGTATCCTTTTAACCTCAACTTACATTAGTCGATACTTGACTACATCTCCATTTTACTCATTTTTCTCATTAGTATTTACACAATAAGGCAACCTTAACAAAAACTCCTTAGATCTTAGTCATTACATGACTAAATTACCGTTTCGAACCTTTTTACCATTAACCATGGTTTTTATCATTTATTTTGGTTCCGACCCATATAATTTCGTGTCGGAACCCATATTTCGGATATCACCATTATCGTATTATAGCTTATAAAATACATACGCATCCTACAAAAAGTGTAAACTTTACTTAACTTGCATCCGATTATGCTCTTTTTCCCGTGTACTCGATCCGTTTGACCCGCTTCTTTCCCAAGCCTCCACCTAGATTGTCAAGCATCAAACTATCATATAATATTCACAAGGTGGTTAGGTTAGTCATTCTAGATCATAACCTTTACGCCTTATGAATCTTTATACTACTTTTCTTACTGAACTCTATCATAGGTCAGTTTGACTTAAGTCAAACTGCCTTATAACATATGAGATTGAACAACTAATGTTTAGAAATCTCATGTTGGCATTCGGCCATTTACCCGGTAAACACTATTCTTAGGCCACCATTTTAACTAATATTTTAACCAAGTTCATTATATGTCCAACACTTCAACTAGTTCAAGCGATTATTAAAGCTAACTTATTCGTTCATTTCGCAAGAACCAAGGGTTCTCATCTATAAGTGAAACCCGTTTCATCATATCACTAGCATTCATCCGAACACCTAATATAATCAAGTTCTACATATCAACTAGTAGATAACATGATTTCATATACCTAGTTACATGAACATAATTACCAAATTTCATCATAACATACAAACCCATTTCAAGTTATGTATGAGCATTCACTCGAACCTATAAATTGTTCAAGTATCTCGCTTCAACTATCAATTATGATGATTTTAAGCACATGTATATCATCATCTTCACTATTTAGCCAAAACCCACTTCCTAGTTTACTTGTTAATCACTTATAAGTAACAATACCTCAAGTTCTTCATAATTTCATCATAACTAATGAAATTAAACATACATAAACATTCAATTTCAACTTTGGATCATAATCCAACAATCTATTTTCAAGTAACCTACTTGTCTCAAATTTCAACTTTAACCAAGCTAGGTTTTATGACATACCTTATGATCCCCATGACTAGGTGATCGTTTATATACATTCAAACCCAAATTTAGTCCTCGATTCCTCTTTCAATTTGAAGATTTGATGAACTAAGGTTTACACCCCTTGTTTTCTTGCTCCTGGTCGATCATGCACACACACACACACACACTAGGTGTGTGTTGTGTTTTTATCTTTAGTTTTTATTAAAACTAATTTTACCCACTTGGCCATATTAGTCCCTCATGTTTAATTTTTATCAAATGAAGCTACAACTCATAGTTTATCACTTAATTACCCACTACTAACTAGGTTAATTATTCTTAGTTACCTTAGTGGGTTCAGGGAGTTATTAGCCCGTTTTATTTTAAGTCCCGTTAACTCAGGCCTCTTAAAAACTTTGTCTTCTTAAAGCGTTTATTCTCCTTTTTAATTAATATTGGGACTATTTATTTAAATCCTAATATTTACCGGGTTAATTTTTACCACTAACGGTATTTCACCTGTTCACTATTATTAACGTGGTTTGACTATCAAACCCGTTTTCGGGCTGTTACACGAAACTGACTAAACTTTCCCTAATAAAACACCTAATAATTTATAACCAATTTGCTCCATAAGAACCAACTTTAATATAAATAAAATGAAACAGAAAATATAGTTATAATAATAACAATAATTATAACAATAATAATAGTTATTATTATTGTAATATTAAAACCATAAAAGTATTAAAAGAACTATATATACTATTATAATAATTACTATTCATTGGCTTCCATTATTAATATAGGATAATATATAAGTATTTTAAATGTATTACAATTATATTTTAATTGGAGTGTATATATATATATATAGTATAATACATTTAAATAATATCTATATATTTTATATGTTTATACGTGTATATAACGTAAACTATAATTTATTTTATGTAGGATACATATATTCCATTATTAATATAGGATAATATATAAGTATTTTAAAGGTATTACAATTCTGTTTTAGTTGGAGTATATATATACATTATAATACATTTAAATAATGTTTATATATTTTATATGTTTATGCCTGTATATAATGTAAACTTAAATTTATTTTATATAGGATACATATAAAATTTTACACATTTAAACCTATAACATATTTTATAGAAAGTGTATGTTCAAAATATTATTATAATCATATATAAATAATAATGTTTTTATTCTCTATCATTTAGAATATTATTTTTAATAAAAGTAATAATTTTTATTTTATGATGTATTATAAAAGAAGAGAAATGATAGGTTTGATGGTTTGTACAATCAATATATATAAAAAAGGCTAGATAATTAATTTTTAGAAGTAAAAGATAGTACAAAAATAAAAACCTCTTTTCTTACTCGACTTAAATAAATAATTTAGTATTTTATTTATTTATCTATTTATTTATTTTACTAGGCACGTTAAATTTAACTCACCTCTTTAAACTATATTTGAGTTTTATACATACATATATATATATATATATATATATAGTCTAATACAGGGTGGGGTTCGGCTACAAAGTCTATTTTTCCTATAAAGTGCACAAAGTCATAAAACACCACAATTTCAGCTATAAAACACACTCAAAACCCACAAATAACAGAGTGAAAATCACTAAAACACAATATCCAAACCATAACAGTCCATAAAAACTTCAAACAAACCAACATAGAACTATGAATATAAAATACAACATGATAATCAACATAAGACACACTAACGTTAGTCATTCGCTAATCAAAGCCTTATCATCCAAAACACCAAACAAAACTAACAAATATGACATTTTAGTAATCTTCACTTTGTTATTTATGAGTTTTGAGTGTGTTTTATGGTTGACATGATGGTGTTTTATGACTTTTTACACTTTGTAGGAAAAATGAACTTTGTAGCCAACTCCCACCCTTCTAATACATGTATTTTACTTAATTACCTAATATATTTAGAATCGATTTTAGAAACGTCAAACTTTGTATTACTTACTATAATACTTAAATAATATAATATACAATAAATTAAGAGTTAAGTTTTAATATTTTAAACCAATATAGTTCAACCCACTAGTTAAAAATGGAATTGTTCACATAAATCCAGGAAAAGGTTATATTTTGACTAACTTATTTCTTTAAACTTTTTTATTTATCCATCCTTTAATTCCACAATATTATGTTCAGTAAATTAAACAGAAGTTTATTTCAAGATACTATTACTATTATTATTATTATTATTATTATTATTATAAAATGGTGAATAAAGTTATGGGAATGAGCTTGATGATTGGTACCATCGGTTATATAGCTGGATTTTTATAAATTAAAGATATTACAAAAAAGATTTAGTATTATATATATATATATATTACGTAAGTTTTAATATTAACAAGATATTTGAAATTTTATGTTTCTAAATAATAAATATACACATATATGCAGATACATAATAGAATTTCTTGATGGTATACACAATATAATAATCAAATATCTTTTTTAAGATAAACATAAGAGAAAATATCACTGTTGATTCATATGAAAACATGAAGTCATTATAAAGATGAGTCATGAAACGTGTTATGTTTTGAAAATACCATCTGTCTCAATATAACATTCCTTGCGACAGAATCTAGTGTTATATAGGCGTGAATAGAGTTAGCAGTAAGCATACTCATCACATTGAACCTAGCCATAGTGTCAATGGACACAATGATATTTTTGTCAAAACTCCATTTTCTAAACAAAAGAAAGTCACAACCATAATAATATCTATGCTTAAACAAAAGAGTTAGGGTATTGATATTTACTGGTAACACCTAGGATAATATTTAGACTTGAACCTAAGAAAAATGCCTTAGTATAAGCTTCGAGATAAGCTAAATTACTTGCGTGGATAAAGTGTGATGGTTGTTGGTATGCCGTGAGAATGATAACTAGAACATTGCAAGTATGATAAATAAGCGATAACACCTGGCTACTGTTATTTCTTGTTTATAGTACTACTCGGTTCTAGAATATGATCCATCATGAGAATACTAGTTTCCTTGTTTCTTGATGCAAGCTATAATAAATAATGTACTTTTAAAATCATGATTTGAGAAAATCTATTTATGGGAAATACAATTGTAATTACCTCTCCGGCAAGACTGGGTATGGTGTAGTAGACTCTCCAGCTTATCTGGGTAAGATGGGGGTGCCTCTCCGGCGAGACCGGGTAAGATGGGGGATATGTTATGTTAATGGAATTCCCCAAATAGTACCATGACCTGATATCTGCCCTGTTTTTGGAAATATGAATCTGTTAAATACATTAACCTTATGAATGGTATGTATATTATACTATGTGAAATATATGATTATATAGATATGTATAATAAGGAAATCAAAAGGCCATAATGATTGACAATTAGGGATAAATCACGAATAGGTGTATCAATGATAATTTTAGATTTATTTATCAGGAATCTCTCGTATACATCTATAATTCCGATATCGAACACTATTTCATTTAATCATCTGTCTCGTAACTCGTGCGACAAAATGAACAACGGGAATCCTTTAAGTTGGGACGCCATCGAAAGTATAAGAATTCCCCTTGTGTTACCTTAGATTATTGACACATTAGGAAACCTGTAACTAAAATTTGTGCTAAGTCACAAAATATCTAAAAACTTACGCTAATGAAAGTAATTTTATCTTCATTAAGAACTCTTGAGAAGATAAGAGTAACCACGACTAGATGCACTTACAAAGACTCTCTTCACCTATAATCCTACTAAGATTACCAGTAATAAAGGAATTGCTATAACAATACATGGGCTAAAAGGACTAAAGTGTCCTAACCATTAGTATATACACCAAATATATAATAACCAAGAAGGATGAAGTAATGTATGCTTCAAAAATTAGGCAATAAAATAGTAAGGCATAGTGTATATGGTCTCGGTGATCATGAACACTAGAGGCAAGGGACTGACAGAAAATTTCTGATAATATCAAAATACTCCGACACTTTTCCCAAAGGATCTACTTGGACTATCACCCGATCGCGAGGAGGAACTTAGAATTCACCTGATACTAGGAACAACACCGATTGTTAAAACACCTGTATCATTTGGTAAGAAGAAGGACGAACAGATAAGTATGTGCATCGATTATCGGAAATTGAATAAGGTCATAATTAAGAATTGATACCCATTACCAAGAATTGACAACTTATTCGAGAAGCTCATTATTTGTCAATCTATGCTAAGGATACTATCAACATTTTAGACTCATCCCGGATAACCATCCCGTTACCTAAGTCAATAAGTAAATATGGAGATATTATTTGAATGGTAGTAAGTTCATTATAATTACAGATCATAAGAGCATAAGATAAATTTTTGGCAAAAGGCAAAGACGATGAATGAAAATTTTAAGTGAATACTATTGTGATATATCACGAAGGTAAGACTAATGTAGTATTTGATGCTTTAAATAGTAAATTTCATAAGAAGCCGAAAACAAGTACGTACTCTTAGATTAAATTTACAGATAGATTTAATGGAACAATTAAAGTGTACCCAAGAAACAACAATCAAGGATGATGCTGAAGGATTAAAAAGGAATAATAAAGGAATTAGAAAAAGAATGTTGGTGCACGAATGTCTAAAGCTTGCGTCTTAGTCTTTGTTGTTCATAGATAGGGTCTAGATGTGTTAATTATGCAAAGTATAGGGGTTGAATATGTAAAAGTGTGGTTGTAATGTTCTGATTTCGTTTATATGGACATGTGTCATATAAGCGAAATCACTTCTAGCTGATTTCGCTTATATGTACATGTTCATATAAGTGGAATCACCTCCCCTATAAATAGTCAAGTCGTTTTCTCATTATGGACGTGGATGTCAAGTGTGGAGCCGAACTGCTGCCCGATTATTTTGTGAAAGTTTAATGAGAAAACCATATTAAAGTGACCTGCATCTGTTTCTACTCATTTCTACTATGTTTTTTACTTTGATTCATGCTGATTGTGTATTTCCGCTGCATAATCAGTAGGTTCTAGCTCAGATTGACTCACTCGACTGTCAAATACGGTCCTACAATTGGTATCAGAGCCAGTTGTGAGCTAGTTGACCCGAATCAAAGCTGTTTTCAAGCACTTTTTGAGTTTTAGACCTTTCCGACGGGCAAAATGGACTGAGATTTGAGTATATTGTGTAAAATTGACTAATAACAAACCCTTGAGATTTTCAGAACTAAAATCGGCCTAAAAATGACCTAAAACGGTTCGTGAAGTGATTCCGCTTTTCTGTACATGAGTGATTTCATTCTTACGGACAAGTGAAATCAAGTGTTTTGTCACAACTAAGTGATTTCGCTCATTTGGACACCTGATTTCGCTCATTTGGTCATAGAGGGATTTCGCTTATTTGGTCATAGAGTGATTTCGCTTATTTGGTCATGGACTGATTTTGCTCTTTTAATCATGGACTGATTTCGCTTATTTGGTCATAGAGTGATTTCGCTTATTAGGTCTTGGTCTGATTTCGCTTTTTAGTCATATTAGTGATTTCGCTTATACGGTCATACCTTGATTTCGCTTTTAAGGTCACCTGATTTCGCTTATACGGTTATATCTTGATTTCGCTTTTAAGGTCACCTGATTTCACTCATACGATCATAACTTGATTTCGCTTATATGATCATTACCTGATATCGCTCATACATACTCATAGTATCTGATTTTGCTTATTTGACCTGTATTTGTGTTACAATCTTGGTTTGAGTGTTTAATCCATTTCGTACGTGATCGAGTGTTGGAAACTCAGTCTGTGTTAAAAGTTTTTCGATAAAATCAATCTGTTAATTAAAAGGTTAAACATTTTTGGAAATTCATCACTAAAATGGAACATCAAGATTTTTATAACATGTTTGCGGGCAGTGGTATGACAGTAGGACAGAGTTCAGCAAGTATTATTCAGAACGTTAATATGGAAAATGAATTGGGAACAATGCAAAAACCACCCAAGCTGATGAGTTTAGATGAATTTTCGGGATGGTCTGGGAGATTTCAGAACTGGGTTCAGGCTAATCACTTTGAAAGTTGGTTGAAGGTTGAGGCACCATATGCTCCACCTCTAGATGCTCGGAATCAACCAAAAGGAATTGGAAGTTTGACGCAAACAGAGCAGAATGATTTCAAAGCAGAGAAAAAGATGATTAGCATTCTTGAACAAGCAATCAAGGAAGATATTTTGGTGTTATTACAACACGAGAATAATGCTTATTCTATTTGGAAGGCATTGAAAGCAAAATTTAAAGGGAGCGAATCCATGCTCAAGAACAAAAAGGCATTATTAAAGAAAGAATTCGACATTTTCACTTACATGAAAGGTGAAACCACAAAAAGTTTGATTGATAGATATTGCCATTTAGTATTGGAGTTGAAGAGATTGGAAATTACCAAGACAAATGAAGAATTAATCGAAAAATTGGCAGATGCATTGCCATATGATGAGTGGGGTACTTATCTGATGATGTTGAAAAACAGTGCAGGCTTTGAAAATTTGAATCTTAGTGCTTTCATAGAAAAAATTGAAGCTCATGAGTTAGAGTTGTTAAAGATCAAGAAAATGAACTTAGCGAGTGTGCAGCAAGATGTGTCTCTGTATTACAAAGGCAACCCTTCAGTTTCAACCAATCAAAGCCCAAAAATACAGACAGGGTTCATTGCTGATAACACTTCAAGTGTTTCTTCAAACACTCCTCAATCCGGTAATTTTTCACCATTCGCGAATTATGATCCAAACTTCAAAGTTCAAGAGCAGTCTTCACCACAAAGCTCTACAAGTTTAAATAATCAGGCTTATGTTTCTGGGGTGCATTGCAACATCGCGGTGAATATAAAGAATGGAAACGAGATCACAGAAAAAGCCGCAAAACAACACATAGCAATGCTTGCTTCCGTTCTTGAGGCTTATGAGGGCTTAGTAGCAGGGAAAATCGGTAATCCTGACATGACGAAGGAGGATTACGACCAAATCGATCCCGAAGAACTTGAACTGATTGACATCAAATGGGGCATGGCTAGTCTGGTGAGAAGAGCACAGCGCTTCATGGAAATCACTGGCAGAAACAGCCTTTCTGGACCCGATCAGAAGTTAGGATTCGATAAGTCGAAAGTTACCTGTTTTAAATGTAAAGAACGTGGCCACTTCAAACGAGAATGTCCCAACCGTGAAGTAAACAATCATCAAAACCCATTCACCAAGGACTACTACAGACAAGCAATTTATCACCGACCAAATCAACAGTCAACTGTTCAAAGGCCACAAATTGAGAATAAACTGGAAAAAGCGATGATCGTGAATCAAGACGATGAGAAGGTAGCTGCAGGTTTTAGTTGGGATAAATATATCCCTGGTAGCGATGAACAGGCAATGATGGCTGAAGTTGTTGAAATTTCTGAGATGGTGTCTGAACCAGAAACAGTTACTGAAGATGTTTCTGTAGTTGTTGAAGAGGTTTCAGTAGAAAAGGCGGACAATTTTGAAGAAATAGATGCAGAAGTTCTTTACTCTCAATTTGAGCAGGAGGTATTAGTCAGTTCTTTGAAATCTTTCATGCCTCCTAAAATTTTTGAATCTTTTGCAGATTTCTTTGAAGAACCGACGACTGGATTGTGTTCAAGATATGAGGAGAAGAAAAAACTTGTTGAAGAAATGATCGATGTGACAAAGGAAATGACCGAAGACACTTTGAAAGAAATTGCTGACAAGGCTCTCATGGCAAAACTGAAAGAGGCAGACACAGAATTTGTGAAACCAGAGTCTGTCGGTACCGAGTCAGTTCAAAAGGAGTCGGATCAGGAGTCAGGAATTGAGGAGGTCAAATCTGAGAAAGTGTCTGAGTCAGAGTCCAAAAATGTCGGTAAACAGGAAGTAAAAACTACTCATGAAGCAGAGGTTGTTGAGAAATTGGATTCAATCTCTGAAACACCATGCCAAAAGTGTTTACAACCATGCATGGAGTGTCTTGAAAAAGACACTAAGTTTCAGGAATTGAAAGAACATGCTGACATGTTAAAATTTGATCTAGGACAAGTCAAAGAAGCATATGATACACTAGCCAGATCAGTTAAAATGATTAAAGAAGAAAGTGTCGAAAATGATAAAGCCACAAAACTAGCAAAAGCAACACTTTTTGATAAACAAGTGGAAGTTAATTTTCATCTTGACACTATCGCATCATTAAAGAAAGAGTTAGAATTAACTAAAATTGAAAATGAGCGAATCGATAATAAATTGATGAGCTATGTTGCATCGACCTATGTCCTTGAACAGATTATTCCACAACAAATCAATGCAACACCAGTTTTTAAAAGCATTCCACCCCCAATGTGGAATCATTATACTCAAAAGTATCCAGATGGGGTGGAAGCTGCATTGAATCTTAAACTGAGGACAATTGAGGATGAGTTGCCAGAGAGCATAGATGTTACATTCTCTGCGTCTGACACCGACAGCGAGTCACAGGTCATCAAGACTGTTGTCGATCAGGTGTTAGATGAAGAGAGTGATAACTCTGATGTTGAAGTTATGAAATCTCATTCTGAGAAGTCTGTTACTGATTCTGAAGATGAGGGTAATTTTTTAGAACGTTTCATACCGAAATCAGACAAGAGTACGAATGATGATCCGATTATGGTGGTTTACACTATGATTGGAACTGACAAGCTTTATTCTGATTTTGAGTATCCTCTTCAGAATGTTAAGATTGAAAATGTCGAGAAAGTTTTCAAATTGGTTGAAATGGACATTAATGTGGTAAACAACAAAGAATTCTTTGCAAGAGCTAAAAAGTCATTTGTTACAACACGTGTCAACAACTCGGGGAAAAAGGAATGGGAAGGTAATAGTAACAAGAAAAATGGTAACAACTTTAAAAACAAAGGAATTGGTTTTGAGAAAAAGATGGCTAAGAAGGTTGTCAAGCCAAAAGATAAAATGAATGATGTTTTTGTTGTTGGACCAAGTGTGGATGATGAGAAGGAATACATTTTTAGTCAAAAAGCAGTTGACGATTTCAATGCGGCTAAGAAACTGAATGTAGAGTCATTCAAGTCAACTTTTGTCGAGTATGACAAAAGAGTTTGTTATCGCTGCAATGAAATCGGGCACATGGAAAAACAATGCAAGAAAGTTTTTGAAAAACCTGTCATTAAATCTGTTGTTCAAAAACCTCGACCTAAGTCACCAGATGACAAAAAGGGTAAAAAACCAATGGTTTCACCAATCCGCATCTTGAAGAGGGGTGAATCGTTGAAGTCGGAAGATAAGCCAAAATCGACATTCGAGATTGGCGAATCTTCAAAGTCTCAAAAGACTTCAAAGATTTATCCAAAAACAAATTTTTTTGAAAATCAATCATGGGTTGCAAAGTCGAAACCATCGGCCGAGGAGAAAAGGAAGGAAAACATTTTGAAGAATGAAACAAAGGTTTTTGAAACTCAATCATGGGTGGTAAAACCAAAACAATCAGTTGAGGTGAAGAAAATGGAGAATGAGTTAAAGTTTGATTCAAAAGTTTTTAATCCAAATGTTTTAAACATTTTTGGAAAAATGGTTGACAGAAAAGTCAAAGGGGCAAAGGAATTTTATGCATCAAAAGTGGGTGCTTATGATAAACAAGAATTTGAATTTGAACTTGATAGATTTCTTGCAGAGTTTCCCCCGATAAAAAATGAAGTAAAACCAAAAGCTAAAACTGATGTTCCAAATGTCATCTTTACTTTTCCAAAAATTGATGAGAAATGTGACGTAGAGTTCGGAAGTGTCTCAATAGTTAAAAAGCCATGGGTTTCATTGTTTGAATGAATTTGATATGATGATTGCAGGGGCTGCCCAAGTCGATACTATCAAAGTGGATTATGGATAGTGGCGCTTCAAGGCATATGACTGGGACGCTTGCTCTGCTCTATGATGTCAAATCCATAAACGGAAGCTATGTTGGATTTGCTGGGAACCAAGGTGGAAGGATCGTTGGTCAAGGAACGTTGAAAAATGGCGTGATTTCATTCGACAAAGTGAATTACATAGTCGAGTTAACAAACAATTTACTCAGTATTTCGCAAATCTGTGATAAAGAGTTTAGTGTACATTTTACAAAAACTGAATGTGTGGTTTTGAAACCAGGGTTTAAAATCCCTGATGAGATGGTGTTGTTGCGTGCTCCACGAGAACACGACTTGTACTATCTTGATATGAGAGTAGCAACACCAACAACTCATCAGAAACACTATTTTGTGTCAAAGACTAAAGCGACGGAAAAAGATTCAATAATGTGGCATCGTAAGATGGGCCACATTCATGTTCGCAAAATGAACTTTTTGGTACATAATGATTTAGTTGATGGTGTAAATTTGAAGAATTTTCACTTAAATGATGATTGTATAGCGTGTAAGAAAGGAAAGCAAACTCGGAAGTCACACCCTTTGAAGATCATGAACACGATCAGGTTACCTCTTGAGAGATTGCACATGGATCTCTTCGGGCCTGTCAACGTAAAGAGCATCAGCGGAGATTTATATTGCTTGGTGGTGACTGATGATTTTACGAGATTTTCTTGGGTAGTGTGCTTGGAAGGAAAAGATCAAACTTTTGAGTCTTTGATGGTGCTTTTCAAGAAAATGGAAACGGTATATAAACTGCCAATCCGGAGGATTCAGAGTGATAACGGAACAGAATTCAAGAACAACAAGATGTACGAGTTCTGCAATGAGAAGGGAATTCTTCATGAATTCAGTGCGCCGTATACACCACAGCAAAACGGCGTAGCTGAACGAAAGAATCGAACCCTGATAGAAACAGCCCGTACAATGTTAGCCGATTCCAAGCTACCAATTTTTTTCTGGAGTGAAGCAGTATCAGCAGCCTGTTACACATTGAATAGAGTTCTAACTGTCAAGAAGTACAAAAAGACTTGCTTTGAGTTGCTGCACCGTTATAAGCCAAATCTTGAATTTTTGGAGCCTTTCGGTTCTCCTTGCACTTTTATTGATGAAAACGGTAAATTTGGCGCTAAAGCTAATGAGGGTTTCTTTGTAGGTTACTCTAGCCCACTCAAGAGGGTGTTCGTACCATGCCTGGGTAAGGTGATTCAAGTCCAACACGTGGATTGTCAGAAGCACACTCCATCATCACAACTTCCCAGACAAAGATTCTTGTTCGACTACGATAAGCTCTAGGAGTCATTTGATCTGCCGGTTAAGTCGAGTGAGGAAGAATTAGCTCTTATGTACCTGTATCAGCAAAATGTGTCACAGGAACAAGTATCTAGACCGCTAGAAGTTTCTCAACCCACCGTGGGTACTCACGATGATGAAGCAGGACCGAGTGGAACAGCTCACGAACCACCAGAGGAACCAGCTCCATCATTTGATGAATCTGACGACTCAGAAGCGGAACCCGCTCTGACTTTTGACGAGGATCCAACGGAAGCTGAAGATCAAACCGTTGATCTTGACATATCGAGCTTGGAATCGGAAGTAAATGTGCCTGACAATGTTATGCCACGAACGTTGTCTTATCATCCCTCAGAACAGATTATTGGCGACCTACAAAATGGTGTCAAAACCCGACATCAAATAGACCGAGCTCTTACATGTTTCTATTCATCTATTGCTGATATGCAGAAAGAAGTCTCATTAAAATGTTTTATTTCGCAGATAGAGCCCAGAACTTACAAAGAGGCATTGACCGAGGATAGCTGGGTGAATGCAATGCAGGAGGAGTTGCAACAGTTCGAAAAACTAGGCGTCTGGAGACTTGTCGATTTGCCACAAAACCAGAAGTTGATCAAGACGAAATGGGTTTTTAAGTGCAAACGTGATGACAGAGGTGTCGTGGTGAGAAACAAAGCGCGTCTTGTGGTTCAAGGTTTCAGTCAACAGGAAGGAATAGATTATGATGAAGTTTACGCGCCGGTTGCCAGACTTGAGGCAATTCGGATTTTTCTATCCTTCGCGTCATGGAAAGATTTTAAAGTATATCAACTTGACGTCAAATCTGCCTTTCTTTACGGATCTATCAGAGAAGAAGTGTATGTGGGCCAACCGCCAGGGTTCACAGATCCTCTGCACAAAAACAAGGTGTATCTACTGGACAAAGCGTTGTACGGACTTCACCAGGCCCCGAGAGCCTGGTACGAGACGCTTTCTAAATACTTGTTGGACAACGGGTTCACAAGAGGCACAGTAGACAACACTTTGTTCACCAAGGAAGAAGCAGGCCACTTGTTGATCGTGCAGATATACGTTGACGATATTATTTTTGGATCCACCAACGATGACCTGTGCAAAGAATTTGAAAAGGTGATGAAAAAAAAGTTTGAGATGAGCTCAATGGGGGAGATGAAGTTCTTCCTTAGGCTGCAGGTAGAGAAAATGCCCGATGGAATCTTCATTCATCAATCAAAGTATGTGAAGGACGTGCTCGACAAGTTTGACATGACAGATTGCAGTCCTGCATCCACCCCCCTCGCGCAGAATCATGGAATTTGTCTAGATGAGAATGGTGTGAAGATGGACGAGACATTGTACCGATCAATCATTAGATCTCTGATGTATCTCACGGCTTCCCGCCCAGACATTATGTACCCGACGTGTCTTTGCGCCAGATATCAGTCAAATCCAAAGCAGTCACACCTGGCCATAGTGAAACGTATCTTACGGTATTTGAAAGGCTGCCCAAGCATCGTCTTGTGGTATCCTCGATCGGGTGACTTTACTTTATCTGGTTTTGCTGATTCTGATTTTGGGAGCTGCAAGCAAAACGCAAAGTCCACCACTGCTGGGTGTCAGTTCTTCGGAACTCGACTAGTCACCTGGCAGTGTAAGAAACAAACCGCAGTAGCGCTCTCTACATGCGAGGCTGAATACGTTTCAGCCTCCAGCTGTTGTTCACAGATCCTTTGGATCCAACAGCAGATGCGAGACTTCGGTTTGCAGTTCTTAGATACTCCGATATATGTGGACAATGAAGCAGCTATTAACATCACTAAAAATCCGGTTCACCATTCGAAAACAAAACACATTGAAATCCGTCACCATTTTATCCGTGATTGTCACGAGAAAAAGTTAATTCGGATTGAACACGTGCACACCTATGATCAGAAAGCGGATTTCTATACTAAACCATTTGACAAAAAGAGATTTTATTATCTTTTGAAATTGAACGAGATGAAAAATCTGCAATCTGGGAGGGTTATTGAATGTGAAGCCGAGTTGGGCGGCGATCTGACGTGAACCATGTCGTGTTGTCAAATTTGTTTGTACAGTTTATTTTCTGCTTTTCGATAAAAACAAAAACACAAAAATATGTTTTTCTTTTTAGGGGGAGTAAGTTTGCAGAAAATTACAAAAACATGATAAAATCATAAAAACCAAAAACATTTGAAAAAGTAAAAATGAGTTTGTGTATAAAAGGGAAATGATAGTACATCAGCTAGACAGGTGCAGTACGCTAAAGAATTGTAATGTATAAATGTGTTAAGCAGTCTTGTAGATGATATGTCGATAGGTTTTTACATATTCAGTAAATTTGTTTGGGATATAAACATAAACTTTACTTGCTTTTGTGTGGGGAACATCTCTCGGATATATGGGTAACCCCCGAAATCTCGTTTGAAAGATTCCTTTTTCTGATATACTAGGAATAGATACTCATTGATATCTGGGGTAATATTCCAGGACTTCTGCTGAACGGTAGTTCTGACCTAGTCTTCGAATAATACTTTTCGCAATGCTTGAAATATAGCATCACCCTCAGCATATATGATAAGACAATAAAATTGCTTAGCAAATGCTGTTGTAAAAAAGATCATCTAAAGGGGACACACTCAAAAGTTGAGTCATGATCTCTCTGCTGAACGGTAGTTCTGACCTGAGCTCTCATGATTCTTCATAATTTATTAACCCCTTACAGATATCATTTGTGGTATTCTTACCTGTAAGACTGAATATTGGGATTTGGATACGGGAGTATATTCTGAGATGGGACACATATAAAAGTTAAGCTTTAAAACTTTAAATCCGTATCCTGAACAGATTGAAGTTTGTGTGAAAATTTAAAGTGGACCAGTATATCGACAATAAATGCAAACTGTTTAATATTGATAATGTAATCCAGCTTAACGGTACTTGTATCTAGTCGGCAGCTGATATGATCCCTTAACACACTCACAAAAAGATTGTGTGTACAGTTTTTAGTTTATCCATTTAAAAAATCCAAAAAGATTTTAGTTTCGACAACTGACATTGGGAATCGGACGATCAAAGCCTAGTGCAGATCATCTCAGTATATGATGAGGGCTGGGTAAGCTGGTGATGCAGAACAATGATTGGTACAGTGTTGAATAGTTGAAAAGTGTTTGGAAGTTCAAAATGTTCAAAAGTTCATTTGTTTGAACTATTTTCAGAATGAAATAACTGCGTACTTCATAATTCGATCAACCAAGGTCATTAACTTGGTTTTGGTAGATCAAGCAGTTGACCAAGGTCATTGACTTGGACTTGGTTGACTGGGTGTGATGGTGTTTAATCAGAAAGTGATAAAAAATCAAATTTTTTAAAATGTGAAGTTTAGTTGTTTGGATTCTTTATATAGTCAAATCTTTATAGAATTGTGAAGAACTAGATCATCAATTCTGGTCATTTAAAATGTCTATTCTTATAAATGTGTGAGATTTGCAGGTGAAAGTTCCAGATTAAGATCCCGAAAGCAGAGTCTTAGGGGGAGTCTGAAGACGAGCTTGATGCTAAAGGAAGCTTGTTGCTGGTAATTCAGGTGTTGATCCCAAAAGCACAGAAGATTGATGAAAGGGAGAGCCTGAGAAAGAGAAAGAGAAGCTTAGGAAGCTGCAGAAGAAGTTTAAGTCTAGAGAAGGAAAGTTCAAGTTACTCTGAAGACCCAAAGATAAGACTGAAGACTCCGGCTTTATCCAAGGGGGAGTTTGTTGGTGCACGAATGTCTAAAGCCTGCGTCTTAGTCTTTGTTGTTCATAGATAGGGTCTAGATGTGTTAATTATGCAAAGTATAGGGGTTGAATATGTAAAAGTGTGGTTGTAATGTTTTGATTTCGTTTATATGGACATGTGTCATATAAGCGAAATCACTTCTAGCTGATTTCGCTTATATGTACATGTTCATATAAGTGGAATCACCTCCCCTATAAATAGTCAAGTCGTTTTCTCATTATGGACGTGGATGTCAAGTGTGGAGCCGAACTGCTGCCTGATTATTTTGTGAAAGTTTAATGAGAAAACCATATTAAAGTGATCTGCATCTGTTTCTACTCATTTCTACTATGTTTTTTACTTTGATTCATGCTGATTGTGTATTTCCGCTGCATAATCAGTAGGTTCTAGCTCAGATTGACTCACTCGACTGTCAAATACGGTCCTACAAAGAAATTGATGGAATTTGGAGATTCCATAAGAAAAGAATTTGGGTACCTATTCAAGGAAACCTACGAGAAAGGATTCTCGAAGAAGCCCACAAACCTAGTTATATGATGCATCATGGAAGTGATAAGAGGTATCAAGGTTTGAATAAGAATTACTAATAGATAGGAATGGAAAAGGAATAGTCTGATGCAGCAAGAATTAAAAAGTTAAGTCTAAGATTTAATGAACCATTTGGAATCATTAAATAAATAGGATCAGTAACTTATCAGCTAAAGTTACCAGAAGAAATGACAGGAATACATGATATATTTCATGTATATAATTTAAGGAAATACCTAGCTGATGAATCTTTAGTTATACCTCTTCAAAGATATAGAGGTAAATGATTTAAGTACATTAAAAGACCATACAAGTCAAAGATAAGAATCTCAAAGCATAGAGAATAGTTCTGGTGAAAGTAAAGTAGAATTCAAAGCAATGACCAGAATATACTTAGGAACTAGGATCAGTTACAAACTAAAAGTATTTCTCCATATTTCAGTGAATCTCGGGGACGAGATTTAAAATAAGGTGGGGAGGATGTAACATTTCTAATTTTTTTATATTAAAATAAAGTATATAAAACTTATATTATTAAACGGGTAGATTACGAGTAAGTTGACTGTTAGAAATATGAGATACTTAGACGAACATAGGATCCGTTTAATAATTAAATAATAAAAATACATTATAATTGACCTTAATCCGTTTTTAATGAAACTTAGGTCAAAATGTAGATAAAAATATTCTCGTTCTAATGACATATTCATCGTTTTATAAAATATCATATTTTAGAAGTTATAAGCGATAAATGAGTGAAACAACTGAATTAATTATCGTAATAAAATAATAATAATTTTAACTTACATTAATTTGAAAGTGTATGTGTGCGTATGTATGAGATGTAGCCTCCAAGCTAACTTTCACAAAGTTAGTATAAATATGAGCATCATATACAACATTTCAATCTGCTCATTCCTTTCTTTCTCTCACCCCCTCTCTGTCTCTTTATATTTCCATTTTTTTCTTTAGTAGTTCACCCCTAATACTACAAAGCTCTACCCCGTTGTAAGTATTTTAACCACTGATCACTGATTCGATACCCTGTCCAATCGATCTTGAACCCAACAATGGATGTTAAGGCGCTGCCTAATTAAGGCTATGCTTTGTAAACTACGTTGGGGTTCTGATCTCGTGATGTATTGATAAAGTTGAATTGGGTTATTATACTAACACGAGTGCATTGTATATTTTATTAAGAGCTCTGGAGTTATACCAAAGATTATACCAGGAGGCTTGTAGTTAAACCATAAAGTTACGAAGTGCGTCATTCTTCTTTTTATCAAATTGCTTTACAGAACCCTAAATGTTTATCAATGTTATACTTACATTGATTAAGTTTTTGTATTCTACAATTATTGTCAGTATGTGGGGTTTTGTATACATTACTTGACACTCGTTACTATTAGACAAAGAGTTAGCCAATAATTGCATGACCACAAGCACGAGGGAATTGGGTCCCAGTAGCAATACTGTTGAGAAATTGTTAGATATAAACAAATTTAAAAACTCTTGATGCTATAAAGTTATCACAATATATTTTTTTGTAAAATGGAATGAACTCGCTAGTATTTCTTGCTGATAAAATGTTTTCAAAACGCGTTTCAGGTAACTTGCTATAAAGATAATAGAAGCCAGATATGGAACACTGAAGGCTTAAATAAAGTGGCTATAAAAATAAAAGAAGAAATTATGTTTTATTTAGTTGGGTTTATCCCTATAAAAACATTTAAATAAAATACGAGTTTTAGCCAATTTATCTATACATCTATATAAAGCATTTCCAAAGTACATAATAGTAATTTATAGCACGATTTGTAAGACGGCAGACTAAAAGTCATAAACAAAACTCTATATTTTTACATTTTCTTCCCATTCTACCCTGAATCGCCCCTATCAGATATGAAACCCTCCATTGAAATTGAATGTTATCATCAGTTTCTTCAAATCAATCATTCTCTCTAATGCGATATTTAGTTTCTTCAATTCAATCGTTCCTCCTTCAATTCAATTCCAGTTCGTTTCCAGCCACCCCAAATATTAAGAAGTCGACCTGAGATGATGACTACCACCCACGATTCTTCTTCATTCTCGTCTGGATTTGTTTCATTTTTGATTTCTGATACCTGTGGGTGTATTCAGGACATTGAAATCCCAAAAAAGAACCAAATTGTTACTCAAAAATTTAGAGTATCTGGTATATGACCTATCATCACACTCACATGAGTTGTAGGGCTAGGGTTTTTTGAAGGTTGAGAATTATCAATTATTTAACGGTAAGCATCCTTTCAGTTTAATTTGTAGATTTTGTATGCTGGAATTTGAATTTTGTTAGAGTATATAGTACCTGCTTCAACAATGAATATCTCTATTGGCTTAGTTCAGCTAACTCAAGCAACATGGCCTAAAAGGAGGATTTATGTAGAGAATTTAGTAAACTTCAGCCTTGGAGGTGGCAATAATGCAATGGCTTAGTGGTCAGTTTAATTTTCCGATGTTCAAATGTGATTAAGTTTTTCGTTTCCGTTTATTGTAAATTGTTTAATAGTACGACTTTCTGTTTGTACATGGCTTTTGTGTTATGAGAACTATACTAAATTGGTGAAATTGTGTGTTAATGGAAGTGCTCTAATGTCGGCTATGTTTTAGATACTTAGCAATAGGATTTGGAAGTTTGTTGGGTGAATTTGTGATTATAAAAGGGTGTTTATATAGTGAAGGTGTGGTTGTAAATGATAAATAGCATGGATTTGATTGATGTGGAAGATGTTGCGCAAAGGTGGCGATGGTGGTTGATGGAATACTAAGCTTCTTTATCTTCTCATTACATTTGATTTAATCTGTTTATCTTCTCATTAAATTTTGTATATATATATATATATATATATATATATATATATATATATATATGGTCTTTAACTTTTTTATATGTGGTCTACAGTCAAGTGTTTTCCATGTGACAGAACGTATGGATTGTGTAGCTGGCATAGTCCTAAGTGAAATATATGAGGCAAGTAGAAAAGATGAAACTAAACTAAAAATGGAAAAAAAAAAAGTTTGTTACTCTCTAAGTTTACTGCAATTCTTTTATAGCTTAGTGATTAGATTATCTCTCTTTTTTTAAACATTCTTCAAAAGGTGGGATTTTGCCGGTACGGTTGTTCTAATATATTTGCGTGACGTGTGATGTACAGTTCCGCTTCTCTTGGAAACCCTCTATGACGAAGAAATGAAGACTGTAGAAGGCCAAAGTTTGACTTTGGAGCGTGTTAGGGCGGCCTTTGTCTTATTGGGCTGCAAACTCCCGGCAATGGGGATATATGAAACATATAGCATCGGTACCATATTGGGATTTTACCCCAATTACTTTTGACTCATTGTAAGTTTGTTTGACGTGTTCCCCTTTTAGATGACTTTCAGTTTGACCTATTAAAGACGAAACACAACCCATGTTGACACAATTAGTTTTGACTCATTTTAAGTAAAAGGGTTGAAAATGCCAACTGTTACTTAAAAAATCGACTCCTTTTAGATTTGACTATTAACTTGTTATCTGCACAGACTTGAAGAAAATCATTGATCAGGCTTAAGCCTAGAAGGTCTGCTCTCTCTAATATTTTATGATGGAAGAAAAGTTACATAAATCTTTTGATTAATGATGTTTCTTTTTCATAAATAAGGTCGTTAATTTTTTGACCAAGGCTTGAGTTATCCCTTTAATTAAAAATGATTGTGACCAATACTTTTATGTATGTGTGTTGTTATAGCTTTTGAAAGATATCGAGCACTACATTTGTTGAAAAGAAAGATGCACTGAACATTCTTTTTCAGCTATGGAATGATTTCTTGAATCTTGAGGTATTGTCTTATGCTTTGCCATTTTGGGTCATATTTTATCTACTGGTAAAATTTGGTGACCTGGGCTAAACGAGTTAGGTTGAATGTCATCCAAAGTGTTTCAGATGCTTAAAACTAGGGGTGCAAACGAGCCGAGTGGCTCGCAAGCTACTCGAGATCAAATAGATTAAAAGCTCGAATTAGCCGAGCCCAAGCCCGAGCTTGAAATAAGGATCAACTAGATATCAAGCCCGAGTTCGAGCCTTGTATGTGTAGCTCGTTTAGGCTCGTCGAGACTTATCAAGCTTAGTATACTTTAGGGTTTAAACTATATTTTACATTTTGAATGGTCTAAATGTTTTTTTATTTGATTTCTCAAACTATCGAGCCAAAGATGATTCGAGCCTTGGCTCATGAACACTGAAAAACGAACTCGAGCCGAGCTTTAGCTTGTTTAAACTCGCACCACAGATATTTAGATCGAGCCTCCGAGCCGAGCTCAAGTTTTAAATTTTACTAGCGAGCCGAGCTCGAGCCCAAAATCCAAGGCTCGAATCAATCTGAGCTTGAGTTCGAGCTTCAAAAAGTCCTAACGAGCCGAGCTCGATTAAGGTAAGGCTCGGGCTCGGCTTGGCTCGTTTGCTTCTCTACTTAAAACCTCTTTTACAACTTTTTAAATAATAATAAATAAATAATAATCTCTCTTCTCTATTAAAGGAGAAAGAGGATGACCTAAGCTTTGCTTAGGTGTCAACCAATGAGCCCATCCAACAATGTCATTCTTAAGTCATTATAACATCATAATTAATCATTAATTTAAATACTTGTAAAATCTATTTAAAATCTTTTAAAATACAAAGTTGAGGGGGAAATTCAAAATTCAAAATCAAATCTGTCTCCCATCTTCAAAGGCCACCCAAATCTTATATCCTGCCCAATCTCATCACACATCTCAAAATTCAAAAATGGGCTCTGCTCCTAATACCATTTCAAAATTCAAAGCTTCTCTTACATTATTCTCTCTCTGTCCCACTGAAAGATCGTGGATCTGGGATATGCTAATCTCTTCGCGATTCACCAATAGCCATTGCTCCGGAGGAGGGCCGATGGTTGATCAAGACACCTTCAAAAGATCCTAAGAAGAAAGAAGATAAGAAAGACGAAGATCTCGTAACTAATCACTAATTACTTCTTTTCTTTTCGTATTTAGGTTTAATGATTCTGATTATTGTTTTTGAATCTGAGAGTCGGAGGAGGATTTGGCATTGAAACAACAGTTGGAGCTTTATGTTGAGAGAACTCAGGATGGAGACCAAGGGTTACAGAAGGTTGCTCTTGAGAGCATGAGGTACTGTCTGTTGAATGTTGATATAGATAGTTGTTTTGTGATTTTGTATTTGGTGAAACTATTAGTTTTTGTGAATATATGTTTTGGTAGTGGTGTTGGTGTAGTATGTTTGAGATCTATTAGGGTTTTAGATTCCTTTAAGGTGTTGATCGAGGAATATGTTAGTTTTGATAAGCTAAGGAGGTTAGGGTTACATCTTTTATAATTAGGGATAATATTGTATATGACATTAAATGCTTACAAGACGTGTCTGTGGTTTCAGTTTTGTGGTCTTTGTAGATCTTGATGTCCTCGATAGGGTTATCAAGGAGAAGCACCATATCGATGGACAGATGGTAAGTTTGTTGATTATATGTTTTTGAATTGAGATCTTGAGATGATTAATTTGATCTGATGTTAAAGATTTTTTCAAATGTTAGGTTGAAGCAAAGAAGGTTGTTCCCAGAGAAGATCAGAGTATAATTAGTGGAAACAGTGGTATAGCGTTCAGAGTTCCCCTGGTCCGAATCGAACAAGAAAGTGATTTCAGAAGGTACTTTGAAACATTGGTTACAAAATGTTGTTGTTGAGAGTATGAGGTACCATTATTTCTTTTTTATAAAGACGGTGTTGTTTGTTGATTTTATTAAATGAAAACATCATTCATTTGTGACAACTAGCATTTTTCCATGTGTTCTGTACAATAATAAACAGTATATGTGCTTTAATGACTGTGCATGATTTAAATAACAAGACGAATAATTTCCTGATTTCTGTCATATACATACAAAGGCATTTCATGTTGAAAGATTGTTTATCTTTATTACATGCAACACAATATGGTTCACTTAATGCACAAAACAAAGTTAACACAGTTATCAGGCAAACTAGAAGTACTGATGGGAGTTCAATACTCAGGCAGACATGAAATTAAGACACAAAATGAGCCCCGGAACCAAGAATTACATTAGAATAGTGTGTAGGATAGTAGGGGTTACAAAACTGCCTTCCTAGTGATGATATAGGTGCCGGAAAGTGCCAGAAACACACTAAAACTACAGAATTCTGCAGAAAATAACCAAAATCAGCAATTTTCAGCATTTCAACAACTAGATATAATGCAGAAATGTGGTTTAACGGTCCATAACACTTTCCTAAGTGTCGGGAATTGAAACTGTCACAAAAGGTGCTTCAAACTTAGTGAAACTGCGTAATTTAGCACTTTAACGAACCGTAACGAAACGAACAACCGGACCCTACCTGAAATACCAAATTTTCACTAGAAGCATTGTTTTAGTGTTACGAAGCTATTTATGGTCACCGAACATCATATTACATCTCCTAAACACTAAATACATAAAATACCTAACTAGCACCATTAAATCCTAACTAAACCATGTAACTTATAATTGAAAACAAAGCAACACCCCCCCCCCATCTTGGACGGTTAGGGGACATGGGTCCCACATAAGATTTCTTTGATATATTTTATTTGATATGTTGAGAATATACTAAACACATTATACCTTTTGCTATTGTAATGTTGGAAGAATTACATAAAAACCACAAGTTAATGTATTAGCATCATTCCTCACCTTCTAACTCATCTTTAACCTCCTTCTCCCTCTTCTTGGTCTTGGCTCATATACACACACCCACACCCATCATTTCCAAACTCCAAACTCATAATCTAAGGTGATCTAGAGGTGTATGGAGGCTATCTAAGAAAGCTTGAAGTGTAGGAACTTGAAGGAACTCTTTGTGGAGCCTTTAACCGCCTATTTTCTTTCATATTCATCATCAACATTCTTGTGTCACTTCCCTAGCCATTACAGCTAGTAGTAAGCTTCTTGATCTTGTTTTTACTTCTAATCATAATGGTTAAAGTGTTATGTAAGTGGTTAAACTCAAAAATCACAAAGAAATAAGAAGAAGATCACTAACATAAATCTAAATAACATGAAATCTAAGATGATTAAGTGTATGTATGAAACTTGTTTGTGGATTTCTTGTGTTTATGATGTTTATCATCATAATAACCTTGCTAGATGATAAGTAAACACATGATCTAGCAAGTATAAGGATGAATCTTAAAGAAATCATAATGATCATCCTTTATGTGAATCATGAACTTGAGAAGGAAGTTGTTTAAGAGTATGATGATGATTAATACATGTTAAAAGTTTTGTAAATGGGTGATTACAAAAATAATTTTCTCGAGAAACCAAAGTTATTTTCAAGGTTAACATGATCATGATTTTTAAAGGAAGTAAATATGTTTTTAGTGTTAAAACAAGACTAGAAACATGTTTGTAACAAGAAGAATACAAAAGAATTATTTTTGGAAAAATCATCTTACAAGTTGTAAATGACTAAATCTTTCAAGAATGTGATTTACAAACAAATAACCATGTTTTAAAGGGTAACTAAACCTACTAAATAACATGGTAAGTTACTACAAGTTTTTACAAAAATTTCAAGTTCATGATGCAGTGTAATTTACATGATCTTGGCTCATGGTAAGCCTTGATTGAGTTGTTGATGATTGGTGATGATTTTAAAAAGAAAATGATATGCTTTGAAAGCATGGAAACCTCCATTTTTAAGGGGAAACTATGGCAAAATTTTTGTAGAAATTAAACACTTAGAAAAATATTTTTAAACAAGTGTTTATAAGTAAATTTTGAACATGGTTTTCATATAAAAGTTTGCCATAATTTTTATTACAAAAGTTACAAACATTGGAGGTTGATTTTTGATAAATAAAAGTGGCTAAATATATATTTAGGAAAATATATTTAGATGTCACAATATGTGTGTTACTTGTATATTATGTGTAGTAGTTATTTTAATTTAGGAATTTGAAAATAATATAACACACTAATGTACCAAAATTTGGAATACAAAATACTACCAAAATTCCAAGAAAACACATATATGAATTATACCCGAATATCGGACAATCGAACGAACGGACTTATGGACTATAAGTAATATATTCCGGAAATAAATCCGTAACTTAACAAACGTGACGAACGGTATTTTTGAAACCAAGGAAACGGCAAGATATGAATTTTTACAAGTATTACAAAAATATATCATATTTTTGACAAGAAGAAAATATATTATTTTTGAGTAAGAAAAATATATATGTTTCTTGAACAATTAGAAAATATAATATTTTTGGAGGAAATATATATTTTCTTACATAAAGTTAGAACATATTATTTTTGGGTGAAAAATGAATTTATAAATATTTTATAAGTTAATCTTGAAAATATGATATTTTTGAGATTTATATGAAAATATAAATATTTTTTCCAAGGAAGAAATTTAAATAATTTTCTATACAAGTTTCTTAAAATAATTGGTGATTTTTATTGGTTAAAAATAATATTCCGGAAAATGTAGATACAAAAATGAAGTATAAGAATACTTAATAAATACAAGTAAATACGTATTCTCGTACGTACGAATATACACCGGAATACAACGCAAATACTTGGCATAATACATAAGGATAATTATACCCATAGTTGGGAAATATTCACGAAAAGAATTGCAAATAAACTAAGGCAAAGTATATATTATTTTGACAATATTACAAATAAATGGATGAATATAATTTAAGTTAAAATATTTATTATTTTAACAAATAATTATATACTTTGGAATTATACGATGTACATCAAAGAGGTAACTCAAAGTATACTAAGATTTCCAAAACAAGTCTTAATGAACACCTAATACAAAGAGTCGTTACACGACCTAAGCGTCTAATAAAACATGGCACGTGTGTAGGTAGTTGTACGACTCATAGAAGGACCTTGAGCATACGAGATAACGGGACGCAAACTTGTGAGTTCATGTCCCCCTTTTCTCTTACTGTTTTCGGATTTATAACTCTAGGGGGTGGAATACATGTTACGAATGTTCTAATGGTATGATTTGGCTATGAAATGAACTATTAGATCATGTGAGCATAGATTTAAATTGAAATGCCGTTAACTCTCATAAGAAACATGGACACAGGCTAGATCTAACGGGTACGGCCGAGCCCCACTCGTGGTCCTTATGTGACCATTTAGAGTGCTTTAGTGTCCCAGTCGAGGTGATTCGACAGTGGTAAAGGGGATTTGACACAATCAAGGTGGTTTGATACAGTCAAGGGAAATTGACATAGTCAAGGTGAATTTGACACAGTCGAGGGGAATTCGACATAGTCGAGGAGATTCGACAAAGACAAAAGCCTACTCATATTGAGTACTCCCTAAGTCTTCACATACATTAATGTCCTTGCAAAACATTAATTGATCTATTCATAGACGCTTTTCATACCTGTTTTCAAAGGAGTCTCTCAAATTCTTAAAAGTTTACCAGTACTCATTCAAAACGCATGAACTCGCTCAACTTTTGTTGATGTTTTCAAAATTACATGTATTTCAGGAAACAAGTTGGATCTTGGGCGCTGGTGTTGTTTCGGGAAGTAAATTTCAAGTTTAGATGTCATCCACTTTTGTTGGTTTGTAACTTAATCAGAGGTTATGTTGTTTGAAACTTAAATGACTGGTGTTTGTAATATTTTAAACTTTTTGAATGGATGAACATCATTTTGATCATGTAGTTGTTTATTATAATCGAATGCAATGAGAACCGATCTAGTCACACGCATACGCTTCCGCAAAAGTCAGGGTGTGACAGTTTGGTATCAGAGCTTCGATTGTAGTGAACTAGGATTCCTTCTCGAGTCTAGACTACAATCACTAGGACTCTCTCACGAAAACATTTTCACAAAAAGGTTTTCCATTGCATTCACGAAAGCACCAAGATCCATGAGTCAAACATTTTTCAAAGAAAAGACAAGGCAAGGCAAGGACATTAGTTGGTAGGAAAATACCCCAAATTAAAGTGCCAATTAAGGCATAGTCTACATGAGATAGACTTGCCAAAGACAAAATGACCCCCCCCCCCCGAAAGGACAAACGAGAGTTATATGTGACATGATGCATCTATTTGCATGTTTATACTAAGTAACATATTTATTCATTAATGTATATGTATACGGAATAGTTATTGACGTGAACGAGATACCTTCGACTCCGAATCCTATTATTGTTCTTGATTCGCATGATGAGACTATCAACCTCGCGTTTATTGCGAAGCTCATGGCTAGAGTGATTACCAAACGAGATCCTGAGTTGGTTTCCGTAGAAGATGGTTGTTCTTCCCTCTCGAATGTAAAGGTGCCTGACTACGGTAGTGACGTCGAGGCGGAGGAGGCAACCTTGGATAACAACCTTATCAGCAAGACGAGGACCCTGTGGCTTTTGTGAAACAAGATTGATGACACTCTCGTCCAGTCAAAGAAGTTGAGGTACTCATCTTGAAGGTGCCCCTCCAACTTCTAGGAATTCTCCTTATTCCTATCACGTCTAAGCATCGTGCCTATTCGCGCGTAACGATAACGGATGTTAGCGCGTGGACCACCACAAGGGTCCTTTCCATGTTGGAGGTATAAGGACAGTAGTGTCCCCTCTTTGGTAGATCAACTGCTTTGAACGGGGGAAAATTAGGGTGACCATGCAAGGCAATTTATTATTACGGGGGGCCACGTAATAACGACTTGTAGTGCATGGAAATCCTGGTAGACTCTGCGGGTCAAGCTAATGATCACCACCCATCCAAAAATTTGTAAGTGTTCACACCTTCATCTAGTAGAACAATACCTAGACAATTGCTATAACACTCTACAAAGTAGCAAACCTGTCTTTGCCTACTTCGTGTCTGACACTTCTACCCGTATACTAGTCGTTTGGGAACCGATATTGTAACAACTCTCATCAAAATTCATAATTTATTTAATTAAATTATCCAATAGGAAACCCTAACTGAGAAACCCAAGTGATTCTGCATAATCCCTAAAATTTTCAGAACATTTGGAATCAGGATTAGTGCCCCTAAAACTCAAGGGGGGGGGGGGGGTAAACCCTATTCGGTAATATCTTAACAGTTCGTTGTAAAAAAATCGAATTAACACGAAACCAACTCAGCAAGCCTACTAGGACACAAGGCTACCCTAGGGTAGATTGGTACCCCAGGCGAGTCGCGACAGAATCGGGGACATCTTCCGCGACACGCGGGAGATGTCAATTTCAGGTATAAATACAGGGGCTTGGGACTTGATTTCTGGCTTCAGTTCGACTTTAAAATTCTTTACGTACACAAAGTTAGACACTGTTTACTACAAAAACACACACTGATCACGAAGTGCTGCCACAATTCAGGGTAATAACTCGATCGCTGCTACGATTCAATGTCCGATCGATTAAACTATCCAATGGATGTTTAAGTGCTGCCCACATTAGGGTTTATGCTTTGTCATTTGTCGTTAAATCGATGGATGTTTAAGTATCACACTTTGTCATTCGATGTGAAGGTTTTAATCTCGTGAGTTGTCGTAAATGCTGTATTGATTACTAACCCAGAATTGTGTGCCTGTTATTAAATTAGGTTAAAAGGCTAATCAGTAGGCTAGGCTCTGCTCAAATTAAATCTGCAATGTGAGTCATTCTCTTTTTATCAAATTACTTTTGAAATCATGTTTATTTTCAAAGGTTATAATTACAGTGATTAAGTTTATGTAATCACCAAGTTACAGCCAGTATATGGGGTTTTGTATACATTACTTGATAACCGTCACTATTGGACAACGAGTTAGCCAATGAGTGATATGACCATAGTCACAGACACCATCGGGCGAAGAGGCTACCGATGGATGTTCGAGTGATAAGTACTGTCGGTAGTTGGTTTGATATCTGAACATTGTAATCTCTCTTAATACTGTAAATTATAAGAACCGAGTCATTTTCATAAATAGAATGATTCACTCAGTATTTCCCGCTGACAAAACCTTTTTCAAACATGTTTCAGGTGATCTGTTGTGATCCAGGAAAAGTGCCGAGAAGCACTACAAGCTTAAGGAAGTGGCTCAGTATAAAATAAAGAAACATGTTTTGGTAAAATAAAAGATTTCTTCGTGAAATCTCAAGATTGTAAATTACCGGGTTTTATCCCGAGTTGTGAAATAAAATAATCGGGAAATATTTCAGTTTTAAAAAGATCCTGAAGAAACTTCCGCTGTTAATTAAATACCACGGGATTTCTGTCCCGCGGCTCCTGAAACGGGTCAAACCGGGTCGGGGCCGTGACAGAAAAAGGTGGTATCAGAGCCACTGATTTAAGCCAATTAAGTATTTAGAAAATACTTAATTTTTATTACTATTTTGTGATTATGTGTTTTATTATTTGATTAATTGTGTACAGTATGGGCAGATCTTTATATGCTAGCCACTGTAGCAATAAATACAAATCTTTAAAATAATCTGACTCAAAGTTTTAGTACCCGGATTACCTACAATCTAGAAACCTTACCCAGTATGAAATAATATTTAAAAGTTTTTCTATAAAAGTTTGTTATGATTTTTAACTTAGTAATTTTGTGTATTTTGCTAAACAGCATGAGTGACTTGTCTGACGCCCTTCAGAATTTAAATCCTCTATCCAGTAAGAATAGAGGTTTCCAGAGATTTCAATAGGTATATACCAGACATAGAAGAACCTATAGAATTCAACGCTTTACCTCTCGAGAAACCCAAGCCTAAGAAAATGGAAATTGGGGAAAGCTCTAGGCAAAGTGAGGGGTTACCGTCTCAGGAAGAGCTAGATCTGATATTGACAAGCTATGATACTATTAAGCCGATTAATGAAAATGATTTTATTCATTCTCTTGAAACACAATAAACTTAGAACCAGCTATTCCAAACCCTTCAATCCACTCGCAAATAGACGAATGGTTGACTAATGAAATACAGTTACAAAACAATCCCTATAAGCTTTTTCCTCAGTACAATCTAGAACCTTTACCAAATCCACCAATGAGTAACGAGAAAATGGATGAACTCTGCCATTTTGACAAAGAACTAGTGGATGCTGGGAATAGGATCCAAGAGATTTTGGGACAGATCTCCTGGAATTACGATAAGAGGGAACGTCATTACTAGAATACCAACTGACAATAGATAGGGGGTTTATGGAACTGTAGTGGTGTAATAGTAATAAGTAAAATCAGTCTGTAAAATAACTACAAATAAAACTTTGTAAGATAATAGTGTGTATTGATGCATACTATTAAATATAAATGGAAATCGAGAATCAAAAGTTTTGGCTATATTGGTGTTATGAATTCTGTATAATTGTTTTGTGTAATTGTTATTTAATTGATACTAATAAATTATATATATTAATTATCAGATGGAAAACGCTAATAATGAACCAGTTAATGAGATTAATCAATCTGAGCAACAACAGAGGGATTAATATATGACTAGGCAGGATATAGAAAATATCGTTGCTCAAGGGATAGCCAATGCTATTCCAGCATTCGTTGCTGCTGTTAAAAATCCAATAGAACCGCAACAAATCGTTCCTAGCAAACGTATTTCTGAAGATAACTTCAGTAATAGTATAAACGGAGGCAGTAATCATGTTAATCATGATAATGAACCACGGCAAGCTCCGCTCCCTAAGAAAATGAAAGCTGCAACACCTGGTTGCACTTATAAAGAATTTCTTGCTTGTAAACCCACTGAGTTTGCAGGCAATGAAGGAGCGATTGCGGCACTGCGTTGGTTAGAGAAAACCGAGGCAGTAATTGCCATAAGTAAATGTGTTCAGGATGATCAGATCATGTACGCGTCAGACCTTTTTAAAGAAGGGGCGCTAGAATGGTGGAACACGGTGTTACAAGCAAAAGGAAGAATGATAGCTTATGCCATGAATTGGGAAGGATTTAAGAATCTTGTAGAAAGAAAATTCTGTCCTGAGTATGAAAAAGATCAAATGGCAAATAAGTTTTTAAACCATAGAATGATGGGTGTAGATTGTCGCGGTTATACTTCGATATTCTTTGAATATGCTAGAGTGGTACCAACGCTGGCTTCGCCAGAACCGGTACTCATTTCTCTCTATATTTGGGGACTGATTAGTGAAATCCGTAACATCGTTAAAGCTGCGAGACCTCGTACGATTGACGATGCTGTGGAATTAGCCAATACCCTAACCGACGAACTGGTACGCACGCAAGATGAAAACAGGAAAAAGGAACTGGCTCAGAAAATTACCCAAGGATTTCGTATGGGTAATAATAACAGCTTCAAGAAAAGAGGAACAGGGCAATCTTCAAATCCGCCATTTTGCAGGAATTGCAGAAAGAAACATTTTGGAAGATGTAATGTAACCTGCAATTTTTGTAAAATGGTAGGACATCGTGAAGAGGAATGCAGAAAGAAAACAAGAGTCTGCTATAATTGTGGAGAAAAGGGACATTTTAGACCAGAATGTCCTAAATTGGTCAAACCAGCAGACAACAAAGCCAAGACAACCGATGGAGCTACTAAGAAGAATGTCCGAGCCTTTCAGTTAACCACTCAGGAAGCCGAGATGATTCCAGATGTGATAGCTGGTACGTTCCTAATTCAGAACATTTACGCCAAAGTATTATTTGACTCTGGTGCAAACCAAAGTTTTATCAATACTTCATTCTGCCAAGTTCTTAATACACCCTTAACCAACATTAGGCAGATTTTTACAGTCGAAACGGCTGATGGGAATTCAGTTAAAATAGATAAGGTTTTGCAAAATATAGAAATAGGACTTTTAGGTCATAAATTTTCTGCAAATCTGTTACCTATGAAATTAGCTGAATTCGATGTTGTGTTAGGAATGGATTGGTTAGTAGCCAACCATGCTCGAATTCTCTGTGATAAGAATTCCATAGAAATTCAAGCACCTACTGGTGAAATAATCATGATTACAGGAGATAAACCACGTAAGCCCATGAAGTTCATATCAGTAATGAAAGTTGCTAGTTAAGAACGAAAGCAAGGAATAGTGTATATGATTTCGGTAATCATTAGCACTAAGGATAAAGAACTTAAGGAAATACCGGTAGTCTCAGAATATCCAGATGTATTCCCAGAAGAGTTACCAGGGTTACCACCAGATAGGGAAGTAGAGTTTAGGATTCATCTAATTCCAGGAAGTACACCAATAGCCAAGGCACCTTATCGGTTAGCTCCCACAGAAATGTTAGAACTTAAAAATAAATTAGATGAATTACTAAGTAAAGGTTTCATACAACCTAGTTCATCCCCTTGGGGAGCACCTGTGTTGTTTGTTAAGAAAAAGGATGGTTCAATGAGAATGTGTATCGATTATAGAGAATTGAATAAGGTTACAATTAAGAATCGATACCCATTACCTAGGATTGATGATCTTTTCGATCAACTTCAAGGAGCTAGATATTTTTCTAAGATAGATTTACGCTCCGGATATCATCAATTAAAGGTACAAGAAGAAGATATACCTAAGACTGCTTTCAGAACTAGGTATGGTCATTACGAGTTTACAGTCACGCCCTTTGGGTTAATGAATGCATCTGCAGCATTCATGGACATGATGAATAGGATCTGTAAACCGTATTTGGATAAATTTGTAATTATCTTCATAGATGATATACTTATTTATTCAAAAAGTCAGGACGAACATTGTCAGCACTTGCATTTACTCTTAACTTTGTTAAGAAAAGAAAAGCTTTACGCCAAATTCTCAAAGTGTGAATTTTGGTTGCAAGAAGTGCAATTCTTAGGACACATGGTGAATCACGAAGGTATTCACGTAGATCCCTCTAAAATAGAGGCAATTACCAATTGGAAGGTTCCACAAACTGCAATGGAAATTAGAAGTTTTATAGGTTTAGCTAGCTATTATAGACGGTTTATTAAGAATTTTTCCAAGATAGCTGTACCATTAACTAAGCTAACCTGTAAAGCAGTTAAGTTTGATTGGGGACCTAAACAAGAAGAAGCCTTTAGAATTTTGAAACATAAATTAACCAATGCTCCAATCTTAGCCTTACCAGAAGGAACTGAAGATTTTGAAGTATATTGTGATGCTTCAAAACTAGGATTTGGATGTGTGCTAATGCAACGCAAGAAAGTAATTGCGTATGCTTCAAGGCAATTGAAAAAGCACGAAGAAAATTATACGACTCATGATTTAGAATTAGGAGCCGTAATTTTTGCCCTTAAGATTTGGAGACATTATCTGTATGGAAGTAAATTTACTGTTTATACAGATCATAAAAGTTTAAGATATACATTTGGGCAAAAAGAGTTAAACATGAGGCAAAGGAGATGGATGGAAATCCTAAGTGACTACGACTGTGATATTCAGTATCACGAAGGAAAGGCAAATGTAGTTGCAGATGCCTTAATTCGTAAGTATTATGAGAAACAACGACGGGTACGTGCTCTCAGATTAAATCTACAAATAGATTTAATGGAACAATTGAAGAATGTTCAAGCTACAACAATCAAGGATGATGCTGAAGGAATGAAGGGACGAATAAAAGAATTAGAGCAAGGAGCAGATGGAATTTGAAGATTCCACAAAAGTAGAATTTGGGTACCTAAGCAAGGAGACTTAAGACCTAAGATTTTAGAAGAATTCCATAAATCTAGGTATACTATGCATCCAGGAAACAATAAGATGTACCAAGATTTAAGAAAGAATTTTTGGTGGATAGGCATGAAAAAGGATATAGCTAGATATGTTTCTAAATGTCTTACTTGTTCACAAGTTAAGGCAGAACATCAGAAACCTTCAGGTCTGCTACAACAATTAGAAATGCCTATATGGAAATGGGAACTTATAACCATGGACTTTGTTACTAAGTTACCCAAAACAAGAAAAGGTAATGATGCGATTTGGGTAATTGTGGATCGATTAACCAAATCAGCTCACTTTTTACCTATGAAAGAAACCTTTAGCATGGGAAGACTGGCAAAGTTGTATGTAGATAAAGTCGTATCTCTACATGGAGTTCCACTCTCCATTGTATCAGATAGGGATAGTCGTTTTACTTCTCATTTCTGGAAAAGTTTCCAACAAGCAATGGGAACTCGACTAAACTTAAGCACGGCATATCATCCACAAACAGATGGGCAAAGTGAAAGAGCGATCCAAACTCTAGAAGACATGCTCAGAACATGTGTGATAGATTTTGGTGGAAATTGGGATGACCATTTACCATTAATTGAATTCTCCTATAACAATAGTTATCATTCAAGTATTGAAACTGCCCCATTCGAGGCACTATATGGAAGAAAGTGCAGAACTCCAGTTTGTTGGGCAGAAATAGGAGAAAGTCAATTGTCAGGTCCTGAAATAGTGCAAGAGACGACCGACAAGATTACTCAAATCAAGGAAAGACTGAAGACGGCTCGAGATCGCCAGAAGAGTTATGCAGACAATAGATGCAAGCCGTTAGAATTCCAAGTTGGAGACAGAGTACTGTTGAAAGTTTCTCCTTGGAAAGGAGTTGTTAGATTCGGTAAGAAAGGAAAGTTAAGTCCAAGGTACATAGGACCATTTCCAGTGATCCAACGTATAGGACCAGTTGCTTATCGTTTACAACTACCAGAAGAGTAAGCTGGAGTACATGATGTATTTCATGTATCCAATCTCAAGAAATGTCTATCAGACGAATCTTTGGTAATACCTCTCCAAGATATAGAGGTAAACGAAAAGTTAAATTTGTTGAGAAACCTCTTCAGATAGAAGACAGGAAAGTATAGTTTCTCAAGCACAAACGACTAGTGCTAGTTAAAGTTAAGTGGGATTCGAAACGAGGACCCGAATACACTTGGGAACTGGAATCAGAAATGAAGCGAAAGTATCCTCAATTGTTCCAGTAAATCTCGAGGACGAGATTTTTATTAAGGTAGGGAGAATGTAACAACTCTCATCAAAATTCATAATTTATTTAATTAAATTATCCAATAGGAAACCCTAACTGAGAAACCCCAGTGATTCTGCATAATCCCTAAAATTTTCAGAACATTTGGAATCAGGATTAGTGCCCCTAAAACTCAAGGGGGGGTAAACCCTATTCGGTAATATCTTAACAGTTCGTTGTCAAAAATTCGAATTAACACGAAACCAACTCAGCAAGCCTACTAGGACACAAGGCTACCCTAGGGTAGATTGGTACCCCAGGTGAGTCGCGACAGAATCGGGGACATCTTCCACGACACGCGGGAGATGTGAATTTCAGGTATAAATACAGGGGCTTGGGACTTGATTTCTGGCTTCAGTTCGACGTTAAAATTCTTTACGTACACAAAGTTAGACACTGTTTACTACAAAAACACACACTGATCACGAAGTGCTGCCACAATTCAGGGTAATAACTCGATCGCTGCTACGATTCAATGTCCGATCGATTAAACTATCCAATGGATGTTTAAGTGCTGCCCACATTAGGGTTTATGCTTTGTCATTCGTCGTTAAATCGATGGATGTTTAAGTATCGCACTTTGTCATTCGTTGTGAAGGTTTTAATCTCGTGAGTTGTCGTAAATGCTGTATTGATTACTAACCCAGAATTGTGTGCCTGTTATTAAATTAGGTTAAAAGGCTAATCAGTAGGCTAGGCTCTGCTCAAATTAAATCTGCAATGTGAGTCATTCTCTTTTTATCAAATTACTTTTGAAATCATGCTTATTTTCAAAGGTTATAATTACAGTGATTAAGTTTATGTAATCACCAAGTTACAGCCGGTATATGGGGTTTTGTATACATTACTTGATAACCGTCACTATTGGACAACGAGTTAGCCAATGAGTGATATGACCATAGTCACAGACACCATCGGGCGAAGAGGTTACCGATGGATGTTCGAGTGACAAGTACTGTGGGTAGTTGGTTTGATATCTGAACATTGTAATCTCTCTTAATACTGTAAATTATAAGAACCGAGTCATTTTCATAAATAGAATGATTCACTCAGTATTTCCCGCTGACAAAACCTTTTTAAAACATGTTTCAGGTGATCTGTTGTGATCTAGGAAAAGTGCCGAGAAGCACTACAAGCTTAAGGAAGTGGCTCAGTATAAAATAAAGAAACATGTTTTGGTAAAATAAAAGATTTCTTCGTGAAATCTCAAGATTGTAAATTACCTGGTTTTATCCCGAGTTGTGAAATAAAATAATCGGGAAATATTTCAGTTTTAAAAAGATCCTGAAGAAACTTCCGCTGTTAATTAAATACCACGGGATTTCTGTCCCGCGGCTCCTAAAACGGGTCAAACCGGGTCGGGGGCCGTGACAGATATCTAAGCAGGTGAAGATGGCTAACACTCGGGAAAGATTCAGTAACTTTACACTCTCTATCACCCCTATATGTACAACCCCCATCTCTTGGGAAGTATAACTGTCTTTGTGAAACTAAGGACCTAAGAAAACCAATGTAGAAGGAAAATAACTACTACTTTCATATTATGAAACTTGTATGACTGAGGTGATGTAACCTCGAGTTAATTTTGTTTTCCCTGTTACAAACAATAAGTCAAGTTGTCAAGCATATATGAAAGCTCAGTGGTTGTTTTCTTACTTATACATTGTTGATTATACATACATGTAATATTAGGAGATTACATGTTTGCTTGTGGTGATATATACCTCATAGACAATTATATAATGTCGTCTAACCTACCGCATACCTTTTTACCAGAAGAAAATGCCGCCCAGACGTGACACGGACACCAATACGTTACCAAGAACTGAGGCTGAACTTAATGAGCGTATTTCCAAAGCTATAGCGCAGCATGAAGCCCTCCATTCTGAACACAGCGGTGGCACTCCCGGAAATAACCCTCCAACTGGCTGCACCTATAAACAGTTCCTGGACTACAAGCCATTGAATTTTGATGGCACAGGAAGTGCCGTTGCTTTTGTTCGTTTGGCAGAGAAGACTGACTCCATTCTAAGAATGAGTAAATGTTCGCCCGAGCAGAGAGTTACTTATATCTCAGGGTTGTTTTTGGATGACGCACTCTCCTGGTGGAACCTTCATGTTCAGAACCTTGGTGAAGCTACTGCTTATGTACTGAGCTGGGACGAGCTCAAGGAATTGATGGGGAAGAAATACTGCGCCAGGGCTGAAATCCAAAAGCTTGAGACTGAATTCTGGAATTTAAAAATGGACGGGCCAAAGATTACTGAGTACATCCAATGCTTTCACGACTTGTCTAGGGTTGTTCCCTACTTAGTCGAGCCTGAATTCAAGAGGATTGAACGATTCATTTGGGGACTTGCACCTCAAATCCTGAGCATGGTCACTGCCTCAAAGCCTCCAACCATCACAGAGGCTATCAATTTGAGTGTTACACTTACTGAAGAAGCTCTTCGTATGGGAAAGTTTTCGGGATCTGAGACAAACAAGAAAGAAACTCATGTGGAGTCTTCGGGCAATAACAAAAGAAAGTCTTCGAACCTAAAGATAGGCACCCAAGTCGGTTATGAAAGCTCTGAAGCAAACAAAAGAAGGGAAGTGGACCCGCCTCGTGGCATGCGAGCTTATGAGCCACCAATACGGCCGGTGGTAAGGTTTACTTGGGGACTAAGCCGAGATGTGATGAGTGCAAGTTTCACCATGAAGGTCGATGTCTAAGACCTAAGTGCGATACGTGTGGAAAAGAAGGACACAACAAGGATGCCTGTTGGGCGAAGTATCCCAAACAAGGAGGAAATGATGACGGCAACCATGACGGAAACGATAATGGTAGAGTTCCAGGTTATTTCAAATGTGGGGACGTGGGGCACTTTAGGAAAGATCGCCCTAGGAAGAACCAAGCGAGGAAGGGTCTTCACGATTGGAGCTCGTGAAGCATGCCAGGACCCAGATGCGATTACGGGTAGGTTCCCTATTAACCAACACTATGCATCTATTTTGATTGATACTGGCACCGACTTTAACTTTGAATCCTTGGGAATTAAGAACCTACTTGGCCTAGTTTGAAGTAGGATAGACGCCCCGTATTCTTTAGGATCGACAAATAGAAGGTTAGTTAAAGCAGATGAGGTGATTAAAGATTGTATTTTGGAACATAGATAGCGGGAACCTTCTATTACCATTGACTTGGGAAGTCATGAAATTGTAGTCAACATTGATTGGATATCCAAGGATAGAGCTAAAGATGTTCGTGGTAAGGAAAATCATTCGCAACCCTTTTTGCGAATGATGAGACACTTATAGTACACAACCTTCTTGCAATTGATGTGAGGGTACTAGGCCCCATAAGGCGGTGGATTACGACAACCCACATCGGTCATAAGGGCACAGAAGTGCCTTCGAAAAGGCTGCATAGCCTTCCTTGCTCACGTTGTCGATAAGGAGACCAAGAAGCTAAAGCCAGAAGACATCCCCGTTGTGAAGGAATTTCCTGAAGCCTTTCCCGAAGACTTGCCTGGGTTACCTCCACAGCGACAAGAGGAGTTTAGGATAAACCTAGTGCCAGGAGCGGCACCAGTGACGGATGGCGCCTTACCGACTAGCTCTGTCCGAGATACATGAGCCTCCGATGCAACTGCAAGAGCTGCTAGGCAGAGGAAATCTACCAGGCAGAACTACTCACCTTAGGAAGCTCCAGTGCTATTCGTTGAGGAGAAAGTTGGCAGTTTCAGTTGTACATCGACTTCAGAGAATTGGATATCAAGGACTGGTATCCTTTGCCAAGGATTGATGACTTGTTCAACCAACTACAAGGTCCCAGCTACTATTCCAAGATGAAATTAAGGACGAGATATCATTAGTTAAGGACACAAGAAGAATGTATCCCTAAAACGACCTTTAGGACTCTCTTTAAGCATTACGAGTTCCTTGTCATCTTGTTTGGCTTAACAAATGCACCGGCAGTATTCATAGTCCTCATGAATCGGGTATGTAAACCGTACCTGGATAAGATCGTGATTATATCTATTGACTACATTCTTATATGCTCAAAGACCAAGGAAGGTCTTGAGCAACATCTGCAATTTATCTTGGGACTCTTGGAGAAAGAACAGTTGTGTGCCAGGATGTCGAAGTGCAAACTTTGGATTCGCGAGGCAAGATTCTTAGGTCAAGTGGTGAATAAGAACGGGATTCATGACGACCCTGCAATCAAGAACTAAGGATTCCCAAGGACACAACTAAGAATTTCTGGGGATTGTAGGCTGTATCAGACGACTCCTAGAAAACCTTTCAAGGACTGCTCAATCGCTAACAACCCTAACCCAGACGATATCTATCTTGCCTTCACCTGGCAGTAGCAATAGAATTGCGGTTCTCGTGAAGCTTCTTGACAAGGTCTCGATTGTGTGTTGATGCAACGAGACCAAGTTATCAAGTACACGTCACGTTGATTAAAGGATCATGAGAAGAGACCTTGAACTAGGTGCAGTAATTGTGCGTTGAAGATTTGGCGTCATTACTTGTACGGAAAACGCTGTACGATCTTTACTGATCACAAGGGTTTGCAGCACATCTTTGATCAGAAGGACTTAAACATGAGATAACAAAGATGGATTGAGCTACTGAATGGTTATGAGTGTGAGATTAAGTATCACCTGGGCAAGGCAAGCGTTGTAACAGACGCCTTGAGCCGCAAGGATCGCGCAAATCCTCTAAGGGTGCGAGCCTAGAAATGACCATACAGACGAATCCTCCTACTCGGATTCGTGAAGCTGAGCAATAAGCGCTCAAACCAGAGACCCTACGAGTTGAAGCATTATGCGGAATGGGAGTGCGATTAATGCCTAAGGTAAACAGAACATTATATTTCATGGAACGACTTTGGGTTCCGTTTCGCGACAATTTACGTATGCTAGTTTTGGGACAAGGCTCATAGGTCAAGGTACTCGATCCATCCTGGATCCGACAAGATGTACCAAGACTTGAAGGATTAGTATGGGTGGCCCAAGTCGGAAGTGTCACACCCCGACCGCGTAAAACAACGAAACCGCGGCGTAAACGTTGGGGAGTGGAACGACAGAATTATTGTTTCACAACCTTGGATTCAAAAGTTTTGTTTTATTTAGTTATTAAATATTTACATTGTCTCAAAGTTAAAACAAACTAGTTCACATATCGACTATCATCGTTATTAAGTCACTAAGGCCTCGTCCGGTCCTAAGTGAGCATGCATCCTAGTCGCAATCAACATCATTCAACACCACCTGAAACATATGTAAAAATAAAGTCAACAAAGAAATGCCGACGAGCACATAGGTTTTGTGTGAGTGTTAGATTCATGGCTCATTTACATGTTGCAATACCTCGTTTGATTACAAGAGTCGATAAATAGAAAATCTTGTTTTGAAAAGAGTTTGGTATTGTAATATGAATAACCAGCTTAAAATAAGTTGGTTATAGTTTATAAAATCTCGTTGCCATGAATCTTAACCCAAAACATTTGTTTAAGTAAACCAAATCGTAAATCGTTCTTGTAATAAAACTCGTATGGTTTATATCGTTTAGTAAACATCGTTGTGTGACATCGTTTAAAAATCGTTCGTCCAAGAGAACTAAATAACGTTACAGAACGTAATATGATAAAAGCACTTATATATAAGAAGTACTAGCGGCGTATCTACCATGCCTTTATCACATTACTCCCATCCCGTTTCTCTAATCACATACCAAAAACCAATTGTTTGTTCAATTCGTTTAACTTGTTTAAATCATTCAAATCGTTCAATCATTCACAATCGTTCAATCGTTCAAATCGTTCTCGTTTTAATTGTGAAAACTAACTTTTGGTCGTCTCGTTTATAACATTCAAACCTTCGTAACTCGTCCATCGTTCAACTCGTATTAACAAACCACCAAAGGGTAAGTTAACAATTAACAGGTTCAGTCGTTACCCACCAAACCCCCCACACATAACCATGGGTGCAGTCCGATAACGGGATTTGTAAGATCCTATGTGTCACACCCCAACCGATGGCGGAAACATCGGGATGAGACGAAATAGATTGCAAGAGACTTCATAACACTATGTGACAATATAATTTTAAATTTGATTTCATAAATTTACTAAAAATGTCATACAAGAATCAAATACGAACAACATTGTTCCCAAACACATAATACAAAATTGACTCAACTAAGTGTGTTTCTAAGTCCACTTAAATCTTATTTCTTCACTTAGCATCATCTTGTCTATCGAACCTGCAACATGTATTAAAATAGAGTTCAATGCAAAAGCAAAGACGAGTATACAAGTTTTGATACATAGCATAAAAATGGTTTTAAAATAGTCTAAGGCTCGTATCCAACAAGATTCACAATATGCAAGTTACTAGTATGACGTAACGGTGTCAAGTATATGTTCAAACCCAAGAATCCAATGCGTTAAAATAGCCTATCCCCGGATAGAATAAAGGGAGGTTAACATGTTTGACTTAACAATACCCCAAGAATCGTGGGCGGTGCATTACCCCTATAACGCTATAATTGTTAAGGCGGGCTTGTACGAAGTTAATGAGCATATAGACACAAAGTGTTTAACATCACATACGATATTAACAAGAATCATATAGTTTCATGTTCAAATATGGATAGAGAGTGGTTCAAATAGTTTCATAGTTCCGTGAGTTTAATATAGAATACATGTTGCACCCAAAGTGTTTAAAAGTAAAAATGGGTTCGAGTATACTCACATTGGTTGCGTTTGAGGATTCCTTGTAAGTAACACACGAGTAAGATAGGAAAAAGGATTTCGTACGTTTGAACGATTAACCTAGGTATGGAACAAAATAAATAATCTAATTATTGTTTTGAATAATATCCCTACTAATTATGGTTTACATGTTAATTGTTTGTATATTATAATTCACCTTATAGTATATCTTTAATGATAAAAAAGATTATAAGGATTTGTTAATTACTCAAGTTTTAGATTTAATGGTTTAGATGGTAAAGGAAAAAGGAAAAAAATAGAATTAAAGGTAACAATTATGGTTTTGTTATAATAACAGTAAATAAATAAATGAATGATTTCTCTTCCTCATGGTGGGCCTGTCGTTTCTCACTTGCTATATGCCGACGATGCAATCATCATCGGTGATTGGTCGTACGAGAACATTTCAAGTATGTTACGTATTCTGAGATGTTTTCATCTTAGTTCGGGTCTCAAAATCAACCTGGATAAGTCTAATCTTCTCGGGATAGGTGTTACGATGGAGGAGGTTAGAAGCATGGCTCTAGAGGCCGGGTGTAAACCGGATAGCACCCCCCTTTTAAATACCTTGGTTTGATGGTAGGGGCAAACATGAACATGATTAACAACTGGACTCCGGTTTATGAGATTTTCCAAAATCGCTTAGCTAAGTGGAAGGCCAACATCCTCTCGATCGGTGGCAGGCTTATCCTTATCGAGGCTGTTTTGGAAAGTTTACCCTCATATTATTTCTCCTTGTATAAGGCCCCAAAGCAAGTCATTATGGATCTCGAGAGGATGATGAAAAAATTTCTTTGGGGAGGGTCCTTCGAAGAAAGAAAGATGCATTGGGTTGCGTGGGACAAGGTCACTTCGCATAAAAAAGTTGGGGGGTTAGGTATCAGCAAACTCGCAGATTTTAACATAGCTATGTTATCGAAGTGGGGCTGGAGATTTAAAACGGAAGGAGGTACGTTATGGAAAAAGGTTATCGAGGCCATTCATTGCAACCGTAGGAGCTGGGAGTGTATCCCGTTTAAAGTATCGGCAGGAGGAGTCTGGAACAACATCGCCAAGGTATTCACAAAGGTCAAGGTCAACAACGAGCCTCTCCGGAACTGTTTTAAAGGCATAGTTGGGAATGGTCAGAACATAGCGTTTTGGCTCGATCCTTGGATTTGCAAAGAACCCCTAAAAGAAAAATTCCCTTGTCTTTTCTCCCTGGAGGCGTCTAAAAAATGCAGAGTGAGAGACCGAATTCAGCAGGGTACCGGCTCGGGAATCCTGTGGAACTGGAAAACTCAACCGAATTCTGTGGGTTTGGGCTACGAATTTCAGCAGTTAAATGCTCTGTTGGCGTCTGTTTCCATCGGCTCGCATGCTGATAGCTAGAAGTGGTCAGGCGGTTTTGCGAAAGCTTTCTCGGTTAAAGCAGTTAGAAGGAGCTTGGAGGTTGGGTATGGTTCGGCTTCTGATCACGTTTACAGGTGGTGTAAGTGGATCCCGCAGAAATGTAATGTCTTCGGGTGGCGGACGAGTCTGAATAGAATCCCAACCTGTCTGGAGCTTAGGAAAAGGAACGTCCCGGTGGCTGATGCTTTGTGCCAGTTGTGTGGTTTCGGAGACGAATTCGTGGAACATTTATTCACGGCGTGTTGGATCGCTTCCTCGGTTTGGCAATACATAAGTTTGTGGTGCAAAATCCCCGGTATAATAGCCTTTTCTTTCAAAGATCTTCTCAACATTCACAGTTTTGCTGGGATATCGGATCAATGGAAGGAGGCGTTACAAGGGTTAATAATCATTGGTTGTTGGGTTATATGGAAAGCGAGGAATGATTTGAAGTTCTCAGGCAGGCAAGTTAAAGTTGAAAATATCACTAGTGAGATAAAATCTTTAGGATTCTTTTGGTTTTCCAAAAGATCGAAATATAGGAACATCACTTGGGAGTCTTGGTGTAAATTTGTATAATGTTGTTCGGTTGTGTTTAGTTGGCCTGGTTTTTGGCCGGCTCTGTTTCTAATGAAGTTTTCCTTTCAAAAAAAAAATTAGGAGCAGTAATTAAACTTGATCTAGAAACCCAAATATTGGAAAAAGGCAAAATCGGGGTATGGCCCGGGATCGAACCCGCACTCACATGTGGTTTTCGAAACATGGAAACCCATTGATCTACAACAACAGATGTGAAAGAACTAGATTTTTAAATCATCTATACATTTGATCAGCAGCATCATCTTCTCATTTAATAGCCCAACGAACAGGAACATGGAACCAAAACTAAATATTTTGAATCATCTATATAACTCGTTTTTCTTAATTCACAGTTGTTGTCTTATGTATATAATCAATATGAATCGACAAGGTAACGAAAATATACCGAACACAAAGCGAGTGAGTCTCCGGCGACGGTACGAGTTCCGGCCTCGGCTTCGTCTTGTGGGTGTAACGTTTATTGAGTGGAAAAGAGACAGACGCGAAACATGGCCAGACAGTTAAGCCCGATGTGAACCCGGTTCCAGCGAAGGTCTCCAATGTCGAACACACTGTTAAGTTTTGTCCATTCAATTTGGTTCAACTTGTTTATATATAAAAAAAGAACGAGGAGATACGAGCATATAATATTCTGATAAAATAAAGAATTATACCGAACACGTAAAGGAACGTCGTGGGTCTCCAGTCGTCTTCTCCGTTCTCTGGGGAAGTCTTGAAGGTTCCGGCGACTCAAGGTTTCTGGAACTCCGATCTCTGGCAGCCGTAAATTAACGAGGGAGTGGGTGAGAGTTTTCGAGAGTGACAGAACGGTTCCGGCGAACTTCGAACGGGATGTTTCTTGGTTGCTTAAACAGTAGGTGTGTTCGTGAGGGGTGTTGTGAGGGTGTAGAACAGGATATGTATAATGGTTGTGGAGGTTTTGGTTATTAAAGCATTCACATGTCTCGGGAATTAAAGGAAATGGGTTGGTGTTAAGAGGGTATTAAGTGTGATTTAGGTGGGAGATGAGAGCCATAAAAACAACCAATGGGTTGCTCATGTTTCGGCACACATGGATCAGCTTATTGATTGTTTCTTTTTGTCCAATGTGATAAAATGTTGTTTTTAAATGAATAACACTATTCTTTAAAATAATATATTACTCAAAGTATGATATATCAAATTCTTTAAAGTATAGTGAATGAATAACATCATTATATTAAATCTTTGGCTGAAAGGGTGACTACGGATTGAGTCGTGGCTGCGTATATGGCTGACTAAGCCAGCTGAATACCCTTTTTATTTTGTGTCATATGTAGTCCTCATTTGGTATAATGTTAATTTTAATCATTCATCATAACAAGAATTGTGCAATCTAACCATTAAGCTTGATTCAGCCATGAAATGGGTTGTATATCACGATCGGCCACTAGGCCATCTTACAACTTTTCATGTTTGGCACTATAAGTTTGGTTAAAATAAAATTTATTGTGTATTTAGTAATTCATTAACCATATTAATGTTTAACTTATACAAAACATGGAATTAAATAAGTTTGTATAAAAATAAGGTATAGGTTGTGTACTGTGAATGAAATATCAAGCGTTTGCATAATTAAACATCTAAAGTCATGTATTTCCTTATTAGAAGCACAAATGAGTATCGAATGATTGTATCAAATGTAAAAAAAATGGATTTAAATCTACGAGCATGAATAAATAAACAAGTCATGATTTGTATGAAATACTCAATTTTATTACGATCGAAGTTACGAATTACGAAAACGGAAGTCAATTACGAACACGATGCGGATGTAAGTTTCCAAAGATAGGTACATGAATAATCGTTCTCATTAAAGTAAGTTTCAAAAGGCGAGGCGTTACACTATGGTACCATAACCTAATACTGGTCGGCTCGGCCAAAGCAAATTAATGTCATTCGTTATGTAAATATGTCCAACAAGTTCGTTCACATTATCGAAATCGTTATTTTTTAATATAAACCATAGTATTCGTTTTTGAAATCATCGTTAAAAGCATCGAAATCGTTTAACACATATGAATCACCCCAAAACAATTGAAAACAGTAAAATAGGGGAACTATGTACTCACATCGTAGTGCAAAGTATCCTTGATCTAATGAACTTAACGAAGCTCAGGCAAACCAAGGAAATCAAGTAGCACTTAGTAATCGGATCGCTAGTTAATAAATCGACACCTAAATCGGAAGATCGGGTAGAATGAGGTCTTGTAAACCAAATGAGTATTGGAACTCATGTGATATGGTTTAACAAAGCCTACATTCTAAATCGGAACCTATCCTAAGTGCTTACGACCCGTTACGACCCATTAAGATAGCTTACGCTACTTTAACGCGTCGTTCACGCAAATACCCGTTCGAGATGCCTAACTAGTCCTATGACAAGTATTATATGCCCTAACATGTTTAAATATGTTGCATAATCAGTTTAAGTGACAAAAATGCTTAAATACAAATTATGCATGAAAAGGGCATTGTGGTCATTTACCTAAGGCATATAAACTACCTATCATACAACTAATTAAACTAAGTGACCATAAGGTATAATCTCGGAAGGTTATTCCCTATACAACTATGGTCACAAAATATGCTTGGTCGGATCCTAATGATCGACCAAACGGGTCGGGTTCGAAAGTCTAAGAGGTTGTCAAGACCGCTTGACTTACGACCCTAAACAAGCACTAGACTAAAAGTGACGAGTTAAACATGTTAAAACATGTTTAACTAAGTTAGAAAACAGGTTTGATATCAAAACAAAGTGTTTTGATACCCAAAAATAGCTTCGTTGCAAAATACGCATAAATACGCATTTTGACCGAAACTTTGACTCGTCACTTCGACTAATCGACGTGGTAATCAGTACGTATAGTCACAAGGGACTATAACCATCGTGATTACGCTCACGTTGCAAAGTTCAAACAAACTTTGTGTTGACCAATTCATGGTCAAAGCAGAAAGTCAAACACTGTTTGACTTTCACGCTTGAAAAGCATAAACAAGCATGAAAGAAGCTTACAAAAGGTCCAAGCAAGGAAGAATTGAACCAAAATACTCAGGTATGAAGCCTTAGCTTCAACTTAGAGCAGAATTGATTCAATTTGTGTGAGGAATGAATGAGAAACCCACTTCTATTTATAGTAAGTTTGGATCAAGGAGACCATTCCATGTGTTAGGAGGTTCAATCTTGACCCTACACTTGTGGAACATGGTTTCTAATACAATGGAATGCTCTAAAACAAGTCCATAGTATTGAAAAATTGCATAAAAGACCCTCAAATTTAAGCTGGTTGCTGAAAACTGAAGTTTATGTCAAAACAGGGCCGTCGCGTGCCGCCACGGGTACCCCCCTTTGCTGTGGCGCGACGCCACCCCCAACCTGAGCCAGAAACTTTCGAAACCTGGCAAGAATGGTCCCTGCAGCATGTTTAAGCCATTTTCGACGCGTTTAAACCCCGTTAACCCCATTTAAAGGCTCTACAATGAAGTTAAAGTATAGAGAACTTAAAATATGCTTAAAAACATCTCGGATGTGGGTTTGTTTGGTCGTACGGTTGCGTTATTTGGTTAATTACGACGAAAAGTCGAACGGACGCGAAAACGATCCAAATTACACGACGAATGGTATTTTTGCATTCCGATCACTAAAATAAAATATTTTAATGATTACAAAAATTTTTGATGTCCAGATATGTTCAGAATGTAAGATATGCGCGTAAATGCAAACTTATGCACTTTTTGACGCTTTTAGTCCCTATTGATCAAATAAGCGTATTTTCGCATAACGAACCCCTCAAAGCCTATTTCTAAGCTATGTAAAGGATATTTAGGGTATGTTTAGCTTATGATCAAGTTTCGGAATGTTCTTTGTAGTACAAATTGTCATACTTTCGTAGTTTATCGCAATTAGTCCCTGCGGTCGAATAAACTTGTTTTCGACACCAAACCTTCCAAAACTTATTTCTAAGTTATGTAGAGGTTATTTAAGGTATGTTAAGCATATGTCACTATTCCAGAGTGTTTGTCATGTTAAACTGATTCCGTTTACGCATCAGTTTGCGTATAACTTTCCAGAAAGCGATTTAAAGCTTGAAATCAAACTAGAATCAAATCGTAAAATCATCAAACACAAATATTAACACCAAAACACATCGTTTTATTAATAATTGATATTGTTTTACATCGTATATCGTTTACAAAGCACAGTTGTCACAGGAAGCTGATATAGCTACCTATGTGGGTAACTGTCTTACTTGTGCCGAAGTTAAGGCAGAATACAAGAAACCATCAGGGCTGCTGCAACAACCTAAGATTCCCATGTGGAAGTGGGAACGAATATCAAAGGATTTTCATTACAAAGCTACCAAGAACCCAAAGATGTCAAGATATGATTTGGGTGATTATTGAGCAACTCACCAAGTCTGCACCTTTCCTAACAAACAGTGAGGAAGATAGCACAAGGGGATTAGCAGAGATTTATCCTAGAGAGATTGTGGCACGTTATGGAGTGCCTGTTTCTATTTTATCCAACCAAGATGGTCGTTTTGTGCAAAGGATATGGCAGACGTTTCAAAAAGGATTTGGGTCACAGTTGAACCTTAGTACTACATTTCACCCTCAGGCGAACGACCATAATAAACGAACGATACAGACTTTGGTAGACATGTTATGAGCTTGTGTAACGAACTTTGGTGGAAGTTGGGATACTCACTTGCCCTTAGTGGAGTTTTCCTACAATAATACTTATCACACCGCCATTTAGGCTGCCTCGTGTGAGGCTTTATATAGACGTAAATGTCGGTCGTTGTGTTGAGCGGAGACCGGAGATAAATGATTTATTGGCCTCAAATTGGTTCAGGAAAACTATAGACAAGATCGTTCAGATACGTGATCGTATCAAGCCAAGCACGTAGTATACAAAGAAGCTACGTCAACAAGTGGCGGAAACCGTTAGAATCTGAGTTTGGAAATTTGGTTTTATTTAAAGTCTCGCCTTGTAAAAGCGTGGTACGATTTGGAAATCGTGGGAGGTTAAACCCACGGTATATTAGACCTTTCGAGATCCTGGAAAGGATCGGGACCATTGCTTACAAGCTGAAACTTCCAAGAAAAACTTAGCAATGTTCACGGCACGTTTCACGTGTCTAGTCTTAGAAGAGTCTGACTCAAGAAACAGTCGTTATCCCCGCAAACAAGATTCACATCAACGACAAACTCCAATTTACTAAAGGACCTGTTAAGGTTACGGACGGGAAGTCCACAAAACTCGAAGAAGTCGTATTAAATTTGTTAAAGTTCGTTGGAATCCACATCATGACCCAGAATTTACTTGGGAACATGAAGATCAAATTAAGTCTAAATATCCACATGGATTCACAACTCCCCTGCGACTGATAACATAGCTTGAATTTCGGGACGAAATTCTTTTAACAGGGGGAGAATGTGACAACTAGCATTTATCCATGTGTTCCGTACAATAATAAACAGTAATCTGTGCTTTAATGACTGTGCATGATTTAACTAACAAGACGAATAATTTTCTGATTTCTGTCATATACATACAAAGGCATTTCATGTTGCAAGATTGTTTATCTTTATTACATGCAACACAGTGTGGTTCACTTACTGCACAGAACAAAGTTAGCACAGTTATCAGGCAAACTAGAAGTACTGACGGGAGTTCAGTACTCAGGAAGCCATGAAATTAAGACATAGAATGAGCCCTGGAACCAAGAATTACATTAGAATAGTGTGTAGGAAAGTAGGGGTTACAAAACTGCCTTCCTAGTGATGATATAGGTGCCGGAAAGTGCCAGAAACACACTAAAACTACAGAATTCTGCAGAAAAAAAAACAAATTCAGCAATTTTCAGCATTTCAACAACTAGATATAATGCAGAAATGTGGTTTAACGGTCCAGAACACTTTCCTAAGTGTCGGGAATTGAAACTGTCAAAAAAGGTGCTTCAAACTTAGTGAAACTGCGCAATTTAGTACTTTAACGAACCGTAACGAAACAAACAACCGAACACTACCCGAAATACCAAATTTTCACTAGAAGCATTGTTTTAGTGTTACGAAGCTATTTATGGTCACCGAACATCATATTACATCTCCTAAACACTAAATACATAAAATACCTAACTAGCACCATTAAATCCTAACTAAACCATGTAACTTATAATTGAAAACAAAGCAACACCCCCCCCCCCATCTTGGACGGTTAGGGGACATGGGTCCCACATAAGATTTCTTTGATATATTTTATTTGATATGTTGAGAATATACTAAACACATTATACCTTTTGCTATTGTAATGTTGGAAGAATTACATAAAAACCACAAGTTAATGTATTAGCATCATTCCTCACCTTCTAACTCATCTTTAACCTCCTTCTCCCTCTTCTTGGTCTTGGCTCATATACACACACCCACACCCATCATTTCCAAACTCCAAACTCATAATCTAAGGTGATCTAGAGGTGTATGGAGGCTATCTAAGAAAGCTTGAAGTGTAGGAACTTGAAGGAACTCTTTGTGGAGCCTTTAACCGCCTATTTTCTTTCATATTCATCATCAACATTCTTGTGTCACTTCCCTAGCCATTACAGCTAGTAGTAAGCTTCTTGATCTTGTTTTTACTTCTAATCATAATGGTTAAAGTGTTATGTAAGTGGTTAAACTCAAAAATCACAAAGAAATAAGAAGAAGATCACTAACATAAAGCTAAATAACATGAAATCTAAGATGATTAAGTGTATGTATGAAACTTGTTTGTGGATTTCTTGTGCTTATGATGTTGACCATCATAATAACCTTGCTAGATGATGATTAAACACATGATACAACAAGTATAAGGATGGATCTTAAAGAAATCATAATGATCATCCTTTATGTGAATCATGAACTTGAAAAGGAAGTTGTTTAAGAGTGTGATGATGATTAATACATGTTAAAAGTCTTGTAAATGGGTGATTACAAAAATAATTTTCTTGAGAAACCAAAGTTATTTACAAGGTTAACATGATCATGATTTTTAAAGGAAGTAAATATGTTTTTAGTGTTAAAACAAGACTAGAAACATGTTTGTAACAAGAAGAATACAAAAGAATTATTTTTGGAAAAATCATCTTACAAGTTGTAAATGACTAAATCTTTCAAGAATGTGATTTACAAACAAATAATCATGTTTTAAAGGGTAACTAAACCTACTAAATAACATGGTAAGTTACTACAAGTTTTTACAAAAATTTCAAGTTCATGATGTAGTGTAATTTACATGATCTTGGCTCATGGTAAGTCTTGATTGAGTTGTTGATGACTAGTGATGATTTTAAAAAGAAAATGACATGCTTTGAAAGCATGGAAACCTCCATTTTTAAGGGGAAACTATGGCAAAATTTTTGTAGAAATTAAACACTTAGAAAAATATTTTTAAACAAGTGTTTATAAGTAAATTTTGAACATGGTTTTCATATAAAAGTTTTCCATAATTTTTATTACAAAAGTTACAAACATTGGAGGTTGATTTTTGATAAATAAAAGTGACTAAATATATATTTAGGAAAATATATTTAGATGTCACAATATGTGTGTTACTTGTATATTATGTGTAGTAGTTATATTAATTTAGGAAATTGAAAATAATATAACACACTAATATACCAAAATTTGGAATACAAAATACTACCAAAATTCCAAGAAAACACATATATGAATTATACCCGAATATCGGACAATCGAACGAACGGACTTATGGACTATAAGTAATATATTCCGGAAATAAATCCGTAACTTAACAAATGTGACGAACGGTATTTTTGAAACCTAGGAAACAACAAGATATGAATTTTTACAAGTATTACAAAAATATATCATATTTTTGACAAGAAGAAAATATATTATTTTTGAAACCTAGGAAACGACAAGCTATGAATTTGACATAGTCGAGGGGAATTCGACATAGTCGAGGAGATTCGACAAAGACAAAAGGCTACTCATATTGAGTACTCCCTATGTCTTCACATACATTAATGTCCTTGCAAAACATTAATTGATCTGTTCATAGACGCTTTTCGTACCTGTTTTCAAAGGAGTCTCTCAAATGTTTACAAGTTTACCAGTACTCATACAAAAAGCATGAACTTGCTCAACTTTTGTTGAAGTTTTTTCAAAATTACATGTATTTCAGGAAACAAGTTGGATCTTGGGCACCGGTGTTGTTTCGAGAAGTAAATTTGAAGTTTAGATGTCATCCACTTTTGTTGGTTTGTAACCTAATCAGAGGTTGTGTTGTTTGAAACTTAAATGACTGGTGTTTGTAATATTTTAAACTTTATGAATGGATGAACATCATTTTGATCATGTAGTTGTTTATTATAATCAAATGCAATGAGAACCGATCTAGTCACACGCATACGCTTCTGCAAAAGTCAGGGTGTGACATCATTCTCTGTGAATATATCATTTGCGTATAATTGTTAGATATCTTGATTGGAATAGCAGATTATTGGTTTCATCAGACGATGCATCCGACGATACCATGTGTAGTTTGCAAGACATCGATGGTCACATAATGAAAATTCCCATTATTGTTGTAACACCCCAATCGCGTAATACAACAACACGTGACGGAATACATTGGGGAGTCACGTTACAAATTGTTTCATAACACATGGCTCATAAAGTTTTGTTTTATTGAGTTCAACAGTTTACATTGTTTAATTTCATAACAATTGTCTTGTATGTTTTAAAGTCACTAAGGCCCAAGTCCGCCCTATGTGAAGCTTGCTCATAGACAAACGTAACCACCTGAAACACATGTGAAAATAGGTACGTCAGCATAAAAATGCCTGTGAGTAACATAGGTTTTGTTGTTAAGGATTCATGGCCTTGATTTTGTTAAAAGAAATGTCTAACTCAAAAGTAGCCATGAAGCTTTGTTAAAATGTTTTCTTTTCTAAAATCATATGAAAATCGATGTGAAAATCAAATGATTTAAAAGAAATAATGCATGGTTAAATAAATAACCAAATGATGTCTTTGTATAAAAAGTATCATGTTCTTGTTCAAAATGTTTTATATGTAAAACAATGCCTTGTGAAAAATTGTGTCATGACTCTGTATAAATTGTATCATGTTTCTGTCTTTGTCAAAGTGGTTTAAATAACGCTACGATATGTAATATAATAAAAAGCACTTATATATAGGAAGTACCAGCGGCGTATCCACCATGCTTTTATCATATTACACACGCCTCGTTATTTAAATCACTTACCAAACAATCACTAAAAATGTCTTGTTTAAACAAATGTCAAAATGTTATGTGTAAACAATGTTCAATGTCAAATGTAAACCATGTTTTGTATAAATCAAGTGTTATGTATGGGAAGTAAAAATATCTACTCAAACCAGATGTATAATGTCAATGTGTAAACAAATGTCATGTATGGTGAATAAAAAGTATTTAATCAATCCCATATGTAAAATGTAAAAAACAAGGTCTTTGAACAAACCTAAGTTTAAATCAAAAACTATGTTTTGCAGAAACCAATGCTTTATGATTATAAACATTTATATGGTTTATTAACGAATACATTCAAGCCTTGATGTCTGTCAGATAAACCCTTATAAAGACAAAGGTTTATCAATGTTCATCGGGTTCTGTCATTCCCCAGATGGATACTTCCAAACATACTAGGAAGCGGGAATGAGGTTATCAAACCTATGGTAAACCATACATACTACCGGTCGGCGGGATAATGTTAATGAATGTATTATTGTCCCATTAAACATACCACATGTCATAACCAAGGTAAGCACGTTATGTGGAAACCATGTACTAAGTATGCTAAGTAAACATACGTAGTAGGAAATGTCATGAAATTCAAGGTGCTAGATATGCTAAGACAACATATGAAGCCAAATGGATCCTTGAAATCAATGTGCTCATACGCTAAGTAAAAATATGCCGCAAAATGTATCTTTGAAAACAATGTGCTAGCATGCTAAGTCAACATACATAGTAAATCATAATTGAAATCATGTACTATATGTGTACTAGATGAACATAGCATGTTTATGTCACGAAAAGCAATGAAAACATGAAAGTAACAAGTATGCATATGTGTATCACCCCAAAATATTTGAAAGCGGTAAAAGAGGGGACTATGTACTCACTTGGGATTGCTTATTAGTCTTGGAATAAAGACCAAATAAAGCTTCAAGGATCACAGAATCAAACGGCACCTAATATAGGTAACTACGTTAATAATCAGATCCTAAATCGGGAGATAGGATAGAATGAGGTCCTATAAATCAAATGAGTATTGGAACTCATATGGCATGATTTAATAGGCCTAACATTCTGATTTGAAAGTTTACCTAAGTGCTTTTGACCCGTTTTGACCCGTTACGGTAGTTTAAGCTACTATTACGCGTCGTTTGCGTAAACCTAAGGTCGGATGGTTATCTATGTCCTAAGTTAAGTCTTACATGCCAAATTATGCCTAAATATGTTACTAAATCAGTTTATATGTCAAAAACTTGATCACATATGTGAAATATGAATTTATGCTTTAAAAGGGCATTTTGGTCAATTTCTATGGGCATGTAAACTACTTAACAAATAACTAACCAACCGAAGTGATCACAAGGTATAACCTCAGTAGGTTATTACCTATGCAACTATGATCACTAAATAAGTTTGGTCAGATCCTAATGATCGACCAAACGGGTCGGGTTCGAAAGTCTAAGCGGTTGTTTAGACCGCTTAGCTTACGACCCTAAACAAACACTAAACTAGTAGTGACGAGTTAAACATGTTAAAACATGTTTAACTAACTTAGAAAACTGATTTGGTATCAAAACAAAGTGTTTTGATACCTAAAAGTAGTTCTGTTGCAAAATGCGCGTAAATACGCATTTTGACCGAAACTTTGACTCGTCACTACATCTAGTCAATGTGGTAATCAGTAGGTATAATCGCTAAGGATTATAACCATCGTGATTACAATCACGTTGCAAAGTTCAATTGAACTTTGACTTGACCAATTGATGGTTAAAACCGAAAGTCAAACTATTGGTCAAACTGTTTGGCTTTCAGCTCTAATGGCTAAAAAATAACTACTAAGCCATGAAAGAACACTTACAAGGTGTTCAAAGGCTGAAGAGAAAGTTTTAGAACTCAGGTAGGTGGCTCCTTAGCAGGAAATCCTCCACTTAGAGTCCCAAAAATGAGAACGAGCAAAGAATGAGGAAGATTGGAGGGGTATTTATACTTGTGGAGGATGAATAAGATCATTACAAGTGTTTATTTGGCCTCCAAGCAATAAATCCCAGCCATACAAGTGTTTAGGGACAGCTAGCATGACTTGGAGAAGTGTTAACTTGCTCCCCAAACAAGAAAATTGCATAAAAAGTCCCTAAGAAACAAGCTGGAGCTGAAAAATGGACCTGCTATCGAAATGGTGAGGTCGCGTGCCGCGACAGAAGGGCCATTAGGCCGTCGCGCGACGCGAGCTTAGGTACAGAAGTTTCAAAAGTGGCAGAAACAGTCCCTGCACACACTAACTTGTATTTTTGACGTATTTAACCTCCGTTAAGCCATTTTCAAGGCTCTACAAGAACGTCAAAGTATAGGGGACTCAAAATATGCTTGGAAATATCACGGATGTCGGTTCGTTTGGTCATACGGTCACGTTGTTCGGTTAATTACGACGAAATTCGAACGGACGCGAAAACGATCCAAATTAAGCGACGAATAGTATTTTTGCATTCCGATCACTAAAATAAAATTTTTTAGTGACTACAAAATTTTATTTGATGTCCGGATGTGGTCAGAACGTAAGATATGCGTGTAAATGCAAACTTACGCCGTTTTTGACGCTTTTAGTCCCTGTTTGATCTAATAAGCGCATTTTCACATACCGAACCACTCAAAGATTATTTCTAAGCTATGTTAAGGTTATTTATGGTATGTTTAGCCTATGATCATGTTTCGAAATGTACGTTGCCATACGAAACGGCAGACTTTTGCAGTTTGACGCAAATAGTCCCTATGATCAAATAAACATGTTTTTGCCATACCAAACCCTTCAAAACTTATTTCTAAGTTATGTAAAGGTTACTTAAGGTATGTTGAGCTTATGTTGTTGTTATGAAGTGTTTTTCGCATTAAACTGATTACGTTTACGCATCAGTTTGCGTATAACTTTCCAGTAAGCGTTTAAGGGTTTGAATTTGTGCAAATATCATAGATAATTACACAATCCAATAAACAAAACACAAGGTTTTATTGTTTATGGAATTGTTCAGGATTGGTTGGTGATAACTGTAGGCACAATTGTCACAATTGTATTCCAAATCCTTCAATGTATGCGGTTAGAGGTATGAATGTATGATATGTTTAAGTTGTGTGATCTTTGAATGGTTGTACTATAAATTATTTTGGTTCTAATATTTTGTTTTGAGTTTCAGGGAAAACCTTCGGCTTCTCAATCTATCCCTCTTCTGATTATATTTTCTCTGTTATTTATATTTCAAGGAGTGGGAATTCTATTTTCGGGAACACGATTGGTGGAAAAAATTATTGTTATACTACGTGCTGGAACTGGCACCGGAAGATATTTCACATATTCGGCTTGGGCCCGAGACTTTTGAGGGTTTTTGCACCGTGGCTCCAGGTATACTGAGTGGCAATATGGGCGGGTCATGTAGGTTGGGTAACAGGTCAAATCGTATTCTGCTCAAACTTTTACTTTTAAGGTATGAAAAAATTATTGTTATAAGTTCATTTTTTTCTTTAGGTCTTTTGCTGTTAAGAGATAAAATATAACCTAAATCGACCTATTTATGGGCATGTTAAGTAAGGGTTGACGCCTAAATTATGTATTGTCCAAAATCTTTACATTTTTTGCAAATTGTGTTTGTTAAATATGAATGCAAAAACAATATTATATCAACAGTAACCTAAATTAAAGATTCAAGTAAAAATGAGTTGGAAGGTTTTATACATACATTGAAAGTAACCTTTGGGCAACCTTCAACCCGTTAGACATGTTTCCTTCCATACTATTTTTAATTTTTTTTGTTTGACCCGTTTGAGATTATTTAGCCATTTATAAGCAAATGGGCCACAGTTACCATGTGTTTTTACCTTTTACTCTAATGGCATGCGTAGGGTGCTTGGTTGGTGGTCAATTGATGAAAGAAGTCGAGAAGAACATGCAAGAATTTACCATGATGTTGGTTTAGGGTAAGTGATGTTAAACTTTTTAATGCATTTCTATGTATATGCTTCTATAATCTAAAATAAAGAAGCACATACTCTATGTGGTTAGGTAGAAGTTAGAAGGACCATCAACCAAATCATAACTGTCTTACCCGCTTAGCTGATAAAGATTATATATCAATACTTAATTAATTTTATGTATGTTTTTGCACAGTTATAATACTTTTTGTGATTATCTACCTGAAATAGTAAAGAAAATGCCTAAGAAGGATCTTGCTGAGGAGGTAAACACATCCATCTTATTCTATCTTAGCATACCCATATATATACATATATATATATATTAATAAATGTCACAATGGTTTGTATTTGCTAATTAGTTCTTATGATGATTAATATATTTTATATATTATCTTTTCAGGTTTGGAGACTTCAAAATGTCCTTAGTGAGCAGACATAAATCACAAAGTTAGCCAATAGGAGTATGAAAGGCTTCAAAATGTATAATTCTGGTCTAAATTTTGTTTTGTTTTTAAACAAGTGCATTATACATAAAAATCATTTTAATAGTTTTATTCGAATTGAACTATTAATAGTTTTTGGGATGCTGGATTCATAGTTTTATGTATTGATGCACAATTCTTTTATCTTAGATCTTTAATACCCGTTCTATTTTCATTTTTGTCACAGTTGATCTCATCTAATCACTCGAGTTTTATAAAAGCAGTTATCATCTTGCAAGTGGTGATCATGGGGGCAGGCTGGTATTATTTGAAAGATATAGAAAGGAGGGTTTCAAGAGGTAGGCCAACTTCATACATTTACTTACTTGATTTTAAATGAAAATGATAAACGGTGTTGCTATTACGTTTCCCATCCCTCTAATTGTTGTCAAGGTGCTACGATGACAATACTAAGCTCTCTTTTATCCGCTTTGGCTGCAACAAACTGACATCGTTGACATCAAATGGTCTATTGATGTGGATATGTTGCTCAATTTTGTTATCTCACTCTTTCTAATTTCCAATTTTGACTTTTTTGTTGACTTTCATTTCTACATTCCACCAGATTGACAAGGCTGGAAAACTGCTTGCTGAAGTGTTGGTCGAAAGATTACATGGTATATAGTTCGAATTTTATTCTATGTCTTTCAATAAAAAAACAAATTGGGATTAGTGTTTCATTCTTATTTTTCTTATTTCATAGTCACTATTTTCAGTGCAGCAAGGTAAAAGAAAAAAATATTTTTGGTTCAGTTACCCAACCGGACTCGCACAAAACTACTTAGTTAGATTTTTTATATGCAGTTTCTCAAAAGCTTCAAATCAATACCCTTGTCTAATGTTCAGGCATGATTAGTGTTGATGCACAGAATGTCTGTTGACTTCATCTACATCAAGTCTTAAGTCAAGAAAGTCAAGAAAGTCAAGATTAGGGTTTTTAAAGTTAATTTCGCTTTTATGTACAATGTTTAAAGGTGATTTCGCTTTTATGACACATAGTGATTCCGCTTATACGGACATGCCATATAAGCGAAATCAGTTACAAGTGATTTCGCTCATATGGTCATGCCATATAAGCGAAATCTGTTCTACTATATATACCTCATATGTGTGTCATTAGTGAGGACATTGGAGCGAAATCAGGTCATAGCAATTGTAACCGAACTCTGTCAAATTGATTTCAGAAAAGCAATAAAGTAAAGGAATTGAATAGGAAAGCTGTTGTTACGTTACGTATACTGATTCCGCATTTATACGTGATGATGAACTGCCTTGACTGATCGTTTAGGGTCACGACACGGTCCAACAAGTGGTATCAGAGCTTCAGGACGAGGAGTTCATTCTACTTCAGCTGATTCGACATTATTCTCTCATTTCTACTCAATTTCTCTTTTATTTTTCCGGATTAAACAAGTTCCTATGGACAAAATGAGTTGAATCTCAAGTATATTGAGCAAAATTATCTTTTAATCAATCCGTAATAGTATCAGTTCTTAAAACAAAGTAAAAATCAATCAATTTTAACAAAATTTCGATTAGTTCACGAACAGAAATTTCAATATCAGATCTGGAACGAATTTGCGGTCAAAATTGAACTTTAATCATATCATTGTGATCGGAATTAAGTGTAGTACAACCCTTGAAAGTCTCAGATTGAAATTTGGCTTAAAAATGGGTAAAAAACGTGATTCCGCTTTTATGAACATCGAGTGTTAAAAGTGTTTTCGCTCATCCGGACACTACTGATTTCGCTCATACGAACAAGGTGATTTCGCTTATTTGGACATAAGTGATTTCGCTCTTACGGACAAGGTGATTTCGCTTATTTGAACATAAGTGATTTCGCTCAAAGGGACATCATCTGATTTCACTTTTGTGACACATATTGTGATTTCGCTTATTTGTCACACAACTGATTTCGCTCTTGTGTCAATCACATTGATTGATTTCGCTTATCAGTCAATCCGACTGATTTCGCTCGTGTGTCATTATTTTTCAAAATTTCAAAATTTGTCTAAAGTGTTTGATAATCTTGCAGGTACATTCACGATGGATGATCTTTTCATGAACCCGTTTAGTGATATGTACGCGTTCGCTGGAAATTCTGGAGACGATGATTCTTTGTCTAGCAATGTGAACGAGAACCCGCCAAAAGAGAAGAAAAAGGAAGCTTGGGAATCGGAAAGTGCTTTCGAAACGTTCAATAAACCTCCAAAGCTTATGGCTATTGAGGAGTATAGTCGGTGGTCAAGAAAGTTTGAAGACTGGATGATGGCATTTGCATTTCCAAGTTGGAAAAGTCTGAAGAATGGTTATGATTAAGGAAACAAGAATGGTGAAGTCTTAACAGCTACTGATGAGATTGAATCATTCGTAGCCGAACAAAAGTGTGTGACATTGTTATTTCAGTCTGTTCGGGAGGATATCATCTCATTGATAGACTATTTAAATGCTAAAGATCTTTGGGCAAAGTTAGAAAAGAAATGTATAGGTAGTGAAGAAATCAAGAAAAATAAAATAAAACTACTTAGGAAAGAGTTTGATATGTTTGGATGCTTAAAGAATGAATCAGTGTCAAAAATGATCGAGAGGTTTGGGCACTTGAAGCTGGAGTTAGTTAGACATGGAATTAAGTATTCTGATGATGAGCAAGTAGACAAGCTATTCGATTCGTTACCAGACGAGATGGAGTGGAGATATTATGCACTGATGTTGAAGAATACTATTGTTCCTGAAATGTTGAAACCAGATTTGGTGATTGAGAGACTTGAAAGTCATGAACTGGAATTGAAGAAGACTTACAAAGTTAATCACTCATCTTACCAGCAGAATTTGGATTTGTATTATCCAAAAAGCATGATGCCGAAAACTACTTCTCCAAAGACTGCGTTTTCTGTTGAAAATATGTCGACAGCCGGCAAAGAAAATCAAAGTGGTCAAAGCAGTGGAAGTCACAGTGGTTTTCACAATGGATCTTCATCTTCTGAAAGTCATTCTGATGCAAAGAATCGTTTTCAATGTAACATCGCTATAGATTTGAAGAATGCTCAGAACTTTGATGAGGAGTCGGCCAAGCAACAGATGATCTTCCTAGCATCGGTGTTGGAATCGTATGAAGGGTTGGTAGCTGGGAAGATAGGCAACACAAATCTGACAAAAGAAGATTACGATCAGATTGATCCGGAGGAAATGGAACTGATCGATATTCGTTGGGCTATGGCAAGTGCTGTTCGCCGAGCACAGCGTTTTATGGAAATTATCGGAAGAAAAACAATTGGTGGTGCATCTACTAAGTTGGGGTTTGATAAATCGAAGGTGACTTGTTTCAAGTGTAAGCAGAAGGGTCACTTCAAGAGAGAATGCCGAAACGCTTATGCTGATGAATCGGAAAATCCTTTCAGAGATGATTACTACAAGAAGGCGATTTATCACCAGAATAAATCCGAGCCGCCTAGATTGAAGTAGGTTGAAGACAACAGAGAAAAATCTAGAGCTCTTGCAGTGATTTACGATGATGAGGGGTATGATTGGAGTCAAGAGGTTTTACCGGAAGAAGATGCGGTTGGTTACGCATTCATGGCTAAAAATGAACCTATTCCATGGAAAGATGATAGAACTGAAGAGCAGAAGTATAGATACAGAAAGATGATTTCAGAAAACAAAATTACTAGACTTTCTGGTATCTATTTGGAAGCTAAGAGAGCAAAAAGATGGGATCCAGACAGGGAGTGTTATCTTGATGAGTATGGAAATATTGCAATCGATCACAAAACTCTCGATCTGGAAGCCTTAATCAAGGAAATGAAAGATGATGATGAGTATTGGCAACACAAATGGTGGGGACCTCCAACTGAGAAAATGAAAGAGGAAGCGAAGAAAGAAAAAGAGATGAAAGAGAAAGAAGAGATCGAAAAATCAAAGAAGATTGATACTGGAGTTATCGATACAACGCAGGAGTTGAATGCAGAGAACTTGGGAAAAATGGCTGACAAAGTGCTAGCTGCTAAGGCACTTGAGGTAGATTCTAACTCCGTTTCTGAGTCAAAAAGCCAGGTCAGTTCAGATATGTCAACAAATGCGTCAGGTAAAAAGATCGAAGGAAATGCTGATTGCAAAAATTGCAACAAATAGTGCAAATTTTGTAATACTGTCACGTATCTGAACGGTGAGAAAATTAAAGATCTGACAGCAAAGGTCAGAAGCGTTGAGAATCAGATTCTTAGTCGTGACAAAACAGTTAAAGCTTCAACTGAACGGATAAGAGAATTAACTGCTCAAATTGAAAATGATAAAATTGATCATGATAAAGTTAAAAATGAAAATGAAAAGTTGATTCTTGAAAACCGTCAGATTTCTGAAAAATTTGAAAAACTCAAAAGTACAATGAAAGATTGTGATGATCGAAATGGTAAAACTTTTAAAGAGAATGAACATTTAAAAGCAGTGCTTAGAGTCAAAGAAGAATCAATCAACCAACAACTGGATGAAATCGCTAAATTGAAACTTAAAGTTCAAGAGGCTGTAATCGAAAACGAGCGAATCCAGTTGAAGCTTAACAGTTACAACTCCGCAAGCTTTGTTTTGCAACATATCATTCCCAAACCCATCGGGAAAGACAAAGTGGGTGAAGATGTGTATTGTGATGGAACTGGGGTGGGGTTTCATCGAGTTCCACCACCTGTTCTTGATAATTACACTAAAAAGCAGTCTGGGTTGGTTGAAATTGAGGAAGAGAGTGAAGTTAAACTTCCGGAGAACATTGATGTTACTTTTTCTACATCATCTGATGATAGTGTTCAGACAGAGATTGTTAAGAGCACAGCTGAAAGTGTTTTGTTATCTGATTCAGCTGAAGATGATGAATGTTTCTTGGACAAATACATTCAGAAATCAAAATCCAAAAACAACTTAAATGATGAACCGGGTCTTGTGATGTACAAGATGGCTGGATCTGATAAGTTGTATTCGGATTCTGAGTTTCCAATTGAGAATGTTAATGTGAAAAAGTTGACAAAAGTGTTCAAATTGGTTGAAGTTGAGTTGTCAGAATTGAACAGTTTGAAACAAACAAAAAGGCAAATGAATTTTGAGAAAGATAAAGCTTATTACAAAAAACCTGTTGTTCCACCACGTTTTTATAATAACAATCGAAACAATTGTTCGGGTGGTTATCGGGGTGGTAATAGATATCAGAAGAAGAGTTTTCAAAATAAAAGGTTTGCTGAAAAGAAGGTGTTTGTGAACAGTTCAAGTTCACTTGCTGATGAAGAAAATGAGATTTTTTCAAAATCAAATGAAGAGTTCTTTGAGAAAAGAGCTTCACAGTATCAGTCTGAAGGCACAAGTATAGTTATTGATACTCGAACATGTTTCAGATGTAACCAAGTTGGTCACATTGCACGAAAGTGTACCAATGTGAAGCCTAAGACTGAAACTGTGAAGACTCAACAGAAGAAAGTTGATGTGAAGGGTAAAGCACCAATCGTTGTTGAGAAAAAGAATGTGAAAAATGACAACATCCAAGTGAAAAATGAATCCATAAAGAAAATGGTAACTAAAAATGACAAATTTTACAAACGGGTTGCATTATCTCAACAAGTTTGGAAACCAAAAACAGAAATGAAAATTTCAACCTCTGAAGTGAAAAAGGCTGAAGAATCAATTTCGGTTGATTATGATGCAAATTTTCCACCTCTTAAGGCTGAAAATTTCAAAATTCAAATTGCGAGAGTCAAGGTTACACCTAAGGCTGATAAGGCCTGGGTGGACACCATGTTCGAATAAGCAGTTTGAATTGCCGGAGCTTCCTTGTTTGCGAAGCATGAATCGGCATCTTTATTGTAGTTGGTTAAATTGAAGTTTATTTGGTGCAGGATCTTCCACAACTTGTATCCAGATGGATCATGGATAGTGGAGCATCTCGACATATGACAGGGAAGACCGCGTTGTTGTATGATGTGAGAAATATTAATGGTGGTTATGTGGGATTTGCTGGTCATGAAGGTGGTCGAATTGTTGGTGAAGGAACGTTATCCAATGGGATTGTGACGTTTGAGAGAGTTAACTACATCACTGAGTTGGAGAACAATCTGCTTAGTATCTCGCAGATTTGTGACAATAAGTATACTACTCACTTCACTGATAAAGAATGTTTGATTTTGAAACCTGGTTTTGTTATTCCTGAAGAATGGATTATCATGAGGGCACCTAGAGTGAATGATTTATATGTGTTAGATATGAGTGTAGCAACTACAACTACTGGTCAAGCACATTGTTTTGTGTCTAGAGCAACTGAGAAAGAATCAAGATTGTGGCACCGAAAGATGGGGCATATACACCTAAGGAAGATGAATCACTTGGTGCACAATGATTTGGTATTGGGAGTTAATATCAAAGGTTTTCATCTGGAAGGGGAGTGCATTAGCTGCATCAAAGGCAAGCAGAAGAAAAAGTCACACCCTACAAAACAAGTCAATTCAGTTTCGAGACCGCTGGAAAGACTTCACATGGATTTGTTTGGTCCTGTGAATGTCAAAAGTATTACAGGAGATTACTATTGTTTGGTCGTTACTGATGATTATTCCAGATTTTCGTGTGTTTCTTTCTTGAAAACGAAAGATGAAACATTTGACAGTTTGATGGGGCTGTTCAGGAAGATTGAGAATTTGTACCAAAGGCGTATCAAGAGAATTCGAAGTGATAATGGTACTGAATTCAAGAACAGCAAGATGGAAGAATTTTGTGATGAAAGAGGTATTTTGCATGAGTTTAGTGCTCCGTACACTCCGCAGCAGAATGGAGTCGCAGAACGCAAAAACCGGACACTAATTGAGACGGCTAGAACTATGCTTGCAGATTCAAAATTACCAATTAATTTTTGGGCTGAAGCTGTTTCCGCCGCATGCTATACGCTCAACAGGGTTCTCACTGTCAAGAAGTTCAACAAAACATGCTTTGAGCTAATCAATAACCGCAAGCCGAATTTGAAGTATCTAGAACCGTTCGGGTCACCCTGTACAGTTATAGAGCCTTTTGGAAAGTTTGGTCCGAAGTGCATTGAGGGAATATTTGTTGGTTATGCAAACCCGTTGCGACGTGTCTTCGTTCCAAGTGAGAAGCGGATTATTGAAGCTGCAAATGTTGAATGTCAAGGTTATACTATGCCGCCGCAGAATCCTGGTGATTCATGGCATTATCATTATGACAAACTATGGGATTCGTTTGACATGAGAGAAGAATCAGAGGATGATGAAGATTTCTTTGATGAGTTGGATATTTTGCGTGAATATGAGTCGCAGTTAAGGTTCCCAGCTGAGTATTCAAGGAGACCACGGGAAACTTCAAATGACGATGAAGCAGGTCCAAGTAATGCTGGTGAACATGATGATGTCCAACAGAATGAAGTTGCTCAGGATAATCAGTCGGCTCAGAATGATAATCTAGAAGCTGAAAACATGCCAGTATTTGATCATGGTGATTCAGATTCTGAGGGGGAGCAAATTCAGATTTCAAGTCAAACAAACCAAGTTGGTGAACAAGATGCAGAATAGAATGTTACTAATCTGGAGGGAAATGTAGATGTTCCAAGTGAAGTGATGCCGCGAACTTTTTCATATCATCCAGAGGAGTTGATCATAGGAGAATTGCAGACAGGCGTTCGCACTAGAAATCAGATTGATAAAGGGCTTACATGTTTTTATACAAAAGTTGCTCCTTTGCAAACTGAATTCTCATTGAGTTGTTTTATCTCGCAGGTTGAACCAAGAACTTACAAAGAGGCGCTTACTGAAGACTCTTGGGTCAATGCTATGCAGGAGGAACTTAGTCAATTCGAGAAATTGGGAGTGTGGAAGTTAGTTGATTTGCCGGATGGTCAGAGAAAGATTAACACCAAGTGGGTGTTCAAGTGCAAGAGGGACGATAGAGGAGTTGTTGTAAGGAACAAAGCTCGACTCGTTGTTCAGGGATTTAGTCAACAGGAGGGGATTGATTTTACCGAAGTCTATGCTCCTGTAGCACGACTAGAGGCAATCAGAATTTTCCTAGCATTTGCGTCTTGGAAGAACTTCAAAGTATATCAGTTAGATGTTAAATCGGCTTTTCTCTATGGGAAGGTTAAAGAGGAGGTTTATGTCGGTCAGCCACCGGGCTTCACCGATCCAATCCACAAAAACAAAGTCTACTTATTGGACAAAGCGCTGTATGGTTTACACCAAGCCCCGAGAGCTTGGTACGAGACTTTGTCTCAACACCTACTAGCCAACAAGTTCATTCGTGGAAAAGTGGATGCCACTCTCTTCACTAAAGAGGTCGATGGTCATCTTATGATAGTTCAGATCTATGTGGACGATATAATCTTTGGATCGACAAATGAAAATCTATGCAAAGATTTGAATCAGTGATGAAGCAGAAGTTTGAAATGTCATCAATGGGGGAGATGAAATTCTTTCTGGGTTTACAAGTTGAACAACTTCCGAAGGGAATTTTCATTCATCAGTCAAAGTATGTTCATGATATTCTAGAGAAATTTGGGATGTCAAGTTCTACTCCAGCTGCTACCCCACTTGTAACAAATCATGGGATTCACCCAGATCTCATCGGAGACAGGGCTGATGAAACATTTTACCGTTCCATGATAGGTTCTTTAATGTACCTAACTGCTTCACATCCTGATATCATGTACCCAACATGCCTCGCAGTAAGATTTCAGTCTAACCCGAGAGCATCGCATATGATCATTGTGAAGAGGATATTGCGCTACCTGAAAGGAACTCCTTCATTGGGGTTGTGGTATCCTAGGAAAGGCGACTTTACGCTCGAAGGGTATTCCGATTCGGATTTCGGATGCTGCAAAGTAAATTCAAAATCAACAACTGCAGGATGCCAGTTCTTTGGTCCTAGATTGGTTACCTGGCAGTGTAAGAAACAAACGTCTGTGGCGTTATCTACATGTGAAGCGGAGTATGTTTCTGCTAGCAGTTGCAGCTCTCAGATCTTGTGGATACAGCAACAGATGTGCGACTACGGTTTGCAGTTTCTTAACACACCTCTTTTTGTTGATAATGAGGCTGCAATAAATATAACAAAAAATCCAGTACATCACGCTAAAACTAAACACATAGAAATTCGTCATCACTTTATTCGTGATTGTTTTGAGAAAAAGTTGATACGAATTGAGAAAATCCACACTGACGAACAGAAAGCTGATTTACATACCAAAGCTTTTGATAAAAATCGGTTTAAATATTTGTTAAAACTGAACGGTATGAAGCTTCTGTCGGTGTCGGATGGTATAATTGGCGTTGATGAGAGTACTGTTGCGGATGAAGACGAGAAACAATCTGCAATGGTTTGTCGAATTTTTACTTGTTTTGGTATTTAGGGGGAGTAGATATTTGTATGATATTTGTATATAGTTTATTTTCAGAAAATACAAAAACAGTAAAAAATACAAAAACATGATAAAATGAAAAAGAGCTTGTGTATATAGGGAAAATGATAGTACATCGGCTAGACGATTACAGTATGCTAAAGATTTGTAAAGTATAAAAGAGTTAAACAATCTCACTGATGATGTGTCGATAGGTTTTCACACATTTAGTAGATTTATTCGGGATATAAACCTAAATTCAAACTAGTGAATTCGTGGGGAACACTACTTGGATATATAGGTAACCCCTGAAATCTCGTTTGAAAGGTCTCTTAATCTGATATACTAGGTCTTTATACTCAATGATGTCTGGGGTATTATTCCGGGACTTCTGCTGAACGGTGGTTCTGACCTAGTCCCTGGCTAATACTTGCTTCAATGCTTGAAACATAGCATTACACCCTCAGCATGCCGATGAAACAATAAAATTGATAGTCGCTGCTGTTGTAAGCAAAAAGATCCTCTAAAGGGGACACACCGAAAAGTCGAAGCTGATATCTCTCTGCGTATACGGAAGTATCGACCTGAGATCCCTCGGCCCTCGCATACCTAATTTATATACAGATATTATTGTAGTATATTCACCTGTAAGACTGATTATTGGGATTCTGGATACGGGAGTATATTCAAGAGGTGGGACACATGAATGATCTAAGTTCATAATTCATCTAAATCGTATCCTGAGTAAATTGAAATTTGTGTGGGAATTTAAGATGGATCAGTATATCGACAATCGATGTGAATTGTTTAAGTCTGAGTATGAAATGAAGCTTAACGGTACTTGTAATTTGTCTGATAAGCTGATATGATTCCCTGACACGCTCACCAAAAATACGTTTGTAAATAGTTTACGTTGTTTACTTTCTGCAATTTAAGTTTTCTATATTTCATTTCTTAGTTTAGATCACTTTGATAAAATCCAAAAAGATTTTATTTTCTGCTTTATTTTCCGACAAACCAAAGTGGAGAGTTGATTGTTGGATTCTCAGATGTTTGAAGCAGATGCAGGAGATTCTGGACTGAAGAATGAGGAGAGTTTATCTTTGAAGAAGTTTGATTGTTTGAAAAGTCAAAAACAAGTTCATTAATTTGATACTTGTTATTTTTAGAAATTGTTTGAAAAATGTTTTTAAAATCAGTTTTGATTCGTCAAAAGATCAACCAAGGTCATTAATTTGGACTTGGTAGATTAATCAAGTGATCAGGGTCATTAACTTGGACCTGAATACTTGAGTGGATTATTAAAACTGTTTGAGTTTGTGTTTTAATGTTGGAAAGATAGAATTGTAATGTTTATTGGTTGAGTAACAGGTTTTGGACTTCATAATTCCCAATGGAAGCTAATTGTTAAAGCTTGAACCAGATATCTCAGATTCTAGCATATCGAGAGGGGGAGTCTGTGAAAGGGGGAGTCTGGATCAACAGTCAAAGGGAAGATGGAAGTTAGAGACAGGTTGTGTTTCTGAAGTTTGTAAAGACAGAGAGTTAGAGAAAAGACTAAGACTGAAGACTCAGGAGCTGAAGACTACGTCAACATCCAAGGGGGAGTCTGTTGATGCACAGAATGTCTGTTGACTTCATCTACATCAAGTCTTAAGTCAAGAAAGTCAAGATTAGGGTTTTTAAAGTTAATTTCGCTTTTATGTACAATGTTTAGAGGTGATTTCGCTTTTATGACACATAGTGATTCCGCTTATACGGACATGCCATATAAGCGAAATCAGTTACAAGTGATTTCGCTCATATGGTCATGCCATATAAGCGAAATCTGTTCTACTATATATACCTCATATGTGTGTCATTAGTGAGGACATTGGAGCGAAATCAGGTCATAGCAATTGTAACCGAACTCTGTCAAATTGATTTCAGAAAAGCAATAAAGTAAAGGAATTGAATAGGAAAGCTATTGTTACGTTACGTATACTGATTCCGCCTTTATACGTGATGATGAACTGCCTTGACTGATCGTTTAGGGTCACTATACTGATTCCGCCTTTATACGTGATGATGAACTGCCTTGACTGATCGTTTAGGGTCACGACACGGTCCAACAATTAGGGCTTTTTATAATGATTTTTTTATGAGTTTGTGATTGATTCATGTTGTAAAGATTTCGGTGATCAAATTCAAGAAGCTGGCAGCAAGTCAAACTAACAGCTGCAGCTTAATAATTCTAATGATGAATCAGATCAGGTCTTTAGCAGATTATGGTGAACATAAATCATGTGCAGTAACCACAACAAGACGTCTTACTGATACTATGGTTAAAGATAAAGGCCTACATTGCCAATATGTGTTTTGACTCTTGAAAAACTTAATATCGGTTTTGTGTTTCTTTTCTTTCTATTTTGATATAAAAGCTTACCATTGTTCAAATGTCATTGTTGATGAGAACAGGGTAACCCTGTGAGCGAACATGTTGTTCCTGCTGCCATATTTGAAACTGATGCAGGTTAAACTGTAGACCGTTACACTTGAAATCTTTTAACTGAAAAGTACATCTGTCTTACATGTATCATCTGCAGAACTTATGAAGTTGTATTGGAAAAGTGGTGCAAAATCTCATCAGATTTTAGTATACGGTCCATTATTGACTGGTCATATTACAAACAACGGCTTAGCTCTGCTATACAGAAGATTATTACCATTCCTGCAGCAATGCAGAAGGTACACTGCTTCTTATAAACGTTCGATGAGGTATTGCATTTCTTTGGCATGTAAGCGTTAGTTTACTTTCAAAATTGTTGGTCTTTGTTTCTTTCTTAGGTATCAAACCCTGTTCCAAGAGTAGTTCGTCCTGATTGGTTATACAAGAAGGTTCGTGAAAAAGAGGACAAACTAAGGCAAAGAAAAGTAGACGACATTTTTCGTTCAGTGAACAAAGTAAATAACGATGACCCGAAATATTGATCCTCGGTCTTCTTCCCCATTTCTATGCGGTTTTTAGCAACAAGTACTTTCAGTGACATGAAGGTTGCAAGCATTGTCCCGCTAAAGGGTGGAGCTCCTCCCAAGTTTTCTCAGAGGACTCAACTGGTAACCAAGAGTTACCAAGTCATTTGATCGATGTTTTTGTCATTCAGGGTGAATCTACCAGTCCTTGGCTTCTGAATTTTATCTACATAAACACGCTTTTTGTTCGTCTTTTAATCATCATATGATAATATATATTTTTGAATTTTAATCGAGTAACCCTAGAAACCTAACTAAGTCCGTGGGCTCATAGTCTAATAGACAGGTAATACTATTATATTTTGGTGAAAGTGAATTGTCGTGTATAGAGAATATTGTTATTCTAACACCAACGGACCTATTTGATTTTTATAACACGTAGGCGATCATGTGAAATATTCCAGCATCTGACATTATTGAATCATACTCTGTAGCTAGGGATTTTAACATAACAATAATGGCACACAAGAAGATCAGAGAGTTTGACTTAAAGAGGCTGGTGAAGGAGCATTTTAAATGAATCTCTGGTTCTGAATTGGCTATTAAATCAGCATAGGTATATGATTAAGTTTTGTATTAGATTGGATTGGATTGTTAGTGTTTTTTTCTTGCCCTAGTTGTTGTTCTAAGAGAAGATGCAATTGAATTTGTAGTGTATTAGCTGGATCTCGAACTTAATTGGCGACTGATTAGTATTGGATCATGTGTACTGATTCTGGAAGTGTTTATTTGATCTGATCTGTAGTTTTAGGGGTGTTTGGATGTCGTTTGAGATTGGTATAGAGTTGGAGTTTAGATATTAATTTTGTTTCATAGTGTCGAGTTTTCTTTCATCAATATCATGATCTTCTATTCAAAGTTGAAATGATCTCATTTTATTACCAATTTTGGTGGCTAGGTGGATATGACAAAGAAGAGAAAGCAGCTAGGGCTTATGATATGGCTGCACTCAAGTACTGGGGAACTTCTACTACCACCAACTTTCCGGTGACCACAACCATTATCGCAGGAAATTAAAAAAATATATTGAAAAATCTAAATTCAGTGGCAGTTGCACTAAGGAGTAGACGTAATAAAATCTTCCTCCTTATGGAAGAGGTAATATCTTCACCCTGATACGTTGTCAATTGCTCAAATATGACCTGTTCAAATTCAAAAAAGCGTATCCTTTATGCTCTGAAAAGTTTGTGATTAATAATCATTTCTAGCAAGTCATAGAAACGTAGGAGGCATACTTGGTGAAAGCACATATATTAACAAGTCATTATCATACGCACTAAAATTAAATTTGTTAAGTTTTACATTACTGAAAAATAATGTAAGAGTATATATGCCATTCGTTTAAGGGCCAAGCACGAGCTTGCCTAACCTCAAACAGTGTTTTAATCCGAGAAAAAGTGAAACCACTATTTTGGGTTAAAACAGTGTTTTGAAACCACTTTTGGGTTAAAACAGTGTTTGAAACCACTGTTGGGTTAAAACAGTGTTTTGAAACCACTTTTGAGTTAACAGTGTTTGAAACCACTGTTGGGTTAAAACAGTGTTTGAAACCACTGTAATAACCCAAAAATGGTTTCAAAACACTGTTTTAACAACACTGTTTTAACCCAACATTGGTTTCAAAACATTGTTTTTACCCAAAACAATGGTTTCACTTTTTCCTATAGGTATATGTGCATATATATTAACGAAATTGCTGTTCTTTTACGCTATTTACATAGTAATCTTTAGATTTGCTTAATTCATGTTTTGATTTATAAATTATGCATAAGAGCTCTAATGTGCAGCTTAAGGACAACTTTTTAACAATTTCAGGTATTTTTCATGTTGTTTCAGCCAAGGAAGGTGAAGGTGTTGTTCAGATGACATCAGTGGTTGTAGAAGTTGAAGAGAATAAGAGTGCCAAAGAGAATAATGAGATGAGTTCTGCTATGAATGAAGTTGCAGATATTAAAGGAGTTATGAATATGAATAAAAATCTTGATGCACGTATCGTGCCGCCTCCGGTTATAGGTTAGGCTACTGTCCATTGATAATAATCGTTTCTTTAAGATGTTTGATGTTACTTGGCTGGTATTGTAATTGCGAGATGTCTCATAATCCTAATGACATAATAATTCAATGCGATGGCAGCGCGGATTTAAAGAACATTAAATATGATAGCTGGAGTTCAAATTTCATCCTGCTTGTATAGAGTTGACACCAGAGGAGGCTAAACAGATATAGCTAATGTAATGGTATTGGTAGACTTATTTCTTGCAAAACTACAATCTTTAAACTGTGAGTATTTTACTTCTCCCCATTACACACTTCATCCATACACTGCTTCTAATAGGTCATTTGGATTGGTATAATTTTTCTTTCTGTTTAATAGGGTTGCATCTCAAAGGAAACAGGAAAAACTCGGAATCTTATACAAAAAGATCGTGTGCTTGCTGCTGAATTTTCTTTTAGATGAAATGCTACTTAAATGAAAAGTAGTATGTTCTTTGTTTAGTAATGTCTTTGAAATTGGTGATCGTAGGTATATCTAATCAGATTAGTGAAAGGGTTCACTAGTCTCAACATGACTATTTTCCTAAATGACCCATGTTGTTACCATGCCCGACCAGGTATAAGTTAATATATTCTCAATTTCAAAATTTTAATGACTATGTCAAAAGTAGTATTCTAACAAAATTAGGAACTTTTATATGAGAGTTAAGACATGAGTGTTTTACCACGCATCGGTGCTCTAAGAGAGATAGCATTCCCATCCTTTTCATATTTTAATCATTTTATGAGTCTGTATATTAATCTAGAATACTTTCTTATAGAAAGTTAGGTAGACGTTATTCGTTATATATTATGTTTATGTAGAAAAAGTATATCATTTCTTTAGTCATGCATGAATTTTATTTAGTTGCGTTTCAATTCTAGGGATTTACAACTGATCATGATAGAGCTCTAGAAGACATGTAGAGAATGTGATTTCTTTGACAAAGTCACATCTATTTCAGGTGTTCTATATACACTTCTAAAAGAAGAAAGACGAGTCGGTATACGAAGGTATCTTTCTCTTGCTTGCTGTTAACACCATAGATCCATTCATTGCCAAATTTTATGTTCTCCTTTTTAATAATTAATTATATTATATTATGAATGCTTTGAGCAGAGAGCTGCTAAGGGTATTCAGGTTTACAATGGAATACCTTTACAATGAGCTGCAAAAGTGCCATTTATGATTACGTTTGATGTCGAAGGTCTACCAAAGTGATCCTCTGCTGATGAAGACAAAATCTGAAGAAGCAAAGGTCTGCTATGGCTCAACAGATGTTAAAGACTAACAAATGATATTCAACAGATGCTGCTCAGCAAAGGTTAACAATGTAATAATGCTTAGGCTAACAGCAGATGTTAGGAGTTTATTATGCTGCTTGATCGTAGTTAATGTTTGTTGAAAGCCAAGTTATATTGCATGTATTGATTTTTTTCAAAGTAAAGATTTTAAGTTTGTTAGTATATTCATTTGATGTTTTACAGCTTCTGTATCGAAGTTTAATAAGCACATTGGCAACAGATATGAACATTCAGGAAAGTAATTCCCTTCTAAAAAAATATATAGTGATTCGTTGTTTAATGTATTATGCATGGTTTTCCAAAAGCCACCCGTGTTTGCACGGTTTGTTGTTGATTTGCTTAAATCATGTTGTTTTATCGTTTTGTTATATTTATTCAATTTTCCAATAGATTTTCATGTTTGTTAATATTCTAGATAATTGACAAGTGGCAAAAATCAAAATGAGGAGCTTAATAATCATCAAAGTGTACTTCATTTTTATTTATTAGTATAAAGATTAGACTTATTATTAACTTTCTGCCTACTGGACAATGACTTTGAATGTCAATATATATCAAATCCCCGATAATCTAACTGAACTGATAATTACTTACTAATTAATATAATAAAACGTTACTAGAACTACCTGTGTTTTACACGGGTCCGACTACTACTATATTATACAACAATATTTTTTGTAAATACTTATCTTATTATATCTATATAAATATAGAAAAAACGGATGCTGGTGGGCTGGCCTTTCTGGACCCATTACCCAGCCTATCAGTTTTGATACTTGATTTTGTTGAACACACTTTTAATGATGCCAAACACCTGGTTCGGACTTGCAAGTTTGTTGACAACGGGTGTAACTTTTAACTAGAGGTGACAAAGTCACAAAACGGGTCAGGTTGAACGGGTATTAGTTAAACGTTTGCAATGCCTTTTGACTGTACCCGAATAAACTTTTTCAGTTCTCTGAAAAAACAAGTTAATGGGTAAAGTTATCTTTAAAACGGGTCATATAATATGACAATTGTCCAAAAAGTCGACCTCTTAAATTGTTCCATCTTCCTCTATAGTCTATAATCATCATCATCATCAGTAGATTAGTTATTTATAATTTCCTTTTTTTAATTAGATGGAAGATAAAAATGTTTTGACTCGTTACCCAACCCATCCATCTTGCCTCCTAGAAAATAATTCATTATACAACTCTATTTACTACAATAATTGGAGGGGAACCATGCCTGCTAGCTCCAACTTCCCATGCACAAGAACTCCCCAAGGTGTACAATTTGAGATATATTAACTGATACAATAACATGATTCTGCGGAGCAGAGACTATCTCCTCAAACTATTTCAATTTATAATGTATAAATGCTTTTAAGCTTAAACTTATGTTTGGTTAAATGTAGTCGAATAATATGGCTTGGTGACTTAAATTACCGGATTTCCCTCTCTTACCTGTCTGCAAAGGATCTTGTTGAGGTGCGCAACTGGAGGGCTTTATTGGCAAATGATCAGGTAACATTTTTTAATGATACTTTGGTAATGGTTATGTTTTTCAATCTTTTACAACATTTTCTTGAAATTGTTAGTTTATATGTTTACAGCTTCGGATTGAGCAAACAAGTGAACGTGTATTTAATGGGTGGATTGGAGGATATATTTTCCTCACACATTCAAATATTCAAATAATTCAGATAGACATGCATGCAATAATATGCATTCAAAAGAAAAGAACTCTAGCACAGTATATCTATTTTCTTTGAATATTCATTCAAAAGAACTGTATACTAACAACTACCAACAACAGAATTTTCAACCATGTACTGTTATAATTTTTTTTTTTTACTTTTGTTATTGCTACACAACAAAACACTACAATCCTTTTCAGCTTATGCATGTCAATTACCTTACTTTTTCCGTTTTCTGCAAAAAAAAAAAATGTTTTGCTTGTAACAAAAACCAGGTGGGGTGGTTCAAAAAATCAATCTATATGCATAATTCTTGGTATTGTTTTAGTTAACTTATAAAATGTTGACGAGTGGTTTTCAATGAAGGTGTGATCGTATCTTGTGGAATGGTCGAAGGCTCCAACAAATGTCTTATAAACTGCAAGGCTCCATCAAATGTCTTATGTTCGTGGTCGAGGGCTTCATCATAGGCCTTATCTTTGTGTATGTGATCTTGTACAAATGATTGCCATTCGTCTTGTTATTGTGTTTTTATACATCAATAAGTTATTTTGAGGATACAATAGCATATTTAAAAGTAAACAATTTCAAATTGGGATCCCGAACACCCTTAATGTTGTTTCATGTTGTCTTTTGACACCTACCCATTCAAAATATGCTATGATGTAAGGATTGTAAGCCATCACTTTTGACAATATGATATGACTATGATTTAGTATTTGGAGATCTTTAAACTTGAACACGGATCGTGTTCCCCTTGTAAAAATGAGCTGTGGTTCGTAGTAAACATCATAATTGAATATTAGGTTAGTCGGGACACCCGCTGCAACGGGCGGGCATTACCACTAGTTTAATATTAAAAGTTTGGTGTTTTTACAAACTTTTAAATTATTTCCTAACTACGATCCTGATGAAATTTTTTCCGCTGCGTATTTAATAAACATCGGTACCACTTGACTGGTTCACGGCTCCCGCTCCCAGGGTGGGGTCGGGGGCTGTGACAGCTACATCTGACTCGACCCCTGGCCCGCCTCCCTCGGCAGAGGCTGCCCTGGGTACCACTCGGTACAACCCTCATCAAGCGACCAAATCACCCGGGCCTTGTCCGATAACACCTCGTCCGGAATCTTGATCAAGACTGCCATGGCCCTACCTATCGGATCAACCTGGTGTAACAACCCGACTTTTCGGATCGTTACCTAGTTTGCTTTTACTTCAATTTGTAACAGTCTCGTATTCCGAGATTCGATATAAATAAAGGGTTATACTATACTAAATACTTTTCATCACACCGCCCCACTATACGTTTAAACGCTTTATATTTGCAATGCTTACGCAACACAAATTACAGAGAATTATGCTATTTTTATTGCCGTGTTTGTTTGTTTGGTTATCGTACGCCTCCGCATACGCTTGTCACGACTAACACGCAAAATCGCAAAGGCCGTTAAATTGTAGAAGTAATGTTATGCTGTGTGTTCTTTTGTGCTTACTTGTGTGTGCTTTATATGTTTTGGATGATACTCGCAAACGCTAACGTAACGCAAACTCAACGCTACTCGCACAACTCAATTTATCACACCAAGACGCAACGCAACACCTAACAAACAAATCAAAGTGAGAAACTAACCAAACACAATTCAACCATCCGAATGGCCTATCCGTCCGGATAGAGCCCATCCGTCCGGATGGAGCTATCCGGACACCGCTACTCGCACACCCACTTAACCCCTTGCCCTCCTCTATAAATACCCGTCGTACGCCCTAATTTCAACACTTTGACACCCCCATCCGCTGCCAAGTCTCAGAAGCGATTCAAGGCCATTTTGTAAGATTTTCTTCTCCAATCTTCACTCTATTTCACTCTACTTCATCTTCTTCATCATAATCACACTCACACTCACACACACACACACTTTAACTTTTTCCCAAAACCCTTGATTCCAGCCACCCCGGAGATGTTTTCCGCTCAGTTTGCTTAGGCAAACTGTTGAGGAGCATCATTCACTCGGGATGGGGTTAAGTTATAAAGGATTTCAACATTTTCAACTTGTTTTGAATTGCTTTTCAGTTTTTACACAAATTTTGATGGAATCAGGACTTAAACAGACTCTCGACTCATTCCTTAGTCGAAAGCCGGCTTGAAAACTGATTCCCACCAAAGAGATGTACCAATTAACGGGTCAAACATGAATCCTCATCATGAACAACACGTTTGTCCGAATGGGCAGGGCCTATCCGGCGGAATGAACTGGATTTGGTATTTTCCGTTGTTTGACACGTCCTCACGCCGTCTTCGTTAACTTAGAAACTTTTTTTTAGAAAATTTTGTAAAAACTTCGAACACAGACCATCCATCTGAATGGACCATATCCATCCGTCCGGATAGGCTTCGTGCTCACTCCAAATAGTTTCCCTTCTATTTTTAGACATCAATTTTTACTCCAAATCTTATCATTCTAGCAAGACAGCCCATCCGTTCCGAATGGCTCCCACCCATCCGGATGGCGCCCATCCGCTCGGATACACTGTCAAATACTTAACACGCTCGACATCCCGTTTACGACCGTTCAGCCCTGAGGAATACTTATGCTTATGTTTCCGTGCACAGTCTAACTCAGTGCTCCCTTCAATCCAACTAGATCGTGTTTAACTGTTTAACACGCACCGTGAGTATACTTAAACCCATCTTCTTTTAACGTACGTTTGGGTATTACATACGTTCTCTATCAAAACACAACACACAACACAAACACTTTATAAATGCTAACCGCTCCTGTCACACCCCCAAAATCCACAAGCGGAGTATCACCGCAGGAGGCGTGACTGACCAGGATCCAGCCACCAATCATATTGAACAATGTAATTAAATAAGTAAAAGTCCAACCACACAATATAATTGGTGTTCAAAACAAGTTAATCAAATTTAAGTTACCAGCGGAAGCATAAAGTTTAAAAACCAAAGTATAAGTTTAAATGTTCATAAAGTTTAACATGGCACACAATGGTCCATGTCCCACAATGACTCCTGCTCCCCTGCAAGCTCCAGCTAAACCTCTAACGACCTGCAAGGCATGTAACAACGAGTCAACAACAAAGTTGAGCGAGTTCACAGTTGGTTGTCCATTTGAAAATCATTAGTTAATCAGTTCCTTGTTTCCCAAACCATAAGAAGTGGGGGCTACCCCATGTTATCCACTAGACCCGTTACCATATCGACCACTGACTGAAGTAAGTTGGTGCCCTAACGTCAATGTCTATCATCATTGACTAGTGCCTAGATCCATTAGTTCACGCCCGTCCTCTGTGGCACGGTGTGAGGCTTGTCAAACCTAAATAGCGCTATCTAACTAATGACCCGCTCGCCATTGGCCCGACGATTAAGTCGATATAAAAATGAGGGACTTCATGATAGAGATTTTGATCTAGTATCAATGTTATCACCCTTCAATAAAAAGGATGTGGTACGTGTCCCCAAACCAGGAGATCACGCAGGTTCTGATTAAATCCTTTGTACGTGTTATCACCCTTCAATAAAGAGGATGTGGTACGTGTTCCAAACCAGGAGGTCAAGCAGTTTCCGATTAAATCCTTTACCCATTCCCAACCACCGGGAATCCCATGCCTTATAGAAAGTGTGAACTCACCTTGGTTTGCTCGGTTTGTTAATCTACTTGTTCACAGTTAATCAGTCAAAGCCTATAGTATGCATACATACGAAATCAGTTTACATCCATAAAGTTCACGTATAACATACAATCACAGCGTGCATTCAAACATCTTAACAGTCATTCAAGTTCATGCAAAAACCAGTCTTCACTATCATCAATAACAACATAGTTATTTATCATCTTAAGTGTTCTAATCCTACAGTCTGTTGTGACTACACACAGGGCGGCGAAACTTCATACGGCGAAACTTATAGAGTTTCATCGAGATGCCAGGTGACGAAACCTATAGTGTTTCATCGACATACATGGTGGCGAAACATCTAATGTTTCTTCGAGACACAAGATGGCGAAACATCCAGAGTTTCGCCGAGACAATGTGTGGTAAAAGTCTCTAGTGTTTCGTCACAACCCTAGCCAAACAGTTATCTTCTCTTTCATTCAGCCGTAAGTTATTATTTTCATCAATACTCAACAGATCTAACAACAGATTCAGCGATGATCATGTATCGTAGTTATGTATTATCATGCTTACACAGTATAACAGTAATTCATCATACATTAAACTTGCACCCTATGCATAACAGTTTACAAGCTTTCATACAATTACCACAATCATAACATACTTGTAATTGATGACCACTTAGATCTACTGGTTCCTTACTATTAAGAACCATCGTATGATTATGATTTATACATTTTGATCAGATCCTATGCGAGCATTCCGTTAAACATGAACAACCGATAATAATATGTAAAATTCAGGAAACATTCAAACCCTAATCATCACAATCTGGTAATCCAGTATCTAACAAGGTCCTATACTCACAAAAGCACCATAACAATCATTAACAAGGAATCAAGCAGATTAAGTCGGGAAATCTAAGAACATACTAACCGGTTGCAAGATGAGACTAGCAAGAATTCGAGAGAGATGATGGTTGCCGTCGGGTTTCAAGGGAAGAGAGGTTAGGGTTTCGCTATCATACGGTTATGCAAATATATAAAGAAACTGGGTAACATGACCGACTCATAACTGGGCCTTGCTTGGGCCGCGGGTCCCAACTGGCGAAACTCCTAAGTTTCATCGATATGCACATGACGAAACCTCTAGGTTTCGTCGAGTGAGAGATGGCGAAACTCCCAATGTTTCGTAGAGATGGTTTGTGGTGAAACACCTAAGTTTCATCGAGTATGCTTTTGATTGCAAACAGTTCAAAAGTTTATAAAACCAAACATCCTAATCACATTAATCATATATTAATGAATAACACAATATCTCAAACACATAATCAAACGTGTACAATTACAAAGCAAACAAGTTATGCAAACATAATTGTGAAACAAATAACGTGTCGAGGAAAGACCTTGAAAACTCGGGTTGTCACATCATCCCCAACTTGAAAGAAATTTCGTCCTGAAATTTAGCACGTGGTTACTGAGGAAGCTAGTTAAGTTGCGTGGTTTCCTGGTTTTCCTGCGGTGTCACATCATCGCCCTGTTGGTTTGGAATCTCGTCCTGAAATTCCGCAGTAGCTTCAGCCTCAGTAGTGGATTCACGTTTCTTGAACAACTGGGGATACTTGTGTTTCATTCGGTCTTCTCGTTCCCAGGTAAACTTTGGGCCACGACGGAAGTTCCAACGAACTCGAACAAGAGGTATCCTGGTATGCTTGAGAACCTTAACGTCTCGGTCTGTAATCTCTACAGGTTCTTCGAAGAATCGCAACTGATCATCGATAGTGAGTTCCTTGAGAGGAACTATGAGGGTCTCATCTGACAGACACTTCTTCAGATTTGACACATGGAATACGTTGTGAACTCCGCTGAGTTCTTCGGGTAGGTTCAGTCTATAAGCCACCTTTCCAATTTTCTCAGTGATTTCGAAAGGTCCGACATATCGCGGGTTGAGTTTGCCTTGTTTACCAAAATGAACTACACCTTTCCAAGGTGAGACTTTAAGTAGTACTCGATCCCCAACCTGGAACTCGAGTGGTTTCCTTCGCTTATCAGCGTAGCTTTTCTGACGGTCATGAGCTGCCGCCATTCATTTTCGTATCTGAGTAATCTTCTCTGTTGTGTCTACGAAGAGTTATGGGCCAGTGATTTGGTTGTCGCCAACCTCTGCCCAACAAAGAGGTGATCGGCACTTCCGTCCGTACAATGCCTCGAATGGAGCAGCCTGGATACTGGTGTGGTAACTGTTGTTATACGAAAACTCCACTAACGGGAGGTGTTTTTCCCAGCCGTTACCAAAGTCTATTACACATGCTCGAAGCATGTCTTCAAGGGTTTGGATGGTGCGTTCAGATTGTCCATCCGTCTACGGATGATATGCTGTACTCATGTCTAGACGAGAACCAAAAGATTTGTGCATCGCTTGCCACAACTCAAAAGTAAAAAGCGCGTCACGATCAGATATGATGGAGGTTGGCACCCCGTGCCTTGAAACTACTTCCTTCAGGTATACGTCTCCTAAAGTAGAAAACTTATCCGTTTCCTTGATAGCCAGAAAATGTGCAGACTTGGTCAGTCGATCCACGATCACCCAAATGGTATCATTTCCTCGTTGAGATCTAGGTAAGCCAGTAACGAAATCCATAGAAATTTTCGCCCATTTCCATGTCGGTATCTCTGGTTGTTTGTCACACCCCCAAAGATACCCTAAGCAGAAACCCCCGCGAGGCGTGTGACGTACCAAGATCTAGCCACCAATCACATTGAACTCATACAAGATTTTAAATAAAACTTTCATTCATTAACATAAAGAGTTACAAAACAGTATTCACAAAACATCGTATTCAGCGGAAGCATAAATCATTAGTTTTCTGTTTCATAAACCATACGTATGATAACCATTAAATTCGTCTCGCGATTCCATGTATCTCGACCCATGACCACTCCAGCATCCCAGACAGCAAGTTCCACATCCGCACATATCTATAACCTGCGAGCATGCACACACGTGTATCAGACAACGCTGGTGAGTTCATAGTTTTACGAAAACGTTGGTTACCAAGTGTTTAATCCAGTTTGTTAACAAATTCGAAAGTAATGTTGATAATATCTCGAATACAAGACGACTCCTGATTTACATTACCCTTTCACCAATGCTCCTATCAAAGCATTGGTCATGACTAGGTCATTAGTTCACACCCGTCCTCTCAGGTACGGGGTGAGGGTGCCAAACCTAAGTAGCACTACTAACAAATACCTTGTTACCTCTCAGGTAACCAAAAAACACGGAAGGACTTTAATGGTGATAGGATGAGTATATTATCCAACATTCCAGATTTACCCAAAAGACATATTCCTCTTAGGAATACCCATGATTTACCCAAAACCAATCCCTCTCAGGGATACCCAAAGACTGTCCCCAACCACCAGGACGCATGCTCAAAAGGAATGAACTCACCTTAGTTTTGCTCGGTAAGATTAGTTTACTTGTTTATCGTTGAACACCCACACCCTAATATGGTTCCAATGACAGTTAGTTCCGCTCACACATAAACCACGTATTCTTTGTACAATTCCCACAAGTGGTAAGCAAGTATGGCACGTATTATCACACAAGTTACAACGAGCATTCGGGCCATATGTATTTTCACGTTACAGCATCATATATCACAACAACACATGGTAGCAGTTTAATCCTTATTCAATCGATCATGCAAATAACAACAATAATTCATATCACTCACATTTATTTGGTTACCAAAAATCTTGTATTAACACTGTTCAAGGCTCGCCACAAACTTGGCAGCCCATACCGAAAGTCCTACGGTGATCGGCCCAGTTACAGTTAAGCCCATTACAATAACCGTTTCACCCTACTATCACTACCCGACCCAATCATCATATATTCAACTCACTAACAACCCATTATCAGGAATTAAAATTGTAAAAACCCTCTTAATCTGAATGACCCAATCATTCAAGATTAACAACAATTTTCACAACCAATAAACATAACCCATCATCATCCTGTTAACACCACACATTCCGAATCATCAAATAACCTCAATGTTTAACATTGAAATCCATAATCTTTTCTAATAATCATGCCTCAAATATAAGTATTAAACCAAGTTAAGTTAATTAAATCATCATCATAAAGAACCACTTTCATTACATTCAAGTAATCGTAATTATTTAATAAACGAAATTGCAACCAAACAATCATTCGGCTCATATGTATAGACACATATTCCAACCTCAACAACAAGACATCATCACATCATTTAATTCTCATAACATTAATATCTTTGACTAATCTGACAACACACATGGGCCGCCAATTTCCTTGTTCAAGGTTATCCCCTTTATCAAACCGTTACATACCATTCTATTGGACTGATAATGCTACTGTTACATCTAATTTAATTATGAATCACATATACAACACATAATATCATGTATCAATCTCATAATATATGTATCAAAGGAACTCTAACCAAGCAAGGATAATAGTACACTAACCGAGAGCTTGACTGGATTAGGATGTTGACTGACTAGGGGGTTGCATCGATGAGAGGGGGGGTTCCACTGCCGTCGGGTTAATGAGAGGTAGAGGAGAGGTGGTTAGGGTTTAAGATTATGTGAAAGTTAACATATAAAATCACGTACAAATCACTTATGTGCGCATGTATCTACTAACCCAAAGCTAATCGGCCCACCTCCAACTATAACCGGCCCACTTCCAATCCTGGGATGAATCTGCGATAGTATCTTGCGAGACCAAGAAATTGCTGTACCCTCGAAGGGAACTTTGGTGTCGATCAGTTTCGAACAGAATGGATCTTAGCGAGATTCACGTGAATTCCCACTTCGTTGATTTCATGACCAAAAATGTACTTCTCGAATCCAAAAGATACAAATACCGCCCATGTTGTTCCCTTCACCTGGAAATGATCCAAAACGTCATCAATAAACACGGCCAATTCACGTGGTCCATAAAGCTGCTGGTGTGTTGGTTAACTCGATGGTCATGGTGTACAAAGTCGCAATGGCCGTATTGCGTTCGATACGCCGATCCAGGAACATTCTCCTCTTGGACTTCCTTCTGATGGAAGCTCGTTTGTTATACAGTCCTTGAATAGAGGTTTGACCCTCGCAACTGGTCAACAGGTTGTCAATACATGGTCGAGACAAACGGTTCTTGGATGTCACCTTGCTGAGTTATCGATAGTCAGTACACATGTCCAACGATAAGGCTCATCTTCACGGATATAATCGGGGCTCCCCAGAGTGAAAACTAGGTCTGACAAAACTCTTGTCCGACAGTTCCTGTAGTTGATTTAACAGTTCTTGCGACCCTCCTGGCGCAAGAGGGCAAGAAGTACGAAGAATCATGGCTGCCTCTGGCGCGGAATCAAACTGAGAGTACCTCTAACAGTTGTGGAAGTAAACCTGAAAGTTCCTCGAGTAGCTCACCAAAAGAAATCACGAACAATTGCTGGATCCTCGATCCTCTCTTTCTCATTCAGTAACAGTTGTCAACGTAGCGGGGTAATCCTCCCGTAGGCACTTCTGGGCCTTCTTTACTGATATGGTGCTAACCTTTACATCATTTTGGTACTTTAGAGCATATAGCGATGCTAAATTTTTTCTCACAGGGTACGTCTGCGTGATATCCGGATAACCAACCAACACTAATTACTGTGTTGAAACCATCAAAGATAGTAAAAAGAAGGTCAATGTCGAACACTGTTCCCACAAGGTCGAGTTTGCATCACAACGAACATATGAGGTTTCATTTGACTTGCCATCTACCAACTCTACAACGAGTTTGGTTTCAAGAAGTATCAGGGTTAAATAGAACAGTGACGAAGCGAATAGCTACCCATCCAAGCTACCATGTTGCTACTACGCCTAGCGTTGCCTACGTCAACCATAAATGCCCTACCACGGGTACCACTTCCAGTGTTGTTGTTACGGTTGCGAGGATTCCCAATGCTGTCATTATTCCCTTGGTTGCTGACGTCTTAACAACAGTCAATCCTTGCCAATGTCACCTTCGTTTCCATGCTGTAGACTACGATCACGAGTACCTTGATGTTGCCATGACTGCTGCCTCTAATGTCGTTTCTTGAAACGGAGTCCTACTATCTTCCACCGACAGGGTCCATCTTTTCACATTCCGCGTCACGTCCTAAGACGCTACTCATTGTGTTGGCAGTTTCACATTCCACACCATAGTCGATTGTCATTGCTTATGCCCTGATTGATTCGTAAGAGTTGACTCCCATGAGTCGCTGACTAGGGTTAAGGATTCGACTGAAGTTATTTTGCTGGTGTTCGTTGCCGGTAACCAGGGTCGTTCTAATTCTGAGGTCGATAAAGTACTACACTCATCCTCTTCTCCATCAATCTTGCATGTCGATTAAGTAATTTACGGCATGCTGCTGGCGTGTTACAGAAGTGATCGCACTCAGAATCTAAGGTGTCAGTATGTTAAGTTCCATCAAACGACGATAAGTGAGAAAGGTATAAGCCAATCATTCGACGCGGCGGCATCTAACTCAGGGACATTCGTACAAGCACCTAACACTCTACACAGTTCGCTAGGTGTTCAGATGGGTGTTCAGGTAATACTCGATAGCTTCAAGATTCGTAAGGATTCAGAGTGGAGTGAAAAGGTCACATTCAAGTAAGAGAGAATCACTGCTATGACTTTTATAGATTGTTGTGTTTCACATCGATCAAATAACAGAACGGAACCCCTTTTTCACTTGTTAAGCCTCACTGTGACTCACATGCACCCGACATTATTATTATGTGTGCACCCACAATAATATTGTGATTTGCATGCTCATCTCAGCTCCTCCTAACTCATGTCAAATGGTTCCTCAAACTCGAGTAGCAAACAAAGAGCATCACAAAACGTGAGTCATGAATGTTTAGGGAAATACCACCCTATTAATCACATAACACATGCAAGTAATACATGAATTCATACTGTTGTGCTAAACGTGCAATCACATGCAATATCATATGTACGTGTTCACTAGTTATGCTGTGCAATAAGTAAACGAGAGACGGACCTTGCTATCTGGAGCTGAGTGTCATGGTCGTATTCTTGTTTTCAGAACTGTTCGGTTATAGTCTGGTTTATATAAAAAAACGTTTTAAAACCAAGTTCACTATAACCAGTGGCTCTGATACCAAACTGTCACACCCCCAAAAATACCCCAAGCGGAAACCCCCGTGAGGCGTGTGACGTACCAGGATCTAGCCACCAATCACATTGAACTCATACAAGATTTTAAATAAAACTTTCATTCATTAACATAAAGAGTTACAAAAAAATAATCACAAAACATCGTATTCAGTGGAAGAATAAATCATTAGTTATGTGTTTCATAAACCATACGTATGATAACCATTAAATTCGTCTCGTGATTCCATGTATCTCGACCCATGACCACTCCAGCATCCTAGACAGCAAGTTCCACATCCGCACATATCTATAACCTACGAGCATGCACACACGTGTATCAGACAACGCTGGTGAGTTTATAGTTTTACGAAAACGTTGGTTACCAAGTGTTTAATCCAGTTTGTTAACAAATCCGAATGTAATGTTGATAATATCTCGAATACAAGACAGCCCCTGATTTACATTGCCCTTTCTCCAATGCTCCTATCAAAGCATTGGTCATGACTAGGTCATTAGTTCACACCCGTCCTCTCAGGTACGGGGTGAGGGTGCCAAACCTAAGTAGCGCTACTAACTAACACCTTGTTACCTCTGAGGTAAATAAACAACACGGAGGGACTTTAATGGTGATAGGATGAGTATATTATCCAACATTCCAGATTTACCCAAAAGACATATCCTCTCAGGAATACCCATGATTTACCCAAAACCAATCCCTCTTAGGGATACCCAAAGACTGTCCCAACCACCGGGTCGCATGCTCAAAAGGAATGAACTCACCTTAGTTTTGCTCGGTAAGATTAGTTTACTTGTTTATCGTTGAACACCCACACCCTAATATGGTTCCAATGAGAGTTAGTTTCGCTCACACATAAACCACGTATTCTTTACACAATTCCCACAAGTGGTAAGCAAGTACGGAACGTATTATCACACAAGTTACAACGAGCATTCGATATGTATTTTCACGTTACAGGATCATATATCACAACAACACATGGTAGCAGTTCAATCCTTATTCAATTGATCATGCAAATAACAACAATAATTCATATCATTCACATTTATTTGGTTACCAAAAATCTTGTATTAACACTGTTCAAGGGTCGCCACAAACTTGGCAACCCATACCGAAAGTCCTACAGTGATCGGCCCAGTTACAGTTTAGCCCATTATAATAACCGTTTCACCCTACTATCACTACCCGACCCAATCATCATATATTCAACTCACTAACAACCCACTATCAGGAATTAAAATTGTAAAAACCCTCTTAATTTGAATAACCCAATCATTCAAGATTAACAACAATTTTCACAACAATAAACATAACCCATCATCATCCTGTTTACACCACACATTCCAAATCATCAAATAACCTCAATGTTTAACATTAAACTCCATAATCTTTTCTAATAATCATGCCTCAAATGTAACTATTAAACTAAGTTATGTTAATTAAATCATCATCATAAAGAACCACTTTCACTACATTAAAGTAATCTTAATTATTTAACAAACGAAATTGCAACCAAACAATCATTCGGCTCATATGTATAGACACATATTCCAACCTCAACAACAAGACATCATCACTTCATTTAATTCTCATAACATTAATATCTTTGACTAATCTGACAACACACATGGGGCGCCAATTTCCTTGTTCAAGGTTATCCCCTTTATCAAACCATTACATACCATTCTATTGGACCGATAATGCTACTGTTACATCTAATTTAATTATGAATCACATATACAACACATAATATCATGTATCAATCTCATAATATATGTATCAAAGGAACTCTAACCAAGCAAGGATAATAGTACACTAACCGAGAGCTTGATTGGATTAGGATGTTGACTGACTAGGGGTTTGCATCGATGAGAGGGGGGGTTCCACTGCCGTCGGGTTAATGAGAGGTAGAGGAGAGGTGGTTAGGGTTTAAGATTACGTGAATGTTAACATATAAAATCACGTACAAATCACTTATGTGCGCATGTATCTACTATCCCAAAGCTAATCGGCCCACCTCCAAATATAACCGACCCTCTTCCGATTATAACCGGCCTACTTCCAATTTGTTTGGGCTTTACATTGAGTTTCAGAGTAAAGGATGCGGCTTGGGCAGCCCACTCAATTACTTGACATCGGTTTGGGCCGAAATTAACAATCGTTTAATTAAAACAACTAACACTAAGCTTAACCGAGTTGAGCAAGTAAACGTTTAAACTTAAGCAGGTTAAACAAGTAAACGTGCAAGCATACACAACTACAATGCATCCCAATCGTACAGAAAGTAATTCAGAACAACAGACACACCTTAGGAATACGGGTCGTCACATTGTTGAAGTAGGCCTGATGGTTTCTGGTATTCGATCTTGACTCTCGCACAAGTCAAACATTTACTAACGTAGGTTGCTATGTTGGCTTTCATGTGGGGCCACCAGTACATAGTCTTGAGATTGTGGTACATCTTATCCGAACCAGGATGTACCAAGTAACGAGACTTGTGTGCTTCATTCATCACAAGCTCACGTAGATTTCCATAAAATGGAACCCAGATGCGCCCTGTTACGTAGTAAGCGTTGTATTCCTTTTGTTCTAACCATTTCTTCGATCCTCGCAGGGACTCAGCCCTGATGTTCCCTGCTTTCAACGCTTCGACCTGAGCATCACGAATTTGTGCGGGAAAACTAGAGTGGATGGTAAGCTGTAACTCACGTACACGCTTAGGTTTAGTCTCCTTTCGACTGAGGGCGTCGGCCACAACATTGGCTTTGCCCGGATGATACTTGATCACGCATTCGTAATCATTCAGAAGTTTGACTCACCGACGCAGTCGCATGTTCAACTCCTTCTGTTCGAAGATATGCTGGAGACTCCTGTGATCGGTGTAAATAGTGCACTTGGTACCGTACAGGTAATGCCTCCATATATTGAGTGCGAAAACAACAGCTCCCAGCTCCAGATCGTGGGTAGTGTAGTTCCTTTCGTGAACCTTGAGTTGGCGTGAGGCATACGCAATGACTTTGTCACGTTGCATCAACACACAACCAAGTCCTTGGATTAACGCGTTGCAATAGGCCACAAATCGTCTGTGCCTTCAGGTAACAAGAGAATAGGTGCGCTACAAAGTCTATTCTTTAAGTGCTGAAACGCGGATTCCTGCGCATCACCCCACCGATAGGTGACGCACTTCTGAGTTAGTGAAGTGAGAGGTTGCGCAATCTTTGAGAAATCCTTGATAAATCTCCTGAAGTAACCCGCCAAACCCAAGAATTAGCGGATTTCAGTTGGTGTACGGGGTGCAGGCCAGTTCTTGATCGAGTCAACCTTGGATGGATCCACATGAATCCCATCCTCATTTACCACGTGGCCTAGGAAATGGACTTCACGAAGCCAAAAGTCGCACTTCGAAAACTTAGCATACAGCTGCTCTGCTCGAAGAAGTTCCAAAATAAGTCGTAGATGCTGGTCGTGTTCCTCCTGACTCTTAGAATAGATCAGCATGTCGCCAATAAAAACAATAACGAACTTATCCAAGTAAGGTTTGCACACTCGGTTTATGAGATCCATGAAGACCGCAGGTGCGTTTGTCAATCCGAAAGGCAAAACTAGAAACTCGTAGTGCCCGTAACGAGTTCTGAATGTTGTCTTGGAGATGTCCTCGTCTCTGACTCTCAGTTGATGATAGCCCGATCTCAGATCAATCTTAGAGTAGAAGCTGGACCCTTGCAACTGGTTAAACAAGTCGTCAATACGCGGGAGAGGATAAGGATTTTTCACAGTCACCTTGTTGAGTTCGCGATAGTCAATACACATTCGAAAGGTACCGTCTTTCTTCTTCACAAACAAGACTGGAGCTCCCCAGGGCGAAGAGCTAGGATAAATGAAACCCTTGTCCAAGAGCTCTTGTAGTTGTGTGGACAATTCTTCTAGTTCTGATGGAGCTAATCGATAAGGTGCACGAGCTATTGGTGTTGCTCCAGGAGCTAGCTCGATTTGAAACTCGACCTGATGATGAGGCGGAAGACCATGTAATTCCTCAGGGAATACCTCAGGAAAATTGCGTACAATAGGAATGTCTTCTATCTTCTTCTCTTTCGTTGAGGTGTTAGTAACAAGAGCTAGAATGGCTGTGTGGCCCTTTCGTAAACACTTCTGTGCCTTAAGAAAAGAGATGATACCCACTACCGCGCCACTCTTGTCACCACGAATCACAAGAGGTTCTTCACCAGAACGAGGAATACGAACGATCTTCTCCTTGTAAAGAATTTCCGCTTGATGTTGGGATAACCAGTCCATTCCAATGACGACGTCGAAGCTACCAAGAACGATGGGGATAAGGTCGATAGAGAAGGTCTGACCAGCTAAGACGAGATTACAACCCTTAACTATGTGTGTGGCCTCGAGACTTTTACCATTCGCTAGTTCTACGACATGCTTGGTGTTCAAAAGTGTTGGGGTACTCTTAAGCATCTGACTAACCTTTAAGGACATGTAACTAGTATCGGCACCCGAATCAAATAAAACAGTAACAAAGAAGTCATCCAGTAGGAACTTACCCGTCACAACGTTGGGATCATTCCTCGCTTCACCCTGACCAATCACGAAAACACGTCCCCTGGCACCGTTGCCATCATTGTTACCCCCATTGTTGTTCCCATTTCCCTGGTTGTTTTTGTTGTTCTGATTCTGGTTCAGCTGGGGACAGTCTCTCTTGAAGTGGCCTTTAGCACCACACTGAAAGCATCCCTTGTTGTTACCCCTCTGTTGCTGCTGGTTTTGTGGAGTCTGCTGCTGCTGCTGTCATCGCTGATTCGCAGGATAAAGGCTCCTGCAATCCTTGGCCGCCTGCCCATGTTTGTTACATCTCTGACAGTTGCCCTTAACACACCGTCCACAGTGGTGAAAGCCACAACAATTGCATTTGGGGTGATTTCCCTTGTATCCACTCTGACCTTGACTCTGATTACCTGAGGATTGCTGACCAGGGCTCTTGAAGTCGTCAGTCCTTCGCTGCTGAGACTGAGACTAAATGGAAGTAGAACCTTTGCTCGAATTTCCATCCCACTTGCGCTTGTTGTCGCTAGGAGCATCAGAAGTGGTAGTAGCACCAATACGCTTAGGCAGCTTGTTCTGCTTAACTGCCTGATCAGTGAGGCGATGTGATAGTCGAATGACTTGCTGGATGGTACCAAGGTTAGCCGCAGTCACATGGCTCTGAATCTCTAGCACTAGACCATTGAGGTACAGCTTGATACGTTTGATAGGAGGATCCCCCATAGTAGGGCACAATACAGCCAATTCGTTCGATCTCTTCGTATACGCTTCGATTTCAGAACCCGTCATCTCCAGATTGTAAAACTCCACCTCTAGCTTGTGAATTTCGTCGCGATGACAGTACTCCTCCTTGATCAGATCTTTGAAGTCGTTCCATGGGGTGGCATTAGAAGCTGCCAACCCTAGCATTTGAACCTGTGCGTTCTGCCAAGTTAACGCAGCACCTTCGAGTGTTCCAGTAGCAAATTTCACCCTACGAGCCTCAGGGCATTCACACATCTCAAAAATGGATTCGATCTTCTCGAACCAGTGGAGAAGGCCTACAGCTCCTTCTGTGACGTTAAAGGTACTGGGTCGGCAATCCATGAAAGTTTTGAATGTATACACGGGAGGTTGATCATGCTGACCTGTCACGCGAGAAAGAAAAGACAAGGTTAAGCACAAGAGTTGGTTCACGAGAGTAGGATCTAACATCCTAGGATAGGCAGGTTATACCTCCTGTAGGGGCTGCTGCGAGTGCCTCAGCAACTCGTTCGTTGATTAGAGCCGTCAGCTGGGCTTGAGTCAAATTCAGACGTCCACTCATGATCTTCACATCAAAGAAAGCACAAGTGAGAGAAGTGTCGTGAAAGTGCATAAGTGTGGGATGACAAAAGAGAGTAAGCACAGGGTTTCAAACAACAATTGTTACGCTAACTATGCATACTATGATCAATGCACTAGGTAAACTAACAGATAGGCAATATAAACATAAACCATATCACCTATAGTGTTAAGTCTTGCACGTGGAGCGAAACGTCGTTGTGGATCATTGAGCACTGTACATGTTATAGTCTGGTTTTGTCAAAAAGCTTTTCCTTAAAACCAAGTTCACTATAACCAATGGCTCTGATACCAATCTGTCACACCCCCAAAATCCATAAGCGGAGTATCACCGCAGGAGGCGTGACTGACTAGGATCCAGCCACCAATCATATTGAACAATATAATTAAATAAGTAAAAGTCCAACCATACAATATAATTGGTGTTCAAAACAAGTTAATCAAATTTAAGTTACCAACGGAAGCATAAAGTTTAAAAACCAAAGAGGTGATAACGCTGGCCTCACCGCTCATTTCAAACAGTTGAGCATTATCTGTCCCGGTCAGGTGGACACGCCTGATAAGACCATCAAGAAATATATCCGCGATCTTCCCGACTGTGTAGCCGATTTTGTCCAGACAGCGAGACCTATCACTATCGAGGAGACCTACCAACTCGCAACTGAGATCAATGACAAACGAGTCTTGGCTGGAGCTTTCAAAACCTTGACCAAGAGTCTCAACCAAGCCACTGCTACTCCTGGTACCGATAATGCAGCATCTCAAGGTTCAAAGTCTTCACGCCAGAGCTGCAAGCGTAGGAACAACAACAACAACAACAACAACAAGAATAACTATGTGACTACCGCCGCGGCACCGCTTAACGCAGTCTCTGCACCGTCCAACAACTAGAATCGTCAAGTTGCTGTTACCAACGCACTGCCTGCTAAGCGTGCGTACACTGGTACTCACCCTCTGTGCCCTACATGTACCTATCATCATCCGACAGGGGTTAACAGTCGTTTCTGTGCTAACTGCAACATCTATGGGAACTTTACTGCTCACTGCCGCTCAGGCCCCCGCCAGCAAGCTCTTCAAGCTCTTCCTGCACCGCCCGCTCAACTTCCTGCTCATCAGGTCAACCAAGCAGCTCCTACACCCGTTGTTCATGCATGAGCTTGCTACACTTGTGGTGACCCGAATCATTTTGCTAATGTCTGCCCTCTGCGGGTTATGAAACAAGAACCGCAGCAGCAACCACCACCACAGTAGCAACCACCACCATGGCAGCAAGAACAACAACATCCTCAGCAGCAGTAGCAGCAGCAGCAACAGCAGCCATAACAAGCAGCCCACGGAAGAACCTTCAATATCAATGTCTAAGAGGCTCAGACTGACAACAATGTTGTCAATGGTACGTTCCTTGTTAACGATATTTATGCTTCTTGCTTATTTGATACTAGAGCCGATAACTGTTTTGTGTCGTTTGAATTCGAAAATATTTTAAAACGTAAATGCGCTAACCTCCCAAAGACTTTCGATGTAGAAGTTGCCACCGGAAGAACCGTCACTGTCAGCTCCATTCTCCGTGATTGTACTCTTACACTTAACAATCACGTTTTCCCGATCGATCTCATCCCTATGAAACTTGGTAGTTTTGACGTCATAGTAGGCATGGATTTTCTTTGCGAAAATCTTGCCGAAGTCATTTGTTTGGAAAAGATGATTCATTTCTCACTATCAAACGATGATCAAATATGTGTTTATGGCGAAGTATCCTTGAAAGAACTGAAGCTTATGTCGTGTATTCAAGCGAGCAAGTATCTCCGTAAGGAATACTTGGCTTTCTTAGCTCACATTGTAGTAGCGGAGGAGGAAAAGAAGACGATTGAAAAGGTACTTGTGGTTCATGATTTTCCTAATGTCTTTCTATAATGATAGACCCAGTCTACCCCCTACTCGTGATATCGACTTTCGTATTGACCATATCCCTGGTGCTAACCCTTTTGCTAAAGCCCCTTATCACCTCGCACCCTCCGAAATGCGTGAACTCTCTAGCTAACTCCAGGAGTTACTTGATAAAGGCTTCATACGCCCTAGCACATCTCCTGGGGGTGCACCCGTCCTTTTCGTGAAAAAGAAGGATGGATCATTCCAAATGTGCATCAATTATAGGGAACTCAACATGCTTACTATCAAGAATCGCTACCTTCTACCCCAAATCGATGACCTATCTGATCAACTCCAAGGCGCTACGTGTTTCTCGAAGATCGATCTACGTTCTGGTTTTCATCAGTTGCGTATTCAGGAGCAAGACATTCCGAAAACCGTTTTCCGTACCCGTTTTGGCCATTACGAATTCATGGCCATGCCTTTTGGTCTCACAAACACACCCGCGGTCTTTATGGATTTGATGAACAGTGTGTGTAAACCCTTCCTTGATCGCTTCGTTATTGTGTTTATTGATGATATTCTTATCTACTCGAAGTAGAGAGCCGAACACATGCAACATCTTCGTTTAGTTCTCGAGCTTCTTCAAGGAAATCGCCTCTACGCAAAGTTCTCCAAGTGTGAATTTTGGCTCGAGGAGGTTCAATTTCTCGGTCACATCATCAACAGTCAAGGAATTCACATCAACCCCGTGAAGATTGAAGCCGTTAAGAGTTGGATTACACCGAATGTCACACCCGCTCGTAGCGGAAGCGCGAGGTGTGATCTGGTCGGTTCTCATTGCACAACAATATAAGTGAACAAACTAAATGAATAAAAACAAGCACCAATTCCATTGTCATAATCGTTTCAAAAGAACACAACATAAGTTAAACTTATTGGTTAAAAACCATCAAATGAAAATAAGTTTTCATTGTTTCATACACCCAAATGTAAGTCTAAAAATGTCGAGGCTTACCACTATATAACCGCAAAGAGGCGGTATATAACGGGGAACCCTTCAAAAGTTGGCATGGAATCTTGATACTTGCTTTCTTGAACTGAAATATCTGTATGGTCCGTATTACATATATAGTATGTATATTTATCCGTAAGTCCGATTTGTCCATAAGTTGTGTCCGAAGGCTCGGTAGGTCCGTAAGTTGTTTTTAAGGTGTATTTTTGTGTAGTCTTGTTAGACTTTAGTTGTAATGTGTCTTGTGTTTATTTGTACCATTGTATTCAAGTTCCTAGTTATCATACATATAACTAATACAATTAAATAACACATAGCACATAAGTTGTTAAGATAACTAAATATATATTTTCTCGAAATATATATTTATAACTAGTTTTGCTTTTATAAAAACAATTCTTTAAAATCTTTTTATTCAAATAAAGATTTTGTCAATAATGATAGCTTTTATAACACATGATTTTTAAGAAAAATGGCCATATTTCCTTTGAAATACATACTTAGCCATGTTTAATAAAACATATCTTTTTCTTATAAAAATCACCAACAATCTTCTCATATTATTCTTAATAAAATCACATGAGATTTATATCAAAATCTTAACAAGATGAAATCAATATCATGTAGGATCTTGGTATGATCATAACATATGTTAACTAGTTCAAAATCCATGCTTTACTTCTAGTTTTATCAAACTTTTTTATAAAAAACTCATCTTGTATGTTTCTTTTTATAACTTTGTAAAAGTATTGTTTTTAGTGAAAAACCTTATATACTTTAACAAAACCAAAGATTGTGATCATCCATCAAAACATTTATGTTTAACAAAACCCTTAAACATTTTCATGTACACTTGTTAGATTATGTTTTTAAACATCATCTACCAAGTTATTCATATGCTAATCATCAAAACTAGATCAAATATGCAAGTAATCATCCTTAAATCACAACATAAACAAACTTTTATATCATGATTTTTATTTTGCTTCTTTGTATTTTCATATTACTTTGTAGGATTGTTTATTTTATTACATGTTTTTTAAACAAATAATACATAAATAAGTATGAAAAAGGGATTTTTAAAGGCTTATTTCTAGCACTTGTGGCTAGGGATGATCTAGAGGATGATTAAAGAAAAGAAAAATTGGTGATTTTGATGTTTGGAAGCTATGGAATGGAAGGAAAAGCTTGCTTCTTCTTGTGGTGTCTTTAGATCATCCTAAGTATCATCAAGCTCCATCTTGATCATCAAAGAAGTTTAAAATGTAAAAGAGTTTTGATGGTGTTCTTGGCTAAAATATGAGAGTTGAGAGGATTTCTCAAGTGTGTATTTTGAAAGGTGAAAAGTAGTAATGAAATGGTTAGTGAATTGTGATATTAGATGTTATTACTTTTCAATATGTTCACCAACTAGACCCACTTGGTAAACAACTTGCAACTAAGGTAAATATCCAAGATATTTGTGGAAACAAGTTGAAAAGGGGGGTCACACAAGGGGTAGCGGCCGAGAATTAGAAGGGGGGGGGTCTCATGCTTGTGAACTTGTTTCATGTGTTTAAGTGTTGGAATTCTTAGATAAAATGTTAGGAAACTTATATGTGCAAGTGTTTAAGTGTTTAAAAGGTGTTAAGTGACCATTACTAGTCTAACATGATCCAAATAACATTAGATGGTCACTAAAAAGAAGATCCGATATCGTTCGGATATTCGTTTCGCTTTGTTTCCGTTAGTCGTTATTTGAGCGCTAAGCTTGTGTAAGTTGTGTGAATTGATGTGATTATGGTTCGGATGATACCCGAAGGTATCCTCATATTAATTCTATGTTAAACAGCATTTTTACGTGTTGCCAAAAAGATTAAATTGCTGATTTCTGCAGAATTTCTGCGGAAAAGTGTTGAAGTTGTCGCTTTTAGTGCTTTCCGGGTAGTTTTTAGTGTTATCGAACTTCGGGAAGGTATTAAACCAAACCCTTGCATTCCAAGTTAGGGTTTAATGTATATTAGATGTTGGACTTTCGTCTGAGTCCTTAAGATGTCATTTAGATGGTTTCTGCGGATCCTGCGTTTTTGTCAGAATACTAGTTCACTAAGTGCTTTTCTAGTTGTTTTAATGCATTGTTTAAACTGTTTCAAATGTAGTCAGATAAAATGAATCATGTGCATCAAAAATAAGTATTCCATGAGTATTCTAAGTGTATGTCATGAAATATGCAGTTCGGATGTTTAAAACGCATAAAAGTGTAGCTAAAAATGAGTACTTTAAGTGTAAGAAAGTTACCGAAAAGTGGCAGTTGTCACATTCTCCCCCTATTATTGATAATTTCGTCCCGAAATTCAAGCTGAGTCATCCTTTGCAGGAGTCTTCGCGAACAGGTGAGGATATTTTTCCTTGATTTGATCTTCACGTTCCCAAGTATACTCAGGTCCGTGTCGAGAGTTCCAACGAACTTTTACCAATTTGATACGACTTCTCCGTGTTTTCTGGATCTTCCAATCCATCACCTCAACCGGTTCTTCAGTGTATTGGATTTTGTCGTCAATGTGAACTTCATCCGCCAGGATGATAACTGTTTTTTGCCTTGGACTCTTGTTAAGATTCGACACATGAAATGTGTCGTGTACACTACTTAGTTCTTCTGGTAACTTCAGTTTGTAGGAAATAGTGCCAATATTTTCCAAGATTTCAAATGGTCCTACATATCAGGGGTTAAGATTTCCACTCTTACCGAATCTTGCTATGCCCTTCCAAGGCGAGACTTTCAACAAGACCTTGTCTCCGACCTCGAAAGATAATGTCTTCCGTCTCTTGTCTGCGTAGCTCTTTTGTCGATCGCGAGCCGCCTTGATACGGTCCCTGATCTGAAAGATTTTATCCGTAGTCTCTTGGACTAACTCCGGACCGATTAGTTGTTTATCGCCAGCTTCTGCCCAACATAGGGGAGAGGGATACTTTTGACCATAAAGAGCTCCGAACGGAGTTGTTGTAGGAAAACTCAACCAATGGTAGGTGAGTATCCTAGTTGCCGCTCAAATCCATAACACACGCACGAAGCATATCTTCGAGTGTTTGGATTGTCCGTTTGCTCTGGTCGTCCGTTTGTGGATGAAAGGTCGTGCTTAGATTTAAATGCGAACCAAAGGCCTCTTGAAATGACTTCCATATTCTTGAAATGAAGCGACCATCTCGGTTTGAAATGATTGAAATAGGCACTCCATGACGAGTCACTATTTCTTTGAGATAGAGTTCTGCTAGTTTCTCTGTACTATCCTCCTCCCAAATCGGCAAGAAGTGTGTGGACTTTGTCAATCTATTGACGATTACCCATATCATGTTGTGGCCTCTTGAGGTCCTGGGTAACTTCGTAATGAAGTTCATCGATATCTGTTCCTATTTCCAAACGGGAATCTCGGGTTGTTGTAGCAAACCCGAGGGTTTTTGATATTCTGCCTTTACCTTCACAGGTCAAGCATTTTCTGACATAGGTAGCGATATCCTTTTTAAGGTTAGGCCACCAATACTACTCCTTTAAGTCTTGGTACATTTTATCTGATCTAGGATGGATCGAGTACTTCGACCTATGAGATTCCTCAAAAATAAGATCTCGAAGGCCTCCGAAGAGTGGAACCCAAATTCTTCCCACAAAGTACAAGGTTCCATCCTCTTTTGGCACTAACTATTTTTCCATGCCTCGACGTGATTCTGCTTTAAAATGTTTTTCCTTAAGTGCTTCTTGTTGTGTATCGTGAATTCGTGTGGTAAGATCCGTGTGAATTGTCATCTCTAATGCTTGAACTCTCAATGTTCTAACTCGTTCCTTGTGGCTCAAGGCGTTCGCTACAACGTTCACCTTGCCCGGATGGTACTTTATTTCACAATCATAGTCGTTCAACAATTCAATCCAATGCCATTGACACATATTTAATTCTTTTTGGTTGAATATGTGTTGAAGACCTTTATGATCTGTGAAAATAGTGCATTGAGTACCATATAAGTAATGTCGCCATATTTTCAAAGCAAATACCATCGCGCCTAACTCGAGGTCGTGAGTGGTATAGTTCTTTTCATGAACTTTTAGCTGTCGTGATGCGTATGCGATAACTTTATCCCATTGCATAAGTACGCAACCCAATCCTTGATGCGAAGCATCACAATATACTACAAAGTCATCGGTACCATCGGGTAGTGATAAGATTGGTGCATCGCACAACTTATCCTTGAGAAGTTGAAATGATTCTTCTTGTTTCTCGATTGGGTGAGGGAGGTTAGCGGTTGAGAAATTTTAGAAACATTCTCTATAAATCTTCGATAGTACCCCGCTAATTCCAAGAATTGTCGGACTTTAGTTGGAGTCTTGGGTGCTTCCCAGTTCTTAATTGCTTTGATCTTCGAGGTGTCTACTTGAATGCCTTTCTCGTTCACAATATGCCTGAGAAATTGTACTTCACGAATCCAAAACTCGTATTTGGAAAATTTTGCATATAGTGTCTCCTTCTTGAGTAGTTCTAAAACGGTCCTCGAATGTTGTCCATGCTCATCTGCAGATCGTGGGTATATTAATATGTCGTCAATGAACACTACGATGAATTTTTTGAGATACGGGTTACACACGTGATTCATCAAATCCATGAAGACCGCTGGTGCGTTCGTTAGACCAAAAGGCATAACGAGAAACTCGTAATGACCATAACGAGTCCGAAAAGTCATTTTCGGTATGCTTTCCTCTTGTTTTCATAAATTGTGACACCCCGATCGTAAGTCTATCTTGGAGTAGAAGCTCGAACCTTTCATAAACCATTTGAGTTAGTTGGAAATTTATTTGTAACATGGTTTAGAAATATGAATTTTTGTTCATTGAAATGTTGTGCACTTTTTCAAGACTTATACCTCTCCCCCAAAAACCTTTAAAAAGATGTAAAATGATAAAGAGTGGGGGTTATGAACTCCCAACATCCTTATTCAGTCAACTACAAGGTTTAGAAGGTTCTAATCGATATGGAGATTTGGCTACAGGTGCGGTTCCTGGTACCAAGTCAATATGAAATTTGACTTGTCGATATGGTTATAGTTCGTCCCAGCAAGTCTTCAAGAAAGACTTCAGGAAACTCTTTTATCACAGGAATGTCTGTCAGCTACGGCCCCTCGGCCTTCTTGTCGACAACATGCGCAAGGAATGCAATACCACCCTTTCGTAAGCACTTCTGTGCCTTCATACAATTGATAATCCACATCGGTTTGTCGCGCTTCTCTCCATGTATTACAAGTGTCTCTTCATTCGATAGTGGTAGGTGTATGATCTTCTCATGGCACACGACTTCGGCTCGGTTATCGGATAGCCAATCCATGCCAACCGCTACGTCGAAACTACCCAACTCAACGGGTAATAGATTGATATTGAATTTTCGCTTGCCAAGTTCCAAGGAACATTCTCTAACAACTTTCCCTAACTCGACTAGTTTACCGTATGTTGATTCTATAGAATGAGGGGACGTCTAGCTTACTTGGCTCTAGGCCAAGTACATTTTGATTTCTGTTTGGCAAGGACTTCACTATATAGTTTTAGGAACCCTATGTTTAAACGTAGGATAACCCAATCCATATGTTTAGATGTAGGATAACCCAATCCATATGTTTAGATGTAGGATAACCCAATCCATGTGTTAAGATGTAGGATAACCCAATCCATATGTTTAGATGTGGGATAGCCCAATCCCTATGCTTTAGATGTAGGATAGCCCAATCCTTATGCTTAGATGTAGGATAGCCCAATCCCTATGTTTAGTTGTAGGATAATCCAATCCCTATGTTTAGTTGTAGGATAATCCAGTCCCTAATTGTAGCTAGGATAATCCCGTCACTAGCCATGAAACTCATGCATGTGAAATGTTGAGATGAAGCTAAAATTGGCACTAGTATCAAATAACATGGATGTGAAATGTTCGTTGATTGGAAACGTGTCGGGTAACTAATGATTGAGTGATCGAGGTAGGGTGGGATGATGCGGTCATGCCTCGGATCTCCAGGGCTAAATCCCAAATGTAACGCGCAATGCGTTTAAATTCGGGTGTTACGCAGCATGGAAACAACCCTTGAGAGATCGTGAAAGCCTCGAGTGTAACCAACAACATTGGCTCTAATCATTATCGAGTTCTAGAATTTTGTTTCCAACCTTGGAATTTAAGTCAGCGAGCAATACTCTTCTCGTATAAGATCCTTGAGCTCTTCCCTTGACAAACCTCTTCACTATATCACTTCCTAGCGTTTGTACTTGGAGTTTCCCCCAAGTTAAGGCTGCGTTCAGCAGGAGACTCTCTGTGTATCTAATTGTCTACTCAGGAATACGTTTCCTAGTATGACTAACTGACTTCATTGCCTTTATTTGGTGGACAGAACCTACCGCACCTCTCGTATTAACGAGGTCTTGCGGCTTACAGTCCGGAAAGGCCTTAGACTTAAAACCTTGTGTTGTCGCATCTTCCGGTGTGGCATTGCCACTCGTTCCCGATCCATCGGGATTTGAACCACTTGAAATACCAGTACCACTAGTACCGTCAGTAGTGTCGTCTTGATTAACCTTATGTTGTGCAATTACTGCACCCTCGTGTCGTTCCATAAGAACTTTAGTTCAGCTTTAATCAGTGAGATGATGATGATTAGTTAACCCCTTTTTGGGTGTAGACCTTCCTTTTTGGCGCCTTGGTCTTTTAATACGCAATATTAAAAGAATCTAGACATATATTTGGATAATATAGTCTATCATGCGCCCAAGAATGAAGGATGCAATCGGTCAAGGAAACCTCAAGATCGCATTGTTCATACATGTTCGAATAAATGATAATGTGGATAACCGAACCCAAAATGTGCAGTGCCTCTTGCGTATATTGGTCATATGATTAAGTGAAAGACGAATTAATTCGATGAGGAGGGGAAACCAACCAGTGGCCTTCGTCCATATAGTATGCATTTCATATTCCATAGGCTTTGATCATTCGAAGTAGAGAAATTCCTTTGTCGTACTTGTCCGTGTGACGAATATGGTAATAGTGCTTGAGTTTCACGAGCTCCAACAAGATCATTAAAATCTCCATAGATGTCGAATAGAATGTAATGAGGGAGTTGTAGCATGGCTCAAGCCATACTATCCCTTGGGGGTAAGATAAATGTCAAATTATGGAGACAAGGTAAGGCGCCATGGGCACCAAAGAACCAGCCCATGTTCAAGAATTCTGAGAATTTTTGAGGAAATCCTACATGAGTGGTTAACAAGTTTTGCTTGTTTAGATGACTAGTCTCGAACAACTCGTGTTGTAGATTGAATATTAGGTGCGAACAATACGTATTGTCTTCCTGTATTGTATTGTAGGGTGTTATAGTAACCATCTCGGTTAGTGTTCTAGTGGATAGAAACTTGAATAACTTAAGAATTTTGAATGGATAGTGATCACTAGCTTTGCCCGTAGAGTCCACCAGGATTTCCATGCACTACAAGTTGTTATTACGTGGGGCCCCATAATAATAAATTGTCATGCATAGTCACCCTTGCATTCTCTCATTCAAAGCAGACGATCAGTCAGAGAGAGGACACTATTGTTTATATACCTTCAACATAGAAGGGAACTTCGTGATAGTTCACGTGTCAACGTCTGTTGTCATTACTCGCAGAACGGCACGACGTTAAATGAAATAAAAATAGAGAGAATTTGTAAAAATAACAACTGGAGGGGCACCTTCAAGATGAGTACTTCATCTTCCTTGACTGGACAAGAGTGTCGTCAATCATGATTTGTATGAGCCACAGGGACCTCGTCCCACTAATGGAGTTGTTGTCCAAGGCTGCCACCTCCGCCTCATCGTCACTACTGAAGTCAGGCATCTCAGCATCCGCGAGAAAGCAACCATTCTTCCACGGGATCAATGTTTTATGGTCTCACTTAGGAACCACGTTCGTCATTAGCTCCGCAATATACGTGAGGTCGATATTCTCATGGAAGATGTATTGTATAAAATATGTTACGTTTTGAAATAGAGTATTATGTCTTGTGTAAAAGATGTCGTGTCTTAACCATGTTATGTGAGTCAAGAATAATAATAGAATTCGAAGTCGAAGGCATTTCATTCTTTCCAAGATATTTCGTACAACACATATATAAATAATTTATATTTATAATCATATAAAATCCTATCTAATAAGGATTTCTATCTTGTATAAGCTGAACTTGTAAACTTTTTATAATGCGTAAACTGATAATGTAATGTGTTGTAGGCACATAGTCTGGTAATGTAATGTGTCTATTTCTCATAGACTTCACCCATGGAAATGTCCTCGCTTGATTTATGTGAAATGAATTTTCGTTGTAGTGGACCTTGAAAATGTTTATGCAATGAAATCCTCTTGTTCTTGTATAAATTATTTTTGTGAGAGGTCCCTAGTGATTGTAGACTAGACTCGAGAAAGAATCATGTTTCACTACAATCGATGCTCTGATACCAACCTATCACACCCGCTCGTAGCGGAAGCGCGAGGTGTGATCTGATCGGTTCTCATTGCATAACAATATAAGTGAACAAACTAAATGAATAAAAACAAGCTCCAATGTCATTGTCATAATCGTTTCAGAAGAACACAACATAAGTTAAATATATTGGTTACAAACCATCAAATGAAAATAAGTTGTCATTGTTTCATACATCAAAATGTAAGTCTTAAAATGTCGAGGCTTTGACCACTATATCACCGCAAAGAGGCGGTATATAACGGGCAAACCCTTCAAAAGTTGGCATGGAGTCTTGATACTTGCTTTCTTGAACGGAAATGTCTGTATGGTCAACTAATTCCCTGAAACACATTTTAAGTTGAAAACATCAACAAAAGTTGGCGAGTTCACGCAGTCTAGTTGTATAAGATGTATCTATAAAATGTGAGTTGTATAAAATGTATCTGTAAAATGTGAGTTGTATAAAATATATCTGTATGTAAAGCGTCAATGAAATCTTTGATCATTAATGTTTCGCGAGGACATTAATATGTGTGACGAAATAGGAAGCAATCAAAACCTAGACGATTTCGTGTCGACTACCATCGACTGGGACACAAACGCACTCTTCTGTATGGGTCCTCGACCAAGAGTGGGGCTCGCCAAAACCCATTAGATCTAACCCTCTGTACCTAGGTCCAAACTGGATTAATGGTGCTTAGATGTAGGGATGAGCTCGGTCCGGTTCGGTACCGAAAGAACCGGTACCGAAAATCCTCAAAAGTGGGTACCGGTACCGGTACCGAATATACCCGGTTTGGTACGGTTCGGTACCGGTATTTGAGGATAAAAACAAGCAAAATACCGGTACCGGACCGGACCGGTACCGAAAATGTCAAAAATGGGTACCGAATCGGTACCGAAAAGGTACCCGGTTCGGTAAATTCGGTACCGGTACCGGTTCGGTACCGGTACCGGGTCCATTTTGCTCATCCCTACTTAAATGTATAACCCTAATTGCACATGATCTAAGGTGTTTCATTCCATGACTTTAACATACAATTTGACATGTATTTTCCTCGATAGTTGTGAAGTTGTAAAAGCATTTAAAATGAATAGGGGACATGAACTCACAGAATTGCGTTCGTGAATACTAGATAACTGTGATCTCACGTGCGGTCGTCCTGAATAGTGTCACGACCTACAAACGTTCTATATTTGTTAGACACTTCGGTCTTGTAATGACTTGAGTACAAGTCTTTTATCTTGAATATGTGTTAAGACTTGTATGTCTTTGTTATTCGTTGAACTGTGTTTTAGATGTATTAACTAATAACTGTTTAGTGTATATATATTTCGCCAAATATACATATTCTTGTATCGTGAGTTGTATCGTAGTTGTATAAATGTGTTTTCACCAAGTGTTAGATGATGTGAATGTGCATATCGTTGCACGTATAGGAATACGTATGTTCGTGTGTTTGTTATATGTGCTCTTGTATTCTTAGAATATATATACTTATATATTCTAAGATATATTTCATAAAAATATATGTGTCATACTTGGTAAAAGGTATAGAAAATATCTTAAAAATAATATATTTTTAAGATTAGTTCTAAAAATATAATTTTAGTCTTTTACTAAAACAATATTTTTTTAGATGGTAAGAAATATATAAGTATGTTTATATATTTCAAAACCAATACATTTTTAATATAAACCATAAGTAATATATTTTGTATATTGTAGAAAATATATAGTTACTTATTCGGTTTAGAAAACGTAGTTTACCAAGTTGTCGAAATATTGTGTATTATAGTCCGTATTACATATATAGTCCGTATATTTGTCCGTAAGTCCGATTTATCCATAAGTTGTGTCCGAAGGCTCGGAACGTCCGTAAGTTGTTTTTAAGGTGTATTTTTGTCTAGTCTTGTAAGACTTTAGTTGTAATGTGTCTTGTGTTTATTTGTACCATTGTATTCAAGTTCCTAGTTATCATACATATAACTAACACAATTAAATAACACATAGCACATAAGTTGTTAAGATAACTAAATATATATTTTCTAAAAAATATATATTTATAACTAGTTTTGCTTTTATAAAAACTATTCTTTAAAATCTTTTTATTCTAATAAAGATTTTGACAAAAATGATAGTTTTTATAACACATGATTTTTAAGAAAAATGGGCATATTTCCTTTGAAATATATACTTAGCCATGTTTAATAAAACATATATTTTTCTTATAAAAATCACCAACAATCTTCTCATATTATTCTTAATAAAAACATATGAGATTTATATCAAAATCTTAACAAGATGAAATCAATATCATGTAGGGTTTTGGTATGATCATGACATATGTTAACTAGTTCAAAATCCATGCTTTACTTCTAGTTTTATCAAACTTTTTATAAAAACCCATATTGTATGTTTCTTTTTATAACTTTGTAAAAGTATTGTTTTTATTGAAAAACCTTATATACTTTAACAAAACCAAAGATTGTGATCATCCATCTAAACATTTATGTTTAACAAAACCCTTAAAAATTTTCATGTACACTTGTTAGATTATGTTTTTAAACATCATCTACCACGTTATTCATATGCTAATCATCAAAACTAGATCAAATATGCAAGTAATCATCCTTAAATCACAACATAAACAAACTTTTATATCATGATTTTTATTTTGCTTCTTTGTATTTTCATATTATTTTGTAGGATTGTTTATTTTATTACATGTTCTTTAAACAAATAATACATAAATAAGTATGAAAAAGTGATTTTAGAGCCTTACTTCTAGCACTTGTGCCTAGGAATGATCTAGAGGATGATTAAGAAAAGAAAAATTGTTGATCTTGATGTTTGGAAGCTATGGAATGGAAGGAAAAGCTTGCTTCTTCTTGTGGTGTCTTTAGATCATCCTAAGTATCATCAAGCTTCATCTTGATCATCAAAGAAGTGTTAAAATGTGAAAGAGTTTTGATGGTTTGCTTGGCTAAAGTATGATAGTTGAGAGGATTTCTTAAGTGTGTGTTTTGGAAGGTGAAAAGTAGTAATGAAATGGGTAGTTAATTGTGATATTAGATGTTATTACTTTTCACCATGTTCACCAACTAGACCTACTTGGTAAACAACTTGCAACTAAGGTAAATATCCAAGATATTTGTGGTAACAAGTTGAAAAGGGGGGGTCCCACAAGGGGTAGCGACCGAGAATTAAAGGGGGGGGGGGGGGTCTCATGCTTGTGAACTTGTTTCATGTGTTTAAGTGTTAGAATTCTTAGACAAAATGTTAGGAAACTTATATGTGCAAGTGTTTAAGTGTTTAAAAGATGTTAAGTGACCATTACTAGTCTAACATGATCCAAATAACATTAGATGGTCACTAAAAAAAGATCCGATGTCGTTCGGATATTCGTTTTGCTTTGTTTCCGTTAGTCGTTATTTGAACACTAAGCTTGTGTAAGTTGTGTGAATTGATGTGATTATGGTTCGGATGTTACCCGAAGGTATCCTCATATGAATTCTATGTTAAACAGCATTTGTACATGTTGCCAAAAACATTAAATTGTTGATTTCTGCAGAATTTATGCGGAAAAGTGTTGAAATTGTCGCTTTTAGTGCTTTTCGGGTAGTTTTTTGTGTTATCGGACTTTGGGAAGGTATTAAATCAAACCCTTGCATTCCTAGTTAGGGTTTAATGTATATTAGATGTTGGACTTTCGTCTGAGTCCTAAAGATATCATTTAGATGGTTTCTGCGGATTCTGCGTTTTTGTCAGAATACTAGTTTACTAAGTGCTTTTCTAGTTGTTTTGATGCATTGTTTAAACTGTTTCAAAGGTAATCAAATAAAATGAATCATGTGCATAAAAAATAAGTATTCCATGAGTATTCTAAGTGTATGTCATGAAATATGCAGTTTAGATGTTCAAAACGCATAAAAGTGTAGCTAAAAATGAGTACTTTAAGTGTAAGAAAGTTACTGAAAAGTGGAAGTTGTCACACCGAAGTCTGTGTCTGAAATTTGTTCGTTCCTTGGATTGGCGGGTTACTACCGTCGATTTATCTCCGAATTTTCTAATATCGCTTTACCGCTTACCGCTCTAACCCAAAAGGACAAGCCTTTTGTTTGGGGTCCCAAACAGGAGGAAGCCTTCCAAACCCTCAAGTTTATGCTTTGCAACATTCCCGTCCTTACTCTACCTGATGGACACAACGATTTCGTTGTTTATTGCGATGCCTCTATCCTACGTCTTGGTCGTGTTCTCATGCAACGAGAAAAGGTTATCGCGTATACGTCTCAACAACTCAAGGTCCACGAGAAGAACTACACCACCCACGATCTCGAAGTCGGTGCAATTGTTTATGCGTTGAAGATATGGCGACACTACCTTTATGGTACCAAGTGTACGGTCTTCACCGACCATAAGAACCTGCAACACATCTTAAACTAGAAAGAACTGAACATGCGCCAACGCATATGGGTTGAACTCCTCAATGACTATGATTGTGAGATACGTTATCACCCAGGCAAAGCAAACGTCGTAGCCGAAGCCCTCAGTCGACGAAGCTATGTGTATGGCATTCATGACGTTCAAGTCCAACACGAACACAAACTCGAAGCCCTAATTCGCGACGCTCAGCACCCCTGTTTTCTAGAGAACACTTTGAAGGAAGAGAGAATATGCGGAACCGAAAATCAGCTAGTGAATAAACTGAATGGTATTTTCCACTATCTCAACCGTATATGGATCCCTAGACGCAATAATCTTCGAGAGATTTTGCTGACTGAAGCCCACAAATCCCGATATTCCATTCACCCTGATGCCGACAAGATGTACCAGGACATCCGTTCCAGGTATTGGTGCCCGCTTGTTCGAAAGTTAATGCCGAACATCAACGACCCTCTGGCTTGCTCGAACAACCAGAGATCCCGATGTGGAAATGGGAGAACAAAACTCCCTCGCACTCCTTCTGGTCACGATGGCATTTGGGTTATCGTTGACCGTCTTACGAAATCCACTTACTTCCTCCCGATACGAGAAGACTATAAGGTGGAATGATTAGCACAAATCTACACCGACGAAGTTATTTGTCGACACGGGACGCCTCGTGACATCATATCTCACCGCGATGGTCAATTTACCTCATGCCTATGGGAGACATTCCAAGCCGCTCTCGGTAGGACTGTTAATCTCAGTACCACATTTCACCCTTAGACCGACGGTCAGACTGAGCGCACGATCCGTACCCTTGAAGACATGCTTTGCTCATGCGTTATAGATTTTGGTGGTAATTGGGATTCGCATTTACCTTTACTAGAATTCTCGTATAATAATAGTTATCACGCTAGTATTCAAATGGCACCCTTTGAGGCATTATATGGTAGAAAATGTTGATCCCCTATTGTATGGCACGAAATCCACCAAATAAGAGATAACCCATTGAAAGCTTGAAGTCGTCAAATGAGCTACGCCGATACACGTCGCAAGCCCCTTGAGTTTGAAGTTGGTGATCACGTACTCCTAAAGGTTTCACCTTGGAAGGGGGTGATCCGATTCGGCAAGAAAAGAAAGCCAACGCCACGATACATGGGTCTCTTTAAGATTCTGGAAAGAATTGGCAAAGTAGCCTATCGACTCGAATTACCAGTTGAACTCAGCAACGTATATCCGACTTTCCATGTCTCGAACCTCAAGAAGTGCCTAACTGAATAAAATCTCCACGTACCTCTCGAAGACTTTCCATAGTGAAGGTTCGCTGGGAAGGCAAACGCTGCGCCGAGTTCACTTGGGAACTCGAAAGTGATATGAAAGCTAAATATCCGCAACTCTTTGTTACCCCTGCTCCTTAATTTCGGGATGAAATTTCCTAAAGTAGGGGAGGTTGTAACAACCCGACTTTTTAGATCGTTACCTAGTTTGCTTTTACTTCAATTTGTAACCGTCTCGTATTCTGAAACCTAGTAGTGTCGCCAAATCTTTAACGCAAAAACAACCGCGCCTAGCTCGAGATCATGGGTTGTATAGTTCTTCTCATGGATTTTGAGCTGACGAGATGCGTAAGCTATAACCTTGTCTCGCTGCATAAGAACACAACCAAGACCAAGGTGGGAAGCATCACAATATACAATGAAGTCGTCGTTTTCGTCAGGTATAGTGAGAACAGGAGCATTGCAAAGCATGTGCTTGAGTGTTTGGAAAGCAGAATCTTGTTCGGTTCCCCAAACAAAAGGCTTGTCTTTATGCGTGAGAGCGGTAAGCGACACATCGATCTTTGAGAATCCTTCGATAATAGCCCGCTAGTCCGAGAAAAGAACGGACTTCTGACGGGTTCTTGGGTGTAACCCAACTCTTAACGGCTTTAATCTTCGCAAGATCGACATGAATACCTTGACTATTGATAATGTGACCCAGAAACTGAACCTCCTCTAGCCAAAATTCACACTTAGAGAACTTGGCATAGAGTCGATTCCCCTAGAGTAGCTCGAGAACCAAACTGTGACACCTGTGCCTCTGCGACCATCAAACAAATACCAAACCAATGAAATATTGTATTTCATACTTGGGATTTGTATAAATATGTGTATCTTTTGCAAATATCAATTCTTGTTCGATTTCAAACTTTAAATCGCTTTCTGGAAGGTTATACGCGCACTGATGCGTAAATATAACCAGTTTAATGCAACGAACACTCTGGAATAGTGAAGTAGGCTTAACATATTTTAAATAAGCTTTACATAACTTAGAAATAAGTTTTGGAGGGTTTAGTGTGGCGAAATCAAGTTTATTCGCTTACAAGGACTAATTTCGACAAACTGCGAAAGTATGCCGATTTGTACTCTAAAGAACATTCCGGAACATGACCATAAGTTAAACATACCCTAAATATCCTTTACGTAGCTTAGAAATAGGCTTTGAGGGGTTTGGTGTGCTAAAATAAACTTTTTGGTCATTCAGGGACTAAAAGCGTCAAAAAGTGCATAAGTTTGCATTTTCGCGCATATCTTACGTTCTGAATACATCCGGACATCCAAAACTTTATGTAATCATTAAAATATTTTATTTTAGTGATTGGCATGATAAAATTCCATTCGTCGCGTAATTTGGATCGTTTTTCGCATTCGTTCGTGTTTCGTCGTAATTAACCGAACAATGCACCGTACGACCAAACGAACCAACATCCGAGATATTTTTGAGCATGTTTCATGCTCCCTATACTTTAACTTCATTTTAGAGCCTTGAAATGGGATTAACGGGGCTTAAACGTGTCAAAAATGCATCAAAGACCATGTTTTGCACATTCAGGGACCAAAATTAACAATCTGCCATAGTTATCTTAGGAAGGGACCAAAATGAAAAATCTAAATTCCAGCTTGTTCCATTTTTTCCCCTCATTTTCACATGGTTTTAATGAAACTATGGGCTCCCATGGCTTCACAAAACCATGGGCACATGTGTACGGATGAGATCGAAGCTCGTTTTACGATGAACGATCTTAACGGTTGTGCAAAAACTATAAATACCCTATCCATCTCATTGTTGCAACTCACATTTGATCTGATATTTCTCTAAGTTGAGGTGCTTTCACTTCATACCTGAGAATAATCAGGTCAAACTTCCGTTCTTGGACCTTTTGTAAGTCCTCTTTCGTTCTTTTTCGCGTGAAAGTCAAACTGTGTTTGACTTTCTTCTTTGACCAGTTTATGGTCAACATGAAGTTCGTTTGAACTTCATAACGTGAGCGTAATCATGATGGTTTTAGTCTCTTGTGACTATACCTACTGATTACCACGTTATCTAGGCATAGTGGCGAGTCGTAGTTTCGGCCAAAATGCGTATTCTTGCGTATTTTGTAACCAAACTACTTTTAGGTATCAAAACCGTTTGTTTTGATACCAAACCTATTTTCAAACCTTGTTAAGCATGTTTTAACATGTTTAGCTCGTCACTTTAGGTTTAGTGCTTATGTAGGGTCGTAAGGTAAGCGGTCTAAACAACCGCTTATACTTTCGAAGCCGACCTGTTTGGTCGATCTTTAGGATCCGACCAAACACATTAGGTGACCATAGTTTCATAGGGAATAACCTTCCGAGGTTATACCGTATGGTCATGTCGTTTAAGTAGTTGTATGATAGGTAGTTTATGTGCCTTAGGTAAATGACCAAAATGCCATTTTACGCCAAAATTCATTTACGAAACCACATTTTATCCGATCCTCCGATTTAGGTCCGCTTATTAACGTAGTTACCTATATTAGGTGCCGTTTGATTTCTGTGATCCCTCTAGCTTTGCTTGGTTGTTACTCAAGACTTCTAAGCAACCTCAAGTGAGTACATAGTCCCCTCTTTTACTGTTTTCAAACTGTTTTGGGGTGGAACACATGTGCCTACTTGTTACTTTCATGCTTTCCATGTTTTCATATCATATACTTGCTATGTTCATTAGTACACTATTAGTACATGATTTCATTATGTTTTGCTATGTATGTTCACTTGACATGTTAGCCCATTATTTTACACTTTGAACTGTACAAACCATTTGTAACCATTTGATTGATGTGAACCATTTGTAACCATTTGATATATGTGAACCATTTGTAACCATTTGATATATGTGAACCATTTGTAACTGTTTGAACCGTTGGGTTAGGGAAGTGATTAGGTAACGGGGCGGGTGTAATGTGTTAAAGGCATGGTGGATACGCCGCTGGTACTTCCTATATATAAGTGCATTTAACACATTATATATCGTTGCGTTATCTAGATCACTTGGGTAAACGATTTTGAAACGATGTCACACAATGATGTTTTTTTTTAATAATAACCATACGAGTTTTATTAACGAGTTTCTACGAGATATTTTACAATTTGATTTCATAAAACAAATGTTTTGGAGTTAAGAATCATGGCTACGAGATTTTATGAATCATATCCAACTTGATTTGAGTTAGTTAATTATGTCGCTATACTATACTTTTCAAAATAAGGTTTTTAAATAAGTATTGCAACATGTAAAACGAGCAATGAATCTGACACTCACATAAAACCTATGTACTCGCCGACATTTTTATGCTGATGTATTTTCACATGTGTTTCAGGTACCATAGTTGATGATATTTGATGATGATATTGATGCATGCTCACATAGGAACGGACGAGGCCTTAGTGACTTAATAACAATAAAAGTCTATTTGTTCATGTTTTGTTTCTAATTCCAATGTAATGTAATACGTTTAATTTAATAAAACGAAACTGTTTAATCCATGGTCGTGAAACAATGATTCTGTTACAACACTCCCCGATGTTTCCGCCACGTTTTGTTGTTTTACGTGGTCGGGGTGTGACAGAAAAGTTGGTATCAGAGCCAATGGTTATAGGGAATTAGGTTATTAGTAATGCTTTGACCTAGACTATAACCTTCCTAGGACCCTAACGCGAGTTTACTTACGTTTAGTCATAAAACAATACCGTTGCCTATCTTTAGGCAGCAACCACAATAAGAACACAAAATTCGAATCTGCTTTGAAAACTAATCATCTGTTCTAGGATGATTTATTATAAGGTTTCGAACCTTCAAAGTTTTCAAATTCTCGTCAAAGTTTGGGGTTACATAATGTGAACACGTGCAAACTGGAAGGGTGGGTGCCTGTACCCTGAGCTTTCTGTCTAAGGCTAGAGTGTTCGCACTATATAGATGATGGCCAGTTCGCATGGAATGGACATGACCCACTTCGTGCGAAATGGTCAATGGTCATTTCGTACGAATTGGCCTTTCCAATTCGTGTGAACTTGTCCAACATCACTAAAACCCTAATTTCTAGCATACTGAGCACTGGTTTATCCTATCTAGACTCATGACTCGATACAAGACGAAGTCGACAGACATATGCACCAACAGACTCCCCCTTGGATGTTGACGAAGTCTTCGGTGTCGAGTCTTCAGTCTTGATCAGTCTTTATGCTCTTTCCAAAGTATCTGACACTGTAAGCATCCTTTAATCTTTCTCTTCTCTTCTTTCTCTGTCTTACTCTTCTCAGCATTACCAAATGGCGTGTACGGAAGGATTTGAAACTGGCTCTACTATCTTCAGACTCCTCTTTGCTAGCAGACTCTCCCTTAAGTTGTTTCGGGATCGCAATCTGACATAGCACTTTCACAAGTTCAGGACGTCTCCTGGCTTTTCGTAGCAATAGGATCATGAACCTGGCTTTAACCTGCATAATTCTCTACCCAACAGTAAGATTCACAATTTTTAAGATTTAACAAATTTAGAATCTCTGCTTACCAATTGTATTCGAAACATTCAAATTTGGTATTTAATCATTAATTTGAAGCCATTTAATCATTTCAAAATCAAATCTCATTTCAAAACAAACTCTCCCAACCCTGTTGTCGTCATGTTTAGCACTCGGAATTTTGAAAAACAGCTTTCCAACATCAGTTGTCAAAAAATAAGATGAAATACATTCTTTTTGATTTTTTCAAAATTATATGCTAAAACACATTCCTTTTAGGTTTTTGTTTTTTAATGAAAAGCAGTAAAGAAATATTTACAGACAATATTTTTGTGAGTTTGTGTAAGAGGATCATATCAGTTTTTGAGACAAAACACTAGCACCGTTAAGCTTTAAACATTTTAAGTTCTAAACGATTCACTTAGATTGTCAGTATACCGATCCACTTAAATTTTCACACAAAGTTCAACTGTTTCGAGATACGAGATTAATGTTTTAAGCACTTGAACTTATTTGCGTGTCCCACCTCAGAATATACTCTCGTATCCAGACTTCTATATTCAGTCTTACATGTGAATGTACACTAATGATATCTGTAAGGGGTTAAATGCGAGACCATGAGAGCTCAGGCTATTGCTTCCGCAAAATCAGAGAGATGATGGTTCGACTTTAGGTGTGTTCCCTTTAGAGAATCTTTTCTTCAACAGCACATGATTAGCATTTTGCAATGTTTCATCATTTTTTTATGCTAAGGGTGAGCTTTAAGATTAAAGCAGTGCAAAGTATTATATGAGGACTAGGCTATTGCTCCTGCAAAATCAGAAGTCCTGGTATAATACCCCAGATATCATCACGCACAAAGACCTAGTATGTCAGGAATAGAAAGCCCTTCAAACAAGATTTCGGGGGTTACCCATATATCCGAGAGATGTTCCCCACGAGATAAGTAAGTAATGATATTTAGGTTTATGTCACACCCCGACCACGTAGAACATACAAAACGTGGCGGAAACGTCGGGGAGTGTTGTAACAGAATTAATTGTTTCAAATCCATGGCAATTGAAGTTTCGTTTTATTAATTAAAAGTGTTACAATGTCTTAACAAACAAAGAAGTACAACATAATTAACTAGTCTTGCATCTTTTAATGTCACTAAGGCACAAGTCCGCCTAAGTATGTCTTGATAAGTCCTATGCTTCATCTCCTGAAAACACATGTGAAAATAGGTACGTCAGCATAAAAATGCCTGTGAGATACATAGGTTTTGTGAAAACAGAATTCATGACTTATGTTTGAGAAAATGTTTAGTCATGAACCTTGTAATTTGTTTTGTCTTGTAAATCATTTGAAAAACGATAAGATCAGATGATATGTATAAATAAGAGAATAATGTATGGTTAAATGAATAACCATGTAAAATGAGTTTGTATAAGATAAGTTGTTTGTAAATCAATGTCTTGTGAAAAGTATGTTATTTGTATAAAATGTTATATGTCATAAACTGAAATGATTCAAATAACGCTACGATATGTAATACCATACAAACACTTATATATAGGAAGTACCAGCGGCGTATCCACCATGCTTGTATCATATTACACACGCCTCGTTACTTAATCACTTACTCAAACCAAACTACCAAAGTAAAATGTTTAACAATTGTAGAAATGTTTATGTATAGTCAAATGTCTATTGTCAAATGTAAATCATGTCAACAGATACAACTGGTTCACACGGTTCAATAGTTACAAACGGTTCATATAATCAAAGGGTTACGACGGTTCACATAGTCAAATGTTTACAACGGTTCAAAAAGTAGTATAATGTGTTCATATGCTGGATGAGCATATGCAACAGAAATGTAATGTAAAACAATGTACTAAGTACGCACACAATGGGCATACATAGCATGTAATGTAAGGCAATGTACTAAGTATGATGAACATACATAGCATGTAATGTAATGTAAAACAATGTACTAAGTATGCACACAATGGGCATACATAGCATAAAATGTAATGTAAAATAATGTACTAAGTACGCACACAATGGGCATACATAGCATAAAATGTAATGTAAAATAATGTACTAAGTACGCACACAATGGGCATACATAGCATGAAATGTAATGTAAAATAATGTACTAAGTACGCACACAATGGGCATACATAGCATGAATTGTAATGAAATCATGTACTATAAATGTACTAATAAACATAGCAAGTATATGATGTGAAAATAGGAAAGCATGAAAGTAACCAGTAGGCACATGTGTTTCACCCCAAAACAGTTTGGAAAACAGTAAAAGAGGGGTCTATGTACTCACTTGAGATTGCTCAGAAGTCCTAAGATAACCACCAAGCAATGCTAGAGATCACGGAATCAAACGGCACCTAAATCGGAGGATTTAGATAGTATGAGGGTTCGTAAACCAAACGAGTATGGAGACTCGTGTAATATGGTTTAACAAAGTCTACATACTAAATGAAACCTAACCTAATCACTTACGACCCATTACGACCCGTTTAGGTAGCTTATGCTACTTTAACGCGTCGTTCGCGCGAAACGCGTTCGGACCGCTTACCTAGTCCTATGACAAGTAATATATGCCTTAACATGTCTAATATTGTCGCCAAATCAGTTTAGATGTCAAAAGTTATGTCACATATGTTTATAATGAATTTTGGCATCAAAGGGGTATTTTGGTAATTTACCTAAGGCATATAAACTACCTATCATACAACTACTTAAACGAAGCGACCATAAGGTATAACCTCGGAAGGTTATTCCCTATATACTATGGTCACCTAATGTGTTTGGTCAGATCCTAATGATCGACCAAATGGGTCGGGTTCGAAGGTAAAAGCGATTTATTAGATCGCTTACCCTTACGACCCTAGACAACGTGGTAATCAGTAGGCATAGTCCCAAGGGACTATAACCATCGTGATTACAATCACGTTGCGAAGTTCAAACGAACTTCGCATTGACCAAAACTGGTCAACGCAGAAAGTCAAACAAAGTTTGACTTTCGGACTCGAAAAGCAATAAAAGAACGAAGGAATACTTACGAAGGGTCCCCGAATGCTAATCTAGATCAAAATAGCTCAGGTATGAACAAAGGTTTCAACTTAGAGCACATTAGATCAGATTCTAGTGGGTTTTGAAGTTAAGTGGGTTGGGTATTTATAGTATTTCCCGAACCGTTAAGATCATTTCTTGGAAAACATGATCGAATCTCGTGCGTACACTTGTTGGAAAGTTGTGGTAACTAAAAATGACCCCTAATGAGCTGAAAGGGCAAGTGTGAGTGTGTGGATGAGGTTTAATCAGCTAAAATCTACTGACTAATCAGTCTTATCTGTTCAGGTTAAGCAGTCGCGTAGCGCGACTGGCAAGGCCCTTAGGGCTCGCGCTACGCTACCATGCATCAGTTCCAGAAATGTTTCAAAAGTGGCAGAAATGGTCCCTGCAGTCCGTTTAAGCTATTTTCGATGCGTTTGAACCCCGTTAACCTCATTTCAAGGCTCTAAAATGAATTTAAAGTATAGGGAACTCAAAACATGCTCAAAAATATCTCGGATGTCGGTTCGTTTGGTCGTACGGTTGCGTTGTTCGCTTAATTACGACGGAATGCGCATAAGCGCGAAAAACGATCCAAATGACGCGACGAATGGATTTTTCTTATGCCAAACACTAAAATAAAATATTTTAGTGCTTACATAAATTTTTGGATGCCCGGATGTATTCAGAACGTAAGTTATGCGCGAAAATGCAAACTTGTGCACTTTTTGACGCTTTTAGTCCCTGAATGACCCAAAAGTTTATTTTAGCATACCGAGCACCTCAAAGCCTATTTCTAAGCTATGTAAAGGATATTTATGGTATTTTTAAATTATGGTCATGTTCCGGAATGTTCGTTACAGTTCAAATTGGCATACTTTCGCAGTTTGTCAAGTTTAGTCCCTGTAAGCGAATTAACTTGTTTTGCCACACCAAAGCCTTCAAAACTTATTTCTAAGTTATGTAAAGGTTATTTAAGGTATGTTAAGCCTATTTCACTATTCCGGAGTGTTCGTTGCATTAAACTGGTTATATTTACGCATCAGTGCGCGTATAACCTTCCAGAAAGTGATTTAGAGCTTGAAATCGAACAAGAATTGATATGTGCAAAAGATACACATATTTATACAAGTCCAAAGTATGAAATACATTATTTCATTGGTTTGGTATTTGTTTGATGGTCGCAGTGACACAGGTGTCACAGTTTATATCTCGAAAACAATCTACTAAGCGTGTAAAAACCTACTGGCATATCATCAGTGAGACCGTTTATCACATTTTAACTTTCCAATTATTTAGCGTACTATGATTGTCTACTGATGTACTATCATTTCCTCTTTTTCACAACAAAAACTCATTTTGATTTTTTATCATTTTTTGGATTTTTTAAATTTTCTAATGTTTTTTTTTCCGAAATTTCTTACTCCCCCTAAAATTCAAAACCATTTAAAGAAAATTTTGACAAACCGATGTGAATTGCTTCAATTCGCCATCCACTTGGCGTAAACAATCAGAACTCCCCCTGACAACAAACTATTTTCCCATTATGATTTCAAAACACTTAAGTTTGTATTAATCAAATGGTTTTTCCGGAAAATTAGTTTTGTTGGGGTTTCATCACATTGTTTTTCAACCACTTGAAAAATCTAACACTTGTAAGTTTTTCACAAAAACATTTTTCAAGAATGATGTCGATTCCTGCTCCACGATTACCAACTTGGGAGCTCCGGCAAGTCAGGTTTTTCCAGTTAAAGAGATTCACCCAAGCCTGACGGTCCTTGGGTGATTCCGAGTCATCTTCACTCGGTTTTTGAACATATCTTTTTGATTCATAAAACTCTTTCACTCCCTTAACCTTTCCGTCAACCATCTTCCCAAAAATATGTAATGTTGTACCTTTAAAAGCTTTTTCAGCATCAAATTCTTTCTCATCGGAGAAGAATTGTTCTGAAATCTCAAACTTACCTTTTGACTTCAAGTTTCCGTTTGACAATGGTGGAAAACTTTCATCATCCATTGTTGGAACGGAATTCACATCACTTTTCACAACAGATGGCTCCTTTGACTTTTACGAGCCAGATTCATCGCCAGAACTTTCTGAACTTTTAACAACCCATTTTTGTTTGTTTAAATTTGCTCTTCTTTTGTAAAACTGTTTCAAACTTTCACCAACCTCGAAAGTCGAATTTTTGAACTCTTTAAACTTTTCTATTGGTTGTTTCTCATTGTCAACACATTTTTCTTTCAATTTTGAGTTAAAAGAAACTCCCTGTTTTGTGTTGGTTTGCTTGGGGCAATTCCAAGCAATGTGTCCAACCTCTTGACATTTGAAACAGGTTCTTCGTTCAACTCTTTGTTCAGATTTCATCATCACATGTTTTTTTCTTTCGGCGAGAAAATCCTTGTTTGATTGTCTCCAAAACTGTTTCTCATTCTCCTCTTTAGAACTTGCTCCTGAAACAAATATAGTTTTTGATTTATAAGTTTTCTCATTTTTATGATTCTCTGGTGGAATAAAGCCTAAACCTTTCTTTTTGAAATTACTATTATGGTTTGGTTTCTTTCGATAACCAGAACCAGAACTGTAACCTTTTTTCTTGTTCAATCTTTGTTGAACTCTTGAAGTGTATTTTTTAGGTTTTTCAGTAAAATTTACATCTTTTATTTCAGAAATATTAATTTCTGTTAATTTGAAAACCTTGTTTATCATGTCAGTTTTAAACACTTCTTATTGGAAATTCTTCATCAGAAAATAATTTGTCAGAATCATTCAAAGTATATGCTACTTTGAATGTTTCATCATTCAAATTATTCTTTGACATCAGAAAATCTTATTATAAACCCTTTTAACCGGTGAACTCGGACTCTTGTCTGATGAACTCGAACTTTCAGATTTAGAATCCGACTTTAACTCTTCATCCATATCCAACACCTGATCGACCACTTTCTTTAATAACTCAGACTCGTAATCAGTGTCAGGCGCTGTGAATGTGACGTCAATGTTGTCTGGTAACTCATCAGTTGTTTCAGACTTTAACTTTATATTGACTGCCTTTTTTAATTGTTCCTCATTTGGTTTTCTGGGAGAATAACTTTCCCAGATCGGAGGCGGACACTTGTTATACTTGACACTTTGTTTTTTACCAGTATCCGTAACTTCCGTTTTTTATCTTGAAAAGCTTCAAGACCTGCAACAGTAGGATAAACTCTATCAATCAAATAATCACAAGTTGAGTAACTCAGCAGCAATCGTCTGATTCTTTCATTTCAATCTTTTCGATTTCCAAATCCTGCTTCAGCTTTGCACACTCTTCAATATAGTGATTTATGGTCTTCTGCTTAGTCATTAATGTTGAACTCATCATCGTTGAGGCAGCTTCGACTTCTAAGTTTGTCTTGTTCAAACTATCAATCGTTCTGTTCAGCACATCATACGATTCTTTTACGTACTTAACATCAAACAACAATTTTTCTTTCAACTCGTCTAGTTCACAATACTTCTTGTCTTTCTCTTCACAATGTTTGCATGGTTCCAAACATTTTAGGCAAGGTTTTGTGACCTCAACAATCTTTTCAACTTCGACAATCTTTTCAACTTCGACGATCTTTTCAACTTCGACGATTTTTTCAACTTCAACAATTTTTTCAACTTCGACGATTTTTTCAACTTCAACGATTTCCTTCACCACCTTCTCAATCACATTCGGTTATGTCTCAACTTCTATTTTTATTTCACTCTCATCATTCTCAACCCTCTCTCTTAATTTTTCTTCAACTTTTTCTTTTTCAGCTTCCATTTTTTCTTTTTCTTCAGCAATCCTTCTTGCTTCCAATTCTTTCTTTAGTCTAGCAGCCTTTTTCTCATTTAGCATCTCGATCTTATCTGCAAAAAACAAATTAAAACTATAAGGATCCAATTCTAATCTAGCGTTATTAATATACTCTTCCTCATCATTCTGTATCTTCATCACTTCCTGAAGACTTAAAGATTGGTATTCTTTTAGGACGATTCTTAGATTTGACTGATTCTACTCCTGAGGTTGAGTCTTCAAGGATTCGAGCAACAAATGCTGTTTTTTCTGAATCAGCCGGAATGTATTTTATCCCAGCTAAATCCCTTTGGCAATCTTTCTTCATCTTGATTAACTAGATAAGCTTTCTTCTTTCCGTCTTCAATTTTAATAGTATTTGAGCTTGAAGGTTGTTGTTGATATGGTTGTTGAGTAACCTGATGATAAATTGCTTTTCGATGATAATCGTTGTTTCCAAACAGATCTTGTCTTCCGATTGCTTCTCTGTTTGTGCACTCTCGTTTAAAATGCCATTTTTCTCAGCAACGAAAACAAATAACCTTTGATTTGTCAAAACCTAGTCGAGATGTAGTAGCATCACGAAGATCATTTCTTCCGGTGATTTGTTCGAATTTTTCTGCTCTTCTCAAAACACTAGCTAAACACCACTTGATGTCCATCAACTCAAGTTCTTCAGAATCAATTTGGTCATAATCCTCTTTGGTGAGCATCGGATTTCCGATTCTTCCAGCAACCAAACTTTCATATGACTCTAACATAGTAGCAAGTTATGCCATGTGTTGTTTTGCAATTTCTAGAGAGAAATTTTGACCATTTTGAATGTTTAATGTCACATTGCATTGCAAATTTGTTGAACTCTGTTGTCGAGAACTTGGTGTTGAGAAATTTGGATCAAAACTTGAATAAGTTGAAGAATAACCACCACTCTGAGTTGTAGTGCTAACATTTGTTCCGGAAGTATCATCAGCACTGAAAGCAGCCTGAATCTTTGGACTCGGAGTAGTCTCAAATTTGCTTCCTCAATAGTATAAACTAACATCTTGTTGAGCACTTGGATTATTCATGATAGCAGTTTTCTGAACATCTAATTCATGTTCTTCAAGCTTCTGAATGAACTTACACAAATTCATACTTTCAGATTTTCTCATATGTTTTAAAATCAACAGATATGTTCCCCATTTATCTTGTGGTAATGCATCAGATAGCTTATCAACCCATTCATCATCTTCTTTTTTGATGTCCAATCTTTTCATTTCCTGGACAAGATGACAATATCTATCGATAGTCTTCTTAGTCGGTTCACCTTTACAAGCTGTAAACAAATCAAAAGATTTCTTTAGTAATGCACGTTTATTTTTTATCATATCAGCACTTCCCTTAAACTTTTGAATCAACGCTAGCCAAATTGACCTAGCAGTTTCCTCATGTTGAAGCAAAACAAAAATATCTTCCTTTACCGCTTGTTGGAGAATGCTAATCATCATTTTTTCACTAGTGTATTTTAATTTCTCAATCGCTGAATAATCACTTAAAGGTTTTTCATTTCCACGTTCATCTGTCGGTTTGACGTAATCTTTGTCTAACGAAACCCATGCATCAAACTTATAAGCTTGTACCCAATTTTCAAAACGGTTTTGCCATCCTTTAAAATCCTCAATGTACATAAGCTTCGGCGGTTTTTGGAAAGTTCCTGTTTCATTCTCACTATTTACAGTTTCAACAACAGTAGCTGGAATGACCTGTTCAGTAGCAAAAGCATTATAAAACTCTTCTTCCATGTTTCGATAACACGGTTTTACACAATCAGTATTTCAAACGAACTGAACTTGATGCGAACTGGACTTTAGTGCAAATTGTACTTTGGTGCGGATTGACCTTTGGTGCGAACTGGCCCTTTTCAAGCGAAATGAAGGACACTTGTGTGAACTGAGTTCAAACCGTGCGAAATGGAGGTTTCAAAGTCCAACTCGTGCGAATTGGAGGTCTCAATGTTCAACTCGTGCGAATTGGAGGTCTCAAGGTTCAACTCGTGCGAATTGGAGATCAGGTCATACGAACTGGGGTCATTTCGTACGAATTGATGTGCTTTCAAGCGAACTGGAGCAGATTTGGTACGAAATGAGCTATCTCAAGCGAAATGGAGGTCCATTTCATGCGAACTGATGCTAATGTCACACGATCGGGTATGTTTTTGTCAAAATTGATCAAGATTTAAGTCGAATTAATGTCTGATTCTTTCAAGGATTTGTTAAAACAGTGTTTCGCATGTAATATGTGAAAATCAGTTAATTTTGACCGTAAAATCTTGGTTAATTTTGAAAAAACGTGAAGAAAGTGAGTAGAAGTGAGATTTTCGGATGAAATCAAGCTAAATCGGTAAGAACTCTTCCTCTTGAGCTCTGATACCACTTGTAGGATCGAGATTCGACCTAGACGAGTCGTTCAGAAGAGTTCTAATCCAAACCAAAGGCGGAATTCAATGATTCAGACTTGATTACAGCTTGATTCACACTTAGATTCACTTTAAATGTCTTGTATATTGATTTGAAAGCTTTACAGACCACGTGACACTTCGGCAGCACCTCTGCTCCGGAATCAGCAATTGTTACAAATGACAACCAAGCTCAGGTATATATAGATGATGGCCAGTTCGCATGGAATGGACATGACCCACTTCGTGCGAAATGGTCAATGGTCATTTCATAGGAATTGGCCTTTCCAATTCGTGTGAACTTGTCCAACATCACTAAAACCCTAATTTCTAGCATACTGAGCACTGGTTTATCCTATCTAGACTCATGACTTGATACAAGACGAAGTCGACAGACATATGTTATTTCACAATGCGATAAATGAAATATGTAACATGCATGATTTAAATGTATGACATGCAAGCATATAATGTTGACGTTTAAAACACATAAATACAGGAAATAAATAAATATTAAAATAGTACGGAAGTTACCGGTTTCGTGTCGTTTGTCACACTTGTGTCCTTGGACGACCTCGGTATTTTACCATCACTATACTACGTCAATGATGGGTACACTTATCCTTAGCGTGTTGTAGAGAGTGATAGTGTTATATCGTGTTTTATAAATTTAAAACTTGATAAACGAGTAAAAAACACTTAAAAATGTATTAAAAATCATACACACTCGCACCACATCAATCGATATGGTAGATGGTGTTATTGTCACAGGTAGTGGTCCAGGTCCTAGTGATCCACCAACTGAGACTCTTTTGAGTAAATTAGATACAAGTGACCCACTATATCTGCATCCATCAGATTCTAGTAATTTGTCAATTGTATCAATCAAATTGAAAGGTGGAGAAAACTGCACTGTATGGTCTAATGCCATGCAGTTGGCTTTACAAGTTAAAAACAAATAGAGTTTTACAGATATAACCTGTATTAAATCTACTAGTAATGATGTTCCAGCTAAACAGTGGGACAGATGCAATTCAATATTTCTTATTTGGATTCTAAATTCCATTAGTGAATAATTATACATGGGACAAGTTTTTTTCAAAACTTGCTAGTGATGTTTGGTCAAATTTAAAGGAAACTTATAATAAAATAGGTGAGTCTGTTGTTTTTTATTTGTATCAGTAAATAAATAATTTTACTCATAATGGTTTAACTGTCTCTGATTACTATCATAAGCTTAATATAATGTGGAGACAGTTAGACCAAATCTTGCAACTGCCTGCATGTTCTTGGTAGGCTGCTAAAGATTTCAATAGTTTTAATCATATGATTAAACTTATGCAATTCTTGATGGGTCTTGATGGTATCTAGTGTTAAAACTAATCTTTTAATGAAAGAAACTTACCCACTCAAAACCACCTTTAAAAATATTTATAAGAGATAAATAGTGTTTCCCGTATATTTACAGATGAACAAGAACATTCCCATATATTTTCTCTCTTCTTCACTCACAACCACTCACAACCATACATTACAATATAACTAACCCACTCATATAAATATAAGAGATCCGTTGTGAACGCTCTTGTAACTTTACATATAAAGCACATTTCAGAAAATATATGTGCTGAGTGGCGTGGACCAAATTTGTTTCCTACAGGCTCGAAAATTTTCGAGGGACGGACGACCGATTGTCTATCACTAAGTTTCCGCATTTTCTGCCCGGTTACGGTTCGGGTTACATAATAAATATAGCAATAATCAAATGAAACCGCAAATAATTAATAAAAATACGTCAACCAATCAATCAATCATACCCAGTAAAATCCCACAAATAGCAAAGCTATTGGTAGGGTCTGGGGAGGGTGGGATGTAGGCACACCTTACCTCTACCTCTAGGGATAGAGAGGCTGCTTCCAGTGAGACCCTCGGCTCCAAAACACCCAGGAAAGAAATAAATAGAACATGAGGTGTATGTGTGTGTGAATGAAGCTACCAATATAACATGAGTGGTGAAAGATTGCATGGTAAACAAGACAAATATAACACAAACAGCCTATACAAATAGATACATATCTACGACCATACACTATACCTAAAAACACAATTGTACCATCTCCTAGAAATCCTTAACCTTAATCCTTTGTCTCCACGAGCTCCTATCATGGACCATGTTCTCAGAGAGGTGCAATTTTTGCAAATCCTGCCTAATCCGCTCATCCCAAGTAATTTTGGGTCTGCCTCTACTCCTCCTCCCTTCCACCTCGAGAGTTTCAACCACTCTAACGGGCTCTATCGTCTGTCTCCTCTTCACATGCCCAAACCACCTTCCTCGTCCCAAGTAATTTTGGGTCTGCCTCTACTCCTCCTCCCTAAAAACACAATTGTACCCTCTCCTAAAAATACGTCAATCGATATTAAAAATTAATAATAATAGAATTTCATTCAAGTTGCTATCTACGAGGTTTCATTTTTTGAAACCTATCCATTACATCAACTATCCAAACCTCTCTAAGCAAATCTTTTTCGATAAAACAAATGCCACACTATCACTTAAATGTTCATCGCCAATCCGATTACGCAGATGAAACTTCACGTACGTCAATTACATGTGCAAGGCCAATAATTCGTTCTTTAACAACCCTTAGTTTATCAACGTATCGAATAACAAAAACCATTTGGTCGGCGACGTCCAGCGAGGTGGGGAGTGTGACGTCTGGCAATTAGCGATAATTGATGGTGATGTATTGGTGTCAAGTGTGAAGCTTCTTCTGCCAACTATCTTTCAGCGTTCATGTTTATTTGTTAGTCTTATTTTTTTAACTGGATTTAAATGGTTATAAGCTTATCTGTTGGGCTTAAGCCTAAATGAGTTATTCTATAATTGAATGTGGGTTAAATGAGTTAATGGGTTGTATTTTTTTAATAGAATGTGGGCTTAACAAGTTATTTTTTTAATTGAAAAGTGGGTTAAAGTTTGTTGTTAATTTTTTTCAGGTTTGCTATCAAGTTTTCTAAGAGTTCGGTGTGAAGGCAGAGCCGGCCCTGAGAACTCGTGTACCCTGATCGAGCTCGAAAAAACGTGCCCTTAGGCCTTAACGAAATTGAGTATTGGGCTCACTAAAGGTCTAAATCTAATGTCAATGGGCTAATAACTACTCTAAACCATAAAAATAGCTTTGTAAGTGTCTATGTTGGTGTTTGTATGGATATACCCTATTAATTTATTTTTTTTACATATACATATCGGATTTTTTTTTAAATAATGTGCCCTTCGAAATATCGGACCCTGTCCGGTGGTCATCCCCGCCCACCCTAAGGGCCTGCCATGTGTGAAGGTTTCTAAGAGTTCGGGGTAGAAGTTTCTACGGGCTCAATGTCGAGCTATCTACATATTTGATGTCGAAACACACATGTACCGTGCCTTCCTGTGTGCCTACGCCCCTGTATATGCTTATATCTCACCTTGAGATATCTCATAGAAAACTCGCATAGCAATATATTGTAGACTAAAGGTCTATTTTTTGTTAAGTAGTGCCTCCCACGACTAAAAAAGATATCTAAGACTTTACATAAAATCATTATGATAACATGGATGAGCCTTGGTTGATTGGTCGAATGTTTTATGTCCTTGACTCTTTATGACATGACTACAAGAGCGATATTCCAACATGACTATGCCTATGTTGCTATTGCCAATGTATGCATGTACACATACATATACGTATATGTAGAAAATTAATATGATTAAACATATAAAAATACGCATGCATGTATATAACAATTATTAAACAAATAAAAATACGCATGCATGCATATAACAATTATTATGGTGTTGTAATCCGTCATAATAATCGTCATTTGACTTCGTCGTAATTAGAAAAAATACTTATTTTTTGAAGTGGTTTTTAAAACCATAAGTAGGTTTCTTTTGTATATCGCATATGAGGTGGAATGGGCACCATGTGAGTAAGTCCCCTAGGGTAGTTTGCTGCTAGGTAACACCGTCGCCACCCTTAGGATTGAGGCTAGGGTACTTTACACTACAAACATTTGTCGCTGAAGGGGTGTGTGAGGAGGTGGGGTCCATCTCTTTAGGGTGTGTGTCATTGATGGGTAGTGTCTATGGTTCTAAGACTATCTCCAATGTTACGTGCGCCCTTAGGCGCCCTTCGCTGCCACATCATCTGCCACATCATATCCTTACAAATCCTTTAAAACCCTTACTTCATCTCCAACCCAACAAATATCCATACCCTTTTTAATTTCCATCTCATTACTTACCCAATACACACAATATTTAAATAAAGATTTTTTTTCTTTTACTTTGGACCCACACACATGCAAAAAAGCAACAAAAAACAAAGCCCTTGTGGAAGGGCTTAGTTGCTAAGGGCACCCTAAGGACATAAGTTTACAATGGTAAGGGCTTTTAAGGGCCTCTAAGGGCATCCCTCCAAAAGATGCATTGGAGATAGTCTAAGATACTTGTGGGTAGGCGGCACCCGTGTTTTGATGATTCTAAAGTACTTGAATGTACAATTGACATGACAGTACATGATTGGACGAGACTAAGGTAAATGCCTTGTTTTCGTGGGGTCGTAAAAGAACCATCAAAAAGATTACACTCCTTTTTCTTGTTGTATTCTTCGAAATAATAGCACCTACTTATCCTATGTTCCAAATTGATTATCTTCAACCTCATTTTGTTAACCTATATTGTCTTTTACATACCAAAATTTACTTGAAAGTCTTGTAACCTCAAAAATTAGCTTAGATTACTTAAATCAAATTGAATTTGCCGGTTGTTGACACAAAACGAAAGAAAAAACAATGTATTTGAAACACGCTTTGGGAGAATTAGTAATATTATCTTTGAATAAACAAACATTATATAGAACATTCTATTTTAGGTGCAGGGCCGATCAGTAGATTTTTGAGACCTTGTATGACTAATAAAATTCTACTACTACTTAAAACACAAAGTCGGTGGCCTTTGCCAGGGCCGGCCCAAGCATTTTGGAGGCCCAAAGCGAAATCAAAATCTGAGGCCCTTTTCCAATTTTTTTTTGTGTTCATAAGGTAGATTTCTATGACATGAAAATTCTTAAGAAAAAACTTATATAGCCATTAATCAGATAAGGTTAATTATATCAAACACAAATCAACTTCGGTTTTATAAATACGTATGTTTATTTAACAAGAAAATGTTAACAAAATATTTTTACTTGATCATTGTTTAAAGTTGAATAAACAAAATATTAGGCTATTAAATATAACTAAACCTTGATGTCTAGTTTCTATGGGAGAACTAACAAAGAAAAAAAGGATTAAAAAACCTGCTATCAAATTATATTAAAAAAAAAACATACTAAACATGTATGTTTTAGAAGCCAGCTCTCTACCAAACTTGTTTTCAGAACTTATTCTAAGAAACTTTTTCAGTTATCAACAAAAAAATAGATTAAAGCCATAACTGGTGGGATTCGAACCCAGCACCAGGCATTAATGTGCAACTTTAACATACCACCACGCTAGAAGAAGATACATTGTTAAGCATATCACACTATGTTTATTATCCGAATATTTATATAGTTTTTTAATACAAATTGGAGGCCTTGTTTTTTGTAGGCCCTAGGCCTCAGCCTAGCCCAATTATACTGTTGGGCCGGCCCTGGCCTTTGCTATCAGACAAATCCCTCGTCAACTTTGCAAATTACTAATTTTGGTCCTTACTTCATATTACAATTTCTACAATGATAAATCACTCTCTCAACTTTGCAAATTACTAATTTTGGTCCTTACCTTATTTTACAATATAACCCCTTAAATGCTAATGTTTTAACTTTACTCATGTACGATATATAATAGATATATAATAGGATAATTTTTTATCCTATTAAAGTTTTTACTTTTTTTTTCTTTTTTGAATGACAATGTTTTCTCTACTATTCACCAATATTCTAAGTTTTTCACCTTTGCTTAGAATTGAACATGAGACCTCTCTCTTAGGAGAATATGCCTCTACCAAGTGGGCTACCACCACATTGGCTATTAAAGTTTTTACTAGTTTAATTTTTCTTCAATAATTTCCGCTCGCTATTTAAAAAACTAATTTGTCGATATGTTTATAAACTTTGTAAAGTATCATTTTGACCCTCTCGAGGTTTTAAAATTTTGAGTTTATCCCTTTTTTTACCTTTACTTAAAAAACTATTTTTACGTGTGTATTATTATATACATAATGGTATAAATTCGAGTTGATATTTTTTATATGGGCTCTTCCACCGGCTTTCTCTCCCCCCTACGCTTTCATAAATTTTCAAATTTAGACCCTCGACTTTGGCCGTTTCCTTTTTTACCTCAACAAGCCCCTCGACTTTGGTAATTTCCTTTATTAAATCTTATTTTCACCCACCCATGGCCTTTAAATTTAGGAGATATAATTTTCAACCCTTACTTTTTTTATAGTTAAACAATTTATCTTTGACCCGCTTGAGAGTATATATAATCTGAGTTTTTCATAATAGTTTCGTTCATTAACTTAAAAAACTTTAATTTGTTGCGTGCTTTATTATGATTCCATGCTAACTTTTTATGTACGTTTCGACGTAAAGTTTGCTTTCATTTATAATACTTTTTCATGCTTGCTTTTTATGTACATTTCGGCATAAGTTTTTGTTTGAAAACGAGTCGGGTCAAAAATTCAAGTTGGTCTATGTTAACGTAAATGGTCGATAATAAGTTATACATAATCATGTCGCATAGTCGGTACAATATTCAATTGCCTTGGTATACTTTTTTTGTATAAATCCGAGTTTGTCTACGTTTTGATGTGAAATTGATGCACGCTTTCGTACTTTATTTTGTACATTTCCTACGTATAAATCGGGTTGCATATAATACATTTTGACTTGATGATATAAATTAAGTTAGTCGGGTCGCATATAATACGTTATCATTATACGGTATAAGATTTACTTTACGTTTTGATCTAACCGTAATACTATATAGGTAACATTGAATTCAGTTGAAACGTTTTCATATGGTTACTTAAAAAACTTGGACATAATGCTCGGACTAATATGTTCAACATTTGCGATCTATCCGCGCCGTAACGCGCGCGAATCTTATTACTATTTGACACTTAAAATAGAAACTTATGTATATTTTTCTCTTGTTATACCTTAAAATGGGACCTATAGATTGTGACTTTCTCAATTTATCATCCATTTTTATCTTTTTACGTATTTACTACCAGACAATTGTTTAGGAGGTATGCTTTTTGAAAATCATATATGTTTCTAGCTAACATTAGTAGTCTAAAGTATGCTAAATCAAACAAATAAATGAATAATCAAAAAATGACATCACTAATCAATAATCTAATAGCTAATCTCTAAGGGGTTGTTTGGCAACATCTGAACGGTTAAGTGTTGAACCAGTAAGAGGTCTGAACCATTAAGTGCTAAAACAGTAAGACGTCTGAACCATTAAGAGCTTGTATAATGCTTAACCGTTCAGAGGCAAATGTCTGATCAATTCAGATTAGAGGTCTTAACCATTCAGAGGCAAATGTCTAAAACATTCAGAGGCAAATGTCTGAACCATTCAGACATTTGCTTGTGAAACAAACAATCTGAACCATTAAGTGTTGAACCAGTAATAGGTCTGAACCATTAAGAGACTCATTAAAAGGTAAACAAAGAGCCGTTAAGTCTTTAGGTAAGCAAACTAAATTTATTAAAAATTCTTAAATTGAGTATAGATGGATGGTCAATTGAACAAGACAATAGGTGAGCATCAGAATAGATTGGGTGGGCACCAGCATGACCAGGAGATTCTGCGGACTGGCAAGCATGAGTGGATGATCAAGTTGAGTGGGCGCCATTGGGCGGTGGATGATTGTCGATTGAACGATTCCTTTCGGTTATTTAGAATTGCCGCTCTATTATTCCTTTAAGGGTTTGTTTGGTATGGGGTAGAAGTAGGGCTGCAAACGAACTAAACGTTCGGCGAACAATTCGTGAACCGTTCGACGGGAAGTTCGTTTGTGTTCGTTTGTTTACTAAACAAACGAACACGAACAAGAAATTCCGTTTGTTTAGTTAAATGAACAAACATGAACAGAGGTCCTGTTCGTTCGTTTATGTTCGTGAACGTGTTCGGTAACGTGTTCGTTTGTGTTCAATATTTCATTAGTGTTTTTAGTTTTTATATTTATTTAAATACTTCAAAATTCCGAAAAATTAAATATCTAATAAGTGTCGGTGTATTATATATTATGTTCATGAACGATTGTTTGTGTCCGTTTGTTTCCATTTGTGTTCGTGGACATTAGCTTGTGCTCATTTGTGTTCGTCAACGTTCGTTGCCTAAAATTAACAAACAAACACAAACGAACACGAACAATTTCATTTCCTTAACAAACGAACACGAACATAAAATCTCGTTCGATAAGTGTTCATGAACGGTTCACGAACACATATATTTCTTAACAAACAAACACGAACAAGGTCTTGTTCGTGTTTGTTTGGTTCGTTTGCAGCCCTAGGTAGAAGAATGGACGTGTGAATGGAATGAACGAGGTAATGGAATTGACAAATAAATAAACGGAGCATTACCATTCCATGGTCTTGTTTAGTTACGATGTGAGAATTGAATGAATGATTAGTTTGTGTTGTTTGGTAATAACATGTCGTCTTTGACAGTGGCGGATCTAGGATTCCGACCAAGGGGTAACGTGTTATAAATAAGCCGTAACGAAATAGAAAAAACGTCAAATTTTTCCAAAATTTACACTAATTTTTTCCAATTTTTTTCCGACCAAGGGGTAGCGGGGGTTACCCCTACCAAAGAGGTAGGTCCGCCCCTGGTCTTTGACCTCTTAAACACGATAAAACCTGTTTTGCCAGCCCTACTTGACTCTAGGTTCCAACCTTGGTGGATCAAACCTGTTTTCATCATTTGACATGCAAGTGACTTTAGGTGGATCAAACCTGTTTTACCAGCCCTAGTTAGACTCTCTTCTTTATGCATGTATTGGTGTTTAAATTACCTTTTTCATCATTTGATATAAAAGGGCACTTTAGCACTTGTTCTTGAAGAAAAAGCAAGAGTCTATATGCATGGGATAAGTTCTTTAGGTACGTGAGGGAATCTACAATGGCTAGTGAGGTACGAGTCAAATAAGCATTTGTCCACCCTTCAATGGCTTGCATCTTATGCTTTTCATTTTCAGAAAATGTTGATATGACACCTAAATTCGCATCTGCTTGTTAGAACGTATACTTAATTGTTCCTAAAAGGTGGTCATATATTTTCACCTTTTACCAAGAGTGAATTTCAAGGATCGTCCTTTATCTTTATACATATTTTCAAGTGTTGTCCTTTATGTTTAAAATTGACGAGTTTTGTCCTTTGTCGAATACCCAAATCCCGGCTGACGTTAAATGGATCTTCGCTGATGTCAAGATATCCCGTTCCTTGAAGCTACAAAAGAATAAACCGTTAGCCTCGTCACGGAGGGCTCCGGGAGGGGGATCCGTAACCAAGCTCCGGCGTGAGAATAAGTAAACTTGCCGGAGGGTGAGAGGAGCTTCTTCCGGTGAGTATGATCACCGGAATATTTCCTCTTTGGTGTGAATCTAGTAAATACGTGTGTGTGTATTGAATGTATGGGAATGTTGGTCGGAATTAATGAGAGGAGAGTAAATGAGAGAAATATTAAATGTGATACCTCCGATCTGCTTTATGACCATCCTCTTTAGCTCTTATATAACCCCTGGCCCTTATTCCTCATGTGAGATATTTTATCAACGTGATCCAACGGTTTCTACAAGCTTTCGAGGGGTTCAGACACGTGTCTGACCCCTAACGGTATGATAGCAACCTTATTTAATGTCCGGGCCGGAGAAGTACGATTGCCAGCCAAGATCTTCTGCTTATCAAACATTAAATGAGGCCTGCCACTTCTGATTATGGTTTCCCGCTCGTTCTCAACGAAGGGATCCTTAATGGGCAAGGCAACTTGTCATTTGGGCTTATACCTTGTTGGGCCTTTTATGAAATCAGCCCAAAGCGAGTAAAATGGGGCTTCCCATTGGCCCGTCGTCAAGTCATCTTTAGTCCCTGGTTCTGAGACCCGAGGCTCATGATCCGGGGCTGAATCATAACTGTACGGGAGGGGGTTCAGTTTTCTTAAACTATGAGTGCGGGCCCATCCTTGGCCAGTCATTAATCATCACCCTTTCTTGCTAGACCCATCATTTCTTCTGTAGACTAGTGGCGGGGGTTTAACCCCTTAAATGCACGTGCCCCCTTTTTTGAATTTCGAAATGACGACTGATTTGACGGTTACTCACCCTGTCAGTTTTCTTCTTTTTTAAACTCCCTATTATTCTTCTCGAACCCTCATTTCACTTTCGTTTTCGTCTTCCGTTTCTTACCTTCCTCTCCTTTTTCCGATGAGTCGCTCCGGCCGGTCTGTGATCAAATCTGTCTTAGCGGCGAAGGACTTAAAGTCTTTTGTCAAGACATATAACATCCCTGAACAGTTTTCCCCCACCTTGCCAGGTCCTAACGAACCGGCAGTATTCACGCCAGATAGGATCCCTCTCTATATCTTGGCTTTCTCCTCTTGCGGAGTCCGATATCCTCTTTCCGTTTTCAAGGTTGATCCGCTTCGTCATTTTGGGGTTCACTTTTCTCAGTTGCACCCCTTAGGGTTGATGAGAGTGGTGCATTTCGAGTTGTCCTGTGCGGCTATTTCCGGTGAACCTTCCATTCCCTTGTTTTGTATGTTCTACAAACTGATTTCCGACGGAGATTGGTTTACATTTGCTAAGAGACAGAACAACGTGTCACAACCCTGTTACACTTTTATGCCGACTTCCACTTACCCGAAGGATTGGAAAAGCAGGTTTATTTTTGTCTCCGCTGCCATGATGCCAGAATCCCCTTTGCCTAGGGATGTTGATGCCCCCATTGACGATACCGTTCCTACCCTATCGGCTAATGAGACCGTTCAATGGAAACGCATGTGTGAGAACCCTACCAGGGCTTTCACCTTTTCTGAGGGTATCTTGGCCATGGGAGGGTTGAGTCATTCCTACCTTGTTCGACCCAAGGCTTTCTTTGGTAAAAAAGGTATCCCTTTACCCCGGATCTACGTTTGTTTATTTTTTGCTTCTTGGTATCTGTGTAGCCATCTTTAGTGCCTTTGTTTCGCAGAGTTGACTTTGTGGAGGTTGCTCCAGGGAGATTCTAAGGACGTGAAGTTTGTGGTTGATGGTGAAGTTGTTCCGGGCCTGAACCGGAGTGGGGTAGTGCAAGTTACCGGGGTGTCTGCCCAGGCAGGGGGCTCAGTCGCTGCAGAGGGGGGTGAGGACACTTCCTCTGATGGGGAGGAGAGTTCCCCTGATCCTGCCCCTGTTGATCAGAGCGATGATGAAGATTTGGAAGTACGTTTAGTCCGTAAAAGGAAAGCTACAAGTTCTCAGCCGGCCCCCGTTCCCCGTGATATCCGGCAAAGGCTCCGGAGTGCCAGCGGGCAGAAAATCCCCCTCCTTCGAAGGCTGCTTCCGAACTTCCCCCCGTTGGGGTCAAGGGTTCTTTGTCCAAATACCTGAGATCTTCAAGTCTTGTGAGTGCACCTTTGTTGGTGAGTCCTTCTTTCTTCTTGTTCTACTCTGTTTCATTTCTGTTTTATTTCTGATGTTTCTCTTGGTGCAGGGGAGTTCTCGTGATCCTATAGAGATCCCCACTGTTCCCTCCTCTTCCCGTGTACGGGACAAAACCCCGGAAGTAGGTTTGGCCCACTTTACCTCAGCCTTTGAGCTCTCTCCTCTTCATGCTACGGGGACCAGTAAGCCTTCTGAACCTGAGGGTCTTGCCCATCGGTCCCCTTTGGCTCCTTTATTTGCTGATGCTATCCCCTTCACCTATGTTCCTAAATGGAAAGTGACCCACTCCTCGGTGATAGGGACTCCTGAGGCTGCTAGGGATTTCCTGAGTCATGCTGTCCCTCCCTCCCATAAGTTCGTAAATTCTGCTTTGAGGGATGATCTTTTCAAGGATCAATATAGCATGTCTCTTTGTGAGAGTTTTTTCAGGGGTGCTGGTATGCTGCAGATGATCAATGATCTGAGGAGGGCAAATGAGGGTCTCAAGGGTGAGCTTAAAACTTCCCAGTCTATTGCTGCCGGACTTAGGTGTCAAGTGGTCGAAGCTGAGAGAAAGTTGCAGGAGGAGAAGGTACATAGCCTTCCCCCCCCCCCCCCTTTTTTATTTTTCAGCTGTTTTTTGGACTTTTTGTGATGTTTCCTGTCCAGGAGGCTGGAGCCAAGTTAGAGAGGAAAGAGCGAGCTTGGGAACAAGAGATGGCGGTGCTGGTGAGAGAGAAGGAAGAATTGGCCGCTGAGTTGAAGTATTTGAAGGAAGTTGGCTCCGTTTCCCAGGAGCAATTGAACACCATGTATGCGGATTATGGGATAACTTCTGACGATAATCAGCGGTTAGCGAAGGAGAAACATTGGCTGATCACCGAGGGTTTTGCAACTTTCCTTACTGCAGTCTCTCAGTCAGAAGATTTCAAGAGTGACCTGGAGGAGGTGTACAGGGCGTTAGGAATCATGATGTCTACTAATTAATATGTAGAACTTGATTATATTTGACGATTGGATGAATGTCTAATGCTATAATGAAATGGGTTTTACATGTAGATGGAAACCTTTAGTTAATTGCTTAACAAATGAATGATTAGCTTCAATAGTCGAGAGCTAAGTTAAATTGGTGTGTAAAAACTAGAATGGTTAAAGAGTTCGGATGAAAATACCTAAGTAGGTTCAATGTGCCAAATGTGTGTTTGAATATGTTATAGACAAATTGACTTTTAAGAAGTCAAACTGACCAAAATGAAATCAAATGATGAATTTTGATGTAAAACCCGTAAGATGGAATAGTCATAATTAATGATGACTAATCTAACCGTCTTACGAATTATGATGATAGTTTGACGCTTGACAAGCTAGGTGGAGGCTTGGAAAGGAAGCGGGTCAAACGAAGCAAAAAAGAAGGAAAAGCGTACTTCGGATGTGAGGTAAGTAAAACTTACACCCACTTGTAGTATATGTGTTTATATTATAAGGGAAGAATACGATAAAGGATTAGGTTCGAATCATGGGTTCCGACACGAAACGAAATGGGTCGGAACCAATAAAAATGTTTTAAACCATGATTAATGGTGAAAGAGGCAAGATGGTAAATTAGTCACGAATTGGCTAAGAATTAGTGAGTTTTCTTAAAGTTACCTTATAGCGTAACTAATAATGGGAAAATGGGTAAAAATGGAAATTTAGTCAAGTATCGACTAAAGTAAATTAAGGTTCAAATGACACCCATAGCGTAAGCCGAATGGGTTAAAAATATAAGAAATGACTTTAGAAAAGGAAAGGGATCTAGTGAGAAAATCCGAAATGGGTCGGATGTGTGATTGGTAATTAAAAACCCATGTTTTGTTACATATGAAAATGTTGGGTTAGGTTGGTCGAACGGGCCAAATGGTGGGAATAACGCCATTTGACAAAATCAACTAATGTGCTTGTCAAGTCATGTGTTTACAGGGGCGAATAGTAGTTTGGGTAATTGCATCGCCATAAGAATTTTGGTAATAAAAGCAAGGTGTCGAAACAGGTCACTAGGTTGACTCGAGCCAGGTACGTATAAATACGATTGTGGTTAGACATACATTTTTTGGTCAAATTAGTAGCAAATGCCCTTCGCCGTAAATGAGGGGCTAAAGTTGACTAAAATGCCCTTGATGGGTAAATCGGGCAAACGACCTTTAAAGGTTGTTGGAAATAAGCGTTTTGATAGACTAAATCCTTAGGATAAGTATAAAAAGGGATGATATGAGACCTTAGTGCATAAATACCCTTAACGGGTCAAAATAGAAGTAATAGCGAAACGGGTTAAGAATGTGTAATAACCCGTGAATTGAATCTTGTACAATAGAAAATAATCATAATATTATGTTTACAAAAGAAACAAGGGCCACAAACAAGTTTGTTAGATGGAATTATGAACGGGTCAATATTTGGTAAAAAGGGTAGTAAGCCGAAGACTTAAAAGTCTGAAATAATGTTAATCCGGATGTCGGATTTTAACTCCATAAGATGGAGAAATAAATTACGGACGCGTAGGAAAAAGAATCACCTAAAAGGGACAACCGAGCAAAAAGTTATGAGCGTTCAAAGTTGAGTTTTGGGAATTTCCGGAGCTGGGCAGATATGCAGGACCAGCTCCTGGACTTGCTGGAAAACGTACTCCCCCGCGCCACGCGGGGAAGACACTGTAAACTGGAGCGACACGCGGGGGCTTCCGCGCCACGCGACAAAGCGAACGGATCCTGCCGCGACACGCGACAGGATCAGTTTTGAAATTTTATTTTATTTTTCATATTTCGATGCTAGAACTCGTTTATACACGAAATATCAATGTCAAAACTGACATTTAAAGTGGTTTTGACTTCAGGTTTTTGTTGGGATTGTCCGGATGAAGATCAAGCTCATTGAAGAACCGAACACGACCAAGATACAAGCTTCCGCACGACGTTTCGTTGTTAATTTCAAATGACGAACTTAATTACATTATGCTCTAAAACTTTTAAATTTGTAAAAGTTTTTAATAACCCGTATTTCCGCTATATATGTAATCCTAATTACATGACTGCTTTCGTAATTTATACGTTAAACTTGATGTAATAAGAACGGGTGTTACAAGTTGGTATCAGAGCCTTGGTTTAAGAGATTCAAGTATGGTGGGAAAACTATGCTTGGACTTAAACCTTACGCTCTTAATAAAGATTGGTGTTCGGTTCGAGGCTTGATCGCAAATCCGGTAAGTACATGTATATCAATGGTTTAGCATGTTAAAGTGCTGTAAACAACACATAGGGTTATCGTGTAATATACGGTACCTCAATTAAATAATAGATATAGTTAACAAAATTACGTGCGTTAAAACGTATAGTAGAAAAGCCTTGTATTATGATACGGGCATTTAGTAAAGTTGACATTACTAACTTTTATGAATGTTTTAATTGGAGGAAACTCGCATTTGAAGATGACGAGGGTTGAACAAATTACGGATATGATAGAGGAACGGTCCGAAGTATGACAAGAGGAGCATGCTCACCGAGGACTAAATCGCGTAACGACCGCGAACAAGGTTAATGGCAAGGAACGCCCGTCGGGGCAAACATTACCAGGTGCACGTTTTAAATTATTACGTGAATAGTAATATGCAACAAATACGTAGAGATTGAAAGTGCTTATGTAGATTGAAAACTTGGAAAAACCTGAATAGAAAACCTATCCGGGATATTATTTCTAAGAGAGACAAATAGAGGCATTACTTACATGGGGTGTAATGTGAAAATTATAAAAAGGTCATGTATACCAGGTGTTGATCGCTTACTCTGGCCAAGTAAGTAGTGAACACGTGGTACCATGAACTTCTTATGATGGACACACTTATGTCCGATGTAGTAAGGGCGGGGTGAATGGGACTAACTTAAATGGTACCCAAATGAATCAAATAAGTAAGATGTTTAATAGTAAACGTAAAAGTAAGTCGGATGACGGAAGCGTATTACGTAAGAATAACGAGCCCGAGAGAAGGGACAAGGATCAAGTAAAAAGTAAATACAGACTGACCAATAGGAATGCTAAGGCATAAGGATAAAAGTTTGACCGTCACAAGTGATGAAATTCACATGGACAAGTCAAACGAATTGAATAAAGAATAAAGAATCAATCTGAATAAAAGCGATGAATCTCGCTAAGACGATCAAATAAATTAAGATGATGTCTAAAACCACATGAGAATGGTTACTTGACGATGACGATGGTAAAGATACCCGATGGACGGGTAGGATTGTGGGTGAATTCGTAAACCAAGAGACTAGAACGCGAAATAGAAAGTCAAAATACTCGGAATATGAGTCACGACTAAAACACAATGAGAACTTGCAAACAGATATGTTAATAGCTACGCTCAACTAATTTAAAGTTGAACGGGTCGAATAAAGAATGGAGTTTGATGTTCACAAGTGATGAAATTTCACATGAACAAGTCAAACGAGATAAATAAGGTATAAAAACTTGGTAGTGCAAGTAAGTGCAAACTGAATAATGGGAGCGCGAAACGTTAATGAACCTACATGATGGGTCATAAAGGAATATATATATAGGAAAAATGCAAACTAGCAAAACAAAAATGTTAAAAACACTAAGATAAAGAACCCGGGTAATGGGTCGTAAAGAAGTATAGGTAAGAACCGGGTAACGGTAAGTGTAGGACAAACCGACATGTAATTGACGTTAGAAGTCAAGAAGTCGGGAAGATAATTCAAAAGAAAACAACGTAGCCTTAGACTACGGTCAAGGTCAAACGAAATCCAAAAAGTAAAGGTGAATAATTCTAAAACATAAGAAGGGGTGCCTTAACGCCATACGCGTATATAAATGTATACACATTTGAATAAAGACTCGAATAAAAGATGATCTACAGGATCATCATAACCTACGGGATATTAATTAGAGCAAAGGTCTACGGGGCCAAGATGACCCACGGGTCATGAATTGAAGTAAAAGGATCATAAGGGCCTCGCCTCAAAGAGGTGAAAGCCTAAGGAAATAGCCTATGAGGTTAAGTGAAGGAACCTACGGGTCGATATTGTGAGGTAAGGGAACTTGTTACGATTCCCCGTATAAAACTAAGATTGTAAAAGAATAAATTATGGATTGTCAATATCATGGTATGGATAATTGACAAAAGTTAAGGAAAAGATCCTAAAACTAAAACTTCGATTTTAGTAAGAAATAACGTTTTTACAAATATAAATTCTGATAGGAATTTGAATAGTAAGCATGAAAGGTTCAAGTCTTGACACTGATAGGCGCAAGACGATACATTCGAAAAGTGATATTTTCGAAAATGAAAGGTTGATACAAACTAAACATGATGTGACACGATCACAGTTAGGAAATGTAATGTGAAGTAAAATCACATCATAACCAGGCGAGCGGTAAAAAGTAACGGGACTAATAAGTCTAGTTAGTGAGACCGGTTAAGGCCAGTAATTCAAATCAATAAAATTTGGCTTGCTTATAAGCGGTGGATTCGGTATAACTGAACCGAATAAATAAATCCGAAAACAAAAGAAATTATTGCTAAAAGTGAAATATTTCACTAAAGACCTTTAAACGGGTCAAAGTAACGGATTCATAAAGAATCCAATATTATATGAAAGCAATGGATATCGCTAAGTTAACTAAACTAGTGGAAATAACGAGATTACGTTATTTCAAGTTGCATTTTGTCGTATGAGTTATGTAAACAATTAGTAACCAAAAAGGTGTTACCATACTTTTCTGGTAATACTAACTATTGATAAAAGTATAAATAATGTTTAAAAGATTTAGCGGATCGAATACATTGAGTTAAACTCAATAAACTACGTAAGAAAGGTTTCGGGGACGAAACCTCTTTAAGGGGGGTAGACTTGTAACACCCCAAAAACGGGTTTGGTAATCAAACCACGTTAATATCACTGACGGGTAAAATACCGTTAGTGGTAAAAATTTACCCGGTAAATATTAGGATTTAAATAATTAATCCTAATATTAAATCAAAAGTGAGTAAAAGCTTTTAAGGAAATAAAATTGATAAAAGGCCCGGGTTAACGGGACCTAAAATAAACTTAGTCATAAATATTCCTGAACCCGCTAAGTTAACTAGGAATATTAAACCTAGTTAATAAGTGGGAATATTGTTAAAAATAAGTAGGTTGTGGCCTACTTAATAACGAACCAAACACGAGGGGTTAAAGTGGGATAACTAGAAAAGTTATTTAATTAAACAAAACACAAACACACACACAAATGTGTGTTCTGGATCGATCTCAGGAGAGCTCCCAAGGAGCCAAACCCTAACATCTAACATAATCATCAAATTGAAGGTCAAAATGAAGCTCAAATTCACAACCAAACATAAATAAACGATCACCAAGTCAAGGGGATCGTAAGGTATGTCGAATTTCTAACATTCTTGAAGTTGTGAAAATCGATTAATCTTGCATGATACGATCTACGTATGAATCATAGAAGTTATGGCTGAATTTGGGATGTAGGATTGCTTAGGAACAAACCCTAAGTGAAGATTTAGAATAAATTGCTATGATTTAGGTGTTTGGTTAACTCACCACACGTAGCTAAGTGGGTTTTAGTGTTATGATGAAATTGATGATAAGACTATGTTTAGAATCATCATTTATGATAATGAATGAAAGGTGTTTGATTAAACCATGAAATTGGGTACATGATCATACTTTCATGAAAGGGGTTTTAATAAAATATGATGAAACTAGTGATTTTGGTTCATATGAATGGGTGTTAGGAATCATGATGTCTACTAATTAATATGTAGAACTTGATTATATTTGACGATTGGATGAATGTCTAATGCTATAATGAAATGGGTTTTACATGTAGATGGAAACCTTTAGTTAATTGCTTAACAAATGAATGATTAGCTTCAATAGTCGAGAGCTAAGTTAAATTGGTGTGTAAAAACTAGAATGGTTAAAGAGTTCGGATGAAAATGCCTAAGTAGGTTCAATGTGCCAAATGTGTGTTTGAATATGTTATAGACAAATTGACTTTTAAGAAGTCAAACTGACCAAAATGAAATCAAATGATGAATTTTGATGTAAAACCCGTAAGATGGAATAGTCATAATTAATGATGACTAATCTAACCGTCTTACGAATTATGATGATAGTTTGACGCTTGACAAGCTAGGTGGAGGCTTAGAAAGGAAGCGGGTCAAACGAAGCAAAAAAGAAGGAAAAGCGTACTTCGGATGCGAGGTAAGTAAAACTTACACCCACTTGTAGTATATGTGTTTATATTATAAGCGAAGAATACGATAAAGGATTAGGTTCGAATCATGGGTTCCGACACGAAACGAAATGGGTCGGAACCAATAAAAATGTTTTAAACCATGATTAATGGTGAAAGAGGCAAGATGGTAAATTAGTCACGAATTAGCTAAGAATTAGTGAGTTTTCTTAAAGTTACCTTATAGCGTAACTAATAATGGGAAAATGGGTAAAAATGGTATCGACTAAAGTAAATTAAGGTTCAAAGGACACCCATAGCGTAAGCCGAATGGGTTAAAAATATAAGAAATGACTTTAGAAAAGGAAAGGGATCTAGTGAGAAAATCCGAAATGGGTCGGATGTGTGATTGGTAATTAAAAACCCATGTTTTGTTACATATGAAAATGTTGGGTTAGGTAGGTCGAACGGGCCAAATGGTGGGAATAACGCCATTTAACAAAATCAACTAATGTGGTTGTCAAGTCATGTGTTTACAGGGGCGAATAGTAGTTTGGGTAATTGCGTCGCCATAAGAATTTCGGTAATAAAAGCAAGGTGTCGAAACAGGTCACTAGGTTGACTCGAGCCAGGTACGTATAAATACGATTGTGGTTAGACATACATTTTTGGGTCAAATTAGTAGCAAATGCCCTTCGCCGTAAATGAGGGGCTAAAGTTGACTAAAGTGCCCTTGATGGGTAAATAGGGCAAACGACCTTTAAAGGTTGTTGGAAATAAGCGTTTTGATAGACTAAATCCTTAGGATAAGTATAAAAAGGGATGATATGAGACATTAGTGCATAAATACCCTTAACGGGTCAAAATAGAAGTAATAGCGAAACGGGTTAAGAATGTGTAATAACCCGTGAATTGAATCTTGTACAATAGAAAATAATCATAATATTATGTTTACAAAAGAAACAAGGGCCACAAACAAGTTTGTTAGATGGAATTATGAACGGGTCAATATTTGGTAAAAAGGGTAGTAAGCCGAAGACTTAAAAGTCTGAAATAATGTTAATCCGGATGTCGGATTTTAACTCCATAAGATGGAGAAATAAATTACGGACGCGTAGGAAAAAGAATCACCTAAAACGGACAACCGAGCAAAAAGTTATGAGCGTTCAAAGTTGAGTTTTGGGAATTTCCGGAGCTGGGCAGATATGCAGGACCAGCTCCTGGACTTGCTGGAAAACGTACTCCCCCACGCCACGTGGGGAAGACACTGTAAACTGGCGCGACACGCGGGGGCTTCCGCGCCACGCGACAAAGCGAACGGATCCTGCCGCGACACGCGACAGGATCAGTTTTGAAATTTTATTTTATTTTTCATATTTGGATGCTAGAACTCGTTTATACACGAAATATCAATGTCAAAACTAACATTTAAAGTGGTTTTGACTTCAGGTTTTTGTTGGGATTGTCCGGATGAAGATCAAGCTCATTGAAGAACCGAACACGACCAAGATACAAGTTTCCGCACGACGTTTCGTTGTTAATTTCAAATGACGAACTTAATTACATTATGCTCTAAAACTTTTAAATTTGTAAAAGTTTTTAATAACCCGTATTTCCGCTATATATGTAATCCTAATTACATGACTGCTTTCGTAAATTATACGTTAAACTTCATGTAATAAGAACGGGTGTTACACCAAAGCAAAGAAGAGATTATCCAAGCTGGATGAGGAGTTTGGGAGTAAAATCCCTGCTGTTCTTCAGAAGATCCTGGAGCATCCCATGATATCAATTGACGAGTTGAAAGCCCTGTTTTCCTCCGTTGGTCCTTCGTTTCCACCGTCTTTGTCTGGGGGTGATCCCCAGTGATTTCTAGACATTAACATCTTTTGATATGGTTGTAACCTGGATAACTTACCTGCCCTAGGATACTTTAAACTTTCGTGGTTGTTTGGAAGGAGGTCCTTCGTGTTGGGGGCCTCCTTGGTATCAAATCATGCATCTTTATGACTGTTTGTTGTTTTCTTGCCTTTGCTTGTTTCTTGTTGTGGCTTTTCATGTTGCAGGGGTTTTTTGCCAGGAGTCAAGTTGGCGTTTCCCTGAAGACCCTTGGGTGTTTTGCCAGAAGATGTGCTTTGGTCTAGGCTTGTTGTGTTCATTGTTTTGTACGTTTTTTTTTTTTTTTTTTTTTTTTTTTTTGCTTTTGCTTTTGCTTTTGCTAGAGTTGTTAGGGCTCTTCTTTGTACATTTATTTTGCAAATAAATAAAGAAAGACTTCTTTTCGTAGTTTGCTTACAGAAGTGTATTGTATTTATGGTTTGTTTGGAAAACCGAGATTGTCTGTTCGAGGCCAATCACTGGACAGATTTATAATGTGAAATTATGTTCTTGGTTTGTTTTGTCCGCTCTTTTTGGGTTAGCTAGACCCTATTTTGCCCCACAGCCGGGCTTTTGGTATGTTTGATATACCTTATACACGTGTGTTTATTTATTGGTTAGGTTTATAGTATTCCTGGGCACGTCTGCCTGGCTATAACACCTGTTATTTTACCAAAAGAGGACAGATTAGTTGTCCCTTTGTCATTCACTTCTTGGGGGTTAAACCTCCCAGCATAAGTAGTTACAAAAGATCCGTTCTTGGGGGAGCCCCAGATTAATAGTTTGAATATTACAAAAGTGGCTCTTGGCCGTTTTTCCTGGGGATAAACCCCTCATATGTAATACTTCCTAAGTTGCATGAGGTTCCACGTTCTAGGGACCTCCTTGCCCTGGAGAGTTTCCAATTTGCAGCTTCCTTTGCCATTTGCCCATATGACACGATAGGGCCCTTCCCAATTGGGTCCTAACTTTCCGGTGCTTTCTTGCAGACTGGCTTCATTTGCTCTCAGGACCAAATCTCCCGGGACTAGGTTGAGCCTTTTCATCTTGGCGTTCTAATAGCTTTCCAGCTGTTTCTTATACTTAGCCTCCTTAGCCGCTGCTATTTCTCTCCTTTCTTCCAGTAAGTTCAGGTTCATCCGGAGGTCTTGTTCGTTCTCTGCCTCCCTGAGGTTCATCCGAGCAGTCGGGGATCCTATCTCAGCTGGGATGACTGCCTCAGTCCCATAAGTCAGGCTAAAAGGAGTTTCCCCATTGCAGTTCTTCGGGGTGGTCATGTATGCCCACAATACAAACGGTAGCTCCTCCAGCCATCCTTTTTGTTTCCTCCCTAGTCTTCCCTTCATCCCTTTGATAACGCTTTGGTTGGCTCTTTCTACCAGTCCATTGCCTTGGGCATGAGTGATGGAGGTAAACACCTGTTGTATGTGCATCTGCTCGCACCACGGCTTGAAGGGTCTCCCAGCAAATTGGACACCGTTATCACTTACCAGCTCTTTTGGGATCCCGTACCTGCAGATGATGTTATCTAGTACAAATCGCTTCATCTGTTCCCCGGTTATTTTAGCCAGGGGCTTTGCTTCGATCCACTTGGTGAAATAATCAATAGCGACAACCACATACTTGACTCCTCCTGGAGCCTCCGGAAATGGTCCGATTATGTCGATGGCCCATTTCCGAAAGGGCCAAGATGTTGAGACCGGTATCATCGGGTGCTTGTGTCGATGAGTCATAGGTGCGTGTACCTGGCAGTTATCACATTTCTTGACCTCTTCGGATGCTGTTTCATACATTTGAGGCCAATAGAATCCCGCGTTCATTGCCTTTGCTACTATCGTCCTTGGTCCCGAATGCATTCCACAAATTCCCTCATGCATTTCCCTAATCATATACTCGGCTTCTTCCATGTCGACACACTTCAAGGATGGGCCCAGGTACGACCTCCGGTATAGTTCTCCATCAACCATCTCATATTGCAAGGCCTTTACCCTTACCGTCCTAGCCGCCCAGTCTCCCTCGGGTAGTGTCCCGTCTTGGAGGAACTTTACAATTGGCGTCATCCAAGTTTCTTGTACATTCTCAACCGTAGCTACCTCCCTTATGCTGAGGGAGGGGGAGGTTAGGACTTCTACTTTAACTTCTCGGGCTAAGTGGTCAAATGCTACTGAGGCTAGCTTACTGAGGGCATCAGATTTTCTGTTTCTCCCACGAGGGATGTATTCCAGCTTGAAAGTTATGAATGCCTCGGCCGTCTCTTTGACCTTTGCCACGTATTGAGCCATGATGTTGTCTTTGGCCCCATACTCTCCTTGGTACTGTTTGAAGACCAGTTGTGAGTCAGTACTGGCTTCCACATGCTTTGCTTTCATTTTTTCTGCCAACCTCATCCCTGCTAGAAGGGCCTCATACTCTGCAGTATTGTTGGTGTTTTCAAAATCCAGCCTTATGGCGTAGGTTAGCTCAACTCCTTCAGGGCTCGTCAAAGTAATGCCCGCTCCGCTCCCTTCTTCGCTGGAGGTTCCATCTGTGAACAGCTTCCATACGGCCTTGTCTTCTGTCTCTTTCTCTTTTTTCTCCAGGGTCTCCCACTTTAGGAGTTCTTTCTCTTCATCCTCAGGGACTTCTGCTAAGAAATCGGCCAGTATTTGTCCCTTCATGGCCGTCCTGGGTTTGAATTCCAAAGAGTGTTCTCCCAGTTCCACGGCCCATTTAGCCAGTCGCCCCGACAGCTCCGGCCTCCTGAGCACCTTTTGGAGGGGCTGATCCGTCATTAGGGTGATCTTGTGTCCTTGGAAATACCTCCTGAGCCTCAGGGACGCAAAAACAAGGGCCAATGCTAATTTTTCCAGAGGCATGTAGCGTTCTTCAGGGCCTTTAAGTGTTCTACTGATGAAGTATATCGGTATTTGCTTTTTCTCCCGTTCCACCATCATGACCGCACTTATGGTTGTTTTTTAGGCGGATAGATATAAGAGGAGCTGCTCTCCAGGTACTGGGGTGGCCAACGTTGGGAGCTTGCAGATATAGGCTTTCATTTCTTGAAAGGCAGCCTCCGCCTCGGAGGTCCATCTAAACCTGTCTGTTTGTAGACAGTCCTTCAGTACTTTCATGAAGAGGAGGGTCCTGTCAGCTACTTTTGACAAAAAACGGTTTAGTGCGATTAGCCTCGCGTTCAACTGCTGGATGTCTTTCAAGGATCTGGGGGACCGCATTTCAGCCACAGCTTAAGTTTTCTCCGGGTTAGCTTTGATTCCGCCTTTAGTGACTACCACTCCCAAGAATTTTCCTTCTTCCACCCCAAAACAGCACTTTCCGGGGTTTAGCTTCATATTCACGTCTTGCATAGTGCGGAGAGTCTCAGCTATGTCATCTATCATGGCCATCTCTGTCAGGCTTTTGATAACGATGTCATCAACATATACTTCCAAGTTCTTTCCTCGTTGCTCCCTGAAGAGTGTGTTCATGAATCTTTGATACGTGGCCCCAGCGTTTTTAAGGCCGAAGGGCATTTTGGTATAGCAAAATGTCCCTTCGTCTGTGATGAAGGCGGTTTTCTCTTCGTCCTCTATTGACATTTGGATCTGATGGTATCCTTTGTAGGCATCCAAGAAGCACTTCAGGGGGTACTGAGATAAAGAGTCTACCTGGACGTCTATTTCTGGGAGGGGGTAACAGTCCTTAGGACATGCTTTGTTCAGATCTTGGAAGTCTATGCACATCCTCCATCCCCCGTCTTTCTTTTGAACCATGACTGGGTTAGCGACCCAGGATGGGTATCTTACCTCCCTGACTATTCCTGCCCTGAGCAGTTTTCTTGTTTCCTCACAAGCAGCTCTTCTTTTGCTGGGCCCCATGCTTCGCTTTTTTCTGTTTTACTGGCTTTGCCCATGTATACGTGTTGAGTCGATGTTCAGTTAGGCTCCTGGGGATTCCTGTCATGTCTCCGTGTTGGAACGCAAATACATCTATGTTGAGGAGGAGCAGTTCCTTGAGAGCACTCTTGCATTTTTCACTTAAGTGACTTCCCACTTTGACCGTTTGTTCTGGGAACCTATCGCAGAGAACCCATTCCTCGACTCCCTCTTTCCGGGGCTTCTCGGATGCTTCCCCTTTGGATACGGAAGAAATTACTTCGTATGCGGATTTTACCCAAGCCAAGCCCTTCGGTGTCTGAAATACTAAGGCTCCATGGGGGGTGGATGCCTGTGCTTGTAAATCCCCGATTCCAGGTCTTCCTAAGATTGCGTTGTACTTTGAGGGTGCTCGGACCACTGTGAAGGTCAGGTTTATTGTTCGAACCTGATCCCCTACCCCAACTGTGAATGGGGGTCTGATCTTTCCCAAGGGGTGTGATACGCTGTTATTAAACCCTACTAGAGGGATGGAATCTTCCTCAAGCCTATCTCTTACATCCCTGTCAAACCTGAGGAAACAGTGTTCATATATAACTTCTACCCCGGATCCCCCGTCCATGTGTATTCTGGCCACCTTGTGGCCAGCTATTATGGCTGAGATGTTCAGCGGGAGTCGCTGTACCTCTTTTTCCTCCAAGTATGGCATTAGGATGGGAGCCTTCATGCAGTCCGGGGAGCCCAGGATCCTGGCCTTTACACTCCTGGTGGTATCAAACTCATTCCTCCTTCTAATAATGTCTACGTCTGCCCTCCCAGGCTCCCTTGCATCTTTCCCTTTGCGATCCCCCCTCCTTCCTTAATTTCCTTAACCAAGTGGGCCAGTTTTCCCGTTTTAACCGCGGTCTCTATTTCCCTTTTCAGGTACAAGCAATCATCTGTTCTATGGCCAAACCCTTTGTGAAAGTCACAATATTCACCAGGTTGTGCCTTCAGCCCAGGCTTTATGGGTGGTGGCCTTGGGAAGGAGTTCCTTACCCTCTCAGTGGTCAATATTTCACTTGGGGTCTTGGTGAGAGGGGTGAAGCTCTCGGATTAGGGGGATGGGCCCCTCCCCCGAGGTCTGTATGGGGAATACGAGGGTCTCGTTCTGTCATGTAACATTCTATCAAAAGCAGGTTTTCGGGAATAGGGTGTACCTTTATCAGGAGGTTTTGCAATCGGGGTGACCCTCCGGGGTGGGGTGTCCATTTCCTTGGCTTTGCTGACTGTGTCTTTACCTCTGACGAAGGCTCTAACTCTGTCCATGAGATTGTCAAACGAATGAGGGAACTCTTCCCCCAGTTTCTCGCATAGCTGTGCATGCTTCAGTCCGTTTATGAAACTGCTGATTTTCATGATCTCCGGGACGTCCTTGATATTCATGCTTTCCTTGACAAACCTTTCCATGTATTGGTCTATCCGTTCGTTATCCCGTTGCCTTATGTGCAAGATCTCGTTTGGGTTCTTGACCACCTTTCTTTGCTGACCAAAGTTTCTGAGGAACTTTTCACTTAGTTCTTCGTAACTGTCTATCCCCCCAGGAGGGAGGCTGTCAAACCAGAGTCGGGCTCCCTCCGTCAGAGTCTGCACAAACATATGGCACCATACTGGCATGGGCCATCGCCCTAGTTGTCTCGCACCTCTGAAGGCGTGAAGATGATCTTCAGGATCTCTTGTCCCATCATATCGGTCAAAGTTTGGGGGTAGCTTCGTCTTAGGGGGCATCGGTGCTTCTGCTATCCTCCGGGTGAACTTTGAGACTTCAGCCAGGTCCCGAGGAAGATAGGGTAGGTCTAGACCGTCACCGCTTAGGTTTTCTTTCTCTTTTCCTTTTCCCTTTGGTCTCTTTCCCGTGATGAGGTCTTCTCTCTCTTCCGAGGACATCTGTCTAAGTGCTGTCATGAATGTTTCTAGTGGGTCGCTACCACTGCCCTTTCTCTTGGGGTTTACCTCGTCCTGGTTGGAAGGTGTATCGAAGGACAGTTTTGCCCTAAGACTGTTAAGCTTTTCTTGTCTCTCTAGATCTGCGAGACACTGTTTTAACTTGTCCTTATGCATGGCGACGAAGTCTGGGGTGATGGCTCCTTCTCCTTCCAGGATTTCCACCTGGTTCTCGTTCTCTTCCTCATGAGTTATGTCCTCTACTGTGACCTTGTCATGGTCATTTTGTACCGTCTGGGTGGCGTATGAACCGGGTGTAGCATCCATGTTTGTTGTTTCTGAAACAGGTTATCTTTAACGTCGAAGTTCAGTGTGGAGACACCGGTCAGGCTGATGTCCCACGGATGGCGCCAATGTCGAATACCCAAATCCCGGCTGACGTTAAATGGATCTTCGCTGACGTCAAGATGTCCCGTTCCTTGAAGCTACAAAAGAATAAACCGTTAGCCTCGTCACGGAGGGCCCCGGGAGGGGGATCCGTGACCAAGCTCCGGCGTGAGAATAAGTAAACTTGCCGGAGGGTGAGAGGAGTTTCTTCCGGTGAGTATGATCACCGGAATATTTCCTCTTTGGTGTGAATCTAGTAAATACGTGTGTGTGTGTGTTGAATGTATAGGAATGTTGGTCGGAATTAATGAGAAGAGAGTAAATGAGAGAAATATTAAATGTGATACCTCCGATCTGCTTTATGACCATCCTCTTTAGCTCTTATATAACCCCTGGCCCTTATTCCTCATGTGAGATATTTTATCAACGTGATCCAACGGTTTCTGCAAGCTTTCGAGGGGTTCAGACACGTGTCTGACCCCTAACGGTATGATAGCAACCTTATTTAATGCCCGGGCCGGAGAAGTACGATTGCCAGCCAAGATCCTCTGCTTATCAAACATTAAATGAGGCCTGCCACTTCTGATTATGGTTTCCCGCTCGTTCTCAACGAAGGGATCCTTAATGGGCAAGGCAACTTGTCATTTGGGCTTATACCTTGTTGGGCCTTTTATGAAATCAGCCCAAAGTGAGTAAAATGGGGCTTCCCATTGGCCCGTCGTCATCCTTTATGTTTTCATATCATACGCGTTTTGTCCTTTAGGCCTAACTCAGTTAGTTTTTCAGTTAAATTTAAATTTGGTCATGTGCTTTACATATGAGGGCATTTTTGTCAATTCAAATGTTGTAGAAGCTTTGAGCTGTAAATCTGCCGTTGAACTTACCTTTGAATTGACAAAAATGCCCTCATGTGCAAAGCCCATGACCAAATTTAACTGAGAAAACTAACTGGGTTAGTCCTAAAGGACAAAACGTGTATGATATGAAAACATAAAGAACAAAACTCATCAATTTTGAACATAAAGGACAGGGCCTGAAAATGGGTATAAAGATAAAGGACAATCCTTGAAATTCACTCTTTTACTGACAAAAAGCAAATGCATTCTGACTTCGCGATGCTCTCTCTTTTTGGCTTCAAACAGGGGCCAAAAATAACTTTGGCCGTATAAACGGGTTGGGTTAAAATATATATCCTTAGTTTATCATCTTTTTATTGCTTGATGTTGATGAAGATCAAGTCCATTATCAAGAACGACTTGAGCGTTGCGGGTGATACCAAAGCATGCCATGTCACACCCTGTCTCAAAACCGGTCAAAATGTGACCAGTCGTATTAATCAATTAGGAAACATTAAACTTATTAATAGGCAATACTAGTTTGGTAAATCATTTGTCAACATCAAAATATATTGTCTTAATATATGATTTCATCGCAAGGTGTGCCATCAATCAAGGCCCAAAATGTTTGAGGGCCCAAAAAAATTATTTCGTTATATTTATGTATAAAATATTAACTGGCCAAAATGGTTCCGCGTTTACTTGTCAATAGATGAGTCTTTTGTTTGAGACATGACAATATTCTTTTTTCTCCTATATTTTTTTTTTTTTCTGTTTTCATTTGTTCAAGCTTGGGGCCGAAAGGCTAAATATACAGAAGAAGAAAAATGTTTTAAAAATATTGAGTTTGTTACCCAATACATATAGATATTCATGTTAACTAGTATTTTCCCGTGCGCGTTGCGGCACGTTAAACCGCAAAAAAACGTCATTTTAACATGTCTGAAACTTTATATTTAAAAAAAACCAAATTCTTTACATAAAGCTACGATTGGTGTTTCTTTAAGTTTAGGTTGCTTTCCTTTTTCCTCTTCTGCATTTCTTCTTCATCTACATCGATCGTCATCGTCCGTGCGCCGAGTAATTTCTAAAAAGAAGCTAAATTATTTAGCTCATTAGACGCCTGCACAAAAAAAACGACAACAAACATTAAATGTTCTAACGGTATCAATAAAGATAAATTTGTAAACGATATCAATAAAGATACACAAAGTTAAAAGTTAAAATTTGTAACGTTCAGTTTTGATGACTTATTAAGTGAATCCAAAAATATGTTACATCCATTTTTTTAAGTGGTTATGACAAAAGTAGCATACAACCAGTTATGAGAACAGCACATGCAAATCTCAACCAAGTTTCACTATAATCACAAACAAAAACATCCATTTAACTAACCTTGATCTAAATCGGATATCACAAACTTATGCCGTACAAATCTCACTTCTTGATTGCACATTTTTATCTTAAATTAAAGTAACTGTGAATACACTGAAGATTTGAAGTACAGTAACTATGCATACACTGAAGATTTGAAGTACTTACATCCATTGTAATTCTGAAGAACTCGATGCACACACTAATCGAACAAACGTGGAACAGAATTAACAAAACCCACAAATAATTAACGCCGCGTAGAACAAATTACCAGAAGGTTAAATGCAAACTGCGACATAAATAAGACATAATGATGATCAAAGAAATTAAAGTCTTACCAAAAAGAAGACATTCATATTTCGATTCGGGGATCTCTTTTTCGTATTCCATCTTCTACAAACCTGCAACACCAGATCCAATTTGACAGGAGAATAGTGAGACACATTTCATGTTCATAACTAATATAATGAAAAGTAATCATATTGTTTTTAACTTTGGCAGCCTCTGAGGTTTCATCCACGACATCGAACCTTCCCTCTCCTTTCGATAGCCATCTATTCTAGTTTTTGTGACCGAAGAAATCAAAATAAGTGATTGGATTGAACATGAAATTCAATTTGGTGGCTGGATCAGTGTCTGTAATGGTAGGACACATTACAAAATAGGCACATTCACACTAATTTAGGCAGACTACATCAGCAGATCTAGTTATCCTACTACATCAGGAAAACGACATTCAACAGCAAAACATGCAGAGTGAACAGTAGTTATCCTACAAAAGGACCATTTACAATATTACATTTCATTTATCGATTTGAAGAACTTGATCCGAAAGTAATAATGGCTGGAACCAAAGGTAAAAAAACTGTGAACAACAACTAAAGTAGGTCATTTTCTTTAAGCTAATCATAAAGAATTCATTATAAGGTATAAAATACATTCTATAAAACTAATTCAGACGCAAGGGAAAAATTCACAATGCTAGTAGTAATGGCAAAGATGTGCTTGAAACAGATTCATAAACTAACTTATAAGATTTATAAGCAACCCGTAAGAAAACTCTTTGTATTTGATCCTCAGTTTTATCAAATTCATTAGCCGCTGGTAGTTTTAGATGAACCTTAGACGTTTTACTTTCGTCAAACCCTACCTTCGATCCAGGTATGTCGTTACCGGAAACACCTTCGCCGACCGAAACATCACCAGCCTCTATCTTCACTTCCGGCGTTACCGTCGTCATACGCGACGACGGAATCTCCACTCATAGCCTACATGCGATGCTTTCAGACAAACACCAGCGGGTCTTACTTAGCATCAGCCGCCACAGCGGGCCGTCTCCACTTCCGTTGAGGTGTCTACCGCCAATGTTATTTCCAATACCTCCCTGTCGCCGACGAACCAATTCAACGTGGTGGTAAGTCTTATTTTTGTGGCCAAATTTCTATTTCTCCCGTTTTCTATCTCTCTCTTTAATTTGAACAAAGGTTCTCAAACTCATGGAGATGAGGGTTGATGGAGATGAGCAGGCGGTGTACTGTTGCGGCCCTGGTTTAACCCAATTCAAAGATGCTCAATTAAAGCATTTTGTGTCGATCTACACATTAGACCTATGGTATACACATCGGTGAATAGAAGGGTTCGAACTGAAAAACGTCGGAGAATCAAGAATATAAATTCAACGGGGGTGCCTGACACTAAATGTGACAATGAGGAAATCTGTTCTTTAACAATCCCTTTCACTTTCTTTAATAAAAAACCCCCAAAAATCAACCGACAATACCCACATTCTAATGTTACCATGAAACTAACCGATAATTGGATGCAAACTAACCTAAGTATAAATGTTACCATGATGCAACCAATCAAGCAACTCTTTACTCGATGGTCGTAACTTTGGAGACTCATTTAAGCAAACACAAGCAATGGTTACAGAAGAAACCCTATGTTGTATACTAATGCTCTAATAAAGGGAAGCTTACCTGATGTCGGAGACCGGCGGCGAAGGTGAGGGCGAACGGTGGTGCGTAGTGGTTCCGGTGTGGTTGGAGAAGACGGCTGAGGGCGTGGTGGTCGGAACCAGCGACGGGGAAGTGGTGATGGAGGTGGAGGTTGGTTGGAGGCGGATGTGTGCGACGGTAAGCCTGGCGTTGGGGTTCAGGACGATGATGGAGGGCGGTGGTGGGAAGGTGTCGATCAGTCGATGTGGTGAAGAAGAAGCGAAGAAGAAACTGCGATTGAGGTATTAGGGTTTTGAAGATGATAAGTTGACACCGTTACCGTTAAACTACTGTTTCTCGGTTATGTTATGTTTTAATACATATATATGAATTTGTAAATTACTTTTTTATTTGATTTGTTTTTATGACTTTTAAGGGATAATTGCTAATTTCACCTTAAAAACTTCGTAATTACGTATTTATCCAACTTGAAATTAAAATTGCATATATCCCTTCCGTAATAAATAAAATTGTAGATTTGTCCATTTTGATTTATTTCATTAAAAACAAGTTATATAATGATTTTTTTTACCCTTATTTTTTTGAAATTAAAAAAAATACATTTTTATTCATTTCTACTAGTTTTTGTGGCTTTTTCACAATTCTTTTTGTTTTTATTTTTTATGTTTTGCTATGTGTTTTTTATTTTTTTTTTATTTTTTTGCCTTTTTACTAAATTATTTGTTTTATTAAGATACTAGGTTAGAACCCCGTGTATTACACGGGTTGAATAAATGTAATTTTATATATTAAATTAAAACAGTTATTCTTTAAAAATCTCGTTTATTACACGAGTTGAACAAATGTAATTTTATATATTAAATAATAAAAAAATTATATCCCTAAGAACCCCATGTATTGTACTGAATAAATGTAATTTTATATACCAAATAATAAAAATCCGTGTATTGTACGGGTTGAATAAATCTAATTATATATACTAAATAATAAAAAAAAATATCTTTAAAAACACTGTGTACTACACGGGTTAAATAAATGTAATTTTGTAACCTTGTATACCACAAGCGGGGCGAATATATACTAAATAATAAAAAAGTTATAATTTTAAAAACACCATGTATTACACGGGTTAAATAAATGTAATTTTGTATAGTAAATAATATGCTATTGGATTCGTTTAAAAAATCATAAATTTGGTTCGGTTTGATTCGAATCAAATCACAAATTTGGTTAAGTTTAATTCGAATTGCTTAGAACCCCAATTTGAAAAATCAAAAACAGAATTATATTATTAGCTTCTCTTCCTAATTAGTATTTTTTTTTTTTTAAGTTTGATCTAATGTCTAATAAGTTATTTTGTATATTTTGTTTGTACTTTAAATTTTTTTATATGAGCGTATTATTGTTTTTTTAAGTTTAAGATTATTGTTTTGTGTTATTATTTAAAAAAAATCTTTAATTTATAACTTAAATTTGAAGATAATATATTATTAGAAAAAATAGAATGATTCTATCCGACATTCAAAGTAAGATAAGATTTAATATTAATTGATTATTTATTATTTAATCTATTATATATAATAAACATAAAGATTTGGGCTGACGTGGCGTGTTATTAGAGCTTCTCAGGATTCATTTTGGCGGGAAAATGGATGGCTTTTGGAAAAGCTCGCGGATCCTTCTTTCATGGATCCGACTTGCTCCATACCCGTATGTTTGACCCGTTTATATAAATCTCCTAATAAACCTAAATCCCTCAATTGCCTCATGTTTTCCTTCACGAACCGTAATCTCGGTCACCGCTGATCAAGAAAACCCTAGCTTTTCATACGCATCTCCTTCATCAAATCCCCAGATCAAGCCGCTACAATTGTTTCTTCAAAGATCCAGCCACTATAATCATTCTGGTATGTATTTCCCTTTTGCTAATTCATATTCTTATTGTTACTTTGATATATCTTAGATCGTTCTTTCCGATTTCAAACCACAAATCGCTTCTTCACCTCTACACTCGCCAATGTTGATTCTTCGTTTTGGATTCTCAAGTCGTCGGTTTGATTTCATATTACTGATCTTTTCTATCTTTTTAGGTATGATTTTCGGCAACTATGTTTAGGCAGTGTTGCCGACCTTGGGGTCAGGTTGCTTCGGTGGTGGGTTACAAAATTCATTCCGTTTTGGATATAAGAGATTAACGAGCTTTTTACTTTATTTTTTAGATTGATTCATGGTGGTCGTATCTGTTCGTCGACAACACGAATAAAAGCCGTTGTTCGAACGCCAGGTCGCGAAACAGGTAAAAAAAATTAACCTGTATATGACTATGAACCTTTTTATGTGTCGATCGAAACTAAAATTTTGAGTTGGGTATTTCAGATGGATTACGACGTTTGAAACCCAAACTCTAATTTGGGAAGATGAATAGTAACTTGCTGATACAAATTTGTGTTGAGGTGGAAGGTACAAGATTTGACTATCTACTGATTATAACATCTTTTATTGTAGCTTTAAAGAAGTATATTTTGATTAATTAATCAAGATTACCAAGAGCATTTTGAATCTTTGCTGAGTTTGTATATCTGTGATTATATAAATAACGTTTGGAGTCATTTGAATAATGCAAAATGATAAAAAGAATAAAAAAACTAAATGTGGTGGTGTTCTACTATAAAATTAGTGGTGGGAATAAGCCGTGATAGTGATCTTATGGAATAGTAAGTTATTGGGTCACTTTTAGCTATGAATTTAATGCTTTTTATTGGGATTTTTTAGATATATCTGAACATGAACCATCATCGCATATGAATACTAACATTGTTGTTTTAGGATCCATACCATGGATTGGGTCACACTATGGGGCTTCTTTCAACATAATCATTGTTTATTTTATAACAAATTGCTTTGTAGGCAAATTAACCACAATGACTTCTTATGAAGGCGCTTCATATTTGGAAGTCTACACTCTACAACGAAGAATTTATTAAGTTTGATGTATCTTTGAAGCAAGGTGATTGTCTACACTCTACCATATTTCTTTCCAAATCATAACAAAACGATAGCTAACTTCTAAAATTTTAAAATTCATGTGTCGGATTTTAAACTTTTAATGCGTCCAGGAAACAAACGAGATGGAATACATAACCCCACAAGAAACATCTTTGGAAGAACGTGTACAAGTTTCCTATACATTATTACTCGATTTTATTGGTAACTTACTTGAGATCAACCCACGAAGGCGGCCCACAGCCCGAGAAGCCTTGAAAGACCCCTCGCTATTGTTTCCCTACGGTTGAACTTCGTTTTTTGTTAATTTCTTTTTGTTTATAATCCGGGCCTATCTTTTGTTGTAGAGATGAGAGTATCGCACAATGTAAACTCCTACAATCTTCTACATAGATGACTGATGACTCCCCATTTTCATAAAGAAAATACCTTTCTTTTGGTCGGTTGGGTTACACAGATCAAAACGGGTCATTTTTGTTGCAAGTCAAAAATGACCCGTTGGTCCTGTTAACATGAGCTACTTTTATTGTTACAATTTTTTGTTTTATACAAATGCTATTGGCACTAATGTTATATTGTCAGTTGGTATCAAACTCAATCTACTTTTTGTATTAGAAACCCCGTGAGCTTTTGTACAATGACAACTATTTGGTTGGCTCTGCTACATGAAGTTATAAATGTCAGTTGGCTATTTCTTAAGTTTTTTGCAACAAAAAGCATAATATACAATAATATTGGTTGACTGAACAAAAGTAAACTAATAATAGAAACTTTTGTGGGTCCAAGTTAGAGACTAAATGTGTCTAAGTATGGTGTTTTACGTGTTGTAGCTTTGTAAAGAATTGAGAAGAGGGCATGTTTTCGACGGCTGCAAAGAGGGTATTATCGACTAAGTTTTCTTTTAGTAAAAGGGTTTTGAGTAGAAAATCATATCGTATCAAGTAACAAAGATTTGCATGATTGATTCAGATCCTAAAGTTACATACGGATGTACCCATAGCATTAGTCACGTTTCATACGGATGTACCCTTAGTCGTAGATTAACTTAAAATAAACTAACATGACCCATGGTATGAATTTGCTTACACAAGTGAGATGGAGTATGGGCTAATAAGTCTTGATACAAATAATACACCAAATAAGTATGTCTACTTATACACCAATCACCTCCCCTTAGCCTTTTTGATTCCATTAACAAGTCATACATTTTGTATCATTTTAAGTATGTATTATTCATAAATAATAATTATATTAATAACTTTCTCCAGCCCGGGAAGCATTTCCCGGGTGATAACCTAGTTAATTGATATAAGATAATTATGAAAAAACATGAAATTACAAATGTAGACATCTTAAATGAATGACACGTGTCACTTATTGATTTCTTTTATTATATAGTATAGATATCTAGGGGTGTTTGTGATTTTCAACTGATTTATAAATATATACATTAAAATATGTTTAATGATTAAAAGAAAAAATACAAAACAAATAACTTAGTAAAAAACTAACTCGAACGATTTTCAACTGATTTATAAATATATGTATTAAAGTACGTTTAACACAAGTTACATTCTTTTCTTTGGTCTGAAGTCCTCTGACTAAGCTTCCACTTATTCAGAAATTGTTTATATTCTATGGAAAAATATGCATTTACATACTTTAGTGGTTTATTTCAGTGTTTAGATTGTAAAAAAACAACAAAAGAAAACTAACAAGCAAAACATAAAAAATCAAAACAAAAAAAAAATGTTAAAAAACCACAAAAACTGGTAAAATGAGTAAATATGTGTTCCAGTAAAAATAAGGGTAAAAAAAGTCGTTATATAACTTGTTTTAAATGAAATAAATCAAAATGGGTAAATTTACAATTTTATTAGTTAAGGAAGGGGATATATGCAATTTTAATTTTAAGTTGGGTAAATACACAATTAAGAAGTTTTAGGAGAGTCCCCTTTTAGTTGTTTTGTTACTAAAATGTTTATTTAAGTTAATTTTTTTTGCTTGTGTTAAATTGTTTAATCGTTTATCTATGTTAATTTTTATTATATATTATTGAGTTTAACACGTAATTACTCGAAAATATGAGGGGCCATTTTTTTTTATTTGCACTTGGCCCAAGATGGCCCTCCAGCTTTCGGGACGACCCTGATCACATATTATGTGAAAATTAAAAAAAAAATAACTATTATCAATTGGGATCCATAAAGTCCCGGGCTCCAAAATCACTCCACCTGGTCAAGCAACCTAACCACCTTCAATGTGATCTTTTTAATCCTCGCTTATCATGCTCTACAAACATACGTCATCTATATGCTGGTGATGGTCATTTATGATAATCCACTCTCAGAAGATTATATAATAAAAGAAATTAATCACCTCTTTTGGTGAATTGGAAGCAAAATTCACTGCCTATCAACAGAGACTAGAGGATGATCCACACTTACACAATTCCGAGCAAACTCCTCCATTGTCGTCGCAACGTTCTCCTCCGCACCACCATTCAACTTAATTTTCGCCGTCTCAATCAACATATTAACCACAACCGTATCCACCTGCTGGTTGGAATATAAGATTGATTTGACACGTGATCCGCACATGCCTCACATCATTCCAGTTACATCGAGGAGGTCAACTGGCTTGGAGACGACAAAGTTAGGAAGTGTTTATGGAAAATATGTGATGGTGGCAGTTAAGGGGAGGTATAAGTATGATTTGCGCCAATGAATGAATGTAAAGGGAGTTGGGTGGGGTGGGTGGGGGGGGGGGGGGGTTGATGTACAACTTAATTTTTTTTTTTTGAAAAGTAAACTTCATTAACAAGGAGCCGGCCCGAACCGAGCCGACCAAACAATACAACACAAAACTACATATTTACAAACGAAACCCACTCCTTCCAACCTACCTCTTTGAACTTCGACCTATTAGAAAACCACAAAAAACCAAGCGCTTTCACCTCACTAAAAATCCTATCAATCCTTACGTCGGAATTGGAAAATTTATAATTGTTTCTAGCCCGCCATATACTCCAACACGCAATCCTTATTATACCTTGAACCGCTTCTTTCTTCCTTTCCGAAGCCGATAAACGTTTATGAATGTCGAAGAGGTCTTTAATCGAAAATGCCAAAATGTTGGGGATCTTACACCAAATGCTAATACCGTTCCACACAATCGATGCAACCTGACAAGCTATGAAGAGGTGATCCGCACTTTCATCAGCCGAACTACATAGGGGGCATGACTGGTTGTCTATATGGATGTTTCTTTTCAGCAGAGCTTCTCCAGTGGGTAATCTATCCAGCTCCGATCTCCACGCAAGTATATCGACTTTGGCAGGGAGCCACTTACACCATTCCACAATGTGACTGAAATCAACCCTATGATCTGAAATTAACATCTGTTTCACCGCTTTCACCGAGAACGAACTATCCGTGGCCGGCGACCACTCCCACCTGTCGGACGTGTCTGAGATATTGACTCCCGATAACAGCCCACACAATTGCTCAAGACTTTCAGAGAGAACCTGACCTTCAATCGCTTCTTTCCAACTCCAAGACAAGACCGGATCGCTTCCAATATTTAAAACTCTGTCCGCAACTTTACATTTTTTAACCGATTCCAGTCTAAATAGCTTCGGAAATCTCAACTTAAGGGGTACGCTGATAATCCATGGGTCTAGCCAGAAGGCGATTGCATTCCCGTTACCGACCACTCCGTGAAAATAGTTTCTAAGAGGGACTCCTCCAGCTTTAGTGTTGATAAAAATTTTGGCAACAGTTTTCCAAATACCGGTATAGGAATTCTTTTAAGGAATACACTCCCACCCCACCCTACTAAAATGAAACGCATCAATAACTCTCTTCCAAAGGCTACTATCTTCCGTTTTATACCGCCACCCCCATTTCGAGAGAAGAGCCGTGTTGACCTCTTGTAATCTACTCAACCCAAGACCTCCCTTTTTTTTTGACACGTCACCCTCTCCCAGGCAACCCAATGCATTTTTTTCTCTTCCGCGGAACCTCCCCAAAGAAACTTATTAATCATAGCTTCCAGCACCAATATGAACTTTTTAGGCGCTTTGTAAAGTGAGAAGTAATATGTTGGGAGACTTTCCAAAACAGATTTAATGATAACCACCCTACCTCCTATCGACAAGAGATGAGATTTCCACTTGGCGAGGCGAGACCGAAACATGTCAATCACAGGATGCCAATTGGAGATACGATTCATATTTACACCAACCTTTAGATTGAGATACTTGAAAGGAAGGGAATCGGGCAAACATCCCACCTCATTAGCCATATCCCCGGTCTCCTGAGCTTCCACACCGATGCCTTATAGGTTGGACTTTTCCATGTTAATCTTACGACCCGAGCACACGTAGAAACACCGCAGAATTCTCACAACGTTAACCACTTCTTCCTTAGACCATTCACCCATCACAATGGCATCGTCAGCATACAAAAGGTGCGTAATAGTCGGCCCATTATTAGGAGTAACAATACCCTTAAGCACACCCGCCTCCTTTGCCCGGTCAAGCATACATGATAACGCTTCCATCACCACAAGAAAAAGGAAAGGGGAAAGCGGTCGCCCTATCGCATACCTTTTTCACATCTAAAGAGAAAAGTTGGAGCTCCATTAACCAGAACCGAGGAATTAGCTGATTTGAGAATGCCCATAATCCACTTGCACCAAATAGACGGGAACCCCATTTGACTAAGAATGTCAACCACAAATTTCCAATTCACATTATCGTAAGCCTTTTCAAAATCAATTTTCATAAAAAGGCTTTTTGTTTCTTCTTTTTAATCCACGAGATGAGCTCGTTCACGATTAAAGGCCCGTCCAATATCTACATCCCTTCCAAGAACGCCGACTGGGATTCCGAAATAACACCGTCCAGAACCTTCCTCATTCGATTGGCGATAACCTTAGAAATTGATTTACTAATGACTCCAACCAAGTTTATAGGCCGATAGTTATTAAGAGACACCGGATCGTTAATTTTAGGAACTAGAGCAATGAAAGATGAACCACAACCGTCACTTATCTCCCCGTGAGTATGAAACCAAGCAAAAAACTTAGAGAAATCATCTTTAAATAAGTCCCAAAACTGCTTGATAAATCTGAAATTCATCCTGTCTGGACCAGGTGCCCGATCGTCCCCGCATTCAAAAATAGCATCTTTTATCTCTAGATCAGAGAAAGCTTCTAACACCATAGCTCTATCTTCCTCCGAAATTTTCTTAATATTCTCACTTAACAAAATAGGCATGTTGGGGGTTGTCACACCCCAAAATTATCAGAGCTGGCGTGACTGGACCGGTATCTTCATTGCACAGCGGAAGCAAATAAGCAAAGACTTCTAGAAACTGAACGCCTGCTAAGTACTCGAATTCTCGATGGTCCTCCTATTCCAACCGTGCCTTGTCTTAGAAATGCAACCTGAGAAAGAAACATGCGAAAAAGTCAACATAAAGTTGAGCGAGTTCATAGTTTGTTTGTAAAAGATTTGAAATAAATCTTTTGAGTTGTGAAAGATTTGAAATAAATCTTTGGAATAACCGGTTTTTGAAATAGTATTGAGAAAATGAATCAAAAGTCATTTTCTTGCCAAGTTATATGGAAACATTGTGTTTGTAACACAGTATGTTCATAAAAACCATGTATTTGTAATGTTCGTAAAACCGTCAATGCCCACCCTGACTTTGACTCCATACCCGCATAATTCTGTGCTTTGAATTTGTATAAAACATGGTATTTAATTTGTATGAACAAGTATTTTTTGTAAGTATATATGTCCCTGGTATGTAGCAAATAAGGAAATAAAGAGATCACCAATGGTTTGCAAGGCCATTGATATGTGTGAAGTGCAAGTAGGAAGACTCAAACCTAGCGGATTTGTGCGTCGGGTACATAGTCACCCCGAGGTCCGTTCTGCTCGGGCTGGGCTCGCTACACCCAGATAGATCTACCGCATTGTGCCCCTCGGTCCTACAATGAGGATTAATGGCCTCAAGTTGCGCCTACCCACTCACATGATCTAAGTAGTAACCCTCCTTACGCTAACCATACCATGTATAAAATAAATCCCTGGTCACCCTGACCGAATCCCTGGTCACCCTGACCAAATCCCTGGTCACCCTGGCCGAATATCATTCACATTTCGAAAATAAGCATTTGTTTTGTAAAAACCGGTATGTTTAGTATAAACCTTTCGTAATTCATTTGTGTTCCCCGAAATCCCTTCGTAATATGATTTAGAAATACGAGTTTTGCGCTAGTTCAAAACTTTGTATGTTTTTGCAAAACGTGCATGTCTTTCCACCCCGAAAACATTTATAAAAATGTAAAATAGTAAAAAGTGGGGGTTATGAACTCGCCTGAATATTCTTGTGCAAAGCGAGCTAATTACGATCTCGTGATGTTGTTTCCAAGATGAGACTCGCTAGCGTGCATTCTACAATATTCCTAACGCGGAATATCTAATAAGTTTCTAAATAACGCAGTAACTAACTACGTGTAATCGAGCTCTACCGAATCGTTGACCGAAAGATATGACGGTAAATTGTCAACTTAAAAGAAGCGAAGAAGTTATACTTGTATTATATATCGTATGCCGTTTAGGCGTTTGTAATAAATATAAAAGTTATATTTATTTTATAAAAGATTTCGCGTGTTTGAAATAAATATACAACTATATTTATTTTATACAAGGTCGTGTTGTTTGATATTCGAGATAAATATATAAGCTATATTTATTTTATAAAAGGATACGAGTTAACGACGTTCGAAATAAATATAACATTATATTTATTTGTAAAAGCGTTTGGAAATATCAAGGTTTGAAATATTGTAAACCCGGATTCCATTAAGTGTCGTTTTTGAAATTGTAATACGTGTCGTGTTTACGGATTTTTCTCAAAAAACGGGCAGAGCTTCCTCTGTTTTTGGACGCCCCCGACAACACAGGTTGTCGTTATTTCAATCAAAATTCAACAATTGTCAACAAATAATATATATGAAATTTTCGTCAAGTGTCAAAACGTAGATAATAACTAATGTATATGCGTTAAGTAATCGGGTCGAGCTCGCTTGTCACGTAAGAATTATAAAGATAACATAACGAAATAAATACGCCGTTAATTTTTACCAAGTCTTCCGTCAAAATGTCGAGCCGCTTGACTGAGTTGACCAGGTCAACTGAGTTAACCGAGTCGACCTGCTGAGTTGACCAGGTTTGACTCGCTGAGTTAACCGAGTTGACCCGAACTGCTTCTGAAGCTGACCAATCTGACTGAATCGGACTCGCCAAAACTGCCGACCCGAACCCGAACCCGAACCATACTAGATCTGACTCGGAACCCGAGACGTGACTCGAACTGATCTGTTGATCCCTTTTGACCCGGACCGAGTCCATTTGACTGTCTTGAACGAGCCGAAACCCGGACCGAGACCCAAACCGAAGCTGAATGAACCGAGTCTGATGTTGAGCATAAATCTGACCCGAATATACTTGTGTTTGACCCGAACCTGGTGTGAAGCATCTTCTTTATCATCAGCCAATGTCTTCATAAGAAACAAAAGAAATGAAGCAAATGGTAAGGAGGTTTTACCGTAAACTCATCGGAACAGCCTGACCGCCGCCGTGAGCGGCGGCGCTGCCGTCGGAGAAGAGCAGCCGCCGTCACAGACCCGCGGCCTCCTTCTTCCTTCCTCTCATCTCGTTCTCTCTCCCTGTTCCGTCTCTCTCTCGGCATCTCTCTCTCTCTCTCTTCGTCTTCGTGCCGTCGTGAAGATCCACCGCCACCGCCGCCGTATGCCGACGGTTCTCCGCCGTCGGGTCGTCATCAGAAGGGGGGGTCCGTTGACGTCGCCACGCGCCGCCACCACCATGGCGGTGGCTGGCCGGTTCTTTAGAGGGGGTGGAGGGAATCATTTTTAGGTGTGAGTGTGTTTATCTCAACAGATTGTAGAGACAAAGGTAGGGAATTTGAGGATTTGATGAGTTTTCTTAGAAGTGTGGATGATGATGATGATGTCTGTATTTTGTTTTGTGAGAGGGTGTTTTGCTGAATTTAGGATGAAGGAGATGAGGTTCCTTCATTTTACTTCATTTTATTTGTGTGTGTAATAGTAGAGATCGAGAGAGAGAGAGAGGAAAGACATTTGTGTTGTGTGTGTATTCTAATGTGCAGGCAAAGAGAGGGTAAACCCTTTTTATAAAGGTGTCAAGATCTTGTGTGATCTTTAGAGATCTAGTATGATCCTTAAGAACCTTAGAAAATATTTTGTATTGATTTTATCAAGATTTTGGAAGGATTTTATTGAGATTTTGTGCAGATTTTTAGATCCTTAGAGATCTTATTAGATCTAGTATATTATGTGTAGGTTTAGACTTGTGGGTTTTGGGCTTGGGCCCAGGGCCCACAAGCCCACTTCATGTGTAAGTGGCCCGTAATTTCTACAAGACCCGATATCGCAACCCAAACTCCATAAGCATAAAATATTCGTGTAACATCCATATTTGTCGGTGTTGTCAGTATTTTGTACGGTTTCAGTCCGTTGTCGCGTATTATTCAGCAGGTTTCTCTGTAAGTCACCGTTCGCGCACTGTAAAGTCGTATAGACGTTCCTAGGCACTCCAAAGGCCTAATTAAGTCAATCTTCGTCTTAAACACTATTTATTATCGCGTTAATTGCCTGTTAATCATGTAGTTATGAGCCGTAAATCACCGGTTGTCACAGGGGTATACTCCTTGAACCTTTCACGAAAAAAATGAGTGAACATGTTTTTTAATTAAAGAAGGTTTCAAACACCACTCACCATTGATAGAAAGGCCATGAATCGAGTTAACTGCTTTCCTATTGTTAACCAAAGCGTGAAAAAAATTTGAGTTCTCATCTCCATCCAAAGCCCATTTGGTCCGTGATCTTTGTTTAAGGTCCATATTTTTTCTATTTTCAACTTCCTTCAAAATTTTTCTGTTTTCCGCTAAAGACCATTCTTCATCTTCCGTAAGATCCCTTGACTCCATATCATGCTCCAACTGTTCAAGCTCAGAAAGCGCTAAGTTGACATCTTCCTTCTCCTTGGTAAGAAACTCATCCCTCCACTTTTTGATTGCATCTCTGATACACGCAAACTTGGAAGAAAGACACTTATCAGGCGGGTCAAACGGAACGAAACCTTCAACCGCTGATTTGACAGCATCCTCAAAACCTGGTTGACCTAACCAAGAACAGAACACTCGGAAGGGACGCGGGCCGAAATTCTGGTCAACAATGTCGAGAATGATCGGACAATGGTCCGAATGAACAGACGGGAGAGCTCGCACACACGCCAACGACCACTTATTAAAGAAATCCGAACAAACCAAAAATCGGTCTAATTCACTCAATTTTCTCCCGTTGTCCCTGACACAAGTAAATCTACGCCCCTGCTGTGGATATTCAAGCAACCCATTGTTAAAAATAAAGTTATTGAAATTATCCACACATACCAGTTTAAATTTAGACTTTTTTCTTTCTTCGGGATTCCGGACCGCGTTGAAATCTCCAACAACCACCCACTTACCTTCGGAATGATCGATTCTAGATGAGAGGTCGGACCACAGCACTAATTTGTCTGAGGTTCTTTGCGGGGCGTAGACATTAATAAGATTGAGCTGCTCGCCACTCCCGACTAACAAGCCTTTGAGAATCAAAAATTTCTATTCTTGATGACGTTAACCACCTTCAGCACCTTGGGATCCCAGATCCATGGGATCCCCCTAGACAAACCCACTGATCAACACAAGCCAATTCACATTTCCTATTCCCCCAAATATTAGCAATGACGCCGATACCGACTCTACCATAGTTTCTTGGATGGCAAGAGCACCAATTCTGTTTGCAAGCCTGATTTCCTTCACCCGATCCACTTTTGCACCCCCGGAGATACCTCTGATATTGAACGACATAATATTCATTACAGAACCCCATTAATACCTTCGCCTCGAATTGTCTCCCTAACAAGTATATTGTGGTTACCCAGCTCAACTCCCACGATATTCCCCATCTTAACAGTGGCCTCCACCTCTTTGTCCTCCTTGCTGACCATATTTTCACAGACCTCATCGCCCACAGCTCTAATCTGGGACCCGGAACCGACATGCTTAGAGGTGGCTGATTCAGGGCTGGAAGGAACACCAGAACCGCCGTTCGAGTGAGCATCTTTCTCTGAAGGGATAGGAACATCATTGGGGGATGGATTAGGACAAGATTCCTCAATACACTCGGCAGCCAAAAAATTAAGGTCAAAACTGAATTCACCATTGTCCCTGGGTCTTTTCCTAGGCCTTTCTGTAGAGTTTGGGCTTAAAATCCCATTGCTGGATACGGGCTTGTTCCTGGGCCTGATGGAAATGTTTCTTTTTTTGGGTCTAGTTCCTTCATATGCAGAAGAGAAATAAAAAGGCCCACTATCACTTTGGCCAAGATGGACCCCACCTTCATTATCTAAAAATTCCCCAGCTTCCTTGGAGAAAGAACCGCCGGCCCCATTAGAAGTGAATTTTAAATTATTAATATTATTGATATGATCCCTAGGACCATTGGGAAAAACCTCCGCCGCATAAGAATTTCTATCATTATTAACTATTGCCTCGAAATCATCAAACTCATGCACCCCCCACGTCCAGCTTTGACTGTTCGGAACCCCGGCTTTCCGACTCCCCATCCGATGATTCCAGATCTTTAACTCCTTCACCGTCTCCGGCAACCTTATCCGGCCATACCTCTTCAAACATACAATCTGGCACCCAGTCATCAAGTTCCTCCATAACCCAAGCTCTAAATCTCTTGTTCTTCCAAATGAGAGTGACCGTGCCTGAGACTCTAGCACCCACGTCTACTAGAATGCCAACAACATTAGACGACAGGTCCCAATCGCTGGGAGAAAATTGGGAACCTCTCACCACTTTACCGAAGTGCCCGGCCACATCATCAAACACCTTGTTTTCGGCCAAATGCAAAGGAACACCGTGAACCCTGAGCCAAGCGACTCTCTCGTAGGCCAGGGACTGCCCTGACCACATGTCTAGCGAAGCAAACCAATCCTTCCAAAGGTTCAAGTTTAAGAGAAATTCAGACGCGTCAACTTCATCTTCGAAGGCCAGCATCAGATAAAAGCCCCCCAAATAATATAGCTTGACCCCGGAAACACCCCCTTGCCTGAGGAAGACCCTCATGTTGATCAGAGAACCGAGATCCTTGGCTCTGCCAACCACCGCTCTTCCTTGGAGGTCGAAGAAAGCACTGGTCTCATTATGAACGATAACTTCCTTGGCAGGATTCACATCAACTTCCGCTGTATGCTTGGGAACCCCATTGTTCGTAAGAACCGAACTGTACAAACGGCCATTACTAGTGAAAACATCAAAACGATTGTGGGTATTGATTTCCTCGACCTCCTTGAACGTGGCGTGTTTGGTGACCGGAGGAGCCTGCTTCTCCTCGGTGATCGTTTTCCTTCGCAAACCTTTTTCAGTTAATCTTAAGCTTGAAACCACCAAGTTTAAGCCCTTGCAACCTGCCTTCCAATTCTCTCCAATCATTAACACCTTTAAAACTAACAAAACCAAACTTTAAACCCTCCTTGCTCCTCTTCCTGGCAATATAAGACCCAGCAAGATCGCCATATTTGCCAAGGAGAGAGGTCAAATCCCATGGTCTGCACGCGTCAGGGATATTGGCTACATAAAATTTTGTTACACCCGTCACCATAGAAACAAAGACCAAACGAAGGAGAAAGAAGCAAACCGACCGCCACCGGCCAACCCCGGCCACGAATGGACTAAAACAGCGAGCCAATTAGAGAGGAAGGTTAGGTCAAGAATCGCAACAGCAGCGAGACGAATAAACCTCACCCGCTAATCAGTTGACATGTTTGTCGTCGAGCGAACCTAGGGTTCCGGCAGTCTTAGAGAGAAAAAGATACGAGTATGTACAACTTAATTTGAAATATGATCGTGCATTATTATGTTTTAAATGCATTGATATTAGAATAAAATATGCTACTTTAACTTGATTTTAATTTTTGTTGGTTATTAAGAAATAAATGAGATAAAATGATTAACATTTACTATTTAGTGATTAAATTGTTAAATTGATTTATAACTAAGATGATGGCAATCCAATGGTAAAGTTGAATTAAATTCGTTGATGAGTATCATACTTGAGAAAGTATATAATTAGTTTGTGTTGACTTTTGTTTGTTATGTGGGCATAACAAGTTCGCATAAGACAATTATATTATATATCTATTAAAAACAGAAGCTTGTGAATAGTAACCTGGGACACGTCACAAACCTGATGAATAGTAAAAGGAGTCATGTGTCATCTTCATTTCCCATTTTAGAGAGAGAGATGGACGTGCTTATCTACCGCTCCACACACAGGTTAGGGTTCTAGAGAGAGAGGAGTAAGACAGATTACAGAGGGGAGAGCGGAGCGACGGTGATGGAGGCACCGACCGTCGTCTCCGGCTGGCTAGCCAGCTGTTAGGACGGTGGTGATGGTCTGGTGGTATGTCGCAGCGTAGTTAACGGAGACCATGACGGCTATGGGTCTACGGTTCCTGTGAGGGTACCAGTGTCTCTCATCGACCGAGCCAGATAAAGAACGGGAAACTTGAGGGACTTGACCAACTCCAGGTCCAATAGAAGCAAGCCCTACAGCCAATCCAGCAGCAATAACGGAAGCGGCAGAAATCAGTGGATTCATGATAAGTTCCTCGTAACAAAAAAAAATGGTTAATGATACATTCAACCAACGTACATGTAGGAACAAACTTGTCAGAGACTTGAATCGGTGTTCCATTGAGAAATCAGGTAAGCTCTTTACGTCTGCATCTCTCCATTTTTGCGATTATGGTTGTACTCAACACTTTTTTCCCTGGTTTTAGGGTTTCCCCGCAAACAGGGCGCCGGCGATTGTGGTTGTACTCAACACTCTGCTAGGGCTCCTTGTTGTTAGGGTTTTGTTTTTCATGTCAATTAGGTTACGAGTTTGTTAATCTGTTGATATGAAATCATTATGTCATGCAACTTGTAACTGTGTATGTGTGTGTATATATGTGTGTGTATATATATATATATATATGTTTGTGTGTGTGTGTGGATCTTGCTAGGGCTTGCCAACATTCGAGTATTCGATGCATTGAGTTATTAAGTGCTGGTGACTTTTTGTATGGTAAAGCTGGTAAAAGTTCTAAAGGGGAACCTCTTCCCTACTTGTTTGTGTGTGGGTGATGTTATTGAGTTTGTTAAAGGTGACTGATTTTATAGTTTTACTGAATTTGCTGGTTGAGTGCTTGACGCAGATACGTATCAACACAATCAAATGGCTCAAAACCTAGATGTTTTAAATGCTTCCAAACTTTCAGGTTGTGGAAATTAAAGATTCGATCTCAAAACCAATCATCTTCATTAACTTGCAAAACTAAAATACCTATATTGTTTGAAATTCACAAATAATGCTAATTCCAGATAAACGATAGACACCAACTAACAATTCAAAGAAAAGAAAGGATAATTAAAAGAACTTTGAAATTCGAACTTATAGATAAATCCTGCATCAGTGCTGACTTATAATAAGCTTTTACTTAATTGTTTGAAATAAAATGTACAGTTATGGGAGAGGAAGGTGCAACTGCTGAAGTTGCAGAGACAGTGGAAAACGGGACTGTCTCTACAGATAAAGCAGCCAATCATGTGAGTGAGAAAAAGGAGGCGGTTGAAGAGATGGAGAAATATGTAAAAGAAAAGAAAGAAGGAGGAGAGGAAGAAAAGGGGAATGAAGAACCCGAGAGTGAGCCAATGGAAGTTGATGACAAGAAAGCTCCAGACAAGGAGACTGAGAATAAGGATACAGAAGCCACTGATTCAAAAGAGGAAGAAGAGAATAACAAAGAAGAGAATCAAGAAGAAGAGGGTCAGGAAGAGACCCCAGAGGAGAAGAGAATGAAAAAAGGCGCAAAAAAGAAGGGCCGTGATGAAAAAAGTAACAGCAAGACAAAAGCATCAGTGGAGAAAAAAGAAAAAGAACCAACAACTCCTGCTGCTCCTACAATTGAACGGCCTGTACGGCAACGAAAGTCTGTAGAACGACTGGTTGCTGTCATTAAGAGAGACAATACCAAGGAATTCCATATATTAAAGGTTGTTTTTTTTTTTCATTTAGAATTTTAAGACTGTTCTTGCTGTTTGTCTTTAAATAACTCAACTAAATCTCCTATATTTGTTGTTATAATGGTAACTTGCAGGGCTGTGGTACAGCACTGAAAGATATTCCCAATGGTAAGGTTTTATGTTCACTTTCTCATATTTATTTTTCCATTTCCTTCTTGCATTAAACACCCCTTGATTTGCTGTCAAAGAATCTTTCGGTTTTAAAGTAATATAAATTGTAAAAGATACCTGCCAGATGCGTTTTCAGCATACTGTAACTTTTGCTCTACAGGAATCGTTACTTCGAATTTGTATATTTGATTGTGTTCCACATGTTTTGTGTATTCTGTACTCAATTAAGCACATTTTTAGACATTCGATCAGTATCCAACATTTTTAATTGAACCATGCTCTGAGTCTAACATTGCATCTTTGGGGACTGATAGAGTAGAAAGTAAGAAAATTGACAACAATGTGAACAAAACGTATATTTAAATGTGTACTAAATTATGTCTTACATTTCAGTTGCATACAAGTTATCAAAGAGGAAGGCAAATAATGACACTCTCAAGCTGCTCCATACTATCGTATTTGGGAGGAGAGGAAACGTAATCAAACTTCAGCTCATGGATGCTATGAATCTATATGGTCTTTTATGTGGTATCTATTGATCCTCTTTGATGTATATTTTGTCGATGTCTAAAGTTTACCATAACGAAGTACAAACCCTACATTGGTGGTGCGAATCATGCACATAAATTGTAGTTAGTAATCATATACATAAATAATTTTCTGTAAGTATGGACTTCGGCAGCAGTTTATACAGTTCTATCTATATATTGGCTCCCGTTTTCTTTGATGTTCTTGTGTACTTTGTGGGCTTACACTAGCCTAAACTTGTTGATACCTAACATTAAGCTTGGATTGAAATTGCAGGCTTTGCAGGTCAAGAGTAATATCTTGCAGTTTTCTGGCTTTGTCTGGCCTGATAATGAGGTAATAATCATTTCATCTACAGTAGAATGTTGATGTTATTTTCTCACTAGCTATTTTCTTTTTAAAGTTACAAGGTATGACAAGCATGCATATGTAGAGAATAAATAAATAAATAGATATTTACACATGTAGTAATTCAGAGATCTGTATCACTATATGATTCCATTAGAAAAATATGCATGATCTATTCTTCTAAAGCTAATTTTGATATAAATGCATGACATGTACTGGTTGTGAATTGTGATACATTTATTTCCATTGCTATAAGTGTGAGCAGTAAATATTTATCATCATTCCAGGAAAATCATAAATTAAGAGTTAAAGAAAATCTTGACAAGCTTAATAAAGAGAAGCTCTCGGAGTTCTGTGATATATTTGACATGACGACAGTCAGCAGAACTAATAAGGTTTGTTTAGTCATTCTATGGTTCTTTATAAATTTAATGTGGAATATTCTTCAGATAGCTGTATGACATCATGTTTGTTTTGCTAAAACAGGAAGATATTGTGGTGGAGCTGATAGATTTTATGTTGACTCCTCATGCCACAACTAGCGAGCTGCTTGCAGAGAAAGATCAGGTTTGCATTTAAGCTTTAAAAATTGTTGTTTTTTTCACTCTATTGACGTCCCGAATATAATATGGCATGTTATTCAGTCGAACACAGGTAAAAAGCGTAAGAGGCCAAGCAAGAAAAGTGCATCTGCCTCTGAGGCTACACCTTCTAAAAGCTCATCTAAGGTACCTCCTAAAAATATAAGCCGGTAATATAGCTAAAAAGGAAAGGGTCAATGGCCCAAACAGGTTAATGTCAATTGTTTTATTTCGGAGACTAAGGTGTTTGATGCATTATTATCTTTATATAAAAGAACGGAAGTTGAATAGTGCCGCCAATATGCTAATATGAGCCTTGAATGCTTTTGCTAACTTGAGCCTTTTTTGAGTTTAGTGGGAGGCTTTGCTAACTTGAGGTTTTTTTTTGTTTGATTTAGTGCTTTGCTAACTTGCGCCTATTTTGCTTTTTTGAGTTTAGTTTTTTTAATGAAAAAAACCGATAAAGTTGAAAGGTGCCAATATGCTAACATGAACCTTGAAGGCTTTTGCTAACTTGAGTTTTTTTTTTAATTTAGCAGGAGGCTTTGCTAACTTGAGCCTTTTTTATGCTTTGCTAGCTTGCGCCTATTTTGTTTTCCTTTTGCTTTTTAGAGTTCAGTCTTTTTAGTGAACAAACAGACACCGTTACGGAAAAACCGCTTTTAACTTTCAAAAATTTTTCAAGGAACCGAACACGTGCGGATACCCTTTTGGACATATTATATAACATTTTTGTTTGCTATAACGAGTGCACCGAAACTGACCAAGTTCCTATCATTTTCTTTTACGCTTACCTTTGTTATATACCTTATTGTTTTATCCTTTCTTATTATTTTGATCTTCAGAGCCGAGCTACGACGCAAATAACATTAATACATTTAGATATCATTTTGTTTAATTTTACGAATTTATTCATCGGTTGTCATGGTGTGCGATACGTAGCGAATTCAATCGCGTCCCGGCGCAACGCGCGGGTGACTATGACCCTAGTGTATTTAATATATATCGGATGGAAAATGAGTTAATTACGTAGATAACTAGTTGATGCCCCGCCCTCATTGCGGGGCGATGGCCGAATAATTTTCAACCAATTAAAAAAACAGTCATATAGTTTTGCTAGAAAAAAAAATTAAAACGATGACAAGACCGTAATTTTGAGCTCAGGGCAAAACGGTAATTTGTCAGGACTAATGAGCGAGTGTTAGACAGCTACTTGACACGAAAAACAATTAAATCGAGTAAAGTAATGAAAACAAAACACTTTTATAGTTTTGCTAAAATAAACCAAAACAATGACAGTGCTGTAATTTTTAACTGACGGCAAAGTTGTATTTGTTTTACTGTTTTCCAAAAGCTAAAGTGATGGCAAAACCAAAATCGTAAATTTGCGCAGGGCCATATGCATAATTTTTAACTTGGGGTAATATTGTAATATGAATTTGAACTAAGGGCACAATCATAATTTTAAGCCGGAGGAAAACCTTATTTTTTTGAACCGAGGGCAAAAGCATAATTGTATTTTGAACTGGGCAAAATGATAATTTTTAACAGAGGGCAAAATCATAATTTTTAGTTGGGGGAAAAACATAAATTTATTTTGAACCGGGGGGCGTAAACGTAAATTTGGACTGCGGGAAAAATCGTAATTTTGAACCGAGGGCAAATTCGTAATTTTGAGAAGAGGGCAAAAGCATAATTTTATTTTGAGTTGGGGTCGATAATGTAATTTTAAACTGGTGGCAAAAACGTAATTTTAAAGTTAGTATAAAATAATAAACTGGTTAGTCCAATGGGGGAGTGCCCGGCAGCTGTCTGACACTATTCCCCCGTTTGAAACTAATGGCAAAACTGTAACTTTAATCGGGGCAAAAATCGTAAATTTGAACCGAGGGCAAAATTGAGAATTTTAGCTGGGAGCAAAAGCGTCATTTTATTTTGAACTGGGGGCAAATACGTTATTTTGAACCGATGACAAATCGTAATTTTAAAGCGGAGATAAAATTATAAATTAATTAGGCCAATAGGGGAGTGTCAGGCAGCTGCCTGACACTGTTCCCTTACCGCCCATGTCACCCAATAAAGGGCAAGCCGCCCACTCTCTTGTTTGTAGATATTGAAAATGAAAATGAAAATTGAAACAGTTGGACTTGGAATGGAGGCATAGTTGGTCTTGTTAATGGGCTACCAAAAAGAAATACCGAGTCCCACAATTCACAAAGAGTTCGCACAGTTTGAGATTTTTTTTAGAGTTAAATGTTATTTTAGTCCATGTGGTTTGGGTCATTTTGACAGTTTAGTTCAAATGTTTCATTTTTTCGTCTGTGTGTCCAAAATGGTTTCACCGTTTCCATTTTAGTCCACTAGGTTAATTTCAGCCATTTTTTCTGTTTTCAAGAAGGGCAATTTGGTCATTTTATATGGCCGAAATGCCCTTCTAGTTAACATAATTACATATAAAATGACCGAATTATCTTTCTCGTTAACAGAAAAAATGGATGAAGTTAACCTAGTTGACTAAAATGGCAACGGTGAATCCTTTTTAGACCCACAGTCGAAAAATTAAACCTTTGAACTAAACTGACAAAATAGAGAACTAAAAGGGCATTTAACTCTTTTTTTATTACCTTTGAGAGGAGTTTTGACACATGACAGAGAAGTGACGCACGAAGTTTTCTTGGAAGGCAATTGTTTTTGTGAGTTATGAGACATAGCAGGTTTGGGTTTGCATACGATACACAGAATTCAAGGTTGTAGATTAACATGAAGAATCAAGATACCATGACAATCATGAGCGGCTAAAATTTTTGTGACTTCCCGGGTGAAGGATTGTTAGTTTTTTGCATGTAGACTTTGTTTTATTACTTTATAACTGGTAGATCACTTGTGTTTGGATTTGATAAATAATTATTTATATTTGAGTTTCTTGTCTTTTATCAAACGTATTTGCGATTTCTTGCATCGCTAGCGGGTTGTTAACTAGGTGGGTAGTTGTTAGCTATGACCGGATAATTAGGTTGTACGGTTTGTATTAAAAACAATCCTTAATTGTTATTCGGGTCTAATAATTCCAAGACCATATCTATGTGGTGTTTAAGTAATTAAACTAAGTTTCGTGTGAAACCTATAATTTGAATCCTAGGTGGGGTTACTTCTTTTAATCCAATAATCTTCTTTTCGCATGCTTTCTTGCAAACAAACAAATAAACAACCAATTTTGCTTCAGTATTAGTTAACTTAGTAGAAAACTTCATTGGCTACCAATTCACTGTGGAGGTGACTTGACTTTCACATACAACATATTTTTATTTGTCTTTTATTAGCCTACGACAAATGTCACACCCAACCAATGGCGGAATCATCGGGGCGCGGCACTAGGCGAATCATATTGCTCGAGAGAATCCATAACAATTATTTAGCGACAATATTTATTGCGTTCATTATCCCATACTAATAAACAATATAATCAGTAAACAGTCATACAGATTTCATGTTCTCTCAAACAATACAAATCCGACAACCTAGATTTATTGTGAGTTTCTAAACTTCCTAGCTTGATTTCGAGATAGTCTGCAATTAACCTGCAACATACATTAAAATAATGTCAGTACAAAAATGTACCGGCGAGTATACAGGTTTTGATATGTAATATCATAGTAGATAAAAGTGCTGCGAATTTCCACATACATAAACGAGATACACAACATACACGCTGCAAAACACATACTACCAGCTAAGTCACTCGATTTGCGATGCTAGCTAAGGTGGGACGTCGGGAGTAAAAGTCCTAGCACATATGTATCAAGTATCACGTGTAAATATGTACGTCAGCAATAAGCATGTGATAATAGTTTAGAATATAGACTACGTTTTGATAAGTGCGTTATAGATAAGAACGTATGTTACACCCCGAAGTGTGTTTAAAGCGTTTAAAAGTGGTCAAGTATACTCACAGTTCATGTTTAGTAAATAAACACAATCTTGGATTGAAGGGAGTGCGGGGAGATTAGCCTGATCACAGAACGACAGTGTAAGCGTTGAACAGCGTATAACGGTGTGTTGATCGGATGATGGATCGATCGGATGACCGTCCGGACGGATGGTCATCCGGACGGATGACCATTCGGTTGGTTGGTCATTCGATTGGAGGAGTGTGTTTGTAAAATGTTTGAACCTTTGAAGTTTTCGTTGTAGTATAAATAAACTCATTCGATCGGATAGTCATCCGGACGGATGGTTGTTCGATCGGATGGCCATTCGATCGAGAAGTTGAAGTTTTGGGCAAATCGTTTAAGTGTGGAAGATTTACAAAGATTAAGTCTCCTGGTCGGATAGTCATTCGATCGGATGGTCGTCCGATCGGATGACTATTAAATTGGAAGTGTAATATTCTTTGAAATTTTGAGAAATTGTTAAGTGTGGAACTTACAGGTCACCTGGTCGAATAGTCATTCGATCGGATGGCTATTCGATAGGCGATCTGATGTTTTGCAAATTTTGTAGAATCAGTTAAGTTGAAAAGTTTTGCGGTTTAACAGAGACGGTGTGACAACGTGTTAAACAACGGAAACCACGCTAAGTCCTACTCAGTCAATCGGATGAGAACCACCCTATTCGATCGGCCTAACTGTCCTTCACGGAGTTTCATGTTCAACCCGTGAGTCGGTTGTCTGCTCCGATGGGAATCCATTCTCAGTCCGGTTCTCAACTAGAGTATGAGTAGAAACCTGAACATTCTAATGCCTCTTCTTTGAAAAGGTGGGATGCATACATTACCCAGTCTTCTTCTGTACACTTACTTATTTTGATTACATCTTCCGTCTTTTCTAACCAACGTAGTGCAGCAGTTGCTTCTTCGTTGCCTGCGAATTCGATTGGCTTACAGGCGAGGAATTCTTTATAAGTGCAACCAGTCGTTATCACTTTCCCCTTCTTAGGGAATGGGGCTTGAATTACATTATTATTATTGCCTTCATATATGCTATAACTGAAATTATCGTCGCGAGTGCGTTTGCTATGGTCGGCTTTGGAAGGTTCAACGGGAATCTTAACGGCTGTGACGATTGTTGGGATAGCATTAGCTATACCCTGAGCAACTATATTTTCTATATCTGGTTTATTGAGGAAATTTTCCTGATTATTTGGTTCCGACTGATTAACTTCATTTGTCGATTGGTTTATTGCATTATCCATCTGAATTATAGATATAACATACGGATTAATATCACAAAGGTAAATAGCAAATAAACACAACATTGCAACACACATTACGTCAGCACATATAACCAAAATCGTCGACATTGCGACTTTTTATTATATATATATATATATATATATATATATAGGTAGAGGATCCTGTAAAAAAGGCCTAAAGTGTGAGAAGGGTAAGAAAGAATCTCAACCATTAGATCTTCTGATCTAATGGTTGAGATCAATAGGGACCAAATTGTAAAATATTTTCATTAATTTGGACTGATTTGAAATATTTAGGGGCAATATAGTCTTTTAAACCCACTAGAAATTAGGTAATGCACATGTAACTGTTGGGATTGAACCCTATCAGAGGAACAGATAATTAAAGCCAAAACTGGGTCAGAGCAGTGGATTCAGAATAAGCAGATGTTACATATAAGTCTCTCCCCTTGAAAGTGAATTCAACATCTGCTGACCTCCTATCTACTGATATTGCAATCTACTGATCTACAAACTGCTGATCAAGTAAAGACCTGATGAAAGACTAAAGCTCTGCTGCTCAATCTACTGCCTTGTTTCAAGCACTGCTGATCCGGACAAGTACTGATGGGTTCACAGCAGTGGAGGGATGCAGCAGTTGTTTACTCTGTCTTTATGTTATGTAATGTAATAGCAGTAGTTTAGTATAGCAGTGTTTGTATAGATCAGAGGTTAGAGTTTGTTAGGAGGTTAGATGTCACTTTCATGGTGACGTCAACTTAGATGCTCAGTGGTTTGCTAGTGCCTATAAATAGAACAGTGCTCTGTACTGTTCTATTAGCTCTTTGCAACAATCGTCTTCTCTGCACGAACAAACACTGAGCTCTGGTTGAGGGGGAGTTTGTATCAAGCATTACTTTGTAATCGTAGTTGAAATTAAATTCAATCTTTCGGTTCATAGTGAAAAGTGTTTTGATCAAAGCAATACTCTCGTTTGATTGTATGCAAAGTTTGTTTCCATCTTAATTCCGCTGCACAACTCATTCATCTTCATTCTATTTCAAACGAAAAATACAATCAAAACCAAACTCAGATCCAACAATTGGTATCAGAGCTTGGACAGTCAAATTTGATTTAACAATCATTTTGACATAAATAGTTCAGCTCAAAATCGTTGATATCGATAGTTTGTTCGTTTTTGTTGAAAAACAGAGCAAGGTTTAATCACCATCAAAGTTGATTAATCAGTGTCTGTAAAACAACCAGGATGACGTCACAATCTCAAGATGATAAGAACAACATTGGCTCACTTTTTAAACCACCTATGCTTAAAAGAAATGAATACAACATCTGGGAGCGAAGGATGGGTCACATCCTTGCTCAACAGAACACTGGATGTTGGAGGTCTGTTGTTTTCGGTCCCCATGTTCCTATGGTGCCAAGTGCTGAGGATCCAAAGAAGTTCGTACCAAAACCTTATGAAAACTATACTGAAACTGATTTTCAAAAGTTCGAACTCGATGCCAAAGCATTTAGCATCATAGCATCTGCATTACCAAATGAGATCTATGCTGGACTGTTACATTGTAACAGTGCCAAAGAGATATGGGATGCATTGAAGGAACAATTTGGGGGGAACCGAAGAAGTTTTGAAAACAATAGGGAAATTCTGAATCAGCAGTATGAAACCTTCTGTCACATTAAGGGTGAATCATTGACCCAACAATTTGAACGTTTTAGTTGTCTCATCAGTGAGCTAAGACTTGTTAAGGATGAATTTCCAAAATCAACCCAAAATAGCAGGTTTCTTAGATCGCTACCTGATAAATGGGACACAATTGCATTTGTGACTAGAAACTCTGTTGAGTTCAAAGATCTGACCCTGACCCAACTTCATGGTAGACTCCTGACTTATGAAAGGGAGTTGAACCAGAAAAAGAAGTTGCAAGAGTCTGGAAAATCCACTGATGATTATTCATTCGGTAGCACAGCTCTTCTTGGTCAGGAAGAATCTGGTGGCAGTAGTAAGGAACAGGGTTATGATCATTTCATTGATATAACAGCTGGTGGTAACTTTACCAACCCTGATCCTCACTCTACAAATTATGCTTTTACTGCAAACACTGAAAACCAGATGTCAGATAATTTGTGCTTTGAACTCAATGATTTACAGCATTTTGATCCCACTGACTTAGAGGAAATGGACATTCTGCACCAATTGGCTTTGCTCAGTGTTAGAACTAGCAAATTCTACAAAAAAACAGGGAGAAAATTCCCAGGTTTACATGGGAATCCAAGGGTTGGGTTGGATAAATCGAAAATCAAATGTTACAAGTGCAATAGGCTAGGACATTTCGCTAGGGAATGCAGGAGTCAAACTACTGGTCCCATAATCACTCATCCTAGCTCAAACCCTAGACCTCAAAATCAAAACACTGTGCACTATACCCAATATACCCCTGCAGCTCATGTTAACACTGCTCATTATGCAGCTGCCCCTATGCCTGTGCATTATGTCCAAAACACTGTTCCACAGATTCAATATGTTCAAACCCCTGTCCCCCAGGCACAAGTGCAACCTGTTGCACCTCAAACAGCTGCTCCAGCAGTGGTACAACCAGATCAGCAAAGCTTTTTCACTCAAGGCTTTGTTGACTGGAGCAGCATGCCTGATGAGCTTAGTGATGAAAATTTTGCACTCTATGCTTCTAATGAACCTTCTAATGATGAATTTTGTTTGATGGCATTAGAGTCAATACCAGAGGGGATTGAAACTGAAGGTGAACAGCTAAGTGATGAAATAGTGGATGAGGTGACTGAAGCAGTTGTTAATGCAGTTGCTGGTGAATTGCTGCTGGGAGAAAATTCAGAAACCCTGATTGAACCACTGACAGACCCATGGTCCAAAGAGGACAAAGAAGAAGAGGAAGAAAAGAGAGCAGGTGAGAAGGAAGTAAGAGCTGATGATGAAGAAAATCATCAATGTGATTGTGCAATGATGGCTGCTGCCAAGGTATCACCTCAAGTTCTTGAAAAACTGTGTTCTGACAATTGCATTATTGCTTTTGCTAACATCAAAGAGGTAAATGAAAACCTTCGGAATAAAATCTTAACTGATGAAGTCAAATTTGAAAGGTCTTTAAAAGAACTTAAAAACAAATTGACTGAAAAGGAAAAAGAGATCAGCAGTTTGAAAGAAGAACAGAGCATAACCAAAACCCAACTCCAAACTATGGTAGAAAAATACCAAGTTTGCAAAAAGGAGTTGAAGTCCACCCAGATCACCTGTGAAAGATGGGTGGAATCATGCAAAGGGTATGAGGTTATGCTTGAAAAACAGATAAAAAGCAATGTGAAATTTGGTGTTGGTTATAGAAAACATGATGATGAAAACACTGCTTTTGGAAAATCTGTTCAAACCACTGATGTAACCACTGAGTTCATCCCCACAAACAAGAATGGCCAAGAAGTGAAAATCACTGATAAACTTGGTAACAAAATCACACTTGACAGACCAATGGAATCCTCTACTTTTGAGGAGCTTGAAGATTATCAGTTTAAACCAAAATGGTCTGATGAGTGTGATATTCTTGAAAATTTCAAGCCCATGGACTTTACATCAACTAATGGTGTTAAAGCTCCAAAAGCTAAAGTCATTCCTCTCAAGGACATCCCAACAGAGGTTAAAACCTCTGCTGCAAAGGAGTCCGAAAAGAGAAAGAAGAAAGAAAAGATCAATAACTTGTTTTGTGAATTCTGTGAGAAAAGGAATCATCTAACAAAAGACTGTTTCCACTTAAAAGCTTATGATCTGAACAAAACAAGTGTCATTGTTCCAGCTGAAAGCTGCATTATTTGTGGAAAAACAAACCACAAAACTCAAGCATGTGTGTATCTCAAAAACTTTGATGTGAAAAAGAATGAGTACATTGCTAAAACATCCTTGAGTCAATCAACATCATCTGTCAAATTCACCAAGAACCAACCACTGTTTGTGCCAGTTCAAACAGCTGTCACAAAACAGCTGAACCAAACATCTGTCAAAAGAGAGGTTCAGGTTACTGATGCACCCCCTGCCAATCAGTTCAGAAAAGGCAAGGAAAAACAGTCTTACCAAAGGATTCCACACGTTTATGAGGCCTACAAAAGGCCCTCTAAACCTAAAGTGAACAGGCATCCTTTTGGGTACCAACAGGTGATTGGTCAAGACCCCCAACAGTGGTTAGCAAGAAACAGTACTAAAACTATCCAAACCCCTGACCTAACCACTTTCCATCAATATGCATCCATCCCAGACACTGTTGAGACCCCATCCAAAGCCTTATTGGCTTTGGAAATGGCTTTGGAAACCCTAATGAACTAATCCTTTTACTTCATGTGCAGGGAGCTTCTGCCTGTTTAGATAGCCTTTGGTATGTTGATAGTGGAGGCTCCAGGCACATGACTGGATGTAAAGCCCTACTCAAAGATTTCAAAATTCATGGAGGGGGTGATATATCCTTTGGGAATAACAGTAAAGGGAAAGTTCTGGGGTCTGGTACAGTACAGTCTGGAAATGTAAAATTTGAAAATGTCAATCTGATAGACAGTCTGAAATTCAACCTCCTGAGTGTTTCATAAATGAGTGACAAGGGGTATGGGTCATTCTTCACAAAGGAGTGTTGTAGGATTGTTGGACCAGAAATGGTCAAAAAGATTGAAGCAATAATAAAAACTGGTCAAACAAAACTTGTTGCTCAAAGAAGTGGCAATGTTTATGTTGTTGATATGTCAAAAGAGTGTCCCAGAGCTGATGCCTGTCTGTTCTCGGCTGCCTCTAACAAAGAGACAGAACTTTGGCACAGAAGGCTGGGACACACAAATCTTAAGACAATCACTGAAATTTCAAAAAATGGTTTGGTGAGAGGCCTACGACAAAAATTGTTTTCATGTCCTGAACATTGCATTTCCTGTTTAAAAGGAAAACAGCATAAAAGTTCTTTTAAGTCCATTGAAGAGTCCAAAACAACCCAGTGTTTGCAAATGCTACACATGGATTTGTTTGGCCCAGTTCAAGTCATGAGTCTCAAAAAGAAGAAATATTGTCTGGTTATTATTGATGACTTTTCTAGGTTTACATGGACTTTCTTTTTACACTCAAAAGATGAGACTGCGGGCATTTTGCAAGACTTTGTGACATAGGTTGAAAAGCAATTTGACCTTCCAGTGAAAAGCTTCAGGAGTGACAATGGCACAGAATTTAAAAATAAGGAGTTGGATGCCTTCTGTGTGAAGAAAGGGATTGTAAGGTAGTACAACATCCCTAGAACACCAGAGCAAAATGGGGTAGTTGAAAGAAAGAACAGAACATTGATTGAGGCTGCCAGAACCATGCTTGCTGATTCAGGTTTGCCATTAACTTTCTGGGCAGAGGCAGTAAACACTGCTTGCTATGTCCAGAACAGAGTTTTAATAAACCCCGGGCACAAAAAGACTGCTTATGAAATTCTGTATAAAATCAAACCACTGATCTCATACTTCATGGTGTTTGGCTGCCTATGCTTTATTTTGAACTTAAAAGATTCCATTTCAAAATTTGCAGCCAAAATTGATTGTGGTTATCATCTGGGATACTCAACCACCACCAAGGCCTACAAAGTATTTAATACACGGACCAAGGCAGTGGAGGAGACTTTGAATGTAAAGTTCAATGAGCTTTCATCAATGAAAATTCCAGCAAATCCTGCAGATCTGTTTGATCTTGAAAAATTCACTTTTGAAAATACTGCTATCAAGACTAACAGTGCAGGTCCATCAGAGGATTCAACACCAGACTATGGGTATGAAATCATCATCCCTCAATGGTCTGCCAAAATGGGAAGAGCATCAGATGTTTAAAACAGCTGTCAAAGCTCAACCACTGCTACCTCAACAGTTGTTGACCAAAGTAGCCCATCAACCACTGCTGACAAAAGTCCCCAAATAGTGGATAAAAGTCAGCATGTGTCCACTTCATTACCTCCCATTCCACCACCTTTTGAAGCCACTGCTGGATCATCAAAGTCCCCAGTAGTGGTTAGCTCAGATGATACACATATGCAACCTTCACCAACAAATGCCATCATTCCATACCAAGGAGATTTAATCTACTTGAGATCTCATCCACCTGATCAAATCATTGGCAACATCAATGAAGGGGTGCTCACAAGAAGCCAAACCCAAAACATTTGTCTTTTTGCTGGTTTTCTATCACTCCATCAGCCAGTCAAGTACCAAGAGGCACTGAAAGACAACAGCTGGGTAGAAGCCATGCAAGAGGAGCTCCAACAGTTTAAAAGACAACAAGTATGGGATCTTGGACCACTGCCAGAAGAGGTTAGTCCCATTGGCACAAAGTGGGTCTTCAAAAACAAAACTGATGAAAGGGGTATTGTTATCAAGAATAAAGCCAGGCTTGTGGTTCAAGGTTACAGACAGGAAGAGGGGATTGACTATGATGAAACTTTTGCCCCTGTAGCAAGATTGGAAGCTATAAGACTGTTCCTGGCCTTTGCTGTCAACCACAACATGAAGGTGTTCCAAATGGATATCAAAAGTGCTTTCCTCTATGGTACAATTCAAGAAGAGGTATATGTATGTCAACCTCCAGGTTTTGAGGATCCATTTTATCCAGATCATGTCTACAGGCTGAACAAAGCCCTGTATGGCCTGAAACAAGCACCAAGGGCCTGGTATGAAACTCTTTCCACCTTTCTACTCTCAAATGGTTTCAAAAGAGGTACCATTGATAAAACACTGTTTCTTAAATGGAGAGGAAAGGATTTAATGATTGTCCAAATTTATGTGGATGACATTATTTTTGGAAGCACATGCAACAAAATGTGTGAAGAGTTTAGGGAACTCATAACAGCTGAGTTTGAAATGAGTGCAATGGGTGAGCTGCAATGCTTTCTTAGTCTCCAAGTTTAGCAAATGCAAAATGGTACTTTCATTCATCAAAGCAAATATGCAAAAGAACTTTTAAACAAATTTGATATGAATGATTGTAAACCATGCAGCACACCCATGGCAACAAATAAGCTTGTCATGTCTGATGAAAAGGATGAGCTGATGACCAAACTCTATATAGAAGCATGATTAGGTCTTTATTGTACCTAACTGCATCTAGGCCAGACATCATGTTTGCAACATGGTTTGTGCAAGAAGTCAATCAGCCCCTAGAAAATCCAATCTTATTGCTGTAAAAAGGATCTTCAGATACATAAAAAGTGCTCCCACACTTGGTATCTGGTATCCAGCTAATGGGAATATCAAGCTTTCAGGATTTTCAGACAGTGACTTTGCTGGATGTAACACCACAAGGAAGTCCACATCAGGAGGGTGCCAGTTTCTAGGTGATTGCTTAGTTTCATGGAAAAGCAAAAAGCAAGCAGCTGTTTCAACATCCACTGCTGAAGCTGAATACATTGCTGCTGCAAGCTGTACAGCCCAACTCCTGTGGCTTCAAAATCAGTTGCTGGATTTTGGTATCACTGCCTTAAAGACTCCACTCATGTTGGATAGCCAGGCTGTTAGGATCTGAGGCTCTCATGATTGTGTTTGTTTGTATGATTTGAACATCAAATGAATATGAAACAATGTAAAGTGCAGCGGAAATGAATAACAAACTTTGTAAACACAATCAACGGAGAATATAGTTTGATAAACAATTGCTTTGTCATAGAGTCGAAAGATTACATCAAAAGCAAAAGATTACAGTGCAAGCTTACAGACTAAACTCCCCCTTAGCCTGATACTCCAGAGTTGGTTGCACAAGATGAAAGGATTGAATTGAGGAGAAGAACTCACTCAAAACGACCAAATATAACAGTATAGAGTACTGTCATATTTATAAGCAAACCAAACCACTGATGTACTTCAGCTGACATCACCATGATAGTGACATCTAACAGCCTAACAACCTATAAACACTGATCTGTACAAAACTACTGATATCTAACAACTGATTGATAATTAAATACAAAACAAGTCTAACACTATTCACGTTCCACTGTTGTAGCCTAAGCACTGATTACTTGAACATCAGTGCTTTCTTCAAAAGGTGATCAGTCTTTGAATGAGCAGTACTTGGGTCTTCAGCAGTACATAAGAGACAGCAGTAGATAGAGCTCAGTGTTTGCCTTTTAGCAGTCTTTAGTTGTTTCATCAGTGTTTGGTTCATCAGTTGTTCTTCTGAGCAGTACTTAGAGTGTATCAGCAGATAGGTAACCACTGTCAAGGGGAGAGCTTAGTGTAAACGTCTGCTTATTGTGAACAGGTTTTGGCTTTACATTATCTGTTCCTCTGGTAGGGTTCAATCCCAACAATCTCCCCCTGGAACAGATAATGCCAAAACCTGTCATTATTCTGGATCTTTATTACTCACCAATAGTTCCCTTGCTTTTCTTTTGTATTCTTCTTCAAATTCTTTGGAACTTGTGTCATCTTCATCCCGGAACAGTGTAAGTTCAAGGAGATCCTGCAAATATTCAACACTAAGGCCTAGTGCTTCTTTCCTTGATATGTACTTCACTTCGCCATTGGATCTGACCAGGGTCAATACGTGGGTCTTTTGATCAGATATCCACTTTAGTACTTTTGAACCCAATGGGTTTCTTGGGAGAGATTTATTTGAAGATGAGCTTTGAGATATTGGCCTTGAGAAAACTTTCAGACATTCTTTTGAAGGCCATTTCAATAACATTGTTAGCTGCAACTATGTCTTCTGCAGTTTCTTTTTCTATGTGCTCCTGTCTCTTTTGTTGATCTGGCTCAATCTCTGAAACTTCTGAAGCAAATGGTGATGCAGGTTTAGTTAACACCTTCCTAAAAAGGTTTTGAAGTTTTTCTGAGTTTGCTTCTTTTAGACCCATTTTCATGATGGTTCCTTTGAAGAACTCAACTTCCTTTTCCTTTACCTCTTCACTGGTCAGCTGTTCTCCTTTTTCTTGGTTTGTCATAAGAGTAGATCGGAATAGTGTTTTGAGGTTTTCAATCTGCTGTTCAAGCTTCATCATTTGTTCACGCTTCTTTGAAGTGCCTGATACAGTTATCTTCATTTTCTTCAGTCTTTCATAGGCTTCATCAGTTTGCTGCTTTGACCATTTTGATATGGCATTTGCAGTGTCCACCTTTGCATCCACCAGCTCCTGTTTCTTTTTCTTGTACTCAGCTGTTTGGTCATTGATGAACTTTTTGTATTTACTCCAATTTGGAGCATTCTTCTTCTTTTTAGGATCATTCTTGAGTCTATCAATCCTATCAGCTTCATGCTTTAAAAGCACAATTGGCCATTCTTCAAATTGGTTTACTTCAGCAGGATAAAATTTTTCTTGCATTATGTATGCAAGAAGTTTTCTTCTCATCTCTTTTCGTTGTTCTGCCTTTTCTTTGCTCAGCTCTTGTGCAAAATCTTTGATTTGATTAACTTTTGTGAGCAGAAGTTTCAATCTTTCAGCAATGGCTTCATCACTTTGACCTTTACACTCAACTTTTGCTATTATCTTAGCCTGTCTTGTTTTGAGCTGAAGATACTCATCCATATCCTCTGGAATCATGAAGCCAACGAGTGAAGGAAATATTCTATTTGAAGGATCATCATCAGTGTAAAACTGCCTCATCTCATTTTTTATGGCTTCAAGTTCCAACGGATATTTTGCAGCAGTGGGATCATATTGGTCCTCATCTGGCTGGGTAAGTTTTCTTTTTCTGGTGTAGAGCTTAGCTGGTTGTGATGTGGGACAGGTGATTACAGTGGTGGATGTCTGACTAACAGTGGTTGAAACAACTGGTGTTTCAACCGCTGTTGTCATTACAACTGCTGATATGTCAACAGATGTCTTCTGCTTTTGAGCAGGGGATGGAGGTGGTGAGATAGTTTTTGATGATGGTGATGGTGGTGGTGAATTATCAGATATAACAATCCTTCTCCTTTTTATTGTAGGAGAGGATGATAATGTCTTTGGTGGCTCAGTGGTTTGAAATTGAATGGCAGTGGTTTGTGATTGTGATTGACTGACAGTGGTTGAAACAACTGGTGTCTTAATCACTGTTGTCATTACAGCAGATGTTATAACATCTGCTGTCTTCTGCTTTATGGCAGGAGGTAGTGATGATGATGTGAGGGCAGTGGTTTTGGTGGTGTGTGATGGAGTGGTGTGTGTTGAAGAGATGGCAGCTGTTTGGCTACTGACAGCAGTTTTTGTAACCACTACTGTATCAGCTGTTTGGCTAACAGGTTTTGAGACCTGCTTTTCTTTTTCTTTTTCAGGCTCAATATAAAGGCCATGTTCTATTCCCATCTTATTCACTTTTCTCAACAGCTTGATATTCTCCCCCTTTTTGGCATTATCTGAAGGGGGTTAACAAGAAATGATAGGGAAGAAGGAACTTTGCCAGAGGCGCTTTGAATGCTAGCCTTTATAGCCTTGATATCTGCTTAAGTGTCTTTAAACCTTGATTCCACCATGTTGGTCAACATTTGTACATGAATAGCATGCTTTTGATCAGCCATATGTTGCTGTTTTTCAAGCATGGGTTGAAAAATATTCCAAAGCTCATTTGCAGCAAATGCATGTTGTGCAGGTGCTTGAGCAGGAACAGCAGTGGCTTGTGCTTGTTGAGCTTTTAAAATCTCTTGCACCATATCTGTAATTTCAGCAACTGAATCTTCAAGTTTTTCAACTCTTCCCGTCAATTTCTGATATTTTGAATCATCACCTACATTAGTAGGATCATCTGAATCCCCACCAGTAGTGGTTGTATCAATGTGTGACTTAGGAACTGAGTCCCAGAAATCACCCATTGATGCCCCTTGTTCTTGGTACTGGGGACTTCTTTCTTCAGCACTCGATAAACCTTTGATGGTACCGGTGGTTAGAATCAACTCACTGGTGGTTACCGATGTTGCCATGGAAGAAATTGCCTTCAAGGGAGTCTTATTAATGAAACAATTGTCCAACTGAAGATCTGTTGATCCGTCAGTTGTAGTTGTTGCTCCACTTGAACTACCACTGAGAGTTACTTGTAACTCAGGGGGTGTAACCTCCTCAGTTGTTACTGGGATAGCAGAGGTATAAGCATCAGACCCAGTCACTTGTGGGGGTATACTCTCAGTGATAGGTGATAGAGAGGAACTGGTTTGTGTCTGTGCAATATCAACTGCAAGCAACAGGGGAATTATTGATTGTGGTAGTATGATTGGTGAGGGTATAGGAGTTGAAAGAGACATGTCCTTGGGATCAGGACTGTGGAAGATAGAGCCAAGTGGATCCAGAGCTTCATAATTTGGTGTCCCTGTGATTACAACCTGATCCTTTTGTGAGGATGCAGGAGGAGTTTTAGGCATAGGTTGAGATCTTTCATCCAACTGCTGTGAGGAAGTAGCAGCAGTGGTTTGTGGTGACATTTGTGTTGTCACAGGCAGTTGCTCTGGGATCTCATCTTCCAGAGTTGCCTTTTTCTTGGGTTTAGTGGGCTTTTTGGAAGATTTTCTTTTGGTCTTTTTGGTGATGTCAGGTGTGGGTTTCAAAGCAGTGGTTGTGCTGCTCTGATCACCTGGAGCAGTGGGCTCAGCAGAAGTTGCCTGAGGATCAGTGGCAGATTTTAAAGTCTGCTCAGGCACCTTTGCTTTTAATTTTATTGGTGCCATCATTCTTGAAAATGTTTCAATTGTTAAACCTTTTATTTGAAAATGGACACCTTGTTTGGGCAAATTTTCATCCTCTTTTTCAAATTTTTGTTTAAAGTAATAGCTCAGAAGTCTTGGAAAAAGAAGAAATGATTTGCTGTGAACATTCTTTACCATGTCATTGAAGATCTCCTAGGAATAGTTGTAATCCTTATTGTTTAAAATAGCATATCCCAGGCACTGAATCTTCAATGGTATTTCATTAAACGCTGTTGTTTTATTAGAAACACAACTCAAAAGTGTGTGAAATAAAAATCTGGGTGCAGAAGGGAAATAACCTTTTTGTAAGGTATCTACCTTTGATTGTTCTGCATATCCCCTTTTTATGAAATCAGTTTTCATCACGGCTTTATCAAAAGATATTTTACCGTTTTGGTCATTCAGTTTGAAGACTTCTGAGATTGATTTTGGGGTTATTTGAATCGCTTTACCCTGCATCGAGGAGTTGATGGCACTGACTTTGTCGCGTTGTTTTTCAAGCGTCGCCTTCTTCCAGAACTCTCTCTGGGTTTGCAAATAAATGGGAGCATCTGCTGTCAACAAAGTTTTGTACTTTGATGCAGATAGTGTATCAATGATGGAGTCGAAGGTGTGGTTATCGGTAGGTTTTGTGAGAAGACCCAAGTAGTTATGCGGTGATTTGTATGGGATATCAATGGTTTCTTTGGTAGTTTGAGCGACCTCTTTTGAAGATGATGGTGATTTTGGTTTAGATTTTGATTTTGATTTTGACTTCGTCATTTTGATGAAGAAGAATCGGAGAGTGTTTTGGGAAGAAAGGTTGGAAACTGCTTTGTGAAGAGAACTTTTGGAATTCAATTCGACAGTGTAAAACCCTGTTTGGAGTTTTGATCAGGGTTTTATTTAGGGAAAAAATTGATCGCTGATGTGGCAGCGGTTATGATGATCTGAAGGCTAAAAACTGACCACGTGTCAAACACTGATGAAATGGATGAAGGGTGGAGAACAGTTGTTTTTAAGAGCCACTGATGAATCAAGCATCAGTAGTTACAACGGTAATAATGAGGACAGTGGATGATTTTTACTATCAGTGGATAGCATATCAGTGGATAAGACACTGATTTTGAGCATCAGTGCTTGTCTTAGCAAAATGAAGAACCAGTGGTTGACTTTCAGCAGTGGATAGTAAATAGGAAACAGATGTTTGAACAAAGCAATGATTAGGGTAAATGATACAGATTTGAAAGACAAGTATTTCAGCAACAGTTTTGAGAATTTCCATTCAAGGTTTTTGCCACATGTCACTTTGAAGGACAGTGGTTTAGTACCCCAGATGATGTAGACTTTTTGCTAAGGCACTCATTTTTGTTAGATATCCAAGTTAAAACATGAGATGCCCTAGTAGTTTAACCACAGTTTAGCAACCGACCTTTGATTCATGTTTAAAAACAAACCTGAGTATGACATGATCTTGAACAATGTACTATTTCCTTTTAACCCATTCATGAGGACAAGAATACCAACAAAAATAAGGTACTATGTCCTGACAGGAATTGAAACTAATGCCAATAAACAAGCAAAAGTTCAAAATATATTACTCCAAAAAAAAATGAATAATATATCCTGATTATTCGAGAGAATCCTTTATATAAAAAAATTTTAAAGGATTTTCTGAGAACAGCATAAAAAAGGATCTGATATAAAATTTTTAAAAAAACATAATCATATCATTCTCAAGTTTATGAAAATGGTCAGTGGTTTGACCGCAGTGGTAGAACATTTTGAATACATTTTGACCACTGTTTGGTACTATTTTCTTTGTCAGTTGATTGCAAACATGAGGACACATGAACCAGTCCTTTTGCAAGCTTAATCACTGAGAATACTACTGTCACCCGAATTTTCCTGAACCAAGGAATACAAACAGTTGCTTAATGACCATTATTACCCCAAGCTTTGACTCTTAAGTGTTTTACGTTTATACTCTTTTCTTTTGACTTCAAGAGTTTTGAGATAAACACACTTTCGAGTTTTTGTGAATTTTAGTCCAAAATCATTTTGCAGTAATGTTTTGAGAGACTCGGTCATGTTTGCACAAATTTTTCAACCAATCTCACACTACATATGATACAGACTATGTTGACCCCTGATTTTCTTAATGTATTTTAACATAGTTGATTTTGTCCTTTTGAGGAACTCAACCTGTTTTTAACACATAAGATCTGAATGACTAAAGTTTTAATTTCCCTCTTTTCATGTTATCAAAAACACTAATGTTTTATGAACATATGTTTTTGTTAATCTGAGGTTCATACTTTAGTATTTAATGAAAACAACACAGATTATACATCAACAATTGAAATCAATTTAGAAAATAAGAAATAATCTCATAGTTTAACAGATATTGTTTTCAGATCTAGAAACCATGAGTGTCTTGTGCATGAATTCACCTGTTGTGTGAAATTTGTGTGTCATATGACATCTTGGTTGAATTACAGAGTTTTTAAATAACCATTTTGATCATGATTTACTCGTTGCTCTATTTTTTAACTGAATACAACCAACCTTAGTATCAATGAATTTTGAGCCGAACTGTTATGTCAAATTAATTGTTAGATCGAATTTGACTATCCAAGCTCTGATACCAATTGTTAGGATCTGAGGCTCTCATGATTATGTTTGTTTGTATGATTTGAACATCAAATGAATATGAAACAATGTAAAGTGCAGCGGAAATGAATAACAAACTTTGTAAACACAATCAACGGAGAATATAGTTTGATAAACAATTGCTTTTTCATAGAGTCGAAAGATTACATCAAAAGCAAAAGATTACAGTGCAAGCTTACAGACTAAACTCCCCCTCAGCCTGATACTCCAGAGTTGGTTGCACAAGATGAAAGGATTGAATTGAGGAGAAGAACTCACTCAAAACGATCAAATATAACAGTACAGAGTACTGTCATATTTATAAGCAAACCAAACCACTGATGTACTTCAGCTGACATCACCATGATAGTGACATCTATCAGCCTAACAACCTATAAACACTGATCTGTACAAAACTACTGATATCTAACAACTGATTGATAATTAAATACAAAACAAGTCTAACACTGTTCACGTTCCACTGTTGTAGCCTAAGCACTGATTACTTGAACATCAGTGCTTTCTTCAAAAGGTGATCAGTCTTTGAATGAGCAGTGCTTGGGTCTTCAGCAGTACATAAGAGACAGCAGTAGATAGAGCTCAGTGTTTGCCTTTTAGCAGTCTTTAGTTGTTTCATCAGTGTTTGGTTCATCAGTTGTTCTTCTGAGCAGTACTTAGAGTGTATCAGCAGATAGGTAACCACTGTCAAGGGGAGAGCTTAGTGTAAACGTCTGCTTATTGTGAATCCACTGTTGTGAACAGGTTTTGGCTTTACATTATCTGTTCCTCTGGTAGGGTTCAATCCCAACACAGGTAGCATAAAATATCATCAAAAATCCAGTTTCCCATTCAACCACCAAACATATCGACATCAGACATCACTTTGTGAGGGATTGCTATGAAAAATGTTTGATTTCTCTGCATCATGTTCCAACTAAAGACCAGCTGGCAGTTGTGCTCACAAAAGCATTGGATACTGCCATCTTTGAAAGCTTGGTCTCTAGAATTGGCATGCTAAACATGGAATAACAAGCAACATCTTGTTTTTCTATGAATAAAAGCATTAAAATGTTTTTAGAAAATCAAAAATCCATCCTTAAAAATAGCTAAAAACGAAATTTTCATTAAAATCCTTAAAAGTCTGCCATAACCACTGATTGTTCAAAAGTCTGCTCTACTTCAAAGTCTGTCCACTGCTGAAAGCCATCCTCTGTCCACTTATTTCCTTGATAAACTCTGTTGTTCAAAAGCAGTGTCTTATCCACTGATATGCTATCCACTGATAGTAAAAATCATCCACTGCTTTCATTATACCGTTGTAACCACTACCTTCATCAGTAACTTTCATAAAAGTACTGTCCTTCATTTCTTCAGAGTTTGGCATGTGGGCAGTACATAGTGGTCAGTACTTTTGTAACCGCTGCCACGTCAGCTTTCACTTTTTTCTCTATAAAACCCCCACTTCACACCAAAAACAGGGTTTTACTGTCGAATTGAATTCTCAAAAATTCTTTTCTCAAAAGCAGTTTTTCTTCACATTCCTTTACAAATTCCTTCGATCATCATCTCCAAAATGACAAAATCGAAGTCATCTGCAAAACCCACTTCCAAATCATCGTCGAAAGTGGCCTCTCAAAAGGTCAATACCACTGAAATTCCACACAAGCCATCTCACAATCTTCTGGGTTTACTCACAAAACCTGGCACCACAGAGATTTTCGATTCCATCCTTGCTACCATCTCCGCATCAAAGTACAAAACTTTGTTAACAGCGGATGCACCAATTTACTTGACAACCCAAAGGGAGTTTTGGAAGAATGCAACCCTTGAAACACAAGGAGACGCTGTAATAGCCATTAACTCTACTCTAAAGGGAAAACCTGTCAAGATTACACCACAGTCAATTTCAGAAGTCTTTCAACTCGATGATCAAGAAGGTACAATTTCTTTCCCCAAACACGAGTTAAAAAATGATTTTCTGGAAAGAGGGTATAATGCAGAAGTCAAAAAGGATACCTTACAAAAAGGTTACTTCCCTTCTGCAACAAGGTTTTTATTTCATACCCTTCTTATGTGTGTTTCAAACAAAACCACTACTTTTAATGAAATACCATTAAAAATTCAAAATCTGGGATATGCTATTCTTCAAGGAGAAAATTTTAATTATTCTCGGGAAATTTTTAATGACTTGGTTAAAAATGTTGAAACAAAGGCATTCTTACTGTTTCCAAGATTTTTGAGCTATTATTTTGAAAAGAAACTTGGTAAGAGTGATCCTGCTGCAATAAAACAAGGTGCATTTATTCAAATAAACTGTTTAACTGCTGAAACTTTTACAAGGATGTCCACACCTTGCAAAACACAAGCAGAGGTGCCTGAGCAGATTTTAGCAGCTACCTCTGCTCCTCAGGTATCTGCTGCTGAGCCCAGTGCTCAAGGTGATCAAAGCAGCAGAACAACTGTTTTGAAACCCACACCTAAAATCACCAAAAAGCCAACAAAAAAAAAACTCAAAAACCTCCTAAACCCATCAAAAAGGCAACTCTGGAGGATGAGATACCAGAGCTACTGCCAGTGACAAAACAAAAGTCACATGAAACCACTGCTGCTACTTCCTCACAGCAGATGGTACAAATATCTCAACCCATAGCCGAAACCCCTCCTGCTTCTTCACAAAAAGAACAGGTTGTACAAATCGGGACACCACATCATGATGCTCTGGAAGCACTTGTTTCCATCATCCACAGCTCACTTCCCGGGGCAAATCCTCTTTCTACACCAACCATCACATCCACAATTCCCACACCAACCAAACTTCTGTTGGATGCAATTGATCTGAACCAGGCACTAACCAGTCCTTCTCAATCACCTATTACTGAGAATATACCTCAACAAATGATTGGGTCTGATGTATCAGTCCTTGCTAACCCACCAACACAACCTGAGGAGGTTACACCCCTTGAGTTACAAGTAACTCTTGGTGGCATTCCAAGTGAAGCAGCCACTACAAATGTTGAACCCACTGGTTTACATTTGGACAGTGGTTACATCAATAAGACTTCCTTGGAGGCAATTCTTTACATAGCACCTCTGCCAACCACCAGTGGATTTATTTTTCCCACTGGCAACATCAAAAGGTTGTCAAGTGTTGAAGGAAGTAGACACCAGTACCAAGAAAAAGGGGCATCAGTGGTTAGTGTTTGGAGTACACTCCCTACATCAACTACTGATAAAACCACTGTTAGTGGGAAATAAGATGATCCCATTAAATTGGGTGATGATTTAAAATATCAGGATTTGACGGAACGAATTGAAAAGTTGGATACATCTGTTGCAAATCTTAAAAATATGCTACAACAGGTGTTGAAAATACAAAAGATGCAATCCACTGTTATTCCACCTCAAGCACCTGCTCCACCACAAGCATCTGCTACAAATGAGCTCTGGAATCTCTTTAAACCTTTTCTCCAACAACAAAAAGAAATGGCTGATCAGCAACATGACCTACATGTCCAAAAGCTGAGAAACATAATGGAGTCTGGGTACAAGAACACTCAAGCAGATATTAAGGCAATCAAGGCCCATTTATTGGAAACCACTGGCACTGCTCCTCCAACAGTACTTTTCATTGATCAACTCCCAGAAGATAATGCCAAAAAGGGGGAGAAAATTAAGGAGTGGAAGAAGAAGGGAATAGATGATGGTCTGTACATTGAACCTGAAAGGGATGCTATGACCAGAAAAATTCATGTGCCAGATGGTAGTAAAAAGGTTGATGCTACTCAAGAAGCACTTGATGAAGGAGTAGCAAGTGTAAAAGGGATAAAATGGCAAAGGATATTTCAAGATGGAATGAGGTGAAAAGAGCTTTCATGGAACTGTATGCGCAGGGTTGTTCTGGATCAAAGGATTCTAAAAATCCTAAGACAAAAAGGAAACCTAAGTCCATCCCATCCAGAATTCCAAAGCATATTCCAAAACCACCATCCAAAAGCCATCAGCATCAAACCTTCACCCAAACAGCTGTTGTAACTCCTGCTGTATCAATTACTGTTGGTACTTCAGAGGTTTCAACATCTGTTATCACTTCAACACACACCACAACCACTGCTTTACCACCACCATCATCACCACCAAAAACAAACTCACCTCCATCACCTCCTGCCAAAAAGCAGAAGACAACAGATGTTACAACATCTGCTGTAATGACAACAGTGGTTGAAACACCAGTTTTTTCAACAACTGTTAGTCAATCACAAATCACTACCACCAAATCTACCACCACTGTTCCACCCAAAACATCATCAGTCCCTCCTCAAACAAAAAGGAGAAGACTAATTCTTAAAGATGATGACATTTCACCACCACCAACATCTTCAAAATCTCTATCACTTGTCACAATTCCAAAACCCATACCTCTCTCTTCAGCTCAAATTCTAAAGCCATTACCTCCTGCTGGTGTCTCATTTCCTCTGGAACTCATTGCCGTTAGGGAAGAAATTAAATCCTTTTACTATGAGGATGACCCAGCTAAAAGTAGTTTGCCATCAGTTGAAGGATATCCCAGGCCAAACAATATCGAAGAATATTTGAAACTCAAGGCCAAGCAAGCAGAGGATATCGCAATCAGAAACAGACAAGGGAAATCTGATAGAGAATTTCAGCAAAACTATCAATTTCTACTTACACAGGTCAGTGCTATGGAACGATTTGCTAAAAATGTATGTCAGCAACTCTCTGAAAGGGCAGATGAGTCCTTGAGAAAAGACTACATTGAGAACATCATGACCTACAAGAAATACAAGGGGGAGAAATACATGTACAAAAACTGGACCATTCCTGAGCTTGAAAAAGAGGCAGCCAGGATTCAAGAAATGATAAAAAATAAGGTCAAGCAGACTCCTCCTGAAAAGTTCAAAAAGTTTGAAGCTGATAAGGCATTAGAGTTGAAGAGAATGAAAGAGGAGCTGATAGCAGCTGATTATGGGTCAAAGAATTCTGTGTCAAAGTGGGGAGAAGATAGGGTCAGGGCTACCTACAAAAGGTTAGAGGAACTTAGAAAGAAAGATCCAAAAGTTCCACAAAAGCCTGACTACTCCAAAGCAGCGGTCTCAAAAAGACCACCAAAGCTGCAAATCAAAAGAACCACTGCTCCAGCTGGTGCTGCCATCTACAAAAGAAGGAGTCAAAACCAGTCAGGTGCTGAAACAATTCAAGATCTAAAAGCTGGAAATGCTATTGTAAAAGAAGACATTAAATTAATGATAAAAGAAGATCTTGAATTGGAACAATCTGCAAGTACTACTCAGTCAGTCATGAATAGGCCAGCCTCACCAAACACCTCAGCAAATAAGAATCTCCCAAGAAACCCACCAGGCTCAAAAATACAAAAGTGGGAAACTGATAAACAGACCTGCGTATTGACTTTTCTCAGGTCTGGTGGAGAAGTGAAGAAAATATCAAGGGAACAAGCTCTTGTCCTGAGACTTGAAGATTTGCAGGATCTCCTTGATCTTCCACTTAGCAGGGATGATGATGACACAGATGCCCTAGACTTTGAACTACAATTTAAAGGTCAGATAAGGGAACTGCTGATGAGGCAATAAAGATTTCCACAATAATGAAGAGTTTTGGCATTATCTGTTCCAGGGGGAGATTATTGGGATTGAACCCTATTAGAGGAACAGATAATTAAAGCCAAAACTGGGTCAGAGCAGTGGATTCAGAATAAGCAGATGTTACATACAAGTCTCTCCCCTTGAAAGTGAATTCAACATCTGCTGACCTCCTATCTACTGATATTGCAATCTACTGATCTACAAACTGTTGATCAAGTAAAGACCTGATGAAAGACTAAAGCTCTGCTGCTCAATCTACTGCCTTGTTTCAAGCACTGCTGATCCGGACAAGTACTGCTGGGTTCACAGCAGTGGAGGGATGCAGCAGTTGTTTACTCTGTCTTTATGTTATGTAATGTAATAGCAGTAGTTTAGTATAGCAGTGTTTGTATAGATCAGAGGTTAGAGTTTGTTAGGAGGTTAGATGTCACTTTCATGGTGACGTCAGCTTAGATGCTCAGTGGTTTGCTAGTGCCTATAAATAGAACAGTGCTCTGTACTGTTCTATTAGCTCTTTGCAACAATCATCTTCTCTGCACGAACAAACACTGAGCTCTGGCTGAGGGGGAGTTTGTATCAAGCATTACTTTGTAATCGTAGTTGAAATTAAATTCAATCTTTCGGTTCATAGTGAAAAGTGTTTTGATCAAAGCAATACTCTCGTTTGATTGTATGCAAAGTTTGTTTCCATCTTAATTCCGCTGCACAACTCATTCATCTTCATTCTATTTCAAACGAAAAATACAATCAAAACCAAACTCAGATCCAACAGTAAATTCCCCCCTTCTTTTTAAACGTCAATAACTTTTTATACGTAACTTTTTATTTTTAAAAATTACACCATAATAATGAGCGTTTTTTTATCTTTAATATGAGTACCATATTGCTATACTTATATAGAGAAAAAATATGTTTCGATCAGATGTTTAGTCAATGAATGGTGTTATATACTTGCTGAATGGTGTTATATACTTGCTGAATGGTTTATATACTTAATGAATGGTGTTATATACTTGCTGAATGGTGTTATATACTTGCTGAATGTTGAATGGTGTTATATACTTGCTGAATGGTGTTATATACTTGCTGAATGGTTTATATACTTACTGAATGGTGTTATATACTTACTGAATGGTGTTATATACTTACTGAATGGTGTTATATACTTGCTGAATGTTGAATGGTGTTATATACTTGCTGAATGGTGTTATATACTTGCTGAATGGTGTTATATACTTGCTGAATGATGTTATATACTTACTGAATGGTGTTATATACTTGCTGAATGGTGTTATATACTTCCTATAATTAAGGTGGCGGTTATGGGAAGTTTTTAATTAATTGAATTAATGATAAAATTACTTGTTTACCCTTTTCAATTAATTTAGATCTAATGACTGAGATTCTTTCTTACCTTTCTCACACTTTTGGTCTTTTTTTACAATAACCTTACCCTATATATATATATATATATATATATATATATATATATATATATTATGCTTCCGTACAAGCCACATATTTACATATGTTTTATTTATATTATTATACATTATATTACTATTATATATATATATATATTCACATATTATTATTATTATTATTATTATTATTATACAAAATGCCTATTCTATTGTTAATTTCCTTCAAAAGTGGAACGCCCTTTCATTGTACTTCTAGGAGATGTTCTCCCACACGGCTCGGATCCGGTTCCCTGCATTCTCCAATTCTTCGCCGTAGCGGCGTAGGTCAGCAACATTTTCCGGGTTCATGGGTGGAAAAGTAGCAGGGGATGGTTCAAACTATGGGTAATAAGGGATCAAATTGTTCATCATGTTTTGGTAGTGCCAGTCATTGGTCCACCACTCCTCAATAGGGTCAGGCAGGGGTAGTGGGTTGACAATAGGTTCAGGGATGGCAGGTTCCAAATTTATAGGAAGTTCGTTTTGAATGGGAATGTTCACAAGGTTTTCATGGCTGGCCAAAAGAGATTGCAGTTTTCCAGCTTCTTGTCGAGTTCCTCCCAGGGTGGTAAGGTTGGGGCCTGTCCAGAACTTTCTCCCACTTCTTTCTCTTTTCCTTTTGGCTCAATGGTTTTCTTCACTTTTTGAGTTGCAGGTTTCTTCTTTCTTCCCCTTTTCCAGTCTAAAAGCCTCATCCTCTTCTTTGGTTTGGGTTTTTCCTGGGCTTGAAACACAATTGGCTTGTCTGCATCAGCCTGGTACCCGGTCTGGTTCCCGGTAGTCTCCATCTATAATAACCCTCGGTAAAACCAACACCCTCATAAATATTTTCGACACCTTAGTATATTGTAAAAAGTCCCAATATGTCTTATAATACACCCCGTATGTGAAAACCGAGCCAGAAACAAGTTATAACATATAAAATAAAATAAAAACAATAAATATTAAGTTGAGGCGGGCTGCGTAGACCCACCGCAACCACTTACGCGGGCGGTATCAAGGCTAGAACCGGACTTCACTGATTTCTTTAGTTCAGGCGGGACGCGTAAGCTCACCTTAACTCTTACGCGGGCCGCTAGAGATCATCAAACGCGGAGACACCCTGAGCCTACACGTGTCGACATCGTGGCGGACCTATACGCTGACCCAGCTAAGCTATATGTTGACCGGGTGTTGACGCAGGCCGCGTAAGGCTTTGCCTTACCTTACGCGGGCCGCCTGAGTGTCAATATCAGGAACTATATAAAGGAGGCCTCGGGTTTCAATTCAGTTTGTTCATTTCTCAATTCTCAATCTCACTTTCTGAATTAGAGGCATAATAGACGGGTATTATACCCCTAATTAGCGAGGTTCTGCTCCGTTGTAAGTATTATAACCCTAGTTTCGTAATAGTTACGCTGCCTGATTGATTTAGGGTTCCGTAACAACTGTCGTGGTTCTGCCCGACGTAGTTGTTGGAATGCCGTCTCGGGGAGGGTATCATTAATATTTCCAAAGGGTTATGATACTAACCAATGTACATTTGTATAAATTATAGATTATATCCAGGAAAACCTTACGCGAAGTCTAAGATAGCAATGTGAGTTTATCCTCTTTTTGTTAACCTTTTTGGAATGTTTTACAAAACCTTAATTGTTTTACAATGTGATTAAGCGGTGATTGAGTCTTTGTAGTGCTTCAATTACTGTCGGTATTATGGGGTTTTGTATACAAAATTTATATTACTACGAGTAGTAGTAGTAAGTCGGGATGACAGTACATTACCATTGGACAACGAGTTAGCCAATGGGTAATTTGACCATAGCCATAGATCCGGTCGAGTGGCAAGTACTGAATGAGTAATTGTGTAGAAATAAACAATGTGATCGCTCTCAATACTGTCTTAATTAATAAAATGTTCCTTGATTAAACTAGGATTCACTCACCAGTATTTCAGTAGGATACCTTCCATTATGCCCAAAACGAGTTTAATCACAATTTAAGCCCCGTAGGGGTATTTTGGTCATTTTAAAGATTATAAAAGAGATTATTTAAGTTTCTGAGATTCGGGTCAGAATACATCAGTAAAATAACTTATTTTAATAGGTCATATCAGTTGGTAATAAGTCTTATGTGATAAAATGGTTTTAAACCCAAATGGTGCGTTTAATACGCTTAAAAAGCCATTTTAAGCGATTTCCGGGTTATACGGGAAATCTGAGTTTTCTGATCAGGTTAATAAGTTCAAAATACTCTATTTATTATATAAAATCAGTAGCAATTGGATTGGCGTCAAAATACTATGTAGAACTCATTTTATACACAAAAAGGGTATAATCGGTATTTACCGAATCAACGCCATAACCTTAGGTTATGAGCAGGTTAAAAATAATTAAAAATCTTTAAAAATCACAAAATATTATATTACATCAGTGGGTAAGAGGTTTGGTGTCAAAAATTGGGTTTAGATAGGCTTTATGCTAATTGCGTCGTTTAATTACTAAAAGGCGTTATAATTACGCTAATGAGCATAACCTCTAATCTAGACCTCCAACTGATGTGAAATTTTTGGGACATGTTTATAAATCAGTATCAAAGATTATTGTCCTTTCATATTTCTTAAATTCTCGTTTTATGGTCAAAAGGGCATTATGGTCAACTTTAAGCATTTAACGGAAACGTGTAAACGACTCGGGTAATCAACGAACCAACCCCAGAGGGTCTTACTAACATGTAGCCTGGTCCTAAAGAAGCTCTAAGGCATTTCTAAATCATACTAAAACTGGTCAGAACTGAAGTCAAAGCAAAACTCAAAGTTTTGCGACTTTCGGTTCCGAACCGGGTCTAAATAGGAAATTGTCGGATCAAACAAGCTTAGACCAGTTATTATACTTATTATCAAGTTATATGAGTGATAAATTAGGTTACATGCCTCCTACATTGCTAATTACATGTTAATTTGAAAATTAGCATTCTGTTGACTTTTTCTAATCAACTTTGACCCGACATTTGATCTAGTTAGAACGGGAATCAGCGGGTGCCCTTCTAAGGGTTTATTGCCCACATAATTACCAACTTATAACTACCTTCAATTCGACTAATCACTGGACCATTAGTGATTAATCGTTAAGTCAAACGCTAATTACGACGTTTGACTTTTAAGCTAAAACTAAGTAAAAACTCAATTAAGAAAGGTTAAGCATACTTACCAAAGTCTAATGCACTATTAGAGATGGCTTGGGTCTGCTCTTATGCTCCAGGAAGCTCCAAGAAAGCAGATGGAATGAATGATCACAATGTTGCAACTATGAAGGCCTTTTATAGTGAATTTGATCCACTTTGATGATGACAACTAAGTCTAAGGGGTGATCCAGATCATTAACAAGTGCCCCTAAGTCCTAGGAACTATTAGGGGTCGCCCATGTATGTGAAAAATCGTTTTTAAGTCGGTTGCAACGTTTAAACAGGCTGCTGTCGAATTTTCTGCATCTGCGCATGCCTTACGGACCGTAAGGCTTGGGGCTTACGGTCCGTAAGCCTCTTCTAGGGGACAAAAATGGGTTGGCTTTTGGCATTTGGCTCTTGGTCCTTCGAAAGGTCATCCAACCTTATTTTCTTGCATTTTGAGCCCCTCAATTTTACTTATAAGGGCTTCAAGACTTATACCTTCTTTGTTAAGTCCTTGGCCACTTTGTTATAACCCGAAAAGTCATAATTTTCAACGTTGGCGCTTTAACCCCTCGCATACGAATTTGATCATAACTTTCTAATACAATAACGAAACTTTATGAAATTTTTATCGTGCATTCTAGTGAGCATAATTAATTGTTACAAAGCTTCGGGTTTGCTAAAAGGTCACTCAGAGGTATACTTTAAACATGTTGACACATTTAACCCCTGTAGTTTGTAATCTCTCACTTTCTTTCATATTTAGCTTCGTATGATCCATGATTTATTCGTTTGAAGGTATGAGCATCATGTAGGGTTACTGTAAAGTATATTTATCCCTTGTTGACATTTTGAACCCTTATATTCACATACTTTCCATGTTTGTCAATTTTAGTCCTTCTAGAACATTCTTTCACACGTTCAAGCTTATGACACGTGTCAATACATTCTAGGACGTGAATTTTCGAGGTGTTACATCCTCACCCCCTTAAAAGAAATCTCGACCTCGAGATTTACTGAAACAAATGAGGGTACTTTTCTTTCATTGTGGACTCTACCTCCCACGTGTACTCGGGACCTCTACGGGCATCCCATTTAACCTTTACGATAGGTACATGCTTCCTCCGAAGCTTCTTAACCCGTCGATCCTCAATCGACAAAGGTTTTTCAACAAACTTTAAGCTCTCGTCAATGTGCACATCTGTATGCGGTATGACTAGTGATTCCTTAGCGAAACACTTCTTCAGATTGCAGATGTGGAATACGTTATGAATACCACTGAGCTCTTCATGTAAGTTTAACTTATAAGCAACTGATCCGACACATTCAATGACCTCGAATGGTCCTATGTGTCTCGGGCTTAACTTACCTTTCTTACCAAATCGCATCACTCCCTTCCAGGGTGATACTTTAAGTAGTACTTTATCACCAACCTCAAATTTCAGAGGTTTACGCCCTAAATCTGCGTAGCTTTTCTGCCTATCCCTGGCAGCTTTCAGTCGGTCGCGAATCTGGACAATCTTGTCCGTTGTTTCAAAGACTATTTCAGGTCCTAATAATTGAACTTCTCCTACTTCCGCCCAACAAATAGGCGTTCTGCATTTTCTACCATATAATGCCTCAAAAGGAGCAGCCTTAATGCTCGTATGATAGCTATTGTTATAGGAGAATTCGATCAATGGCAGGTGGTTATCCCAACTACCACCTAAATCAATTACACATGCACGAAGCATGTCTTCCAACGTTTGGATTGTACGCTCACTCTGTCCGTCCGTCTGAGGATGGTAAGCCGTACTGAAATTTAAGCGCGTGCCCAAAGATTGTTGGAAACTCTTCCAAAAATGTGACGTGTATCTAGTATCTCTGTCAGAGATAATAGACACAGGTACGCCATGTAAAGCTACAATCTTATCTACGTACAATTGGGCTAACATGTCGGAGCTGTAGGTCTCCTTAATGGGTAGGAAATGTGCTGACTTAGTCAGTCTGTCTACGATCACCCATATGGTATCATTTCCTTTCCTTGTCTTAGGTAACTTGGTGATAAAATCCATAGTTACCATTTCCCACTTCCAAGTGGGAAGTTCAGGCTGTTGTAGCAAACCTGACGGTTTCTGATGTTCTGCTTTGACTTGCGCACACGTCAAGCATTTAGCTACATAGGTAGCTACAGACTTCTTCAAGCCTATCCACCAATAATTTGCCTTCAGATCCTGATACATTTGATCAGCTCCAGGATGAACGGAATATTTAGAACTGTGGGCTTCCTGGAGGATAACATCTCGAAGTCCCCCATAAATTGGAACCCATATTCGTCCATTTAATCTCAGGATTCCGTCCTTCCCCTGAGATAACTGTTCTTCGGTTACTCCTAGCTTTTCATTAGGATAGTTAGCTTCTAGCACAGCTTCCTTCTGTGCAGCTAACAACCTTTCATTCAAACCGTTCTTTATCTCAATGCTCTTGGCATTGATTCGGATGGGTTTGACCCTTTCCTTTCTGCTCAAGGCATCGGCGACTACATTCGCCTTGCCAGGATGGTATCTGATTTCACAATCATAATCATTCAAAGTTTCCATCCAACGTCGTTGCCTCATGTTCAAATCCTTTTGGTTAAAGAGGTGCTGGAGGCTCTTGTGATCAGAATATATCACACACTTGATACCATACAAATAATGCCTCCACAGTTTTAGTGCAAATACAACGGCACCCAACTCTAAGTCATGGGTGGTGTAATTCTTTTCATGCACCTTTAACTGACGTGAAGCATAGGCAATAACCTTGCCTTTCTGCATAAGCACACACCCCATACCAGTGTGTGATGCGTCACCGTAAACCACGAATTCTTCTATTCCATCAAGCAACGTCAATACAAGAGTGTTGCTCAACTTATGCTTCAGAATATCAAAAGATTCTTGCTGCTTAGGTCCCCAGTCGAACTTAATCTTCTTCCTAGTTAAGGAAGTTAGGGGTGCAGCAATCCTTGAAAATTTTTCAATGAAACGCCTATAATATCCTGCCAATCCCAAGAAACTGCGAATTTCTGTGGGCGTCTTCGGCTCTTGCCAATTCATGACAGCTTCAACCTTAGCGGGATCCACTTGGATACCACGCTCACTAACCACATGTCCAAGGAATTGGACTTCTCGAAGCCAGAATTCACACTTAGAGAATTTGGCGTAGAGCTTCTCCTGCTGAAGTAGTGAAAGAATACATCGAAGATGCTTCTCATAATCAGCTTGGTTCCTCGAGTAGATGAGAATGTCGTCAATGAAGACGATGACAAATTTGTCCAAGTAGGGCTTACAGACGCGATTCATGAGATCCATGAATGCGGCAGGTGCATTAGTGAGCTCAAAAGGCATCACTAGGAACTCGTAATGACCATAACGAGTCCTAAATGCAGTCTTGTGTACATCTTCATCTTTAACCTTCAATTGACGATAGCCTGACCTCAGATCGATTTTAGAGAAGTAGCTTGCCCCTTGCAATTGATCGAACAGATCATCGATTCTAGGCAAATGATACCTATTCTTGATAGTGACTTTATTAAGCTCACGATAATCGATGCACAGATGCATTGATCCATCCTTCTTCTTGACAAACAAGATTGGCGCTCTCCATGGAGACGAACTAGGTCTAATGAAACCTTTAGCTAGCAAATCATCTAACTGCGTCCTCAACTCCTTCATCTTTGTTGGTGCCAACCTATAAGGTGCTCTCGCAACAGGTGCTGCTCCGGGGATGATGTTAATTCTGAATTCTACTTGCCTATCTGGTGGTAAACCATGTAGATCTTCAGGAAAAACTTCAGGGTATTCAGAAATGACGGGGATATCCTTAATCTTGGGTTTCGGCTCGTCAATAGTCACTTGTGCCATGTAGATGACACAAACCTTCTTCAAACACTTAGAGGCCTTGAGCATAGTCACTTGCTTAGGCAATCCATACTGGGTATCTCCCTGAATGGTAAGTGATTCACCAGACGGAGTCTTGATCACCACTTGCTTCTTATTGCACACAATCTGGGCTTGGTTACGAGATAACCAATCTATGCCTATAACTATGTCGAAACCGGCTAACTTCAAAGGAAGTAAAGACAATGGAAATGAGTGGTTCTTAATGGATATGAAACATCCATCTAATATGGTTGAGGCGGTTTCTAAGGTGCCATATGCTAAATCCACCTCATATTTCACACTTAAGGTTTTAACAGGCAATTTCAACAATTCACAAAACTTATTATCTACGAACGACTTATCAGCGCCTGAATCAAAAAGTACTCTTGCATATACATCATTTATGAGGAAGGTACCTGTGATCACATTGTCGTCCTGGACGGCTTCCTTTGCATCCATCCTGAAGACCCTTGCATTGGTCTTCTTGACCTCTTCAGGCTTCTTGGCGTATTTAGGGCAGTTGGTTTTAATGTGCCCTTTCTCATTGCAGTTGTAGCATGTGGCATCTTTAATCTTCTTGCAATCAACAGTCTTGTGCTCCTTAGACTTGCATATCCCACATGTAGGTGATCCTGACTTAGAATTGGACTCAAGTCTGCACTTTCCAAAGTGACGTTTTTGGCAAGTCGTGCACTTTGGCTTTTCCTCTGTTCGCTGACTATTCCTTCCAGACCCATACTTCTTAGAATCGGTGTTTCCCTTGTGCTTCTTCTCTGACCCTTGTGAGTTATCATCCTCACGCTTCCTCTTACTTTCTTCAAAATTCTTTAGCGATCTCAACCTGACCGCATCTAAAGTAAGGGACAAAGAGAGATCAGCTGCTGACCTAAACGTAGCAGGTCTTGAAGCCTTAACACTGGCTTTGATTTCTGGGGCTAAACCCCCAATGAAGCGAGCAATTCTCTTGGGTTCTGGTGTTACTAGGTAAGGAACTAGTCTGGACAGGGTATTAAAACTGGTGAGGTAAGCTTGACAATCTAAGTTTGTCATCACCAATGATAAGAAATCTGATTCAATTCTTTCGACCTCGTGTTGAGGGCAGTAGTTCTCCATAATGAGAGCAACAAACTGTTCCCATGACATGTTGTAGAGTGGAATCTTCCCAGCAGCTTGAATGAGAGACTTCCACCATGCTAGTGCCTCTCCCTTGAACGATTGGGATACATACTTCACTACATCCCTTTCAGCACAACCGCTGATATCGACAACTGTGTCCATTTCATCCAACCAGGTCATACAATCAATTTCCCCTTCTCCCCAGTGAAATCCCGGGGTTTGCAGGAAACAAAGTATTTATAGGTACAGGACTTGGTACGCGGTTCATTATCGAACACTATCCTCTTGGATGGAACACTGTGTTGATTAGATGAATGTCGATCATCATCCTTCTTTGGTTCCTCTTTCTTAGAGGGTGGCTTGCTGTGAGCCTCTGAATGAGTCTTAGGGACAGACTTAGAATGGGGTACAGACGAGGCTTTACTATGCGTCCCACTATACTCCCTAAATTGCTCCTCTACAGCTTTAGATACAGCTGTATCAATCAGTGTACGAAGCTCTCCTTTGGTTATATTAATCCTATCATCATCGCGGTTTTCCAAAGGATGACTGTTCTCTTCCTCGGACCTAGCCATGTAGCTTTAATTGCTACATAAAGTCAAACAAGGACAAGGTTTATACGGAAGCTTATACAGTTTTATCGTTTTAAACGATTTATTAACCATGTTTTTAATACACATTTTAGTTAATTTGCTAAATATATAATTGTTCAGGATCTTTATCATAATCCTAAATTATAAGTTAATAATAGCACAAAAGGCCTAGTCACGTAGACAAGTTTAATTTATAGGCCTTGATTTTACGGAATCGAGGCATTAAGGTTTGAATCAAGTTCATTACCTTTTCTTGACAGGGAGTTGTAGGCTACCACTGTCTTTAGTCCCGGAGGACGTTAATTACAGCCCGTGGGCACTTCATCCTTAAGGGATGATTATATAATTAAGGGAATTTTAGAATAACCCATTTAAGAATGACTTATGTGATTTTATCGTATCACATTTTGTTAAGCATGTTAATATGCTTTCAGATATTTAACAAAGATTTGAATCTTTTGAATAAGTTTTACCATCTTGGCCATGTCTGCAATGACATTTAGGCTAGGTTTTACTCTTTAGACTCTTTTTAATATTTAACTCAGAACAATCCTAAATTGAACTGTTAACAAGGATCTGAATCTAATTGTGGAACTACCATCTTGGCCCTGTCTTAATGTGACATATGGCTAGGTCTTGTCCTTTTTTAGATTTTTGCCATTTTATTATAATGGTAGATCTAATAATATAGGAATGATATTTTAAATATAATCGTCCCATTAAAATTTAAACAAGTATATGGTTGCCCTAAATGGGACTTCTACAGAAAATGACTTCCCCATGCAAGGGCTAATCAGAAAAATAACAAAGGAATCAAAATAAAACGAATTTGGATTAGTCCTATGTTTTTTTTTTGTCTAGACTCAAGAATGTGCAACTGTGTAACTGAGATTAAACACAAAAGGCTAGCGTTTAATTCACTCAGTGTTGGCTCTGATACCAACTTGTCACACCCCGATATTTCCACGTATTACCGGTGGGCCCGGTGGGGAGTATCGTGACGTAGTCGATATCATCATAGTCAAACAACACAATATATATAGATGCACAGTGGAAGCAAAAGATAAATATATTACAATCCGAATATAAAGTAATATCAAGTATTATAATGAAAAGTAAAGGATCCACAGGCGGATCAATATAAAAAGGAAAACTGTTCAACAGACTTCGACATCTAGAGCTTGCGAGACTTGAGTAATGATGCCTGGAGTAGCCAGCCTATTTCGTCTAGCACCTGCACTTAGCCTTTTTGGAAAATACGTCAGTTTACACTGGTAAATACAACTTAACTGACTCATTTTGAAAAGAGTTTAAAAAATTGATTTGAATGCACTTCGGCAAAATATCTTTTATAACTTGGGACAATTATTAAAATAATCTTGTATACAGTTTTACTCATTTGTCGTCCATTAGGGCCGGTTGTAGGGCCAGACTTAAGTTAACTGACACGCCACAGGCATAATGCCCACAAGGTTGATTCCTTTAAGTGGGTTACCAGTTTTTACATAATGCATCTGTCAGGTGTACGCCTACACCCCGTGCTTAGGTCGTGGCCATTTCGTAAAATGATGCCAAGGATATCCGGGACATGGTCATTTAACCCCCAAGGGCCATACACCAAATAATACAGAATAAAGCGAGT